>BSBK01006062.1:5000-725000 GCA_027943335.1 Chamaecyparis obtusa
ATGTTTTTCTAATTGATTCAAGGAGGGTATCAAAGTAGGTGGTCTCTCACTCAAAGATCTTTTTAAGCTAAGCTATTTCAATTTCCCATATCAAATCATTCTTGTTCTTCTTTGGTAACAATGAGACTTGGCAATTTTCCCCTTGACTCCCTCAAAATATTATCCACAAAATTATCTCTAACTCCTAGACATAGGCATGATATGCTAGGTGTAATCAAGAGAGAGAAGAAATGGGAAGATACTTCTTTGAAGCCTTAGTTTATATGTTTTTAGTTGACTTAAATTTGTAAGTGATTTTTGAGTTGTCAATGTGAGTCGATGTTTAATTGTTGACCATATGCTCACGCCTAAAGATTTTTTATTTTTTTTTCATATTTACAATGAATGTTCAAAGTTGATCAAGTGTTGAAATAACAATATAAACAAGTTGGCTTTTGTCTGTTTTTCAAATGAGTTTAAATGTTTGGAAAGTTTAAATCCAAGTGTTTGAAGCTATATTAGCTATTGAAATGAATAAATATTAAAGTAAGCAATAAAATTTAGTTATCTTTTTATGTGTTTATGTTGCTCAAATGAATTTAATATAAATATTAATAACTATTTAAATGATTATATTTATGTGTGTTTTAATTTTACAAACTTGCATGCACATGAAAAAAACACTTCTCAATGCTAAAATGATGTATCTAATGTAAAAAAATAACACTCGAGGACCCAATTGCAAGGTATCGACTCTCTTTTGAACACTAGACACCCCTTATGATGAGAGAAATGTAGATGATGGGGTTGATTGTGAAACTTAAAATCTATTTGCAATGGTGATTTGAAAAACCTAGAGGTTGTAGGAAATTTTATGAAGATACTCGGGCTTGATAAATTCTCCTAAATGATAGCTTAAACTTTATATTGTATGAATGTGAAGAGAGACAAGAGTAGAGACTTTAAAAGAGAAAGACAAAAAATACTCTTGTATAACTTTTTTCTATCTATTATTAGATCTATAATTAGCGAAGAAAATTACAACAAATGTTGGGCACATTGTGCAAGAAAAAATCTATGGAGACATAAATGACAAGAATACTCATCAATTTTGGTCGTATAGGATTTCCCAAATAGTTGACAATTCCAGATTTGACAAAAGGGTGATCCAATTAAAAATGGGCATTCTTATCAATCAATAGTTAAAAAGCAAGTTTTTAAGCAACAACAAAGTATGAATAACAGTAAATGGCTCATATAAAAAAAAAAAATAGAGTAAATAGTTCATAAACACAAAATAAAAGATGATAAATGTCTTATGAGTTGACTTAGCACTTCCATAAGGTGAATTGATTTAAAGAGATTATTGATACTATAAGGGTTGTGTCTTGGACCATTGGATGTTATATATGCTATCCATTTTTAAGCACTTAATAGAGATGAGTTTAGACATTGATTTACACAATACTAAAATTAGTTGCCTTTCCACCTTGACCTTTACATGCTTTAACCTTCTTTCCTTTGATATATATGAAACACCACAAACATACCAAGAAAACATTTGTATCACCTATTTTATATAAAAGATACCTATAAATCATTAATTATGATTAATCTTTTTAAATCAATAAAATTACCAGTTAAATCATTAAATTTAATTAACCCTGCGAAATGGTGTACTACAAGTACAGATTTTCTAGGCATATGTAAGAATAGCTATAGATCAATGGCATGATGCATTTTGTCATTCAATTTAGTTCAATGCAGCTAGGGAATGCATTCTAGGCAAGCTGAATCGTGAAGCAGATGCACCAATACATTAATTTTAGTCAACTGAAGTTTTGTTTGCAGCAGAATGTTTTGTACTATGCTCTATTTTTTCCACCATGGGCATTCATTTTGAATATGAATGTGAAAACGATTAATTGCTCTAAGCAGAAGTTTCAACTTGATACAAAATTTTGTTTTAGTATTCAGAATCTCTCTTTCAATCCTTTCCATTGGTTTTAAGATCTAAGAAAAGCATAGATAGACAAGGGTAGTTTTTTATTTGGTGAGACTCATGCTGCAAAATATAAACACATGCCACGGTTTTGAATGATAATCCCATACTGAACCTCAAAACAAACCTCTACCCCAATCATATATATCAGACAAGCTAAAAGGCATTTAAAATTAGCACCTACATGATGTTAATAGAATTGGAATATTTTGTTTATCTTGCATATTCTTTCATTCTGATGATGGATCATGGAGCGTGATCTGAAACGTTGATGCTAAAAACATATACACGATCAGAAATCAGAAATCTATTTATGCAATACTCAAATGAATTGTAGAAATCTGATTAATTAGAACTGGAACTGTCGAATTATTAGAAGAAAGAATGAATAAAATTGCAATCTGCTATGCTAGAAAGGAGAAAAATCATTCTCCACACATGTTCTATATTTGTTTAATAAATAAGAGATTTCAATGTTTTTTTTCCTTTTGAATTAGGTCATATAGAATTTTTTTGTTACAATATTTCAAATTAAACTCTATGAAATGATGATGGATCATAAAATTTGATCTAAAGTATTGACAAGAAAAAAATCTATATAATCTTTAATCCAGAAGAAAAATTATTGAAATCATTATGAACTGAATACATTATGAAGGGGATACAATAGAAATATCCATTTCCATGCAAAACTCTTCTCTTCCCCTGTGCTTCCACTGTAAGCGATTCAACCCGCAGCTATTTGTCAAACAGTTTGACAATCACTTATCATCAATGACTGCAATGCAATTCAAATTAAACATAATCTGTGTTTTTTAGCTGATAGTTCAAGTCAAGCTTTATTCATTCAGAGGCAAAGAATTGCGAGTACAACCACAGCGGCATCCAGTAGAAGGAAAACAAAAAAGGTTACAAAAAGATACAGAGATTGAGGGCATCATGTAAGTATCTCATTCGTTTCCATTGTTTGGATCAATTTTGGCATTATGTAGTTCGCCAAAAAACTATCTTGCGAATAGTATCAAATTTCAAGATCCCCAATCCCTACTGTGAAATTCTTAATATAAACCTGAAAATCCAGCCGTGGTTGTATGAACATACCCCGAATAGAACATTTAGAGAACTGTGATCCAACAGAAGAGCACCCAGGAATCCATCTCCAAGATGTTTTGTGATTGTGAGAGGAGAGCTCACACACTAACATCTGAGATTGAGAATCCTTGAAAAAATACAAGAAATCTCCACAGCCAGCAAACTTGTAATCAAAATCTGTTTTCCCACCCAAAAACCTATTGAAGAATTCACCAGGCATTGATTCAATCTCCAGCCACCCATCCTGGTCCAGCTCCCACACCTTCAAGCATTTACAGTCCCTGGGAGAACCCACTCCTCCAACAAGAGTAAGTTTGTCCCTTCTCTGCACAAGGAAGGAACACAACAGATATGGTGCCCTAGGCACCATGACCTCACTCCAAACCCCTTTTACAGAATCAAAGGCAATAATACTATAAGGCCTAGCCGAGGTGAGGCAGTAGATAGTCCCATTGCAATAAACTGTATCATTGGGCGTCCATAAAGCCAATCTCACAGCATATTCACAAGGGACCTCCCCAACCACAATCCAGGAATCTGCCAATGAATCATACAATTCTATGGATGGCTCATACCCATTAGCATCTTGGGATCTCCCACCTGCTACAATGATTTGAAAGCCATTGCGACTACCTTTGTTGTCATCAGAATTCAGCCCCCTTTCAATCACAGAGATGAGACTGCTTGATCTGGGCTTGTGCAATGGGGGAAGGTTTCTCCATTGCTTTGAGATTGGATTGCAGACTGCAAAATGTTGGGATACAGTTGAACTCCCCTTCACAAGGAGGAAACCCCCAATTGCTGCCACTGGAATCCGCAATGACTTGGGTAAAAAAAACAGTGGAATGGAATACCACTTATTCAAAACAGGATTATAAGCAGAGCAGCAGTCCCTGCAGTTGTATGTAGACAATGCAAATAACCAGGGGGGTCCCTGAAACCCACATGATTGTCTCCATACTTCCATGAAGGATTTGGAGCTGATATACAACTCCCAATCTCTACAGACAGAACTACTTCTGATCACATTATCAACAGATGTTCTTGATAAAATGAGTCCTAGTAAGTCCTTTGGTAGATCTGTTAAGGGGCAGTAATTCTGAGAATAACCCACTTCTTGTTCTTCTGTGTTGGTATCTTTATCATTGTGTGGGTGCAAACATTTGCATTTGCAGCTCAACTGTTGCGGTGCCATTTCAGACATTCATTTTTGGTGATGTAGAGACTTATTGTTGATCAACAATTAAGGAAAAGGTTAGACTGCTGGTCGCACAGATCAGAACTGAGGGCCACCATCTTAGATGTGAGATGGGTAGATGGATTATTTTTGAAGAGTAGGAGGAAAGATCTTGTTTTTTCTACAATAAGAGTGTGGTGGAAATTGAATGACACTTCATCTTGAGTGTGCAGCATATAAAGATATTTGTACACAATAAAAGAATAATTTAAAGGGGAGCAGTCTAAATGAGCTATTTGAAAACACAAGACTTCACAAAATTATAAACTATACTAGATTTTATAATCAGAAATCCACAATAAAAAAACTGACAATAAAAAAATAAGAAATACCACTTTAAATAAGATAAACTGATGATAGTATAAATCTATTAAAACTCATTCATTCATTAAAAGAAGAACATTTTCAAAACAAAGATTATGAAAAGAAAATATAAAGTATATTTAGAAAAGCTCAGAATCTTAAAACATCATAATGGGATTGTCCATTGTGAGTATGTAATGCCCGGTGATTTGATTAATAGTTTGAGTGGTTCAAATCATACTATAATGATGGTGACCTCATATTCTTTCCAATCTATGTCATATTTCTGTACTTAAAACATTCTAAACATGGCTCCGTGCTCGCTTAAAAGAAAATTAGGTGGATTCTCGCCAATTCATCATTTTCAGAGGTGCCAGACAAAGGACCACATTGTAAGCGGCTCTATGATAAAGCGAAGGGTTGCAGACAATTCGCGAGGGGAACAAGTATTAACAAGTATTAAGCATTGGCCTTCAATTAAAGGTTTTTTTTAATAAGGGGCATCAGCATATTTTGCTTATTTTTTTCATTAAGAAATAATTTTTTTATTTTGAATTAGCTTGCCATAACCCCTGTCTTCATGTGATTGCTTGAGTACAATTTGTGCTTAAATTTAAGCAGTTGGAGTGTTCCCATGTCATTTTTTAATCATTGGAAAAAGATAACTTAGAATCTATCCCTACTTTAGTGGAGCAGAAGCTTTGAAAAAAAGGAGGGGCAAGAATAAGCAGTGCTTATTGAGAAAAATGACATATGGCTCCACAAAATATTTTCCCTCTTTTTTATTGTCTCCTATTTTTTCTCAAAACATCTATGTACAATTTTTTTTATTAATAAGCTTAGCAATCGCCCTTAAGCACTCTCTTTAAATAAACCAGATTCCACCATAAGTTTATCAATGTGGGACGGGGGGACACTGATATATTTCAGTGAAGGGAACAATATGTGTCAATTTTGTGGAATGGGCAGGAAGGTTTCAAAGGAACTAGGGTGGAGAGGAGCTCTACCTAGGAGTGGATAGATGGTTGTAGACAATGGAACTAAGATAATACAATTATTTGGAAATTTAGTTATAAGCAAATTTAATTTTTTAATGTAAAGTTAAATTGTTAAAAAGGGAAGGGTATCATTCCTTGGTCATCTTAATTTTGCATATCTAAAGTTTTAAAATTGTATATAGGAGTTTGATGAATTTTATTTTATTTTTTATTTTTTTCTACATGTGATTAAAGAGCTTATAGTTGTTGTTATAGCTTTTGAGTTGTGAGAATTTGTATACATATAAAGGTCAACAAGTAGTCAATTCGAGATGACCTTCCATACATATTTTCTATTGCATTGTTAACTATTCTCTTTGACCACTACAAAATTCACACAAATGATCCAATACATATTCCTCTAATGGATGTTTTGACCAATACATGTGAACAAATGTCGTTACAATCATGCAATGTGGGTACCATAAAAGTTGCACAACTCTTCCAATTGAATACCTTTTTTGTAACTATTGGTTACATTTCTCAGCAATTGTGCAGTGTGGGTACCAATAAAGTTGCACAACTCCTCCAATTAAATACTTTTTTGTAACTAATGTGTATAGTATGTAATGCCCAAAATTACTACAGTGAAATGGGTAGAACACGACATACCAATTTTAAGAAAGTTTGACTAAATTGCTAATATATTTTTTAAGAATATTGTAGTACATTAATTAAAGCAACAAAGTATGTTTCCTACTTGTTATAGAATAAACTACGAGTGAGGAGGAAAAGAATCTACTTAGAATGGCAGTTTAAATTGCAACGTTCAAATAAAAAAACATAAATGCAATTGCACACTTGAGTTACTCTTTCTTGTTTCTAAATTGTGTTCCCCTTGTTCCTAATAGTTGTACCTGCACACATGGCTATACAACTAGATGCATAATAGAAGATCCATTGAAGTTAGATACATGATCTTAGAGATGAATTCACATTAAACTATTAGATAGATAAATCATAAGGTAGTTTCATATGAATTTTGTAAGAGGGGAGGAGTATGCATGCCATTAAGAAAGAGTAAATGAATCTTATTTTAAATCATTTAGACAAGTCCTAAGGGCTAGATCCGAGTCTCGGGGGCTCATCATAGATGGTCTTGCCTACGTCATGCACATAGATTTCGTAGTTTGGATTTTACAAAGCTAGACCATAGCATTTCAAATATGCTATATTTAAAACTATGTGTCAATTTATTACACATTACATCATATATTTTTTATTATGTGTTATAAAGATTTCAAGAGTGGGTATGCAGCCCTTTCTAAGGACCGATTCCCTAGACGATTACCCTCGTCAATTGTCACCCACCTAGGTGAAATAAGGACAAAGTTCCTTGGTTTCATTGATAACTTGACACTGATTTCATCAAATCAAATAGAGTATTATTCCATACTGTAAGATTATCTCTCCCGATGCAAGAAAAATATTATTGCTAGCTACACAAACATGATTACTTAAAAGATGATTTATTCTTTGTAATACTCAAATTGGTGTAGCTAAACCATGAAGTAAGTAGAATTAGCAAACAAAAATTATTACGTACAAACAATGAGGTTAATTAATATCAACTTGATCTCGATGAGGGGTATAATAACTATCAAGACGATAATATCTTAAAACACCAATATCAAGACATAGGCTATAAGGTGGTAAGAACCTGAGTGATATCAAGGACTTTAATTCAAAGGAGAACATAAGGTATGAACAACACTAGTGAATTATCATAATTGATTACTAAAAGGAACCAACCAAAAATATTTAAGGTCCTACTAACATAGTGCATTCCTTTAAATTATTTAACTATATAGAAAGTAGAAGGTCCTTAAAATAGTCTACTAAAGAGGTTTATCCAAAAGGATTAAGAACTAAAAAATCATAAAATCCAATGCACATGCCAAAATCACTTAAATAGTTCAAGAATTAATGCACAAAGGTCTTATTATATAAAATGTGTAATGATAACATTGAGATTAGGATACTACTTAACATTCACATAAAAACATGTAAGGTTTTATTAAATCTAATTATAGTGTCAAACATACTAACCTACATTAAAAAATATTAAATAACATATAACCAAATATGGTCCATAAGAACTGTTTTCCATCTTTACAACCATTAGTAAGATTACCATTCCCTTAAGTCCTAGTTATATAAAGGAGCCACAAAGATACCACTTGATTTCTAGAATAGTGAGAGTTAATATTAAGAATATAATCTACAATGTAACTTTATTTCATTAGGAAAATAAATATGAATGTATACAATTATGTATAAACGAACAACTCATTTTGAACACTAGTAGTACATGATTTTAACATGTATCTAATCTTAAATATTTGACACATGATTACTGAAATAGACTTCACCATCCATTAAGGAATAGGAACATCATGAATGCTACTAGTGGTTTAATGTATATGAAGTATTTTCATATCAACTAGAGATTAATAACATTTCCCAACAATAATGTAATGTCATTCTTTATTTTGTGGCTAACATGCATTCTCTAAGTCTCTAATTCAGCATAACGGTTTATAGCTCTAAACCAAATCACCAAGCATTAGTATTCATTTAAGTGATGTTACCAATCTCAAATCCCAAAGTTACCATGATAATGCTTTATACAATTTTATGGATACCAATGGTTCTTATGATATTTACAATATTATTAAGAATATATTTTTAGATGCAATTTTATAAATTTTTTCTAATCAACATCCACTTATTCTTTGATAAATTGTATATTACTAAAGCTTACTTATCAATTCATTTTTTATAATATATTTTGTGATATAGTCAATAGTCTTCAACTTAGATTTATGCTAACCCACCATTTACACGAGTCTATTAAGGCTCAATTAACTCTTTTCATGTCAATTTAATCTTGGATTTGGAATTTAGAGTGCTCCAATAATTTAATTTACACTTTCATTTTTATGTAACAAATCCATAATATCTATCTTATATCAAAATACAAGCATCGGACATGGTTAGAGAATACAAAGCTTAATTGCAAACTCAAGAAATTATTTTTCCTTCATAGAAAAATATCCTCTTGACACTTTAAACACAATGCATCTTTGTTCATCATAAGAAGTGCATTATTCTTGATGAAGTGCATTAATAAAATATGATCTAAAGAGTCAGAATGAAAATTTGGGGGAAAGAAAACTAAATACTTATAGGAGTCAATTTTTAACTGTAATCTCGACGTCGCTTGCTTCACTCTACCTACATCTTCCATTTCTCCATCTTATTCTTTTCCATGCATTCCTCTACTTGCATCTTCCTTCTACACTTGCAACGCTATAATATTTCTTGATCGCTCTACATGATTACTGGATATGCTCTGTGAAAATTCTATTGCAGTTAGTGATTATTAATCTCCTATCTTATACATATTATTTAACTGTCAAAAATTAATTCATAGCTAATATTGAATAACAACACAACTGCAACCTCACAAATATAAAACATGAAAGAAATATGCAACACAATGAACACGATATTTTTGGACAAAATTTCCCTAGAAATTACCCAAAGGGAAAACTAGTATTGCAGATGAGGAACTTATATTAAACTTCATCAATTAAGAGATACAAAAAAAGTGCTTGCCTCTTTTTGGTAGAGTCCCGACAATCTCCCAATTTCTCCTGCTAAGATCCCACAACTGCTATTCCCAACACTATCACTGCGCCCTTGCTAACACTGCAAGAATGATTTTCTAACACTACAAATGTTTCTCAACTTGTGTGTTCTCTAAATTTCCTATGACCCCCTCTTATACTACTCTCATTGGAAAACCAATGGTCGAGATTTATTCTCAATCAACAGTTGAGATTAATAACACCATAACAAACCCTAACCAAATTGGTTATTAGGTGTCCCTAAAAGAGTCATTTAATTAATTAAATAATTATCTCCACTCTAACAAATTTGTTTAGAGAATAATTATTTTCAAATGGACGAATGATTGTCCAAGCTACCCCAACTAACACTCCCTCTTAGTGAGGAAGTTGTTATGCATGACACCCAACTTATCTTTGAAGAAGATGAATTTCACCTTCCCTAATTCCTTAGTCAAAATGTCTGCTACCTCCTACTTTGTAGGTATGTACTATAGCTGAACAATCTCCCATTGTACACAATCCCTGATGAAGTGATACATGATGTCTATATGCTTAGACCTATCATGAAACATTAGATTCTTACATAATTTAATACAACTATGATTGTCGCAATGTATCACAATAGCCTCAACTCTCTGACCAAACAAGGCTACTAGCAACTTCTGAATCCATATAGCTTCACATGTCACCATGTGGGTTGTTACGTATTCTAATTCTGCAGAACTCAGACCCACAAACTTATGCTTCATGTTGAACCAAGAGACAACTCCTGATCGTAAACTGAAGCAACACCCTGAATTGCTTCTCTTGTCCCCTATATTGCCAGCCCAATCTATGTTAGCATATCCTATCAACTTGATTCCTTCACCTTGAGAATATTTAATCCCATACTCAATTGTACCACACAAATAATGCAACACATGCTTTGTTGTTGTCCAATGCACCTTGTTTTGCTTGACCATGAACTAACTAAGAGAGTTTACTACAAAAGAAATATATGGCCTAGTGTTGACCAAATACATAATAGAACCAATCAACTTCCTGTATAAGGTGGGATATATATCCTTCTCCTTAGATGTGTCTACCTTCTTCCAATTTATGATCCTGGGTGTAGACATGGCTTTACAATCCTCCATCTTGAATGTCTTCAAGATTTCAATGAAATACTTCCCTTGTCCAAGGAAAATCTCTCCATCTACCCGCCAAACCTCCATGCCTAGAAAGTAGTGCATAAGTACCAAATCCTTCATCTCAAACTCTTCTGCAAGGTCCTTCTTGCACTCCTTTATGAGCCCTAGTGAATCTGTTAGAAATAAGTGATCCACATATAGAAGAAGAATGATAATATAACCCCCAAGTACCAAGTAGTATAGGTTAGCATCTACCCCACTCTTCACAAAGCCCATTCCTTGTAAATATGAATCAATGCGCTCATACCATGCTCTAGGATCCTGCCTGAGCCCGATCAAATATCTCTTCAATCTGCACACGTGGGTCTCTTACTTGTGTGCTACAAAGCCTTCTGGTTGTTCTATGTATACCTCCTCTTTTAACTCACTATTAAGGAATGCTATCTTGACATCCATTTGATGGATCTATCATCCCATCTATGTTGCAAATGAGATCACAACTCATATAGAAGTATACTTGGCCACTGGAGAAAATGTCTCCTCATAGTCTATTCTCTCCTTATTAGAGAATCCCTTTTCCATGAACCTTTCCTTGTATTTATCAATGCTATCATATGTACCGTGATTGATATTAGTGATTCAGTGTGATCCAACGACATCCCTATCTGTTGGTCTAGGCATAATCTCCAACACAACATTTTGTATTATTGAGGTATATTCCTAATGCAGTCAAGGATGGAAGATCCAATTAAGGACTATCCAAACTTGCAGCCAAACCACAACACAATGGAATTACACAACAATAACACTAGATCTGAAAGAGAACTGAAATCTTTATTCATAAATTCATTGATTGCATGCAATATGTTGGGTTGTAAGGCCTTCTCGGTTATGGCCAAATATAAACAAGCAGTAAAACAAGATCCGGTATGATTCCATCTAGTCCAATCCTGAAACAATTAGCAACTAATGGAAACACTAAGGCAGATTTGAACATGTGCTCACAAGCCACCAAGAAATCTCCTTGTCTCCAAGCCTCAACCACTAGCTCTATTATCACAAACTATTAGAAATCAATCTGGTCTGCAAGATCTCGTAGGATCTTTTCCACAACTTCACTTCTATCTGTCTTCCCCCAGCCTTCCCTCCTAAACAACTACCCAAACACCCACTTAAATAGTAATCATCAGCCACAAGTCGGCTGGATGAAATGATTAACCCTTACAAACAAATATTAAATGTAATACAAGTCAGCTCTCAAATAGCCTTACAATTATTAAATTCAACATGTCAACCTATAACAACAACTACCAAAAATAAATGCACCAAGTCGGCCATGAAAATCTTCAAGAACACCAGTTGGTAGGACCGTTTACTGAGCAGTAGAGAAATAACTGAGCACCAGTGAGCCGACCATGCCAAGCATCACCGAGCAACACAGTTATCGCCGAGTGCCAGGAGAACCGATGCCTTCAGCTACCGAGTGTTCTTCAAAGATTGAGCACCCCGGTAAACACTGTAATCAAGAAACCATACTCCATGACCGAGAAAATACTTTACCAACTAAGATCAAAACTACCAATCTTCCTTTCAAAACAAACATATTTTTGGGTGATATAGGATTGCCAAGAATCCTAGGATGCTCCTGCATCAGACACCCTAGGTAAAGAAGATTTTCTCATAAGGAAATTAGGAATGTCTTAAGGGAATCAGAACAAGTATGACATATCTGTTATTAACCCATATCTCCTCTTGTCCTTCATTCCAAGTTGTCTTCACTTCATCCATCATCCCCTACAACAAGTTTTCCTGCTTCCCATTTTTCTTATCTTTCCTATCTGTAACTGATAACAACTGACTCTTACCATCCCTTCCACTGCTGATCACATCAGTACCTTGGTAAATCCCATCCTCTCTAGACTCCTCAATCAACTTGGTATCATATGTATCTCTTTGTGTCATCAATTTCATTATTTGTTGTACTATTTCTGTCAGAAAGACCATCTGCCTCTCAATCTCAACAAATACCTAAGGTTTATCGTGGTCACACGGACAACACCTGACAACTCCACATTCCTTAGTCCCTGTATCATGTAAATGTAACAACTTATGCCTAGATCCTTCATGCCTAACCACATAGGTGTTTGCACGACCATCAAACAAAACATTTCTATCAAATTGCCAAGGCCTCCCGAGCAACAGATGACAAGCATCCATAGGCAATACATCACACAATATTTCATCATGATAAGATCCAATATGAAAATTAACCAAGCATTGTTCTTCAATCCTAACCTTAGACACATCTTGTATCCAACTAATCTGATAAGGATTAGGATGTTTCTTTCTTTCCAAATTCAATTTATTAATCATCTCTTTTGAAACAAATTTTTCAGAACTGCCACCATCAACTATGACATTACATACCTTATCCTTGCACTTACATCTGGTTTTGAACAAATTTCTTCTTTGTATTGGTTCATGGACACATGTAGCTAACCTCCTAGTGATAAGAAACTCACCTTTTTCTGCAACATTCACAATGTCTTCTTCAGCAGTTAGTGCAACTCTCCTCTTCGGACATTGAAAACTTCTATGACCCTCTTCACCACATTGATAACAAGTACTAGTGAAATCATTTTTCCACCTTCCTCTCTGTCCAGTATTGAAATTCTTAGTGACTTGACCATTTCCAGATCCTACATCAGTCTTCTTAGGATTCTCTACCACATTACTTTTAGCAACTGTTTCACCAGTCTTACCACCTTTATTCCTATTGTTTTGTCTTCCTTCAAACTTCTTGTTCAGCTTCTCTTCAATTTGTAATGCCATCTGACAAACATCTCCTATTGTTCTCATTCGAACAGTAAGTAACTCTTCTTGAATACCAGGTCTCAAACCATAAACATACCTAGCAACCTTCTCTTTATCAACTTCAGAAAGACCAGTCCTAATCAGGAGTCTGTAAAACTCCTCAGTATACTCCTGCACTGATTTGTTAATCTGTTTCAAGGCTTGCATCTTCTTAAACATCTCTAGCTCATAATCCACCAGAATGAATTGCTTCTTCAACTTGTCAACCATTCGGTTCCATCTAGTGATCTTTTCTTTTCCTCTTCTACTTATTTCCAATTGAACTTCTCTCCACCAAATATTTGCATGACCTTTCAACTTAGTCTTTGCAAATTGAACTCTATCAGGATCTTCTATTTCTTCATACTCAAAGTACTCATCTATCTCATTGATCCAACCAATCAACTCTTATGGCCTAAGGCTTCCAGAAAATTTAGAAACTTCAATCTTAGGTCTTTTCCCAATTTTAGACATAGCCTTCAGGATTCTATTTTCTTCTGGATCCCTAGCTTCTTCTACAACTTCTTCAAAATGATCTTCTTCCTTAGATTCATCATCACCATCTTCTTTCAATGTAGTCTTCTTTCTCAATTCCTCTTGTAGATCTTGCACTTGTTTCTGCAAAGCTCTAAAATCATCAAGATTGAATTCTCTAGCAGGTTCTTCCTCTTCGATCTCACAAGCTCTCCTCAGAGGCATCTTCAATCCAAGATCCTGGTGCAAATTGCCTCTCCTTCAGAGATCTATCCACACATTCAAGATCAACTCACTTTGATACCACTTAATGCAGTCAAGGATGGAGGATCCAATTAAGTACTGTCCAAACTTGCAAGCAAACCACACCATAGCGGAATTACACAACAATAACACTAGATCTAAAAGAGAACTGAAATCTTTATTCATAAATTCATTGGTTACATGCAATGTGCAAGGTTGTAAAGCCTTCCTAGTTATGGCCAAATACAAACAAGCAGTAAAACAAGATTCGGTCTAATTCCATCTAGTCCAGTCCTGAAACAATCATCAATTGATAGAAACACTAAGGTAGATCTAAACTTGTGCTCACAAGCCACCAAGCAATCTCCTTGTCTCCAAGCCTCAACCACTAGCTCCATTATCACAAACTATCAGAAATCAATCTTGTCTGCAAGATCTCGCAAGATCTTTTCCACAACTTTACTTCTATCTGTCTTCCCCCAACTTTCCCTCCTAAAAAACTACCCAAACACCCCTTTAAATACTAATCATCAACCACAAGTCAGCTGGATGAAATGATTAACTCTTACAAACAAATATTAAATGCAATACAAGTCAGCTCTCAAATAACCTTACAATTATTAAATTCAACATGTCGGCCTGTAACAACAGCTACCAACAATAAATGTACCAAGTTTGCCAAGAAAATCTTCAAGAACACCAGTTGGTAGGACCGTTTACCGAGCAACAAAGAAATAATTGAGCACCAGTGAACTGACCACCCCAAGCATCACCGAGCAACACAGTTATCGCCAAGCGCTAGGAGAACCGAAACCTTTAGCTACCGAGTGTTCTTTAGAGACCGAGCACCCCGGTAAACACTGTAACCAAGAAACCATACTCCAAGACTGAGAAAATACTTCACCAACTAAGATCAAAACTACCAATCTACCTTTCAAAACAAACATATTTTTGGGTGATACAGGATTGCCAAGAATCCTAGGATGCTTCTGCATCAATTCCTTAACCATCGCATCTCACCACACATGATGTTGTGCATCCTCATGATAGTTGGAAGGATCACTATCTACCAACTGTCTAACTAATGCCACATAGTCATTGAACTTGATTGGTTATCTCTGATATCTAGTACTTGTCCTAGGAGCTCCCACTAACTCCTGAGTCCCTATGTGTCTTTTGAACCTTATGGTTCCTACTGCCAACTATAGATAATGAAATATCAACTTCTGTATCTTCTTGATGCATTTATTTATGCACCTGTTGCTCCATATTCTATGAAATCTCAATACTTGAGCTTGTTCTTGTAGTAGTAATTATACTCGATCTTTGTTGCCTTTGATTCGGTTGAGTGATCCTTGGAGATTCTATTGGCTGCACACTCTGATCATCTACTAGAAAATCTCTGGACCTTCTAAATGCCTTGTCCTCCATGAATTTTATATCACGTCTGACTATAATCCTCTTGGTCCCTGGAATAAACATTTGAGATGTCTTTGAGGTCTCACTGTACCCCATGGAGTACCCTCTCTCTATAGTCTCATCTAACTTGGCATGTGTATGCCTTGGAATGTGATAATATGACAAAGCTCCAAATATCCTTAAGTGGCTGATTTCTGGCTTATTTCCCATGAATGCATCTTCTGGTGTCATCTTTCTTAGTACCTTATGTGGAACCCTATTCTGTATGTATATTATTGTACTACATGCCTCTGCCCATAAGTAGTGGGGCATATCCTGATCATGTAGCCTAGCCCTTTCTACCTCTGATATGGAATGATTCTTACTCTCAGCAAACCCATTTTGTTGTGGTTTGTAAGGAACATTCCACTCTCTCTTGATTCCTTCCATGGTACAAACTTCTAGGAACCCTTTCCCTTTGTACTTGCCTCCATTGTCTAACCGAAGAACCTTTATCTTCCTTCCTGTTGAACTCTCCACAAGAGCCTTGAACTCTTGGAAGTGACTGAGAACCTCATCCTTAGTCTTCAAGAAGTATATTCAAGTCTTCCTACATAAATCATCAATAAAAGTAACAAAGTACACATATCCTCTAAGATAATTCGTCGACATTGGTCCACATATATCTAAATGTACTAGATCAATAACACCCTTGGATCTAGTGTCAATCCTTGGAAAAGTTACTTTCACAAACTTTCCCAACACACATCCCTTACATACATCATTATACTCTGTGCTCACCTCTGGAACACTTGGCAATGTCTCATGAAGAAATTTAAGTGCTCCATGATGTATATAGCCCATCCTCCTATGCCATAGTTCTCATCGATCTCTAGGATTACTATTTCTCATGAGTGCTTTAGGAGTATCAAACTGTAACCTATAAATCCGACCACTCCTAACTCTAATAGATATGGGTGATTTCCAATCCTTTTTATTGATCAACACATGCACCCCTATAAAGAGTACATTATACCCTTTATCCTGAAGGAAAGATACAGAAATCAAATTCATACCTAAGCTTGACACATGCAACACATCATGAAGGGAAATCAACTTGCCATTCTCCATCTAAAATTGAATAGTCCCTTTCCCAATTGAGTTGAGTTTGGACATGTTCCCCATAGAAATGTAGATTCTGGTGTCCTCCTCCTTATAACTGGAGAAGTATTCTCTAACTCCTGTCATATGAAATGAAACCCCACTATCTATGTACCAAACACTTTGTGAGGTTGAGCTAACCATACAAGCTATGAGTGCAAACTCATCCTCCATTCTACTAGAGAGCTCATCTACACTTGTTGAAGTTGCTACATGCTTCTTGCCTTTCTTATTATTCTTCCTTTGTGGGAAATCACTAACACAGTGGCCAAAATCATGACAACCAAAGCACTTGATCTTAGATAAGTCCTTCTTCTTCTCACTTTACAGATTTGATCCTTTACTAGACCCCTTCTTTGCTCTCCCTTTTCCTGCTAGGGCAATGTTCTCTTGTTCCACCTCACTTTTGTGACTCTTATGTTGGCTCCATTGACAAGACTTAATCTAAGCTCATCTTGAGTGAAATCACTCCATAGTTGATCCCAACTCGGTAAGGTGTCTTGTCCATTAATGACTTGAAAAAATACATCCCATTGCTTAGTAAACCCATTTAGGGCTATCCTTACTAGCTCATCATCATCTAGATTATCTCCAACATCTACTAACTCATCCTTGACAAGTCTAAGCCTCATGAGGTAACTTGTATCATATTCTCCCTTGATCATTCGAGTATTCCTCAACTTTTCCTTGAGAATCATCTTCCGATTAGTGGTAACATTTTGGTACAGATTTAGAATGGCATCCCACGTCTTCTTTATTGTATGTAACTCAGTGATATGCGAAACAATATGGTCCTTAACACCGTCAATAATCATCTTCCTCGCCTTGGCATCATCCTTCTTATATGCTAAGAGTTGTTTTGGATCTATAGGTACAACTACAACACTGGTCACATATTCCTTGATACCAGTCTCTTCTAGCAATAAAGAAATTTTGGTTTTCCAGAAACCAAAATTTGAGGCTCCATCCAATCTATCTTGATCTCTCAAACCAACTGAGGCCATCTCAAAGGATAAAAGAAACAAAATTTCTAAAGTGATCAAACTAGGTTTTATAAACCCTCAATCTTCTTTCCTTTGCCTAGGGTAAACCTTTTCTACCCTCAACTTAGCTTTGATACCATGTGAAAATTCTATTGTGGTTACTGATTATTAATCTCCTAACTTATACATATTATTTAACTTCCAAAAATTAATTCACAACTGATATTGAATAATAACACAACTGCAACTTTACAAATATAAAACATGAAAGAAACATGCAACACAATGAACATGATATTTTTGCACAAATTATCCCTAGAAAAACCCCAAAGGGAAAATCAGTACTATAGATGAGGAACTTATATTAAACTTCAGAAAATTAAGAGATAGAAAAAAATTTTCTTTCCTCTTCCTGGCAGAGCTCCGAAAATCTCCCAATTTCTCCTGCTGAGATCCCACAACTAATATTCCAAATGCTATCACTGCACCCTTTATAACATTGCAAGACTTATTTTCTAACACTGAAAATTCATTTACTAATATTGCAAATATTTCTCAACTTGTGTGTTCTCCAAATGTCCTATGACCCTCTTATACTACTCTCATTAGAAAACCAATGACCAAGATTTATTCTCAATCAATGAATGAGATTAATAACACCTTAACAAACCCTAACCAAATTAGTTATTAGGCATCCCTAAAAGAGGAATGTACTAATTGCAAGTTTTGCATAAAATATTTCTATTGAAAGCGTTATGGAAAGATTTATGGAAAATTCAATTAGTTGGCGTAATGCTAGATTCCACCAACATAGCATCCTCCTTCCATCTGCGTCAAAATGGAATTTAGGAACATGGTCCAAGTATCCATCAAAGAATAATTTAGAAGGATTTTGTCAAATGTTTCCACTGTAAGTATTATGGAAGAAGTACACAAAATGTGGAAACACAAACAAGGGAAAGTAAGTCATTGAAAAAATACATAAAATACATGTCATCTTGTGAAATTCCATGATTTCAGGGTACCAAATCATTTTTCTTAAAGTTCTTAGAAACTCTCAAGAAAATACAGATGACAGGGGTAAAGCCAAAATATTTGTAAGTGTCCTTTGAGCCTGCACCAAGATAAGGCCTACACTGCCTTTGCAACTGACCTAGTAGACTTCTATGTACAAATGAGAAGCTTTGACCAAGCACCTGAATAGTTTTATAGGATTTCTCATAGAGGTATCATCTCTGAGAATGCAATGAGTTTCATATTTGCAAATAAATGCTTAGGTAGGTAATAGGCTAATTGGAGTTGTTTTAGTCTCATGAACTACTTTTTGGTTATGGTAGTTATCATGATTGGTCTTATAGTCAGCTGGTCATATTTTGGCAACATTTGGTTCCCTTACATTATGTAATTTTTTCAATCTTTTGCTTTATTCAATAAAAAAAGGTCAATTCCCACACCCCATTTTTGCAACATTCTCACTACCTTTGATAAAATAGAAAACAATCTCGGTTGGGTATTGACTTCCTTCCCAAAAACATAATCAAGGTATCATCTTCTTACCCCAAAAGCTCCGGTAGCTATGTATGTAAAAGTTTGAGGGACCAACTAGGCATGAGAATAATTTGATCGGTTCCCTCAAGATATGTCGTGTCCCTCAAATTAATTACCTACATGGCATCCCCTTCGAGTGAGGGAGGCCATAATATGTTAATGGCATTAACATGCCCTACTATCCATGCCATCCCTAGTATTTACACCTCCCCATCCAGTAGAGCCATGTCTTTCTTAAATGAAGTTTTTCTAACCAATATGTCTATGTGACAGTGGAACCTAATATGCAAATGGTAATAATCATGAGTTAATTAAGAATTCACTAATATCCTGAATGAGTTATACCTATGAACATATTATTCATGTTCTGGTAAGACAACCCCCTTTATAGGAATGATGTTAACTTTCTCTAGATATTTGAAAATATGATCGCACTACCATGTTTATTATAGAAATGTTGATAAAACCTTCTATATGAAATAGAGTTATCAAAATGACAATCCTTTTATAGTTCAAACCAAAATAAAATCTTTTCACTTATATCAATGTCAATTACATCATTAAATATAGGGCCAAAGAATCACAATTTTTATTTTATTTGAACAACCCACTTTGAATACTTTAAAGATTTTTTATTGTTATTTAATTGACCAATGAATCTCTTTATATCATTCACTAAAGTTTATCATAGTAATTAGCAACTCTAAAAAATTACTAATTTATATTGTTTAAATTAATTATCTTCTATATTGTTTGCAAACACATAACTATCTACTTTTTTGACCAAATATATAGGTGTTTACTTTGTGATTTATATAGCCACAAGCATCTCCACTCTCTTAGATCAAAATGTGTTTATCTTATTAGAGTGGATGAAGTTGTATGTAGACTAGTTTCTCTCAACAATAGAGGATCTATAAACTTAAGACACTAGGAAAATTCATTGATGTGGTTTCCAATCATGGAGGCACATGCATAGTCTACCATAGCATTAGGTCCTTATATTTCATAATCTCCTTATCTATCTTTGTTTGTTCAACATGGCCTTTGAGTGTGACAAATTTAATCTATTCATGTGATGGATGGAGGTGCTCTTCATTCGCACTACATCTTAGTAATTTTTATCGTGTAGCCTTTCTTCACCCCAGGATATATCATAGTGATAAAAATTTGTACATGTCACTTCATGTTCACAACATACACAGCTATGTTCAAGGGAACATCAGGAGCTTCTCTCCCTTAGTTTGAATGATAGGTTGAATGTAATCATTATAGAACAAAGAGATAAGGTATTTCTTTTATACAACAACCATTTATTTGGAAAAACATATCTCATACTCCTTCCCGAGGATTGGAGCATTAGAGTCTCATTGTAAAAACATGATACAATGAAAAAAATGGTATCAACCCAAAAAATGTTTCTTCTAACCAGTTCTTTCACCCTAATCATTTTATCTAACTTGAACATAGCTTACTATTGACAATAGAAGTCAAACATGAGGTATGAATTAATTATGTTAGATTATTAACCCCAAGGCAGTGCAATACGAATGAAATTAAAAAATAATGTGGTAACATATATACAAAGTGAAACTTCAAATAATTTTATGCATTCATTGACACTATAAGATAGATCTACACATAAATTTATATCATATATTTTTTGTACATACATACTTACATACATACATACATACATGCATACATAGATAGATAGATATATATATATCTTTGTGTGTGTGTATATATATGTGTGTGTGTGTGTGTGTGTGTGTACACATGTGTGCATATGTTCTATGTATGTATTTATATGTACATATATGTGTGTGTGTGCGTAGACATGTATATATACATATATAAATATATATGTAGATGTACACACACACACACACACACATATATATATATATATATGCATGTAAATATTTATGTGTGTGTATTGTACCATCCTAAAAAGTTAGCACCCATAATAGAGCATTAGATGCTCTATTAGGATCCATTTTGGTAATTTCAAGATATGATGTTTGTTATGCTTGATCCTAGCAACCTGATTTTTCTTTTCTTGTATCTACCTATCATCCTGATACCTAGTTTAAATTTGGGTTGATTTTCCTAGGTACATAATATTTCAAACATTATGTGCCTAGCAACATAAATTTTGAGAGATTATGTTCCCACTTGTTTTGGCTCAAATTTGGCCTCGAGCCCTATGTCATGGTTTTGACAAGAAATTGGATCTCATAGTCGACCTACCTTATTTTTATATCCCAAAATATACGATTAGGTATATAAACACCTTATCTCTCCTCATTTTTACAAGCATTCATATACATTCATGATTAATTGCAAACAATAAATTTTTTTAAGAGACCAAGCAATTAAAGCATTCAAGCAATTGGATTCAACATTTGAGGGCAAGCATCTAAATTCTAATCTTTCTTCAACCATCCAAGGAAAAATGAAGTAAATCTTCTCCATTGTAGCAAGCTTCTCTCTTATGAAGGCCAAGTAGAGTTCACAATCAAGAAAGGAGATCCTTCCTTCCATCTACAAGATTTAGTCCTTCATTGCAAATGATTATCAAGTATATCTACATTGAAGATCTAGGAGTAGCATTCATAGATCCATGTATTTGTGAGAGCATACTTGATTCCTTTCTACATCTCAAGGTCAATACCTTCACTTTAAGAAACAATCAAGCATCCTCATGAATATGAGAGATTTCTACATCCAGTCATTAGTGTTTATGCAAGGTGAATCAAACATTTACCTTTTTACATCCATTCCTTTATGTGTTTTCCTTTCATTTTTAAGGTTGATTCTTAAATAGGGGTTTGACCAAGGAAGACCCCTTTTACCCAACCTTTTCCCCATTTATTGGTGTGCTAGAACCTGTGACAAAGTTGTCAAAACCTTTCTGAGAAGATCATGAGCTATCATAGAGTCCTTGTAAATTTTAGCCAAAAATACTAGGTAGAAAACATCTGAAACATTTTGTTCCTAGGTACAAAATGTCTAAAACATTATCTACCCTACAACTTTAGGCCAAATTGAAATCACAGGTTTGCACATCAGTTTGGACCCCAATTCATCTCATTTCTAGTTTCTGACAGTTAGTTATCAATTTGTAATTTCCAAATCTGTCTATATTCTCCTATTTAGCTGTCTACATTTTATTTTCTCTCTTTCTATTTCACAATTTACACGTTTTAGCAAAGGATCATTGTCTCATTCAACACTTAGGTCCTACTTGAGCCTATTGGGACATCTTCCTTCTGAGTGTGCAAGTTTGAAAAGGAGTAATTCACCCCTTTGCATTGCTTCATGTTTCATCATGTACATTTTTGGTGAACTCGATGCATAAAATCTCCATTCTAATTTTGTTGTTAGATCTCATTTTAGCATTAGATCATCATGTTTGATTTTATGGTTAGACATGATTTTCATTAAATGTGCAATTGTGATTTGTTAATGAGTATTTTCATATCTCTTTCAAAGTTCATATTCACATTAGATCTATTTTTTTGTGCATGAGTGTTATCGCATTGAGTCTTACCTATGACATTTCGTTTAGGAGAAGCCATATACTTATGGGTTCCTTTGATCTTGGATCCTCTTTATTTCCTAGGAATCTTGATGAGACAAACATGCCTACAAATGAAATTTTTACTATTGTTAAGTACAAATCTTACCACTCTTCTCATGATGAAGATGAGACCTTAAGAGTTCCTCCTATGCAAGTGAAAAATATTTCGTACCACTTTGAAAATTTTGAGCAATGGTTAGGATAAGAGAACTCCAATCCTGAGGTCACTCCATAGTAGAGGGTTTGAGGAAGATAATTCACAATGATGAATATGGTTTTAATAGCTTGCGTAGAGTCTCTCATATTATTGATAACAATGTCAAACCCATTAGAGATTATTCTCAATGAATTAGTTTTATTCCACCTACCACCAGCGTTGAGAATTCTATTCCTATTCCTACTTCAATATCTAGTGTGTCCACTTATGTTCCACCTCTCATAACGAATTCATTCAAAACACTAATCATATACATGTTAGCATTCCTAATCTCATTGTTCCTACTCCTCCAAGTGTTCAATGTGTTTCTTTACCTTTATCCATGCCCACTTACAATAGTGTTCCATTTTCATAACTACTATTCCTTTCATTTTCCATAATGGTCCAAATCTTTCACCATGAGGTCTTTACTAAGGGGGCAATACAATACCACACACATTCATATTGGAGGGTTTAAAATTGGTAAAGAAGGGGGGAAACCTTTCCTAAATAGGGGGGAGGGGGATTTTTTGGGGGCAAGGGTGGGGGTTTATATAGTAAAATGGGTCTAGGGGCTATTGGGTGGATATTGGAGAGGGCGACAAAAAAGAATTTTATAGAAATATTTTTGAAAAAATAGAGGGATTCTTTAGTATGCCATGAATGCACATGCTATGATTCAAGTTCACTAAGTGAAGCCATAGTGTCTTTCACACATATCTCCTACCACTCTTTATATTGAATCCACTATCAATAGTTTATCTCAAACCATTTCATCTTTGCAACAACAAATTTCATCCATGACTCAATCCAAGTTTAACATTCCTACTTGTGGCATTTCTAGTCTTTTGTACTTAGACATCATATGTGTTGTTATCCCTCAATACATAAAAATTACTCATTTAGAGACCTACAATGGTGAAGGCAATCCTTTGACTGATGTTAAAAATTTTCAAACATTGTTTAGTGAATTATCTCATGATTATAAGTTCATGGCTAATTTGTTTACCATAACTTTTCAAGCTAAAGTCTTTCAATGGTATTGTTCTTTTCCTCCTTGTTGCATTGATTGACTCCTTTAAAAATCTTTCTAATTCTTTCCTCCAATAGTTTCAAAACAATATTGGTCCTAAGATTTTTTTGATTGGGTTTAAAAGAAAAAGTGAATGATTTCATTGGTAGATTTAAGCATTTGCATGCTCATATTTCTTATCATGTGCTTGATATTGATGTGCAACGTATTTTAATTTCTAATTTATAAAAAGGCATTAGAGATAAGATATTTCTTTTTAATTTTCTTCCCTTACTCAATTGTGTATAGTGCTTCATAATTATAAGCTTCAAGTGAGTCAATTAGAGAACACCACTCCAATGGCTTCAGTTGAAAAGAGTGATGTCACATCTTGGTCCTTTCAAAAGTTTCAAAAACATAAGGGCTTCATTAAGATAAAAAATTCATGAAACAATGTTGATGAACAAGTGGCAACAACATCGAAGGTGTGGCTCCTTTGTCATCTATTTTTAGACCTCATAATTTTACACCTCTTTCTAAATCTTTGCATAATGTGATCTTGAAGTTGATTAATGCTAATGTTTTAACACTTTCTCCTATTAAGCCAATCAACACATCCAAACATTTTCCTAAGTCCTTTGTTCAAAAATCTTTTTGTCAATACTATTGTCAACATAGCCATGATATTGAGAAGTGTTTCCGTTTGATGTATGTTATTCAAGACCTCATTGATTCTAATGCTATATTTGTTGAGGGTGTTAATAATCAAGGAAACAATTTCATTGCACCTCCCTACCAAAACATGAAAATCAATACAAATTCTTTACCATCTCATTCGACCAATACTGTTGGGAAAACTCATTCTTTACCCTCTTCCTCCACACATGTTGTTGACTATGGTGTTGAGTGTACTGAAGCCAACAATGGCATTCAAATTATTGATCAATCTGAATCCAAACACCAACCCAAACTTTAACATGATTTTTGCATTGCATTTGATCCTAAATAGATTATTAAAGCACTTGATGGTCCTCTTTACATCGTAGCAAAGATTAATGGTATTCTTTCTCATGGTATCCTTATAGGTACTACTTGCATGGTGACTTTTATAACTGAAGAACATCTTTACACTATACAATTGCAATGATTGTTTTTATGATAGATCTGATGTGATGATTATAACTTTCAATAGTTTCACTTATCCTATCCATGGTTCTATTACTTTTCCCGTAGGAGTTTCTAGTAAAACCCTAGATGTCACCTTTTTTTTCATCCCAACTTATGATTAGTTTCAAGTTAGACTTGGTTTTCCTTGGCTCACCTCAATGAAATTCATAGTCTCTCCTATTCATAAGTTTTTGAAATCTCCCCATGATGGAGAAATCATAATGATTGATCATAGTCTCTATCAACCTTTAGGCCGTCGAGGGAAGTTTGACCTTGAATTATTTTTTCCTTCCATGCCTCAACCAATCCAACCTTGCAAAGGAAATCCTTTCCTATCCTATTATAAATTCAAAATCCATAAGATTTGTGAGTTTAGCGATCCTAACATTTTTCCATCTCCTTTCCCTAGTTTTGGACTTCTTCCTAAACCTCCTACACCTATTTATGCTTCCATTCCACCTCATATATCCTATAAACGTTCTATAGATTCCATCTCTTAACCTAGCGCGGTTCCTTCTATTCTTCCCCCTAAATAAGAAGAGGACTTGATGTTGATTGATCCTAAACCATGCCAAATTTTAAACAAAACCAAACGTAATTGTTGTGCTCATAACCTCCACCGCAAACATCATGCTAGAGCCTGTGATCATTCTTCCCAAATAATTTCCTCCCCTAAGACACCTACTATTGCCTTGATTCTGTTTGACCAAACTATGCATAGGCCAAGGGAGGAAGTTAATTTGAAAAATATGAAATTGAAAAAACATGATAATTCTATTCATATTTTAGATTCCATTACAATTAATTTGGATGAAAAAGATACTCTTTATGATGACAATTTTAATGTGTCTAATGAAAATGATGATATTCATGCTAGTGGTTTTGGTGATATGTATGATCTTATTGATGTTAATCATGATTTACCAACTAGATTTGTAAAACAATTAACTCTTTCTACAAGTGACAAATAAAGTGACTCATCCTTACAACATGGTCCTTGTTTGAAACTGGCTATTGTTCCATCTATCGTGTGTGATGTTTTTCATCTTGCATGTTGTCCACCTTCCCTATATACTAAAGACTGATATGGGGGGGAAGAGATATGCTTGATTATCTCCTCTTGTGCAATGGATCCTTTATTTTTTGTATTGTAATGTGTTTCCCCTATGATGTGTTGATTGTGATATATTTTTTTAGATCTCTTTAGATGATCCTTTTCACCACATTGGCACAAGGTGATAAAGAAGTCCACGTACCATGAAATTCATCTATTTGTATCTTATTTCTTCTATATGTTGTTACATGTTATGTTGTGCATATGCTACTCTTTGTAAATATGTATTCGTGTTATTTTATTAGGGATGAGGCAAAGCGGTAGCTACCTATTATTTTTGGTATTCATGATGTCAACCCAAAGAGACTCTTCTTTGTGTATCTTATGTTCTCTTCTTCCATTGGTTTTGTAGCTCTACTACCTTTGAGAAATAATGATAGTTCATTTTGATATAATTCTAATATACATGAGTTATCACATGATCATACTGACCCCAGAGTAAGTAGATCCCTTTTGTGCTTTCTTTTTTCATATGTTTCACTTCTCTTGGTTTGTCCTTGTTTGGGTGATCTAATAGTGGAAGTGTCTCTTGTGGGTGCATGTATGCTATGCTAAATCCATTGCTCCTATTAAAGCATTTACAATTTCTTTAACATGGGAGCATACACTTTTCTCTTTGTTTAAAATTTTCACACACACACACACACACACACACAATGCAATCTATTTTGCTAGATGGAAAATGAGACAATTCTTTTCTTACGTTCATCTTTTCATTATCATGCCCCTATGCATTATTTAGTGGATCCTTAGACTGATCCTCCTTTCCTAGATCCCTTTGGAGACAATGCTTTCCTTAGAACTGATATTCCTTTTTGGGATCCATTAATAGAGACATTTCTTTTCTTAAGGACTAATCAACTTTGTTTTGATGGCTTGACTAGGATAACATAACTTTCTAAACTATCAATTCCATCTTTTGTAGTGCTTTCTCTTTGTATGGTCCATAGTAAGGAAATACCTTACTAGGATAGTGGTAATCTCTCTCTCTCTCTCTCTCTAGAGATGCCTCTTTTATCTTGGTTTTGGATTTGATGAAGACATGTCACTTTGGGGCTTGATGTTTCTTTGTCTCCTTGACCTTGATAAGATTACTCTTATGCATTGGTCTATTTTACCATGAGTACGATGTTGTCTCATAATCTTGCTAAAGTGGGAGCTAAATACACCTTCCTTAAAAGTTAGCACCCATAATTGGATGCTCTATTATGCCCCATTTTGGTGATTTCAATATTTGATGTTCGTTATGCTTGATCCTAGAAACCTTATTTTTCTTTTCCCACATCTTCCCTATTATTTTCGCACCTCATTCAAATTTGGGTTGATTTTACTAGGTACATAAATTTTAAAACGTTATGTGTCAAGGAACATAACGTTTGAGACACTATGTTCCTACTTGTTTTGTCTCAAATTTGACCCAAAGACCTATGCCAGGGTTTTGATGGGAAATTAAATCTCGTGGTCAACTTGGCTTATTTTTTAATCTTGAAATGTAGGATGAGGTATATATACACACCTTATCTCTCCTTATTTTGACAAGAATTCATATGAATCCATGATTAATTGCAATCAATTAATCATTTCAAGAGACAAAGCAATCAAAGAACTCAAGCAATTGAATTCAATATTTGAGAGAAAGCATCCAAGATCTAATCTTTCTTCAAGCATCTAAGTCAAATAAAAGGAAATAGTATCCATTGTAGTAAGTTTATCTCCCATAGAGGCCAAGTAGGTGAGCTCACAATCAAGCAAGGAGATCCGTATTTCCATCTGCAAGCTTTCTTCCTTCATTGCAAGTGATTATCAAGAATATCTACATTAAAGATCTAGTAGTGGTTTTCATAGATCCGTGCATTTGTGAGGTCATCATTGATTCCTTTCTACATTCTAAGGTTAACACTTTCAATTCAAGTAACAATCAAGCATCTTCATGAATATGAGTGATTTCTACATCCATTGATGAGGGTTTATGTAAGGTGAATCATATATTTACCTTTTTACATACATTCTTTTATGTAATTTCCTTTCATTTTCAAGATTGATTGCTAAATAGGGGTTTAACCAAGTAAACCCCTTTTATCCAACCTTTTTCCCAATTTTCTGCGTTTAGGAATAGGTGATGAAGTTGTTGGAACTTTTCTTGGGTATAAAATGTCTAAAATGTTTAGTACACTACAACTTCAACCCAACTTGAAATCACATATTAGTACAATAGTCTAGACCCCAATTCAACTCATTTCTTATTTTTGGTAGTTAGTTATCAATCTGTAGTTTCCATATCTATCTATATTTTCCTATTTAGCATTCTACATTGAATTTTCCCTATTTCCATTTCACAATTTACATATTTTAGTGAAGGGTCATTGTCTCATTTAGCACTTAGGTCCTACTTGAGCCTATTGGGAAATATTCCTTCTGAGTGTGCAAGTTTGAAAAGGAGTAATTCACCTCTTTTCATTATTTCCCTTTTCATCATGTGCACACACACACACACTTATATATACATATACATACATACATATATACATATACATATACATACATACATACACACACACACACACACACACACACACACACACACACACACACACACACACACACACACACACACACATATATAGACACATACATATACAAATACTTCCCCTGAAGATCCATCCTTGGCAATAAGTGTGTGTGTGTGTGTGTGTGTTTCTACACACACACACATAGATACACACACACACACACATATTTGTGTGTGTGTATAGACACACATATACTTATTGCCAAGGATGGATCTTCAGGGGGAAGGATTTTCAAAAAATCTCTTTATAATAACACTCTTTGTCAAATCACAAGAGTGCTATTCTCCACCTTTGACTTATTGGTGTTTGGGGTCATTGCCATTATTGCCAAGGTCTCAAATTTAGGACTAACACCTAACCTAAAGAAGGCTTTCTATACTTTCTCATCTATTTCAAACACATCTTTGGATTTCCTTATTGCATCTAGAAAAAGTGTGGAATATATCCCAATCTAAAAGCAACAATAAACCACTATTTTACACAAATTGCCTTCCTTCTTCTTGGTAATCTTTCTAATATCAAAACACACATCTTGAAATAACTTTAGAGAGAACTCCTCATATTGTGAAGTATCTATTTTTTTCTTGGATTTATAAACCTTATTTTGGAATTCATCCATTTTTTAATGTCAATATGAAATCCCCGATCTCTCAAGTCTTTTTTTTAGCCAAGAAATAAATTAAAAAAGGTAGTAGAATTAGGAAATAAATTGCCCTTCTTCTATGTCCTCAAGTGAGTCTTGTCTAATTCATTTAACTACTAAATTGTCTTTGAATAGGCCAATCTCCTTATAACATATTTGGGCAATATGCGAGGGCTTACCCTACATCCATGCACTCTTATGGAAATTGCATTGGTATGCAAAAACCAATCTCCCAGTTATGTTTGATCCCCAAGTCATGGGTTGTATTCCTTGGTCCCATAAAATCTATTATTTCTTTTAATATCTTTTCCAAATAAATTTAAAATTCTTCCAATAGAGCACTTTTCAAATATTACATAGTTAGCATTCTAACAGTTATTATCCCAAACAAAAGCTCAAAATTGGACAAGGAGAGGAAAAACTAAATCATCTACATCCTCGACTTGAACATATTTATGCCACAATTCTCTTCCTGCATATAAAAATATATGACACAATAGGGAATATCATATGAAATTAGTTTTCTGATCATTTGCATTGTATCCACAATTTCTTATCATAGCTCTTATACTGAATGTGGCATAATCATATTCATTGTTCACCATTGGGTCTTAGATGTTGTGTACATACACATGGGAGGAAGGGACATCTTCACTTTGACATTTTCTCCCAAAACTTGACGTAGAGTGTGATATGTTTTTATGAATTATTCCTCAAACGGGTCAATTCTAAGACAATCCATTCTAATAAAAGGAACCTTAATTGATCTCTTATCCAATCTCCTCAACTTATGTTTGGGATAAGAATTATTCTACAACCACTATTATGTAGCCAATATTTCTCTTTGAAAGTCTCAAAATTGATGATTTTACCGACAGACAAACTTAAGTTTTTTGTTAAGTGTATCATTTCTCTTCCATTATGTTCTAGCACCTACCTATTTTTCATATCATACTTTCTAGCAACCGCTTTGATGAAATTAACATCCACAAGAGTATTCAGTATAACGAGCTTAGCTAGATCAAGAAACTAGCCGAATCAAGAAACTAAGTGTTTGATATTGAAGCTCTAAATGCATTGGTTTTCTATCCACACTTACAAAAACTATATTTTTAAAAATAAAAATACTTAAATTCAAACTAAAATAAACAAACTTGAATGTACATATACATACATAATTTCAAATTCAAATAATGCATACTTAATATCTCTCAAAACACTCAATGTGGAATGTATCAATTAATTCTTGAAGATGTGCCAACCTCATTTGATGCAAACCATTTCTTACACCATTCAACATCATGTGCATCTTTTATATGATCTCCCACATGATTCAATTAAAGTTTTCTTAGAGCACATTTGATGCAAGCTCTTGCACTATCATGGTCACCATTTCCATGCTCACTCTCAAAGGAAATATGGTATATTGTCATATTGATGATGTTTACATAATTCATAAAATAGCCTTGATGTTTTGAATTGTGACACTCAACCATCCGACCATACAAAATAAATTCTACAAAATGTGTGTCATGCTATTTATCATCACTAATATAAAAGTGATATTATTTCTTAATGACTAATTTTTCAAATGTACTACTGACACCATACAAACCCTTCCATGCTCACTCTCAAAGGAACTCCAAATAGATGGTATATTGTCATATTGATGATGTATAAATAGTACATAAAATGGCCTTGATGCTTTGAATTGTGGCACTCAACCATCCAACCATACAAAATAACTTTTACAAAATATGTGTCATGCTCTTTATCGTCACTAATATAAAAGTGATTATTTCTTAATGACTAGTTTTTCAAATGTAATATCAACACCATCCAAATCCAATTATGAATGTAAATTCTTCTACATTTGGTATTCTTGAAAGATAAGTAAATCAAACCATGACTTTGTATCAGTTTGCACAAGAGATCTCATAAAATCAATCTTTTGCAATTTCTTCTTCGTCAAAGTCCCCATGAACTTCCAAAACTATTCCTCTTCACTATGGAAGAATGATATCCCAAATAATTCCTACACTAATATATGAAGAGAGAAATGCAAGAAAGAGACAATTAAACAATTTTAGAAAAGATATATCCCAGAGAATTACAAGTATATATCTTAGAAAAACTATTTTTTTTCAAATGAAGATAGCCTCCATAACCCTTGAAATTTTGTATTCGCAACAATGACAATGATTACGATACCACATACTCAAGTTTTACAAGAGATAAAGACAAACTAAAAGTATGAAGATATTCTAGTGACATATTTTTTTTGATAATATCTCCATCCAAAGCACCAAGTAAATACAAGAAGCTCAAACCACAAAAAAACCTAGTTTCAACAAAAGCATGGTTCATGTTCATTGGGAAAAAATGAAATTCAAATATAGGATAGAAACCCAACTCCCCCTATCCATGATTGTCAACTAACTAAAATAAAATGTGAGAATTATGTTATAAAAGTGATAATTGACCACCAAACTGGGGTGCTCCATTTTCGACCCACTATCTCCATTAAAGATGCTCTATAAAAAATAATCTCCATGCATCATGAGTTGGTTAGGAAGTCATAGTCAACATTCTAACCTTCAACTTATGTTGTCTTGCAGATGACATAAAATCATCATTAAATATCTTTTGCATCTTACAATGTCATCCATTCTCTTTCACATAGTGCATGATATTAAATACTCACAAGTAAAAATTACACATGACTATAGTGCCACCTCAATTGAGATGCCCTTTCCATAAGAACAAAATAAACAAATACAAATTAATTAAATAATTAAACATTAATATTGTAAGGTGCGCGTCTATCTTGACATTTATATCATTAGTCATGTTTGGCCTCCTTTGTGTATCCTCTATGACATCAAATATCTTTTATAAAGATCTCAACATATAGAAAATATATGTGTATCTTGTTCTCGAGAGAGCTCTATTTTTGCCAGAGATCCTTGACGGTCTTTTCTTTTTCCTGGCAGATTGTGATTTGGTGGTTTGGGGAGTCCTCCTCATTCCCATTTCCTTGTTAAAGGTTGGGGGAGCCTTTCAAAACCCTAAATGCTATGGTGCAGCTAAAGATTGTCTTACTCAAATGTTTAAGCTATTGTTTCTTCATTGGTTTGGTTTCGCTAGGGTGGACTGGTTTGTCTGCTAGCTCTATTGGTTGTTAAAAACCATTTTGGTTATGGGAACCATAAAAACCCTTAAATCTAGTTTAGGGAGCCTGAAAACCCTAGATATTTGATGTTGTTGTAAAGCGTTGGCTTTACTCTACTGGTTTCAGTAGCATGTGCCTTTCTCTGTCTATTTCTTTTGGCCGAAGTTGTAGTGTTGTTTTTGTGCTGCTGGTAGTTCTAGTGGCTTTATGTGTTGGAGGGGTGCTGTAAGGTTTATCCTTCTCCCCAGCTGTTTCATTTAGTTCTGAGCTTACTCTTCCAATCTTCAAACTTTGGGTTACAGTTCCCTTCAAAAACTAAATGTACATGGTTTCGGGGCCCATTCAAAACTTGTTTTTACCTTATTCAAAAATATATAGAAAATATCCACTAAGCATGGTCCTCTAGTCACATGAACATACTATGCATTTGTTCATCCAACTTTATGGACCTTTACAACTTCTAGACCAACTACAATGCGACAATCACATAAGTACTTATAAGTATGAATCTTATGCACAACTCACAAGAAAGACTTAAAACCTAAGGTTTTAATATCAACTAATGCAACACAATAGTGAATTGAGTGAAAAAAACAATGACAAGAAAAACACAACACAATCAATGAAAGAAAATAAATGAAAACCTTCATTAAATCTAAAAAAAATAGCACATAAGCAATTATTTAGAAATGGAATTCAACAATAAAATAAACAAGTAAGAAACACCCAATCCTAAATAAAGACTATTCTATACTATACAAGCCTAACAATAATAAGCTCAATTAAAAATTAATCAATATTTCCATTTTTAAAATAAGACACCACTAAATAGACACAAATTGAAACATTTGGTATGCAGTTGTTTTAATTTTCTGATCTTTCTACCAACTCCTTGAACAATGTGTTACTTGTACCTCAAAAGACAAAAAAGCTCATTTGTTCTTCTCCCAAAATAATGTATATTATAGGTGCCTTTTTTTTAAGTGTAAATAGAAAAGTAGCATTTCATATTCATTACTTGTAAAGTATATAATTGTAGAGTCAAAAATTGCATACCCCTTTGCAATTTTACGTACACTTTGTAGTCGCTTTAGTGTATGTTCCCCTAGCATTTGAGTAGGTTCATTCCAGCCCTTGGATTAGCCTTTACCCTCTAAGGATGCTCAAGATCATTTTCAACAACCATCTTTTAGTGTTTCTTTTTCACCATCTGCATGTTTCTCTTGCCATCTGTTATTTTTTAGCATGAGTTGTCTAGAACTAGTGTACCACACAGACATTTGTGCATCACGTATGTGTTCCTCAACACCTTAACGTTCAAATGCCAATTTTGAGTGTTTCAACACTTGTCACTTGCCCTTGGTTAGTGGAAATGGCTTGGAATCTTCTAGAATGACTCATTAGCCTCTTTTCCCCTCCTATTTTCACTTTTAAATTTATCTTTTCTCTACATTCTATCTATCTTGGTTATTGTCCAGTTAGTAAGTCAGTCAGTTTGTCTGTCTGTCTACCTACCTACCTACCTACCTACCTACCTACCTACCTACCTACCTATCTATCTATCTACCTACCTACCTACCTACCTACCTACCTCCCTGTCTATCTGTCTGTCTGTCTATCTACCTACCTACCTACCTACCTATCTATCTATCTATCTATTTATATACCTACCTACCTACCTACCTATCTACCTACCTACCTATCTATCTATCTATCTATCTATCTATCTATCTATGGGTGAACCCACAATAGTGGGTTACACTTTTTTTCCTGAATGGATACTGAACTCTACATTTTGAAAAAAGCTTTCAGATTCAAATGCATATTGTCGTTAAACGATTTGAAATCAGAAGATGAACTAAATTAGAGTCTTTTAAGATTTTCTGTCTAGATTCTAAATATATTTTTTATTTTTATTTTTAAATTGATTTGAATGGTTTTTTCTTTCTCCCACGAAAATTAGGATGTTGCTGAAAATGTCATTTTCAAAGAGTTACATTGTTTTCATAGAGCATAACTTTTTTTCTAAAATAGATATAAATGTGACTCTTTCAAATTTAGTTTTGTAACATCCATACGAAGGGCATGCAATTGGTTTGATGACATTATCATGATTATTTCATATTTTATTAACGTTTGAAGTTGACTAGACTATAATTTTGACATAACTTGACTACATAACTTATGACTTGTCGTGTATTTGTCCAATTTCATTTTTTTTAATAGAAAGAGAACTTCAATACCTAGGACATAGATATTTTTTATAATTTTTTTCTCCCATTTACTATTTTCCATAAGCGTCAAACATAAAGGTAGACATACAGTAAAATATCTATGTTTAGTAAAACTAAAAATACAAAGTCGTAATAAAATTAATATATATTAACATTATAATCATTGGAAATATTTTTCTTAGTAGTACCTTACTACATAGATAGGTTTGTCAAATGGATTCATTTGATCTACCAAAAGATAAAGTCAAAGTGATTTTTTGTCGGCATTTTAACAAGTGCGAAGGAGACTCCATTGTAGGTATGAATGAGGAGTATAGATGTTATATCAATGTTTTTTTTTTATCTATGAGGTTTTGAGCTAGTCATTTGTAATTGGTTCCTTAAAATGGAACCTCTCAAGGCTTAAATCATTATATTTTATTAAAAATGTGTTATTTTAGCAAAAATCAGCATGTCTAAAAAAGTGTAACCCACTATTGTGGGGTCACCCCTATCTATCTATCTATCTATCTATCTATCTAGCTATTATGGAGGTGGAAATATTAAAACAAGGACTTGACTAAGGCAAGTCTCCAAACAACCCTAAATATTTTTCCTCTCATGTGTGTGCAGGTTTTTTGGAAGCATTTAAATGCATGAAGGGTTGCCCATGTTCTATTTATTTCATTTATATTCATCTATATTATTTAATACCTTTTATTACGTTTCTAACTTTTGGGTTTTGCAATTTATCTTGAGTCCTAAATATTTTTTTCACGATCTAGATAGGACTACAATGTGTTGCACAAACATCTACAGGCTGTGTTGGCTTCCTCGACTAAGACTCTCAGAGTTGGACCAACCCTTTATCATTTGTACTTTCCATTGTTTAATCAAAATGTTATTTTTGTTTATTTGTAATTAAATATCTCCCCTAATTTACCTACATGGAGGTACCTGAATGTATGTTGTTAAACTGATTTTGAAAGAAACATAGTTTTCTTTTTGTAGCGTCAAATTTAATACACTACATTTTTGGCGAACTTGATGTGAAAACTAATATTGTATCATTTTCAAAGCATTCTTTATCATCTCGTGTCATCAATTTAGAAATATTACATTGGCCTTCAACTGGCTTGTTTATGCATTATTTCTTTAATTCATCATATTATTTTAAAAATGCATTTGTTATCTTCTTTTTATTAATTTAATTTCTAATTTTATTCGAAGTACTAACAATGTTCCCTTTTTATGCATGTGAAGGTGACTTTCCTTTGCTAATGTCCATTTATGTCTTTGATCCTTGTAAAATTCTTTATGTAATATATGGTATTTTGTTGCAAGAAGATGAGATCATTGATAATTTCCTTAATGTTACTCTACCATGTCTTGATTCCAATACACTCTCTTCCAAAGATGATGCATTTGTGAAGGATGAATCTTCTATCACATGTGATCTCTCAAAGGTCGATGTTGAGAAAATCCCATCAACGAATTCTTCTAAATTTTTAAAGGATTTTCTCAATGACATTTATGTGACTGCAACTAGTCCTTCTCCAAAGAGACTTCTTTCTATTCAGGATGTCCCTTTCAAAAATAATTCATCAAATATTGTCACTAGATACACAAAGTCTAAGGCTCCTTATAGAATGGTAGTCCATACTTACAACACTCATAGAAATAAACAAAATATTAATAATCTAACTTCTTTACCACCTTCTCAACCAAATCTTTCTCAAGCACTTAAACCTCTAGTTAACCAACCGAGTGATTATGATCTTATCGAGCAACTTCATGTTATGCCTACTAAGTTCTCATTATAGGGTTTTCTTCAAACTGCTCTAGTTCACCAGGGTATGTTTTAGGAAGCTCTTCAGAAGATCCTACTACTTTCTTCTACTAGTCTCATGGATGTAAATGCATTGATAAATCATATTTGAGCAAAAATCCCAAAATATCATGTTCTATCTGCGTGAGCTCTCACCTTTAGAAGTAAGGAACACAACAGACCCACTAATGATCATTGTGTATGTTAATGGTATTGGTATTAGGCAGACTCTTATTGACATTGGTTTAGCTCCCAATTTTTGTAGTCTGGACTTATTGCCCTATATCAAGGCAGATTTGAATTCTCTTGCTACATATTTGTATATTCATGGGTTTGATAAGTGTGGTAAAATAACTTTAGGCACATTTATTTTTCCTTCGAAAGTTGGACTAGATATTATTTGAACCCTTGTATATGTTATGCCAAACCTTTACCATACAACCTTCTCTTGGGTAGACCTCAGATTGATGCTTTGGAAGCAGCTAGTTCTAGTCTCCATGGTTCTATTAAGTTTGTTGTTAACAATCAGGTAGTTACAATCAAAGTTGGCCCTCATACCATACATTTATGTCAAATGAAAACAGTTGGTCAGGCTTCGATTACACCTACCTTTCAGAACTACGTTCCACCATTATCTTCTAATATGTTGATAGCTATTCCTATGGTGCCTCCTAGAAAGGACATCCATGAGAAAGTTATCCCTAAGAAAGATCCTCCTAAAATAGAGAGTCACATGTATACCCCTTCTCATCCTTCATCTCCTTCCAAATCAAATGCATATTTTTGTGATGATTGGGGTTCTTTGGAGATTGCAGACTCCTTCATTAGAGAATATAAAGTCGACCCTATCCATCTTTGCATTCCGAAAATATCGTTTGCACCTGCTATCAAAGATGATTATTCATTTGTATCACATGATCGTATGAAGACTATTGATTATACCATTCAAGGTGATCCTTTGCCTATCAAGGAGTTGCAATCACGTTATGGCCTAGGATTCAATATTCTTTCTAAATATAAATACAAAGGAGATAGTATTGGATGCATGGAACAAGGTTTTAAGATTCCTTTGGAACCAAAACCTTGTTCTTTTACAAGGGACTTAAGTTACAAGCTTTCTCCTCATGATCTTCAACCCCTCCTCCATTGTCTAATATCTCCATGTCTTTTTGTGAGTAGTCAAACTTTTCTCCACATTAGAGAGGGTTGCTTCTTGCTCCTCATTCTTTATATAATCAAGAGAATATTTTGTTTTGGCTTCTCAAAGCCCACTTTATCACTCTTCCTCTTACACATAAAAAGTTTCATAAGAATGCTAAAACAAAATTTTCTTTTTGTGAGTATCATCAAGTGCCAAGGCATCCCACTAGTGAATATAAGGCCTTATCTAATGAAATACAACAACTTCATGAATCAAGTGCCTGCAATCCTTCATCTATTAATACACCTTCTTCTTCTTTGCATGACAAATGATATCGAGTCTCATCTCCATCCTTTATTTTCTACATACTTAACATTCTCTTGAGGCTCTTGCATCTCCTTGAATCCTATCGTATTTGCCTTCTTGGGGACCAATCCACCTGTCAAAATCTTTTTCCCTATCGTACGACTATCTAGCAATGCTACTTGTACTGGCGTTATCAAAACCTCTCACCTTATTGTATGGCTATCTAGCATAACACAATTTCCTATCCATATTAGTGTAATCTTTTTGATCTCTATCTTGTAATATGAATTTAAACATATGCATGACCCCTAGTGCCTAAGGCTTGTAATGTCACTTTGACATTGGTTAGTTCCCTATGTTTGGGATGCATTCCTCCTTGAAGCAATCAATTCTGAATTCTTCTCTCCTTTTTAGAATTTCTTTGTGTTGCTTTTTGTATTTTGGGGATAACACATTATACCGAGACAACCTTTTGCATCAAGGTCTCTTTCACTTTGCTGACTCAAAAAATTTTGTTTGTATGTTCTGTGTTATTCTTATTTGTTCTAACCCCATAGCTTTATGATTTCGTGTTCTAACTTTGTTATCTTGTGTAATTTTTTTTGTCTAATACATATGTTTTGTAGGCCTTCACCCTGGGGGCATGCTTCCTTAGTTCAAAGAACTATCTACTTCCTCTTTAGTATCCTTTGGGCATCATGATGTTATTTTTTTTCAATAGATTTCCTTGTGCGTGCATATTCATTTTGTATTCATTAGCCCACTAGAGTGGCGACAAAATGTAGAGTAAAAAATTACATGCCCCTTAGCAATTTTGCCTACACTTTTCTAACTGCTTTAGTGTTTGTTCCCTAAACATTTGAGTATGTTCATTTCAACCCTTGCATCCACCTTTTCCTTATTCAAATTCTCAAGGTCATTTTCAACAACTATCTTTTAGCATCGCTTTTGCATTAACTATGTGTTACTCTTGCCACTTGTCATTTTTTAGCGCGATTTGTCTAGACACTAGCACACCACATAGAGGTCCATGCGGCGTACATGTGTCCCACTACATCTTAACATTCAATTGTTGGTTCTATGTGTTTCAACACTTGTCAGCTACCCTTGGTTGGTGGAAACAACTTGGAATCTTCTAGAACAACTCATCAACCTCTTTTCCCATTGTATTCTCACTTTTAAATTGATCTTTTCACTTCATTCAATTTCATGGTTCTTGCACACAAAATCTCTATCACTCTCGACTTTCATAGTTTTCTCTTGCTCTCTCGCTCTTGCTTGCTACAACACTCTCTTACAACAATATCTATAGCTCTCTTGGCTTTCTCAAGCCCACATGGTCATACCTTTCTATCTCTCTCTTGTGCCTTTGAGTACCTTGGGGTTTATCACATCCCCTATTTATCAAATCATTTTGTCTATTTATTTTTTGATCTATCTATTTGACTGCAATTGAGGTGGAAAAACCAAAACAAGGACTTGAATGAGGCATGTCTCTAAAAAACCCCCAAATATTTTTCCTCTCGTGTGTGTGTGCAAGTTCATTGAAAACATTCAAATGCACAAGGGTTTGCTTATGTTCTATTTATTTCATTTATGTTTATCACTATTATTTAGTACCTTTTATTACGTTTTTGACTTTTGGGTTTTGCAAGTTATTTTAAGTGCAAACTCAAGTTATTGTCATTTGTACACGACTACAATACGTTGAAGACGCTCGTGTGTTGAGCTAGAGTCCTTGACTAAGACTCAAATTTGGACTGAGAACCCCCTATCATTTGTACATTTCATTGTTATAATCAAAATATGTTTATTCTTTTATCTCTTATTAGATATCTCCCCTAATTTATCTAATTGGAGGTAGCAAAATGTGTGTTGAAAAACCAATTCTCAAATAAACATACTTCCATTTCTAGAGGGTCAGAGTTACTCCACTACAATTATTTACCTCAATTGATTAACTTGCCTACACAAGTGGAACTTTGTTTGCAGCCATGACTTCTTGTTGTCTCATAAAACAAACACTTTTTTGTTGAAAATAAGAGCTAATGTCTTCACTCAAAAGACTTATTTGTATTGATGGTTTCATGTAGCTGCTTGTGTTGTAATTGTAGCAATATCCTTATTGTTGTTGGTGTTATTTTGTAACTATGATTGTTTTCCATCTGCTATTCGTATTTCTTTTCATGGGGAAAAAACATCACCTACATATAAAAATAATTTACCATTTTCTTCTTCCAGTGCTTGTCATTCCCATCATCCTATTCTCATGTTTGTCTTTAGAGGATTTTTCTTATTATTTCCTGAACAAATATGTGAGATCCTTAGTCACCAAATCTTTTTCAACTTAGATAAATGACACATGACTTTTAACATTTGCAAGATGTTCTAGTTTAATCTTTTAAAAATACACGTAAATTGAGTTCTTCCCTATTGATGCCTCCCCTTATAGTGATAAACTTGTTTAGGAAAACCCTCCCCATTTTTTTAATATTCTTTGGAAATGCACAAACCCCAAAATAGTAGTTTCAAGAGATTTAAACACATTGAAATGCTCTAATTTTTTGGGCATCCCCTTCTGATTCTTGCCAACTTGCTTTCATTTGTATTTTTCAAGAGCCAAAAATATAAACAAAATGAAAGAGAGATTGAGGAGAGAAATTGATGATTGTTATATAATAATTGAACATAAAGCCTTGAGAAGTAATCTATGCATGCATGCACACATATAATTAATATGCCTGCATATTTATACCAATATTCATACACATGATGTAAAGAGAATAATTCACTTTCACATCCCAAAATTAATATCATAAAAATTGAGGACTCGTGAAGTCTAGAAACTCGATATATATTTAAGCAACTTCTTTGACAAAATGCTTAGAGGCCATTTTATACACTTGATCTTGAAAGAACTAATGTTTCAATAACACGACTGTAATAGATAATAGATTTGTAATGACAACCCCGGACATGACCTAGAATCTGCACATTTAAAATAAAATAAAATAATGAAGAGTAAGAACATTCAATGTCAATGATAAAGAACATCATGCACTATTCCAAATCAATTGTTCATTGACCATATATGTATCCTAGACTATCTGCAATTTCAAAAATGGATATACCATAAGAACAACGGAGTCCTAGCAATTAACATTACCAGGAACATACGATAAGTGCTTGCTTGGTCAAGAAGACTCCAGACTTTATTCTTCCATAGTTCGCCTCAGGGGTGCAACACAAGCCCTCCACGGTGAACATCATCCCTATCCACCCCTCCATATGTATTCTATGGCCCGGGGTGAGTGAGTGGACGATTAGACCATCATACAAAGCATAGGGGCAACCTCTTGAAGGCTGAGTACACTCGGTGCTCCTATTAGTGGTAAAGTCAAGTATCAAATTCTTGACACTTCAACAAAGTGGGGCTTAGTATGATATCTATTTATTCTCCATTAGAGATTATCCTTCCTCCAGTCCATCGGATAACTAAGCAACCAAGGACATCCATCGGCAACATGTGGTTGGCCTTAAGACACAATGCTCATGGTGAAATCCATCCTACTCTATGTGGTACAACTAGCAGTTGCACGACAGCATATGCTCCTTGACTACTATCAATCTTGAGCATGGATAGGCTTATCTTTGAACTGGTCATAGGGTTTCCATCGGTAATCACCTCAGATGGAGAAGGGTATGGAAGGGTAATTTACTAAACAACAAATTCTCGATCATTAAGTAGATGACGGTTTGAAATAAAAACAATCCAACCATATTAGTCTAATCTGGAAGAGTGAAGTTATAGTCCTGCCACTAGCTCTTCTAAATTCTTTCCACTCCTAGCTCTCTTCCCTCTTCTCTACCTAGCAACAAAACAAAACAAAAACATATCCCCCAAAACAAAAGGCATAGTGTTTTTAGGCTGTCCTCGCACCCTGTTGTTGGATCAAAATTGCAAATTTCCATGCCTTCCATAGAATGGCCATCCTTTTCTTCCATGCTTTTGGCCATTCCTTGAATACAATTATCTCCCATCATGGAAATGGTAGCAAGCTGCATTATTTCTTCAATTTTTCCAAAATGTCCTTCGCCTATGTGTGAAAATGCCCTTTCTTTTTCTTATGTCCTTTGATTTATTTTATTTTTTTGCCTCTCCAGACATCGATGGCTTGCATATATTTATATTTTCTAAACCTCTATTTACTTCACCCCTTATTCTTGCATTTATTATTATTATAGCTATTACTTTTATTTTTAGATTGAACAAAAAAATAACTCTTAATTTATTTAAATACTCATAATTTATTTATAATTATTATTTAATTATTTATTTCTCTCTCTCTCTCTCTCTCTCACACACACACACACACACACAAGCTATTGTTGCATATACACATGTTCATGTTCATTTATAATGATTTCATTGCCATCATCATTATCTAATGTCCACAATTTGATTAAATTAAATTAAGTTTTCATCCAAGAGTCAAAATTAATTGGAAACAATTAAATAATGACAATTATATGAATGTCTAGAGTCCCTAGGTTAAACGGTAGCTTCAAACAATTCCAGCTAGACTTGGTTATACTTCTAGGGAAAATATTAAATAAGTTAAATTTAAATGGATTGTGAAAATATAAGTTATCCGAAAGGTTACCCAAGGACCATGACACCATGGATGGTACTAAGCTACCTCTAACTCACCGACAGAACCACACAATCCGCTTCATATTGCACCCCAGTACCTGCAACCAATGACAAACCTCACACAAGTCCACCAACAAATTATTAGTCTAGGTTAATCTAAACAAAATAAACACATTAGATTAAAGATGACATAATAAAGATAACAAATACACGAGATTATATTAGCATCAAAATTCACAACTAACACACCCACTTACACATATCCATGAAGCAAACTTAGGAACTCTATCTCTAGTCCAAATTACATTGGAGCTAGGGTCATGCAAGATAATTGTCAAGGTTTTTTATTTTAGGGGATAGGACAAGATTCTGGATGAGTTCCTCAGCCCTGTTTTAACTGGGCAAATCAATAGAAAGAAAAAGAAGACTTTTCATGTCTACGGTGAAACTGAACATAGCTCACAACATGCTCAGAGGCAATTCAGAGATAATGCATATCCAATGAAAATTTTCTGTGCAACATGAACATGATGGGAATCGTGGAGCATAATATTAGCTTCTTATCAAAGCTCTCAATTCCAGGAGTTTCTGATGCTTCGGAAAATAAACAGTAGCCATGATATAACACTATAAAATGAAAAATCAAAGATGAAAAAGGCCACAGTAATTTCTTTTGTAGTGCAGGAATCAACTTATTTTCTTCCCCAAAACTCTCCCAAACTTCATATTACTCTCATTAATTCCTCCCCTTCCCCATCCAGACTAATTAAATCAGCTGTCAATTACATAAAACATGAGAATAAGCATAGCACCAGCACTGCTCTTATGACTTGGGAACTGTTACATTCAAAATCTTTATATCTTGATATGGTTTGTCATTCCTGTCGGTCTTGACTTTCTCTATTGCCTGTAACAAGAACAAGATTACTCATAAAACGGGAGCCTATTTATTAAAATAGCATGGTGGCACAAAAAATGTACTTTCAAGTATTAGAAATCATCTGCATTAACAAGCCAAAAAGTAATTCTCAAATGAACAAAACCTCACCTGCACAACATCCATTCCTTTTACGACTCGTCCAAACACTGTATGCTTATTGTCTAGCCATGGAGTAGCAACGGTTGTGATGAAAAATTGAGAGCCATTTGTATTTTGTCCAGCATTTGCCATGGACAAAGTAAAGGGTCGATCATGTCGCAGACTATAATGAGCAAAGAAGCAAATTAGGAAGGTCTTTCATAATGGTCCACAACTTAAATAAAAGTGAAGGCAGCACAAAAAAGATTCTCAAGAAAGCCAATACTATGAACTGATTGAAGTATAGAGAATTCTGAAATTAAAACCAGCTATAAGATGTTATCCGAGATGATCATAAATGAGAAAAGAAATACTAAACTCATAATAGAAAAATTCTTCCTCTCGATAAAAGGAGAATAGAAAGATTTTATTTCCCCTAATGATTTCTTTCTCAGCAACATAAACGATGCTAATAAGAACACCTCTTCGTACTGAAAAATATCACTTTGTTGAAATATGATGGAAGTTTGCAGCCATCTTCAGCGATAATATTACTCCAGAGAGATTGACAATAACTAAGTGAGAATAAGACAAGGCTTTGTACGGATGTTTGGATATCGTTGAAATTTCAAGAACATACTGCACAAGACCCGAACACATGACAACATGGAAGAGGTGAAAATACAATATATCTTAAGTCATGCACGTCATACAAATACTTCTAAACTGAGATTGAAGCCAGATCTGAGCTCTTTGTTGTCAAAAGCAGTTTATCCGCCCCATTTGCCTCTTCAACTCTAAAACAATTGCCAAAAAAGTTCCAATGGATGGGAAGAGTATTTTAGTATTTTAAAACAATTGAATAAGGATTGCAAATCACAGAAGTAGACAGGTTCATATAATAAGCATGCGATGTAAATTGACAGATCTAGAAAAGTGGGTCAACCTGAGTGAAATCCCGTTTCACTAATTAGATTCTAGATTTGCGATTAATTTATTAATTTGTACTCATGATCTATAAAACTAAAATAGTAAGAACTCGGAAGCAGTAGCAAGTCGTTGCATTCACTATTAACCAAAAAGACTATTTTTATTGCTTTCCATGAAAAGATTTTGCCTACATCAGTTTTACTGTTTTACAGTATTGCACATAAATAATAGGTTGATAAGCCATATTTGCAGTTCCAAGGGAATTCAGCATTCAAACTCTAACTTTGAAAGATACCAAAATCTTTACTGTAAAAGGTTCCGTGCTTTTTTAATAAGAGAATGGACCTTGAAGTCCAAAGTGGAGTTTGTACTGAGGTTCGGATCTCTATGATGTCAGATAGAGAATGTATATTGCAGGCCCTAAAAATGCATGGCACAAAGGATGTGACACTGTATGTTCTTATGTGTGGTTCCTAAGATACAATGCTTGGATTGATACTCCTGTATATAAGCAGGAACGGTAGGGTTTTCTGCTTTGCTTTAGGATATCCAGTATCCCTATGTAATACTACATTATAGTTTAGAATCAATAGTCAAATTATCATTGTAAAAATTGACAGTTTTCTTCAGAGGAAGATTCAATGATTTTAGAGGAGCCAAATTTCATGCAAGTATCCTTGAATAGAATTGCAACGTTATTACCTTTTGTGAAATTCATCCTCAAACTCACTTCCCCAGATGGACTGGCCACCTGTACCATCTCCAAGAGGATCACCTGTTTGGATCATAAAGCCTTTAATAACTCGGTGGAAAATCAGATTGTCATAATACCCATTTCTGCAATGTGTAGTGAAGTTCTCAACCGTCTTAGGGCACTCTTCAGGATACAGTTTCAGATGTAGATCTCCCAGTGTGGTATGCATTATCTATCAATATAATCAGAGGCGTTAGATATTTTGCTCAACTAAAAAGAATATCCATCAGCTATAAAATCTGCATAACAAACACATCAAAATAAAAGAAATTTTTCAGAATGCAAAGATATACATCACATATGATAACTAGTATATATAATTCAAATCTTTAATCATATCTGAACTGAATTAAGTTTTCCCTCTACTAATTTCTAAATTCACCCTACATAGTAGAGTAAGTAAACTGCGAAAAGAAATGGAATTATTGAAATTTTCAAATACAAATCCAAAAATAATTAGCGTTTGATATACATGTCAGAATGAATGGCATAATCAGATTTTTTTATTTCTTATATTAATAGATACAAAAGAAACTAGAATTAAAGGAGGTAATGTGATTACTCGGTTCAGATGGCCTTCAAAGCATCAAGAAGAATTCATTGACTAGAATGTGTTTCCGTTCTTGCATTTCAAAATAGCAGTAAATGACTACATCTCCATGCTGATATTTTGCAGTTTAAGAGTGATTGTGCGATAGCTTAAGAAGCAGCAAACAAGCTGGCTCCTTTGAATTTTTAAAAAGAAAGCTACTAAAATGCTTGGACAATATTTAGAGAAAAATCAGTAGAAAATAAAAAATGCAATGAGAAAATGAATTAGACCATTCCAGTTTATTGATCATCTGCTATATGGCCAAGACCAATAAATTCTTGCAAAGGCCTGTGTTAGACAAGAAAAATTCAATGATATCAAAGAAACTCCATGCAGGCTAAGATGCTGCCCTAAAAGACATGATGCAAATTGTGGCAAATGCTAGCATACTGTGGCCAGCACTCCTCAAGTAATATCATTTCATAAGGGAGCTTTGTCAGAGGGCATCAGACTCTAGGTGGTAATCATATAGCACAGGAGATCTTTGTAAACAGAAAGTATTACTAGTTACGTTTGACATTGAAAAGAATTTTGGTTGATATAATTGGTGTCTCATCACTCAGATATATCAAAAAAATGCAATTTAATTTGATCCTCACACAAATGAGAATATGGGCAATTTTGATATTACTGCAACACTCGTGGCTCTGCTTGATAAATTGCCTACTGAGCCATTTCATCCAACTACAGATCTGAAACAAGGTCAACTACAGGCTACAAGGTCACAGAATCGATTACTTGATTTTCAGAAAACCACTGCATTTGAAGCCCAAACACATCTGCAATTTTCTAACACTTTTGCATTGACAACTATAATCATGGAAGCAACATTTCTTTTGGTCAAAATCAAGCATGTCATGACATAAATCTTTTCTGCTATTGCCGGGCAATATTTTGGGTTTATGATTATAGTCTTCTATATTATACACATTCATTCAGACCAACTATGCTATCAGTTTTCCTTACATCAATAACTAAAATTGGAATCTCCTAAGCACAATCTCTTCCAAATTAATACAATTCATGCAAGGTATATGACCAAGCACACTTGAGTAATTCAGTATAAAACCCTGCAACTGTATTTTTCGTTGATGACAATACAAGATCAATTGAGGATGGCACACTTTCTATGTTGTGATATTAATGACAAATCAATCTTTTCAGTCATTTTCCCAAATCTAAGATACTGATGCGCTTCAGATTCCACCGGATGCAGATGCAGACCCGGATGCCCTGTGGATGCCATCCAGAAGCGCATCCTGGGCGCCCGGATGCGTTGTGATGTGCTTGGATGCGTTGTGATGCGCTTGTGAGCGCATCACAATGCATCCGGGCGCCCAGGATGCGCTTCCGGATGGCATCCGCAAGGCATCCGGGCGCGTCAAAGCCAAAACGCGGGCCCAAACTCCCGTTTTTGGCAAAAAGTAACTTAAAAATACAATAATATATGCGTTTTAATGAATAATTTATTCATTGTTTGACTTAAAAACCCTAAAACGGCCCTAGAAGAGGCCATTCAAACATTTATCTTCTCATTTCTTATGCAGCTTGCCTCTTTTTTCATTTTCTCTCCATTTTCGATTGTGAAGCTAAGGTGATTGTTTTCGAAGAGGATCGTTCGTGGGTTGAGAGATAGCTTCCACAGAGGAGTTTTCAGCATCAAAGGTAAGCATTTGATCCCATTGTTGAGTTTTTTAATGGAATTTTTTGAGGTTTTGATGGATTTTTTCAAGTTTGGGAAGAAATATTTCAAGTTTTTTTTCATTTTTTCATTTTTTAAGAAATAATGAAACAAGTTTAGCTATTTGTTTTAGACTATTTTTGTATCATTGTTTTGCACTTGTAAGCTTGATGTTCATAGTTTTTTTCTAAATTGTATTTATTTATTTTCTTATTATAGCAAGGAAATCGATTGTATTGTACAAGAATGGCCACCACCGGTAGTCAAAGTTCAGTGGGAGGGCAAAGTAACGATAATTTTAATATTGATGTAGGATCTCCTTTATGGAGACATACCACTAGAGTATCACAGGTTTCAGGAGGTGGCTCGTATTTTTGGAAGTGCAATTATTGTCAAAGTAACAAAGAATAACCATTCAATAGCTCATATTCCCGGGTAAAACTTCATTTTATGGGCCCTTCTAGAAAAGGTATTGCAATGTGCAAAGGCACAAATGGGAAGGGGCTGTCTAATGCATAGATAGCTTCATTTGTAAAAGAACAAGAAGAGGTTGACTGTTTGGTTAAAAGATCAAAAAAAAGTTTCTATCAACCTCCATCCAGAAAGAACAAAATGCAAGTACCCAATGAACCAATTGTCTACTCCAAACATCCATTCTTGGAAGTACCTGTACCGGGAGAGGAAGAGGAAGAAGTAGAAATTACAGCCCGCAAAAGAGGCCCATTGGATAGTGCATTTAAAATGGAGGCAAGAGAGCTTCCTAATGAAGCCATTGCACGTTGTCTCTATGCTAATGGTCTTCCTTTCAACTTGGTAAGATCACCATATTGGAAGGAAATGGTGGAAGCCATCAATAAAGCCCCAGCTGATTACGTAAGTCCCGGGTATGAAAAGGTGCGTACCACTTTGTTGCAAAAAGAGAGGATTGTTATAGAGAGGGCTCTTCAACCAATTAAACATTCTTGGAAAACTTCAGCTATAACCATTGTGTCTGATGGATGGAAAGATACAAGAAATCGACCATTAATCAATGTGATTGCAATGTCCCCCAAAGGGTCAATGTTTTTGAGGGTTGTTGATTGTGAAGGGCATGTGAAGGATTCACAGTTCATTAGTAGAATTCTCATTGAGGCCATAGAGATGGTGGGGAGTGAGAATGTGGTATAGGTGGTTACAGATAATGCCAAAAATTGTAGGGGTGCAGGTGCTTTGATTGAGGGTCGGTATGACCATATTTTTTGGACACCATGCACAATACACTCCCTAAACTTGATCATGCAACAAATTGGCACTCAAATTGATTTGGGTGAAGCAAATTTACCGAGATGGGGAGAAGATACAAATGTTTGTGATGAACCACCACATGTCACAATCCATATTTAGAACATTCTCCAAATTGGAGCTGCTTAAGGTAAACTCAAATTGTAATTACTAAATTAGTAAATTTCATTTATTTATGTTCATGTTCAATTATCAAATTGTATATAACTTTGCTTAATATTTATTGACATATTGTTAACTTGCTTTATGCTTAGGTTGCTGAGACCCGTTTTGCATCTCATACTATTGTTATAAGACGACTTGTGAAGGTGCAAACAGCATTAAGCCAAATGGTTATTTCTAACCAGTGGGGTATATGGAAGGCTTGAAATTCAAAAAGAGCCCAAAAGGTCAAGGCTTTGGTCTTGGATGATAGTTGGTGGGCTCGGGTGCAATTTGTGTTGGATTTCACAGACCCTATCATGGCCATGCTCTGCTTTGCCGATACATATACACCTTGCTTGGGGGATGTGTATGATGGCATGGACACCATGGTTGAGAAGGTAAAAGTTTTCATACAAAAACATGAGAATGACCCCACAGAATGTGAAGCCTTGTGCAATAAGGTGGGGGCAATCATTCATCATCATTGGGAGAAGATGACTACCCCATTGCACCTCCTCGCATATGCATTATCTCCAAGGTACTATAGTCAGCAAGTACTTGGTATGCCAGGAAGAGTTGCACCATATGCGGATGAAGAAGTTGCTAATGGGTGCTACAAAGCTTTTACAAGGCTCTTCCCAGATGATCAAATGCACGACACAGTGAGGGAAGAATTTGGCTTATTTGCTTCGGGTTCAAAAATGTCTCCATTTTCAATCAAGGACCAATATAAAATGGGAGCTATCACTTGGTGGTACATGTATGGTCAACCATACAAGTATCTACAACGTCTTGCAATCAAGATCCTGTCACAAGTAAGTTTTTTTGTTGTTTTTTGTTTACCACATGTATTCTACAATTTAGTGTTTAACATTCTTTAAATTGTTTTTCATTTGTATGTTTAATTGTGTGAACACTATCCAGGTTGCAAGTTCTTCTGCTGCTGAAAAGAATTGGAGTACATACTCCTACATCCATTCAGTGAAGCGCAACAGGTTGGGCTCAAAGAAAGCTGAGGACTTGGTACATTCATACCAACTTGCGTCTTTTGTCACGCAACCAGAATGAATACAAGGGTCAATCAAGCTTTGGGATGTAGTCCCCGAGTGTGCAAACTTGGATGCAACGCTTCATGATCTTACTGCAGTCACAGATGATGGTGATGATACCATGACACATGGTGCATCTAGCACAAGTGGAACCGTTCTTGGTTCAAATGATCTTGAACTTGCAACAGTTGGACTTGGAGATAATGAGAATGTGGATTTTCTTGAGAATCCTTATGATTCTCAATCTGATTAGTGAATCTTGAGTCTTGAATCCTTGATTGATAAACAATGAAACATTGAATGATGAACTAAGTTTTGAGTTTGTAATTAGTTATTGAACTTCTTTCTATTTGAATATTTTTGTCTATGAAGTTTTAAGTTGACGTTGAGCTATCGAATATGAAATATCTTGAATCTTGTCACTTGATCAATGGTAAAGTATCATTATTCTGATAATCTGATTCATACTATCAAATGATTTATTTAATATTTTTGTATATTTCAAATTTCTTGCACTTCATATATATATATATATATATATATATATATATACACGCATCCGAACACATCCGCATCCAAAAAAAATAAAAATTCACGCATCCGCATCCCGCATCTGCACCCGAATCGGCAACTTAGCCAAATTGTATTAGTGGCCTGTATTTTATTTGTGCTGACATATCGATGATATTCTTAAAATCTGTAATACTCATAGTGTGTAGTATACACTCATCAGTTCACACATTTGTTTTCACACAACATAGTCATCAGATAATACCAAGTTCTATCATCCAACTTCTCCCATCTAGCAATAGGTGGACCCAAGTATTCATCAGACTCTCTCTCAGTTAGTAGGCTAGAGTCTCCTTCATTTCTCCTTTAGAGAAAGGGCTGTCTAGATAAACATGATCTTGCTCTTCTAGGGTTTTCCATCCTTGAAACATCTATTTTAGACACATCATTGGCCCTCTCATTGAATGGATCTTTTGGCAAGAAAATGTGAAAGATGCATCATAATCTCACATCTTCTTCACTTCATCCCAATTGCTCTTTAAAATCCTTGACTATATGATTTACCACTTTGTCTTCTATTTCTTGTTTCATAAGGTTGCCAAAAACCTAGTTGGAATTCAGAATGGACATTCATCACAATAACTGAGATAGCAGTGGTGCAAAGATGCTCTGGAACGATCAAATCATATACTTGACTATTCACACAAGATTTCAACTAATTTGTCCAATGTCACTTGATCAAGCAGGCACCGAATCCAAGTCACAGATTCAGTGACACCAAGACTATGTTGTCTTTTAAGTAAGTGAAACAAAGCTGTCTACTAGCAGCACTAAGAAAAACAGTACTCCGATTGACCCAGTTCTAGGAATAATTAAGTGACCTATCTTTATTCTGCTTGTAGTTTCCTACACTTGGGTCTAAAATTTTACCTTTTTAACATAGCATCTATGGGCGTCTCATTGGCACAGCACTATCACAAACATCACAATAAATTGATATAATAAAATCTAACCAGTAACATGACCAATGATAATATAAAATACACATTCAATCCAGACAAAGTTTACATTACAGAATACGGAGAAATGGAAACTGAAAATTTTGATTTCTCTTATTCTGGAATGTGTATAACATTATTTACAGATTCCACAACTAAAACACTCATATATGAAGCCTACTAAAAGTTAAAACAAAAGGAAATTTTGTCAAATAGAAGATCTGAGATAGATGCTCCTTGTTTGAAGATAAGATTATATTCTATCAATGAAAGTTTATAAAATTGCTGGGCATTTAGTGATTGGTTACCCAAATTTCCAGGATTTTGCCAATGAAAGACATGCTTAACACTTTTTTCCCTGCAAAGATTAAAATGAAAATTCTATCCAAACTCATTTGTTAGCAGAGGTTCCAATTACTAAACCAAACTCTGAAGCCAATTAAGTAAATGACTATCACATTAATTGACTACAATGGAATCTGGAAATGTCACTATAATATATATTACATCTTGCTCTTCACCTGCTATTAATGCACCCAAGGAAAGATAATACATTATATCACATTTTTGGACTAAATGCCTTGTCCTTTTGTAACTGTTTGGTGACTTGTTTCCATCCAACCAGCTCACATGTGGTTTCATTGATTAGCTACAATTACAAAATAAAATTCTTAAGTAACCACAAAATTAAGCATATGACTGACTTAATTATTAACTACGATTGTCACAGGAAATGTCATAATAATTCTTATATCTTGCTCTTCTACTATTAATGCACCCAAGGACAGATGAAATATAAATGTCTCATCCTTTTATACCTGTTTACATCCTACCATTTCATGTGGAATCATGGGTTGCCCAACCTATTAACATAGCCAATCAGCTTTCCATGTAGACCACCCATTAATTCATTTATTGATCCCTGAACAATCTTAAGTAGCTGTTTAGCCTTCCTACAAGACAGTAATAAGGCTCAAATTTTACCCCATCATGTTGCTTTCATAAACAATGTCAAACACAAACTAGGCTATGGAGTGCTAATTTGATAAGAAATTTTTCTATTTGGAGTTGTTGCACCTCATTATTTTAATGAATGTGCTATAAATCATAGCAGTAGTACTCGTGATTCTCACCACTCATCCCTCACCATTTTTATGGCCTAGAAGTTGCTGTTTTCAAATAAAATTGCACATTCCATTTTTGCCAATTTATTCCCAATTTTTCATGCATTTTTTACCACTTTAGACGCTGAAGATCCAATATATCGATTAATAACCAACTTTATAGCAATTTTATCTAATATTATGCCACTTTTCAATAATGGTAATTTTTTCTTTCTTTTGGAAAGTCCTAATCTTTAAAATATGTTTTCTGTGTTTTCGAAAAATCTAATGCAAATCCCAATCTTTTCCTCGGTAATTGTCTTTTGGTTTGTAAATTTATTCCCAAGAACGACATTTTCTTCTATGCTATAAACTCACTTGATCATAAACGAGTTGCATGGATTTCCCCCACATTAAGTTAATCAATTAATGTTCACAAAGTGGACAAAATTACCACACAGAAGTCGGAACCCACAATTATGTGAACAAATATAATGAACTATTGCTGAAGTAGCAATATGCCAATATGAATACAAAACGTTAAAAGCAACCAGACAAGCTGGTGAGGTACAATGTCCACACTTATTTTATCAACACAAATTTGAATGGGAAGCCTACTCCCTTTGGAGGTTCTTATACATTTCCAATGGTGAAGAACAACTTCCCCTACTTAAGATAGTTATGAAACATGTAATGGAAACATCATCAATAGATTCAGAACAATATGACAGTAGTTAACTTCTACATTAATCAGTGCAGCACAAAATATTGTATCATCATAATCAAATTCACATCAATATACTATTTTCCCTGTCCAAACAAAAATATAGAGTACTAGAGAAGCAAAACTTTTAAGATCTTAACAGAAATCTTACCACGTTGTCAGGTAGAGATGTTGTGACAGCCTTGCCAATATCCGACACTGCCATGAGTTCCTCTGGGGGTGGTTTTTCATTGAACACATCCCTTCCTTTTGTAGGATCTTCAGGTTCCTCTGGCTCCCTTCGGCTGAGAAAAAACAGTGATTGCATATAAATGCTTATTTTTACCACCAGACCTTATGAATTGTTAATTTTAATCTTGTCTAGAACAAGTGCACACCTGAATAAATAAATTCGATGCTTTTTGAATGCACAACACAATATAGTGGGATCCACAAATGGTTCTCGATTCTCCATGACATTTGCAGTAGCAGCCGGCATTCTTTTCACTCTTTTGCTGCCACTTCCACCTTGGTATAAGGCTATTCGCAAGAATCTCTCATTATTTTCTACCTTACCAAGAATTCTTGCTACTTTATTTGTATGCAGATTTACAACCTGCAAAAGTTAGTAGTAAAATAAGGGCAAGATATATTTTAATGTGATGGTCAAAAAATCATAATCATGCAATCATAACATGTGAAAAAACATGTTAAAAATAAGGCCAATGTTCAGCAAAGTATCAATAGCCTTATGCACACTTTTAAAAACAAAATAGTAGAACCAATGTTGTTTATTAGCATTCTCTTGTGTCATGTCCCCTTTCTAGAGACATGTTCGTTCATGACGGGTTTGCCTATCATCGACTCTCGTAGGCAAATAGTTTGGAGAGAGAGTCATTGTGTGGATCATTTGATTGCTTATTGCTGAAAGAGCCTACACCCAGTTCGAGCCTACATTCAGTCTAGTTGGGCCTACATTTGATTATGAGACATCTTGGCCTACATTGTTATAATTTTAAGTTGAGATTGCACTTTTTATATTATAAAGTTACTTTATTATAAAGTGCATTATAATATGATTTTATAAAGGATGTTTCTAGAAGTTCTTAGCAACTTCTCCAAAAAGTGAATAAATAGAGGGCTGGGCCTCTCATTTGAACATGCTTGGATTTGGATTTTCTTCTACTTCTTCATTGTGAAGCAATTTGTAGTCTTTGGTCTGCAAATACTATTCGATCTTTGGGAACGAATCACTCCCCTAGATTGGCATAACTGAGGTAGTGAAATATCTACTGAAGGGTTGCAAGTTGGAGTTGGTATTCAGCCATCTCATTGGTACTTCATTGAGAATTTGTTGCAAGGGTTTGTTTGTGGTTGGAATAAGGATTTAAATTCATCATAGCACTGGTGGATCACTTTGGTGAAGGTTTGAAGACAAATTTAGCACATTTTCAGACTTTCCATTTTAGGGCCTGGATTCAGATTTCTGTTCATATCTCTCTATCCACCTGGAGATATTTTTTATGCTTTTGGAGGGTTACTACCTAACCCTAGGCGGCTCCATTCATAGCAATTTGGGGTGTCAAAACCCTGCTATTTATTTTATGCAGGAGCCGTACATGTACGGCCTGGTACGGCAGTCCAGCAGGGACAGTTTGGCAGAGTTTGGTTGGCAGTTTGGGGTCTTCTTGCATCGGTCTGCACCAGCATATATCATCAGCAGTCATCAACAGACTATTAGGAGCGATAATCAGGTTCCATTCATGTATTTTGAATGCATTTGATGTCAAGAATATTGCATGTTCTCGGTCTTGTTACAACAGTCCAGATTTATCTCTGTTATAACAGTCAGTTTTCTATCATTTGTAATTGAAATCAGTCACTGTTATTGTCATGGTATCATAGTTTTGATAGTGCAATGAATGAGAGTCTATGTTCATATAAAGACAGTCCATACATTTCATGACATAGCTCAGTAGATATAAACAGTCCATTGTATTCAGAATTTTGCTATACATTGTCTTTGGATTGATCTAATAGTTAAGGTGTATTGCAAGGGCATTGGCTTGCTCATAAGTAATAGTTTGTATTCAGTCCATAAATCTGAACATTGCAATCAGAAATTAGTGAAGTTCATAATATATTGGTATCAAGTCTTTGCATTGTTTCATTGTTGCTCTATTGTATTTCATTACTTCTTTGGTATTGTTATCTCAATAACTTTGGTGCCCAAAAACAAATATCAATCTGAACACATCATTTGAAACAAGAACATTCAGTGCACGCCAAGTGTTTGACGATTTGCCACAATTCAGATTTGAGGGTTTTAGTGATCCTACTGGTGAGGGTCATTACATCTTGATAGTTGATACATGTCAGGGGCTCCACCCCTCAACCCTATTGGAGGTGTTGTCCCCAAACCACTGCAAGGGATGCTACCCCTCAATCTCACTAGGGTGTTGCCCCCAAACCTGCACTGAACACATCTGATTCTGCAACTGCTCTCCAAGTCCAACTTTGTGAGCTATGCTTCCAAGTTTGCCTACAAGTCTTTGTCTACAATATCATCTAGGTTGTTAGTACAAGTATAGGAACAGGTACGTGAGTATGGCATTTCTTTCCTTGGGTACAGTGTTGGTGTATAAAAAAACTTTAAAAAATTAAAAGAAATATAGAAAATTGTAATACTAAATACATTTGACAGTATGATACTTCATCATGGATCAATGCCAAATGCCAAAATGGTAGTCATAAAGATAAATATTAAATGCCAATTGATAGTTCAGAATTTCAATATTATGTCATATGCCATATAATATATGTCAGCTGCCCTTGAAAATGCCAAAATGAGAAAAGAGATCATGAAGAGAGCAAATTGATCTTTGTATTAGGCAAAATGATGCTTTTGGGGACGTTTTAGGGTCTTTCGATGGGAAAAAAAATTTAAAATGTATTTTTTTTGTTACTTTTTGGTGCTCAACACCTCTAAGTACGCCTGGCTACATACCTAGGTGAACTCATACCCAGACACACCCAATACAGGTGCAGGACAGGTTGTAGGCATACTCGGTAAGATAAAATATTATTATCAGATTGGACAATCTTCCTTAATGTTACTTGATGCTTACTTGTTTTGCTTGTCATCTAGAAGACTTTTTCTTGATGAGATGATGTAGTTAGTGTACAATGTCTATTATTATGCCTCGCAAACATGGATGGTGATGATATTTTTGAAGACCTGTATGATGATCCTTGACTAGTGATGGATCATTGTTGACTCTTGAGACTTTTTTTTAAATTTTAATACATAATATATTTTTACTTTTATGGTGGTTTTATTTATTATACAAAATATGATGCTACATGTGGTATTTTAGACTTAATTACTGCTGCAAACATGTATATATTTCTGATTTTATATGTTTTGTATGGATGAACCAAAAACAATGAAACCCCAAAAGAAATTTTGACTGAACCCGAACCAAAAAAAGAACCAATACCAAGGCCGGTAACTTAAGATAATTTGTTCATATCACTTGACAAGACTATGATGTGGAAATCCATATTGACAAATGATTTAGCCCTAACTATTGTATAGAATGTTGATATTGTGTAAGGTAATGTTGTAATGTCTTTCCCATTTGCAGCCTGGAGATGTTTATTTGATCTCAACATTGGTTTGACAATGTATCTAGGGATGCATAGGTGGTGGTTGTGTTTTGCTTCTTAGTGATTGCTCCATGTTTTAGTGTGTTTTTGGTGCCTTTGTATTGCATGGTGTGTTTGGACCACCCACATGTTCAAGAGGTGGATTCCTCAACATATCAGTTGTTGATATTAACAACATTGAGATGTGTGTATGTTTAATGTTATTGTACCAAGTTCCTTGCAACGACTTGATGTAATCTTTTGAAGTGAAATCTCCTATGATGTATGTGAGATAGTAATATACTTGATTTTTATTGTGCTTCAATACAATGATGTGTGAGGCATTATTTGAATATGTTATGGCCTTGTGATGATTTTGTTGGCTAAATATTTTGTAAGTAGTTGTAAACACACTACTTGCAAAATGAGATATTTAGACACAGTGTATGAGAAATAATCTCTCCTCTCATCTAAGAGGAGGCACCCTTCTTATTGCAACTAATTCAACTAAAACTTAACAAGAAACTCAAATTTAATCTAAAATTGGGTGTTCCATGTATCACTTCCTCTTTCTTCAAGAAGGATTTCACTTTCATAAAGATGCACTCTACAAACTAAAGACTTTTACAATTTCACTTCTAAGTACTAGTTGGGGCAATAATACCAATAAACTCAAAATCAACCGAAAGGTTAAATGTAAAGTATACTAGTTGACTATAGACTAAGGAATATATATAAGCTCACAGACTTATACACTATCCTGAAAAGATTTTAAACTATGAAGCAGCAATATGATAAGCACAAAGACTTGAACACATGAAACTTATTTTCTATCCTTAATACCGATATGAACCACAACTCAAAGTCTATGCATTCACTCTTAACTAACTCAAATTGACAATTATAGCACAAAGTCTACACAAAATCAGATTTAAGGGTGTCTCTATAGCAACACAAATAATTCCACAAGTCTCCTCAACTCAAAGATTGAAAAATACTTTGCTTTTTATTTACTCAAAAATCAACTTGCACAAATTAAAGCAAAGTTTGAACTTGCACAATTTCTCTAGAGTTTTCTTGCAAAGCATAAAGATAAATATTTACAATATGCCCTCTTGTATTTATAGGAGAGAGGCTATGAGAAAAATATGGAAAACTAACTACCTAGGGTTGACTTATTCAACATTACAGTCCTTTGTAATGTAATTACATGTAGCAAGATATGTAATGGTAAATTTTTACTTTGCATGTGTCATTACATATGTAAATGCAATTTTATGCTTTACATGTGTCATTACATATGCAATTGCAATTTTATGCTTTACATGTAACTTGTCAAAACTAAAAACAAAATGCATGATGAAAAATAAACTAAGTGTTTGACAAAACACGACTGCTATTACATTAACCTCTATCAAAGAGGTTTTCCTGTCACCAGATTACCAAGTGCTGGAAATCTTCAAATCTGTACATGGGTGCGAACATCTGCAGAAAATAACACTTTGACCTTCGCATTTGGTGGTATCAACCCATAAGTGGAAAATTGTTCACGGTCCCTCGCATTGGTCCTCTACCACCTGCTTTGAAATCTATCTTGAAACCATTCTAATATTTATGAAAGTTGAGTTTCATCTTTTTTCCATGCATTATGGTTGGCCCTTCTGATTTGGATGAGCACTTGTAGCACTGAGATGTTGGTGGATAATGCTTGCAAGCCATGCTTCAAACAAGGCTAAAATGAAAAGGTTGCTTTTTTGTAGGCCATAGTTGCAATTCGGGGATTTTGGGATGCACTACAAATTTGACTGCATGTAGTAGTTTAACGTGTAATAGTTTACGTAGTTGGACCAAAAAGTTCCTACTACATGGGAAAAACATGAGACTTTAAGTGAAATCGGGTTTTTTTGACCCAACTGCACTTAGGATTGCATGTGTAGTTGCATATGTAGTTCGTTTTGCAATCGGGTCAAAAATCTCCGATTTGCACTTGGAATTGGTTTTTCAACTTGAGTATTGTAGGAGATTTTAGATGCGATTGCGCATTTGACTGCATGTAACAATACATGTAGCTGGTCTAAAAATCTCCGATTTGGGTAAACTTAGCATGGAGATTTTTGGGGTAGTTACACTTTTGATTACATGTAATAGTACATGTAATGGGTCTCAAAAATCCCGATTTTGGAATTATAGTGGATTTGGAAGAAACTTTTGTCGGGAATTTTTGAGGTGACTGCATATTTGATTACATGCAACCATGTAATAGGTGCTAAAAATCCCGATTTTGAAACAAAGAAGGATTTAGGCAAAAATGTAATCGGGGATTTTTGAGGTGATTACATTTTGCTTTACATGTGGAATGACATGTAGTAACATATGCAGTGGAAATGGAAAATCCTGAAATTTGTGGATTTTTTTATTTTTAGTTTTTAGTTTATTTTTATTTTTATTTTTATTTTTTTAAAATTTAAAATTTATTTTTATTATCATTATTATTTTTTTTTGTAAGGGGAAAATTTTGGATTTGTCAAGGTAATGATATGTATATGAAATTTTTGGGTATGGCTGCAAATGGATGACGGATTCAATTTTTCAACACTATTTTGGAGATGGTGGCATATGTATTGGGAATATTTTCCATCATCATATATGTTGAATGCAAGCTGGAAAGAAATCATTGAGAAGAAATTTGTTTATACTTTTAACTAAATTTGAATTAATCTTTTGCCATGATCATGAATATGGAAATATATCATACAAATCCCATTTTTGACAATAAACATATACAAAAAACCCTAGATGTAGCCAAAAAAAATGAGGTCAAACTCAAAAAATGTCTAACATAGGGCATACAAAAACCATTGAAGATAAAAAATGACTGCAAATAAGGCAAAAATGATAATTACAAGGGCAAATACAGTCACGTTTTTCATAAAAACAACCATTACAAATAAACATTAAAAGACAAACATTTTTAAATAAATAATTTTATTTACGAAAAATGTTTATAATCGAAATCATGATTAATTTTTTGAGTAGTTGACATTTCATTTTATTAAAACGAAATTTACAACAACAGTTTTGAGGCATTAGTATTAACGTTGAAACAAAATGATAATGTGATTTATATCTGTTAATGTTTGTAGCTTTGGTCAAATTATTCCAACCAATGAAATCAAATGCTTAATTGGCCTATTGGTCTTAAGCATTTGATATCTCTCCTTTAGATATAATGTGATTATATATTTCATAATATGATTATCTTAACATTTGTAGAATTCATCAAGATTCATTAGTATACTGATCATAGTTATCATTAATGATGACTAATACTATTAAGGTAATATTGATATCATAGTTGATATTATTATCAACTATAAATTGTTGACAAAGTTTATCTCAACTTAATATTATTAAGTTGATATTGTTATCAACTTTAATTATTAATGAAGTTGATAACAATACCAACTTAATATTTCTAAGTTGATAATATAGTCGATTATGGTATCGATCAAAACCATGAATGATATTACCTAAAGTTGATTATGGTATCAACTGAAAATGAATCTGAATTATGGTATTCACTGTGATTATCATTATCGATAATGATATCAACTATTGTCTGTGATTATGATTATCGATAATGATATCGACTATGTTTGAGATCATTATCAAATAATATTGCCGATTACTAACAACTGTGATTGAGATCATTATCAATAATGATAATGTCAACTGTGATTATCATTATTGATAATGACATTGTCGACCGATATCAACTAATCTCCAAGATTCATTCTATTCAATATTCACATTATTGTGGTCTGATATTGATATCAGCTGTCATAAGGTCACAATGATCATTAACAATGGTTAAGTCGATAACATCGACTTGTGTTGTGATTAACATTAATGGGATGTCTCATGAAGAGACATAACTCTTCGTGAGACCTATGGTCTCACGAAGAGGTATGCCTCTTCATGAGACATACAAGATATAAGTATTATCAAATCCATTTTATTTTGATAATCGCAGCAATACACATTCAGTTTTTTTTTGCATATCGGTGAAATTCATATTCAAGTCTTCTTTATATATTTGTGAAGAATTAGAAGACAGCAATATAGATTATATTGATATTGATACATATATTAAATAGTGAGATTTAGTATTATATATCAATTGGAGATCAATATAGATTAGATAATTTTCTAGTGAGAAATTATCTATAAATGTTATATATCATTTGGAGATCAACAATGATTAGATAATATTCTAGTGAGAAATTATCTATTATATACCTTAAATTTTAAAAGGAATTACATACTGAAATCTGATCAAACAATAACATGGTATCAGAGTCAAGTTAAGGAAAATTCGATCAGATTTCAAATCAAAAGACAGCCTAGCTCTCATTTGTATCATTCTTCATACTAAAGTTAAAATTGAAAATGGGGTTAGATTTTAAGATCCTCTTGAATGAGCCTCAAATTTTGTCTCATGGAAGTTTAGAATTATGCTCACTCTTAGAGAACATGAATTGGAAGCATTTGTAGAAAATGAGATAGCAATACCTAATGATGGAGATAAACACCAATAGATAAAGAACAACAATAAAGCTATGAAACTATTGGTAGATGCATGTGATGTTCCCTATCTCAGCGATCAAATTCGATAAATACACTGAAAATAAATTAAAATATATTAAATAAATAATATATTATTGACAATAATATATTATTAATTACTTAAATAAATAAGTAAATAAATGAATGAATAAAATAATAAGTTATATATTAATAAAAAATATAATATATTAAATATATGTTATTAATATATATAATATAGAAACATATATGAATTAAAATATATTATAAACATATAATATATCAAATATCATTATATATATTAAATATTATTATATATAATTCATATTATATATATATACCAACATTTATTTAATATAATAATACACATAACAAACTACATACAAAATAATATATAAATTAACACTAAATATGAATATTACTAAATAATATATAAAATATTAAATACTGTTACATACTACAAAAATGGCATATAAACCCATTTACAAATATAACAGTGACTGAAAGGAAAGGTCGCAACCAAAGAAAGATCGCTACTTTCCCTCATCCCCCGTATATACATATGGGGGAAGAAACAAATGGGGAAAAAACAAGGAATATGGGGGAACATGAAGAATTTAAAAAAAAAAAAAGAAAATTCTCAAAACCACCGTAAAGGGGAAAATAATAAGGAATTAGAATAGGGGAAAACATCACATGGATGGAAGAATAAAGAAAATGGAATAAGAATCTCCATTTCTAAAACAAGAGATAATTCAGCAAACATTAAGGAAATAAGGAAAAGAGTAGCCCACGTGGAAAGTAGGGCAGTCAAATAAATTAGAATAGAGGAATCTTCCCTCTTATAAAAGGTATGTAACTTTATTTTGTTTATTTAAGATATTAATAATTATTTCTAACACTTGCATAAATTTGAAATGTATTAATATTATTATGAAATTAATTCATATTATATAGTTAAACAAAAGTAACTAAATTATGTTGGTAAATAAATAATCATAATTTATAATTGGTTATGAAATAAATATATGTAATAATACATTATATATATAGTTCATTTGTATAATAATACAATTAAATTTATACGTATATAAATTATATTGGGATTATACAATTAAGATTCATATTAATGTTGATTAATTAATAAGTAATTATAATAATGACAATTATATCAAAATAATGTATATATGGTTAATGGTAATAAGATAAATACTTGGAGATAAATCAACATACTAAACAAGTGATAAACTATATGGTCCAATCTTTGATCTCTACTAATCATTTTGGAAGGATAGGTTGGTGTGTATAGGGAGAGGCGAGTAAATCCATCCCAAATTGTAGAGGTGGTGTCAAGCGTCCTATGATAGTAAATTCTCATCCTCCATTAGATATTAGTAAAGAAGTAAGGACTTGCTTCAATATGGCATTCATCCTTGTATTTAGAATAAATTAACTATCTCTTAATGTAACTTAGATATAAATTCTACAGTAATGTATAATTATAAATGTTAAAAAAGACATCCCGATTAGGGGACATTACATTGCAGTTAAAGACCATATAGTTCCCATTATCTCCAAATTGGACACTACATACAAAATGTTCTCAACATTAGAAAATATGTATGAAATTAATAACACTAGCAAGGCATTATCGCTTAAGCAAAATCTTCATCATATAAGGATGAATAAAGGAGAATCTATTTCATTATATTTTATGAGGATTACGGAATTAAGGGACCAGCTTTCCACCATTGGGCATCTTATTGATAGCAATGAGTTAACTATGTTGGCCTTGAATGGACTACCAGCTTCATGGGAAGCGTTTATTCAAGGAATCAGTGCTCGCCCAAAATTCCCTAAATTTGACAATTGAAGATACATTCAAGAGGAATCTGGGCTAATCACCAGGGGTATTAGTCAAAACTCTACAAATGAAGACATTCATGTGCTAAATACTAATTCTCACAAGAAAGGGAACATCAAGAGGAAGAAAGACAAAAGATCATTTAAGAAAAGAAAAGCTATATCCAAGGTACAGTGCTTCAGATGTGACAAGTTTGGACACTATGCCTTGAAGTGCTTAGATAGACCAAGACCTCAAGCCTCTATAGCTGAAGTTGGTAAGGTAAAGCTAGAAAGTAATACTGAGAAACTCTATATTATAACATAAAAGTATAGCACATCTCAAATTTGTCTCCCCTCATAGAAAAGGTGATAGGTCTTTCAAAACTAAAACCTGGACATGAAGGAATCTACATAAGATGTGCTTTAAGGAAATAAACAATATCTAGAATGTATTTATGTGTTAAGTAGAGGATGTTTATGTTATCTTTGTAAATAATTTCTCTAGGGAGTCTTAGATATACCTTGGTGTAAAGAGTTAGAAGAATTTCTTATAAGACTCAAGGAATTTAAGACTCCAGTAGAAAATATATATAGGAAGAGAAATAAAGATTCTTAGTACTAAAATAAGGGGAATTATCTTCTAAAATTTGTATAAATGCTAAGATTAAGAGGGAGTTCTGAAATTAACCCTTAAACTGGAAAAGGTATCTAAAGTCTATAGGATATATATACCTGGACAAAGCCAAAATGAGCTAAGCAAGATTTTACTTTAGATAATCCAAAAGCGTTCAATCCTGAACCACCTCAAATATGGAAGAGGATCATGTTCTTAAGATTTAGACGGAGACTCTTGAAGATGAATATCTAATTAAATCCATGGATCCTAAAGATGAACCTAAAGACTCTAATGAAAATAGAAAGAGGCTACTTTGGATGAGAAAGATGATTCAAGAAGCAGAAAGATATGTTGCACCAGAAGGAACCATCAGAGAAAACAAGAGACCTCACAAATCAAAAGACAAGTCAGTAGTATCTTCAAAATTACTTTTCAAAATCAAGCATGTTGCAGACGACAACATTGAGAAATATAAAGCTCGATTTGTGGCCAAAGGCTTCTATCTAAGGAAGACATTGATTATGAAGAAACATTTGCCCAAGCTGCTTTTGTTAGAGCGATTATTGCCATTGTTGCATCCAAAGGATGGAAGATTCACCAGATGGACGTGAAGACTATCTTTCTAAATGGCATAATAGAAGAAGTATACTTGGAACAACCTGAAGGGTTCGTTACACATAGGAACAACTCACATGTGTGCAAATTGAAGAAGGCATTGTATGGGCTTAAGCAGGCTCCCTGAGCCTAGTATGAAAGGATAGACAAATACCTTATGGGCTTAAACTTCTCCAAGAACGATGCAGATCCTAACCTATACTACAAGGTAATTAATGGTTAAAAGTTGATTCTTGTCCTTTATGTTGATGATTTGTTAATCACAGGAGATCACCTAATTATCAAGCATAAGAAAGATCTGGCATCAAAGTTTGATATGAAGGATTTGGGGCCTTTCCATTACTTCCTTGATTTAGAAGTGTGGCAGCAAGCTGATGGCATCATTCTAAATCAAGGGAAGTACACTATAGACATTCTAAAAAGGTTTGGAATGATGGAATGCAAGCCCATGACAGCACCTTGATGGTCCCAACTGGTGCTGAGAGGGGAGGGGTGAATCAGCACCCACTAAAACTTAAGTAACAAAATCTGATATAATCTAACTAAAACTGTAAGTAGAATAGATTCTATCACAGAAATATCTACCACACAATCAAGTAATAACAACACCAGATTTATCATGTGGACACCCAAATCGGGAGAAAACCATGGTGTGAGGAAACCTCACAAATTTTGCACTCTTCTGAAGTGCGCCCTGTAAGGAGCCTTCCATGTTAAAGAATTACAAATGCACTATTAGATGCGACCCAATTAAGGGATTTAGGAAATAAGGCCTGTTAGAACCTTCCTGGTTAGAGGACTTAAAACATCTACACAGATGTCACCCAGTTATGAGATTCAATACAAGGGACCTGTTAATGTCCACCCAAAATACAAGGATTTTTCTATTGCAATTGTCAGAGAGCAATAGAGGGTTTAATCTTTTTAGAAATGGCTTTGTTGAGCCTGATAAGATCATTGTGCTTCTCAATTGAGAATCATCACCAGTCACCGTCGGTATCTTCTCCTTGGCTGTTGTTCTTCCTTGCACACTCTTCTTTTCTTCTTCTCTTCACCTTTTCGTAGCTTCTTTCAGTTTACAGGTTCACTCTTTTTCTTGGGCAGAATGAAGGCAAACAATATTCTTTGCAAGCTGAAGAATATAGTCTTCTTTACCTTTCCACTTTTTACATGCACGGTCCGTTTAAAAATTTCCTTCGAATCCATCACCCAGTGAAGTCTAAGTTCACTAAGGAAACATCCAATGCATGCCATGTGCTTTTTCTGCTTTATGAAGGAAACAACAGATGCATGCCGAAAGCTTTCCTTCACTAGAGATTTCTACATGTTTTAATGCCACAAACTTCGGCATTAAAACCTTCAATTGCACCTTGCACCGATCTTTTTGATAACACAAAGTCATCCGGATTTTGTGCAACAAATCCTAGTCAAAGAGTCACACAAGTGTTTGTCAACTGTGACTTTCCCCGGTTCATCAGTCTTGATGATATCTTTGCTAATCGGTTTATACCCTTAGGTTGTGCATAGGTAAAAACCTTCACCTGTCACCATTTCTTTCTCTGTCTATACCGGTTTGACTCATTGCTTTTAGTTCAACTCTGAGTCCTTGATTACCAATGTGCCTTCCTTGATTACCAGTTGCTTTGATGATCAATTAGAGCATTAACAGTAACCTAGACAGTGCATCTTCCACTACATGTCACCGGTCTCCAAACCAATTTCTCCTTGCGCTTATTATTGTCAGTTGTACCTGTCCTTGATTCTTGACTGAACACTGAAGGCATCCCTAGTCATAAATGACAATACCTCTTTGCCATGTACCGGTTGCATCCTTACCAGTTAATGCCAACAATCTCCACCTTTGGCATTGATGACAAAACACAACTTACACAATCTTACCAGTGCGGTCTACATCTTCACCGGTCATAATCTCCCCCTTTGACAATAATGCCAAAGGCTAATCAAAAGACTACCTTCATGAAATCTGCTCCCCCTTCGAGCAACAATCCTTTATTACCAATCCTGTTAAGATGAGATTGAATCCTCAGTTGACACACAATGGATTGATGAACACCTTTGTCTTGTTACTGAAGACCAGGAAAGGGCATTACCCCTAATTTACCTCTGAGATACTTAAAGGTACTCTTCGGTAAAGGCTTTGTGAATATGTCAGCAACTTGTTCCTTTGTAGGAACATATTCCAATTTTTCCACTTTATTTTGCACCTGCTCTCTCAAATAGTGGTACTTTATAGCAATGTGATTTGTTTTAGAGTGCATGATAGGATTTTTAGATATATTTATTGCACTTGTACTGTCAGTAAATTGCAATCGGTTCAAGTACTTGTTTTTGGATTCCTTCCAATATTTGTTTAATCCAAATCACCTGTGTGCAATTGATTGTAGCAGCAACATACTCAACTTTTGTTATGGACTTTGAAATGCAATTTTTCTTTTTACTCGTCCATGACACAATCCTCTCTCCAAAAAAGAATGTACCTCCACTTGTGCTCTTTCTGTCATCAATATTACCAGACCATTTTTCCACTTTATTTTGCACCTGCTCTCTCAAATAGTGGTACTTTATAGCAATGTGCTTTGTTTTAGAGTGCATAATAGGATTTTTGGATATATTTATTGCACTTGTACTGTCACAGTAAATTGCAATCGGTTCAAGTACCTGTTTTTTGATTCCTTCCAATATCTGTTTGATCCAAATCACCTATGTGCAATTGACAAGAAAGAATGCACCTCCACTTGTGCTCTTTCTGTCATCAATATTACTAGCCAATTTTTCCACTTTATTTTGCACCTGCTCTCTCAGATAGTGGTACTTTATAGCAATGTGCTTTGTTTTAGAGTGCATGATAGGATTTTTAGATATATTTATTGCACTTGTACTGTCACAGTAAATTGCAATCGGTTCAAATACCTATTTTTGGATTCCTTCCAATATCTGTTTGATCCAAATCACCTGTGTGCAATTGATTGCAGCAACAACATACTCAACTTTTGCTATGGACTGTGAAATGCAATTCTGCTTCTTACTCGTCCATGACACAATCCTCTCTCCAAGAAAGAATGCACCTCCACTTGTGCTCTTTATGTCATCAATATTACTAGCCCAACCTACATCAGTGAATACCTTTATCTCGAAACCTCTTTTGTGAGGAAACCATAGGCCATACTCTTCAGTACCCTTTAGGTATCTGAAAATTCTTTTTATTGTTATTAGATGTGTCTCTTTTGGGTTAGCAGAGAATCTGGTTACAATGCCTACTGCATTTGCAATATCACATCTACTATGCACAGCATACTGTAACTTGCATATCATTGACCGATACAATGTCTCATTTACATCTTTTGCATCATCCTCCTTTGATAACTTGAGGTTAGTTATCATTGGTGTACCAACCGTTCTGGATTCTTCTAGCCCAAAGGATTTAAGAATTTCTTTGACATACTTGGACTGAGAAATAAAAATACCTTCTTTTAGCTAATCGACTTGCAATCCAATGAAGAATTTTATGGCTCCAATCATGGACATTTCAAATTCTTTCTTCATCTCCTCAGCGAAGTCTTTGCTCATTTTGTCATCTTCTCCAAAGATGATGTCATCAACAAATATTTCAGCAATTAGGTTCCCTTATTTGCCAGTCTTGAGATACATATTGTTGTTATCTTCTGTTCTTGTGAATCCTATGGTCAGGAGGTATGAATGTAACTTTTCATACCAGGCTCTTGGGGCTTGTTTCAGCCCATAAAGTGTCTTTTTCAGTTTACAGACCATATCACTTTTCTCTGTGGATGAGAAGCCTTCTGGCTGTTCTATGTAAACTTCTTCCAATATACCATTTAGAAATGCAAACTTTACATCCATCTGGTATACTTTGAACCTTTTATGAGCATCATAAGTGAGTAGGATTCTTACTCCTGGTCTGGCCACGTGTGCAAAGGTTTCTCCATAATCTAGTCCTGCCTCTTGTGCATATCCTTTGCAAACTAGCCTTGCTTTGTTCCTTACCACCTTTCCTTCTTTATTTAATTTGTTTCTGTACAACCACTTGGTCTCAATGACATTCTTGTCCTGTGGTCTTGGAACAAGAGTCCATGTTTCATTCTTCTCAATTTGCTCAATCTCTTCTTCCATTGCCTTGACCCAGTTCTCATCCTCCAAAGTCTCTCTGGTGTTTTTGGGCTCTATACTTGAAAGTAAGCAGATACTTTCTCTAGCCTTTCTCCTAGTCAGAATATTAACATGTTTGTCACCAATAATGTTATTAGTGGAGTGATATGTGACATACCTTGGTAGAACCAATTGGTGTTCCCGGTCTATATCTTCCGGTTGAGCAATATCTCTAGCAAGGTCATGAACAATTTCTTGTTCATCAACCTGAATTGGTCTTAAGTTCTAATCCCTTCCTGGCTCAAGTACATTGCCTTGCTCCAAGGGTATGTTTACCTATTCTTCTTCATCAACAACAATCATTTCATTAAAGCCCAAATGATTTTCAGCATCTTGTTCCTGGTGACAATTTGATTTATCATTTCTGATCTTTTCCTTCGGTTCAAAATAGTCATCAATCTTTACATTGATACTTTCCACTATTTTTCATGTCTTCTTATTCAGACACTAGTAGGCTTTGCTTCTGGTGGAATAACCCAGAAATATGCCTACATCACTTTTTGGCTCAAACTTACCAGAGTAAACATCTCTATTGATGTAACAGTTGCTACCAAAAATTCTGAAATAGCCTACACTAGGAGTGTGACCAAACCACAACTTACTCGGTTAAGTGTATAAACTGCAGTGTTCATTGGTTCTCTCTAGAAGTGATGGGGAAGATCCATCTGAATCATTAGAGTTCTTGCACAATCAATCAGAGTCATGTTTCTTCTTTCAGCAACTTCATTTTGTTGAGGGGTTCTCGGTGCAGATAACTGCCTTTTTATCCCTTGTTCCTCACAGTAGTGAGCGAACTCTTGGGACGTGTACTCACCTCCTCTGTCTGATTTCAGACACTTCAATCTTTTACTGGTCTCCTTCTCCACTCGAGCCTTATAGATTTTGAACATGTGAAAGACCTCTGATTTTTCTCTAAGAAAGATTGTCCACATCATTCTTGAATAATCATCTACAAAAAGCATGAAGTACCTGTCTCCATAGTAGCTCTTCCTCCTCATAGGTCCACACAAGTCTGTGTGTACGAGATCCAGCACGTTTTCAGTAGAAAACGATTTACTGTTGAAGCTTGTTCCTGTCAGTTTTCCTAACTGACATTCTTTACAAATACCTCTATCAGGCTTTGTAATCTCAGGAAGCCCTCTAACAGACTTCTTCTTACTTACTTTGACAATACTGCCAAAGTTTATGCGGCAGAGCCTCTTATGCCACAACCACTTGTTGTCCTCTTTAGTTATGAGACAGATTTTATTTGTCTCACCTTTTGTCATTGCTATGAGGCAAGCCCCCTCAGTTGAGTTTAGATAGAACAGGTTCCCTTTACTCTGTCTATCAATGACAACATGAGCTCTTGATTGATTCTTGACAATACAAGAACCTTGCCCAAACTCCAACAAGTATCCTTTTGTTGTTTAATTGAGCTACACTCATTAGATTGTACTTAAGTCCTTCCACCCAGTACATATCCTCGCATACAGCTTCATTGGCAAGTGCAATTGAGCCTTTGCCTTTAATAGCACAGGGAGCATTGTTACCAAATGTCACCGATCCACCATCATTTAGCTTTAGGCTGATGAACTTGTTCTTATCACCAGTCATGTGGTGAGTGCATCCATTGTCAATGATCCAATCATCATATTGATGAGATCTTGAGATAAGTGCCATTTCACTAATCACTTTGCTTTCTTCTTTTATTGCTACAAAGACAATTTCTTCATCTCCAGAATCTTCAGATTCATTGTCCATGACTCCTTCCTCGGCAAGGTAGCACTCATTTCCTTTGTTCTTGAATCAGTTGTTCTTTTCTTTATTTTCATTATTTGGACACTTTGCAGCAATGTGTCCTATCTTGTTGCAAAAAAAACACTTTAATGGAAGTTTCCCTTTGTACTTCCCTTTTCCTTTTGGAAATCTCCTTGCGATGAGTGCTTCAAACTCATCTTGCTCTACCTCTTCAGAGAGTATATTTTCAACAAAATTTTCAGACTTACTTGTAGAGCTATTACCGGTTTCTCTTCCTTTCTTGGTGGAAGAAGGATTAACAGAGGACTTAACAGCAGCTTCTAACATAGGTAGGTTGTTATCAAAATTATTCAATTCAAATGCAGTCAACTTACTGATTAGGGAGTCAAAAGTGACTTGAGATGTGCCCACTAATTTGAGCTCTTATATGGCTGAGATTTTGATAGCGTATTGTGGCCTTAGCATCCTCAATATTTTGCTTATCACATCTTCCTCACTCAATGTTCCTCCAGCACTTTTGATGGAGTTCATCACTTCTTTGATTTTGTTGCTGTATTGCTCAATATCCTTTCCTTCATTCATCCTCATATCTTCATGTTTGCCTCTAAGGCTCTCTACCTTTTCTCTTTGAACATGTGGGTCACCACCATACACAGTTTGTAACTTGGCCCAAATCTTGCAAGTAGTAGTCAGATTTTCAATCTTTGCATAAACATGATCAAGTAGCGTACCTCCTATCATATCGATTGCAGCTGTGTGTTTTGTGCTGATCTTTTGTTGATCAGGTGTCAAGGTACTAGTGGGTTCAATGTAATCATGGATTACATGAGTCCAATATTGATCTCCGGTGGTCTTCATGTATAGCTTCCTTCTGCTGCACCATAAGGTGAAGTTTTTCTTCGATTCTTTGGTCCTTCCTCATCATTGAAACTTTTCCCTATTACGATTAAGCAGCTTAGAAAAGAGACTTTGCTCTAATACCAATTGATGGTCCCAACCAGTGCTGAGAAGGGAGGGGTGAATCAACACCCACTAAAACTTAAGTAACAAAATTTGATATAATCTAACTAAAACTGTAAGTAGAATAGATTCTATCAAAGAAATAGCTATCACACAATTAAGCAGTAAACAATACCAAATTAATCACATGGAAATCCAAATCGGGAGAAAACCACAGTGTGAGGAAACCTCACAAATTTTGCACTCTTCTGAAGTGCGCCCTCTAAGGAGTCTTCCCTATTAAAGGATTATGAACGCACTGTTAGATGCGACCCGGTTAAAGGATTTAGGAAATAAGGCCTATTAGAACCTTCCTAGTTAGAGGAATTAAAATATCTACACAGATGTCCCCCGGTTAAGGGATTTAATACAAAGACCTATTAATGTCCACCCAAAATATTGGGATTTTGCTATTGCAATTGACAGAAAGCAATAGAGGGTTTGATCTTTTTAGAAATGGCTTTGCTGAGCCTAATAAGATCGTTGTGCTTTTCAATTGAGAATCATCACCAGTCACCGCAGGTATGTTCTCCTTGGTTGTTGTGCTTCCTTGCACACTTTTCTATTCTTCTTCTCTTCAGCTTTTCGTAGCTTCTTTCAGCTTACAAGTTCACTCTTTTTCTTTGGCAGAATGAAGGCAAACAATATTCTTCGCAGGCTGAAGAATATATAGTCTTCTTTACCTTTCCGCTTTTTACATGCACGACCTGTTTAAAGATCTCCTTCGAATCCATCACCCAGTGAAGTCTAAGTTCATTGAGGAAACATCCAACGCATGCCATGTGCTTTTTCTGCTTTATGAAGGAAACGAAAGATGCGTGCCAAAAGCTTTCCTTCACTAGAGATTTCTACATGTTTTAATGCCACAAATTTCGGCATTAAATCCTTCGATTGCGCCTTGCACCGATCTTTTTTATAACACAAAGTCATCCGGATTTTGTGCAACAAATCCCAGCCAAAGAGTCACACAAGTGTTTGTCAACTGTGACTTTCCCTGGTTCATTAGTCTTGATGATATCTTCACTGATCGGTTTATAACCTTAGGTTGTGCACTGGTAAAAGCCTCCACCTGTCACCATTTATTTACCTGTCTATACCGGTTTGATTCCTTTCTTCTGGTCGCAGCTCTGAGTGCTTGATTACCAGTGTGCCTTCCTTGATTACCAGTTGCTCTGATGATCAGTTCGACAATTAACAATAACCTAGATAGTGCCTTTGCCACTACATGTCACCGGTCTCCAAACCAATTTCTTCTTGCACTCATTATTGTCAATTGTACCTATCCTTGATTCCTGACTGAACACTGAAGGCATCCCTAGTCATAAATGACAACACCTCTTTGCCAATCAATGACAATACCTCTTTGCCATGTACCGGTTACATCCTTACCGGTTAATGCCAACACACCCATGGAAACAAATTTGCACAAATGGAAGACAACTGTATTAGACTCAGAAAATGCAGATCCCACCCTATATAGGTAGATTGGACCCTTGATGTATTTGGTTAACACAAGACCAGATATTTGTTATTCTGTAAATGTGTTGAGTCAATTCATGTGTCAACCAAAGAAAATACATGAAGTTGCAACAACGCATATTCTAAGATATCTTCAAGGCACAATTAGGTATGGTCTCAAGTACACCAATGTAGACCTATACCTTCATGGATACACTGTTTCAGATTGGGCTAGTTGTGTGTTAGATAGAAAGAGCAGATCAGGGTGCTGCTTCAGTTTAGGATCAACTATGATCTCCTGGATCAGTAGGAAACAATCCTCAGTTGCACAGAGTTCTACTGAAGCCAAGTATATTGCAGCATTCATGGGAGCAAAAGAAGCAATATGGCTACGTAACTTCTCGTGGGATTGTTTGGGAAATCTATGGATCCTACGATTATACATTGTGACACTACAGTTGTATAAAATTCTCAGTGAATCTAGTATTCCATAACAGGTCGAAACACATTGATATTCCTTATCATTATATTAGAGACATGGTAGAAAGGAATGTGATTCGATTGGAAAATGTAAGCATAGATGAATAGACTATAGACATTTTAACCAAACCACTAGCTAAGGCAAAAGTTGCACACTTTCGAGATAAACTTGGTATGGTTGAAATGTAACTTAATTTTGAGATTGACTTTCATCCATTTGTACTTATATTATCAAAGATGTGTAATGTGTAAACTGTGTGTCATGTGTGTGACTCCATGACATTATGGGCCCTAGGAACATCTTTTGAAAGGTGACAACTTTTCAAAAGATGAACCCTAGTATCATGATGGATATCAGGTGACTTGATATCTGTGGACATATCTTGATGACTTATAGATATTATGGTAGATATCATGAGACTTGATATACATGGATAAGCCATAATATTTGGAACTATCATGGTGGATATTATGTGGTTTAATATCCATGGATATGACATGATTTGATATCTCTATGATAGGAATCATGTGAGATGATGCCAGCGCACATATCATATAGATACATATTTGAGAGTATTGGTGAATATCATGTGATTTGATATTCGTGGATGTCATATCTTCTAATATGACAATGAGAAGATATTTTCTTTTTAATAGATCTAATGAACGACAAAATTAATCTTCCCTAGCTAAGAGGGAGTGTTAATGTTTGTAGCTTTGGTCAAATTTTTTTTTTTTTTAATTTTTTTTTTATGATCATTATTATTATTTTTTGTAAGGGGAAAATTTTGGATTTCTCAAGGTAATGATATGTATATGAAATTTCCAAGTATGGCTGCAAATGGATGACAGATTCAATTTTTTGACACTATTTTGGAAATGGTGGCATATGTATTGGGAATATTTTCCATTATCATATATGTTGAATGCAAGCTTGAAAGAAATCGTTGAGAAGAAATTTGTTTATACTTCCAACCAAATTTGAATTAATCTTTTGCCATGATCATGAATATCGAAATATATCATACAAATCCCGTTTTTGACAGAAAACCCCAGACGCAGCCAAAAAAAAGGTCAAACTCAGAAAACGTCAAACATAGGGCATACAAAAACCATAGAAGATCAAAAACGACTGCAAATAAGCCAAAAATGATAATTACAAGGGCAAATACAGTTACATTTTTCATAAAAACGACCATTACAAATAAACATTAAAAGACACATTTTTAAATAAATAAAAATATTTACGAAAAATATTTATAATCGAAATCATGATTAAATTTTTGAGTAGTTGACATTTCCTTTTATTAAAAGGAAATTTACGACGCTGGTTTTGAGGCACTAGTATTAACGTTGAAACAAAATGATAACGTGATTTCTATCTGTTAATGTTTGTAGCTTCAATCAGATTATTCCAACCGATGAAATCAAATGCTTAATTGGCCTATTGGTCTTAAGCATTTGATATCTCTCCTTCTTTAGATATAATGTGATTATATATTTCATAGTATGATGATCTTACCATTTGTAGAATTCATCACGATTCATTAGTATACTGATCATAGTTATCATTAATGATGACGAATACTATTAAGGTAATATTGATATTATTGTCAACTATAAATTGTTGACAAAGTTTATATCAGCTAAATATTATTAAGTTGATATTGTTATCAACTTTAAATATTAATGAAGTTGACAACAATACCAACTTAATATTACTAAGTTGATAATATAGTCGATTATGGTATCGACTGAAAATGAATCTGAATTATGGTAATGACTATGATTATCATTAACGATAATGATATCAACTATTGTCTATGATTATGATTATCGATAATGATATCGACTATGTTTGAGATCATTATCAAATGATATTGCCAATTACTAACAACTGTGACTGGGATCATTATCAATAATGATAATGTCGACCGTGATTATCATTATTCATAGTGACATCGTCGACCGATATTAACTAATCACCAAGATTCATTTTGTTCAATATTCACATTGTTGTGGTCTGATATTGATATCAGCTGTCATAAGGTAACAATGATCATTAACAATGGTTAAGTCGATAAGATCGACTTGTGTTATGATTAACATTAATGGGATGTCTCACGAGGAGACATTATGGTCTCGTGAAGAGGTATGCCTCTTCACGAGACATACAAGATATAAGTATTATCAAATCCACTTCATTTTGATAATCGCAGCAATATACAGTCAGTTTTTTTTGCATATCGGTGAAATTCATATTCAAGTCTTCTTTATATATTTGTGAAGAATTAGAAGACAGCAATATAAATTATATTGATATTGATACATATATTAAATAGTGAAATTTAATATATATATTTTTTATAATCAAAAGTGGGTGAACCACTAATATTTTATTAATATATTTTCACTGGTTCAAGAGCTCATTTGGGAAAGAACCATGAAGAAAACCCAAAATCGTTGCTCGATTACAATATAGATAGAAAAACACCCACCCGAAACTTGGACCTAGTGAACTACCCCAATTCTATAATATATCATATTAAATATGTTAAGGTTTTTATAGGATCGTTGCAAATGTAATAGCACTCCCTGTATAGTATATGTTTTTTCAAATGCAGCAATCTCTCTCTTATTTATATTGTGGATGAGACATGGATAGACATGTCCCTTCATGAGACATGTTTATTCATTAACATATACTCTTTTAATTAATATAATGACATTTATATATATGTATATATGTGTATATATATATATATATATAGTATTTCTATAGTCTTATTATATTAATTTCTCCAACACAATAATACATTAGATATATATAAATTTTTATCTCATATAAAATTAATATATATATAGTGTGTGTGTGTATGTGTGTATATATATATATATATATATTGTCTCATAGGTTTATCCGACTGAAGCTACCAAACATCAACAAAATACAACAAATTTCATCCCCATACTTATAGTTGGAGGGATTCATAATTACAAAAGGAAGATACATTTTACATTTACAATATCATCAGCATTATCAAAAATGAATGCACAAGTTGGTGAGAAAATCCTACCATGTGCGAAATGTTTTGTCTGGCAACAATCAATGCTAACATCTATAATCCCAAAAATTGTGTTCTGAAAAGACATACCATCTACAACTTCCTTAGGATATATCAGAGCTAGAAACAGAGATCTTTAGAATTACAAGTAGTTAACATCTCCTTAACCAAAACATTGGGCAAAATACAGCAAAAACTTACATTCCCAAAGCACAATTCGAGACTTCGCAGAGAAGCAACACTTAACAACTAGGAGCACGAGATGTGGCAAGCCGACGTTACAGAGATGCCATCTGCAATGTGAAGTGATAGAGTAGAGAAATATGAAGCGTGCGACAGAATTATCCGGCTCAAATACACCTTCCAAACTGTCCAATTAATAAATGCTCTGTTGTACTGAAATAATAATCAAGCATGCCATCACCACAATATAAATATTTGACATAAGCACAATCTTCAAAATCATGTTACCCAAATCCGCACACTGTACCAGGGTGATCACATCGGTGTGAAGACATCTTATCAATCTGACTAGGATAGATTAACTGAAATCATCAAGGGGAGGCCATGTCATCCTATGAGTTGATAAAACAAATCAATTCCCAATCAACCCACTTAAAGAATGCAATGGTTAATGGAAAGACTAAGCGACGTTATGTAGATTTTTAAGATATGAAGAAAGCAATGCTTTAACATATCAGGTTAACCAGCTCAGAATCTACCACTCCTCTCAACTGTGGAAGAGAATTAATCTCATGCTCAAGATTAAAAGATTCGATAATATGTTCATCACAACCCAAATTTGCCGGGAAGTCTGCCACCCTATTCCCTTCTCTAAGAGTATGTGATACATTGTGTTCCTGGAAAGAATCCATTAAGTCCCATATTTGATGCATAATGTATGCAATCTGCCAGTTTGTAGATGATCTGGTAATGCATGCATTGATAATGACTAATGAATCACCCTCAATCTAAATACTTGTAAAATCTCCTTTTTTTGCCAATACTAGGCCTACAAGAAGAGCGTGTGCTTCTACCAAATTGTTTGAACCTGGAGATGCCTTAATTGCTTTTACATTACCAAGCCAATCTCTAATATAGATTCGAATACTCGATTTACCTGAATTGCCTCTAGAAGAACCATCAAAATTTAATTTGACAAAATCTCGAAAGGGAGGATGCCATTTAACAAGAGACCTGTCAGTCATGGGAATAGATCTCCAATTGGGGATTGTAGCTATAGGTATAGAAATCCTTTTCCATTCCTTTGCAATGATTCCATCCCATGGAGAGAAATAATGATTGCATCTAATATAAGAAAGATTCAAATTAACTATCTCAAAGATTGATTTTTCTAAACTAACAAGAACCCTTTCAATTGAGGAAGATTCATGGCAAAAAATTCTTTTGCTCCTTTCCCACCAAATTGCCCAGACCACTGCTGCTGGTATACATTTCCATAAATAGGCAAACATTGAATTTGCAAAAATTAATGGCCAAGACTCAAACATATCCCAAAAATTATTTGGTAATGACATTGAAAAGTTTAGTTTTTTGAGGACAAAGGACCAGCATTGACTTGCAAAATTACAATTTAAAAGCAAATGGTCCGTTGTTTCAAGATCTTCATCACATAGTACACATTTGAAATGTTGTGCGATCCCCAATTTGACAAGCTTATCACTAGTAAGAATTCTCTTCCGTAAAGCTAACCATGCAAAGCAACCGTCTTTGGCAAGACAGCATTGTTCCAACCAGAGTATCAGAACTCGCCGCGAGTCAAGCGAGTTTTCATGACTCGTGGGCCAAGTGATAGCTCCTGGGTTTTCTTGAACCGGCCGAGTCAACCCACAGGTAATGGGCATGACCCACGTGACTCGCCGAGTCAGCGAGTCATGCCTTGACTCGCCGAGTCTGAGGCTCTTGACCCGCGCCGCGACAGGCCCAAGCTGGGCTTTTAAAAACATAAAAAAACATTGATTTTTTTTTTACTTTATTTTGCATAAGTGTTTTGTTATTTGCCCTAAAAGGCACTGTAGTTGCATTGTAGGAGAAGAAGAGAGAGGAAGAAAAAAAAGAAGCCAAAGGGTTGCAACCAGCAGGGAAGAAGAGCATCAAGGAGTCCACAAAATCGGATTGGGGAAGCATAGGTTTGCATTGAGAGCATCAAGGAGCTCAAAGCAGCTGTTCTCAACTCATTTGAAAGAGGTAAGTGTTACATTATTAGATTTTGTTGATTTTTGCTTGCATGTTTATGGTTTTCCATTGTTTTTAGATTTTTTTTTTAAGTTTTCTTAATTTTATTGCAGCCACATTCCAAGTTTTGAAAACATTAATTCTTTCCAATGCCTCAAAAGTGTCCATGTTGGAAATCTTCCGAAGAGTTTCCCGGTAGACAAAAAAACCAAACAAAATGCACCTTTTGTAAAGAAATTTTTCATGGTGGCATCACTAGGCTTAAATACCATATTGTCGGCATAACTAGCAATGATGTTGAGGAATGTACTAAGGCAACTCCCGAGGCAATTCATTTTTGTTATGTCCAGTTAGAAAAATATGTTGAAGACAAGGAAACTAGAAAAGAGGCAACCGAAAGAGATAAATGTTATTGGCTCCCATTCATCCACACCCACATCCGCATCCGCATCTATAGGCTGTGTTGGAGAGGGTTCTTCCAAACCTCCCTTTTATCCTAGTGCTAGTGCTTCTACTGCTGCTCCTTCAAGTGGCAATATTACCCTTGGCCCTAGAGTCCGAAAAACATCAAGGTTGGACAATTATTTTGAGCCACGCACTACTCCTCGTGCACAACCCTCACTTGAGAGCATGGGTTGGAACAGGGAGGTCCATGATGCTGCCCGAAAACAAATTTGCAAGTTTTGGTTCTTTTGCAACATTCCATTTATTGCTGCCAGGTAATTCTCTTTTATTTGTTTTCTAAGTTTCTTCAAGTTTAAAATTAAATTTTAAATTTTATAGTTTGAAGTTGAACTATGCTTTGTCTAATGATTAATCGTAATCTATTTGTGACAGGTCTCCCTATTGGCAAGGTATGATAGATTCTGTAACCATTTGTGGGGCGGGCTTTAAAGCCCCTACTGATACTGAGTTAAGTGGCCCCCTCTTGTTAGACATGGTTAATGATATGCAACTTCAGCTAGAGGACCACAAGAAGTCTTGGAGGCAAAATGGTTGACCATCATGACAGATGGTTGGATAGACAGAACTTATAGGACACTCCTAAATTTTCTTGTTTCCAGCATAGGTGATTGTTCATTGAATTCTACTTCCCCAAATGCATTGAATAATTTAATTTTGATTTTGAATTTTTGATTGATACATGATAATTGATAATTATTTTTCTTTATATTCAACAACCACCATGTTCTTGAAGTCTATTGATGCTTCCTCACATGTGCAGAATGCCACATACTTATGTGTGGCTATTGAGGAAGTTATACTTGAGGTGCGAGAAGAAAATGTGGTGCAAGTGGTGACTAATAATGCAGCAAGTTATGTTGCTGCAGGTAAACTTATAACTTTTTAAGTTTTGATGGAGAGGCATCTATGAATTTATTTAAGATTTTCTTAACACTTCTAAATTTCTAATTAATTTAAAATTGCTACACGTAAACTTTTGATGGAGAGGCACCCGAAAAGTTTTTGGTCTCCTTGTGCAGCCCATTGCCTTGACCTCATGTTAGAGGATATTGGCAAGATTGAATGGATCAAATCATGTGTTGATAAGGCCAAAAATATTTGCAAGTTTATCTATAATCATGCATTGGTCCTTAGCCTGATGAGAAAATACACGGGGCAAAGGGAGCTAGCTCGTTCTGGTGTCACAAGATTTGCCTCCAATTTCCTCACACTGAAATCCTTCTTGAAATCACAATTGAATTTGAGATGCATGTTTGTTGGTGAGGAGTGGACTGCCTCATCCTATTCTACGAGCACTGTGGGTAGGGAAGTGGCAAATTATATTTTTGATGAGCCAAGTTTTTGGACCCCTTGTAAGGAGATCATGGAGGTAAAAATATTTATGTTTTGTTTGCAATTTTTTTAATTTTTAATGCACACTCGTCACTTAACTATTTTTTTTACATTATATGTAGGTCACTGAGCCCCTCGTAGTTCTCCTACGAGTTGTTGATGGGGAGAAGCCCTCTATGGGCTACTTATATGAGGGCATGGATAGGGCCAAGGAGGCCGTTAGATCCAAGTATAAAGGAGTTGAGGATAAATATGGCCCCCTTTGGGAGATCATTGATAGGAGATGGCAAAACCAGCTTCATAGGCCCATCCATGCAGCAGCTTATTTCCTTAATCCATCATTTCGTTTCCTTGATAGCTTCAAGGTAGATGAGGAGGTTCTTAGTGGCCTATATACAGTGATGCAAAAAGATATCTACCTGTACTGCGTGTATAGTACAAGAGATAGATGCATATAGTAATCCACGAGGGCCAATTTTTGGAAGCACAATGTGCAAAGAGTCTAGGACAACATTGCAGCTAGGTAGAAATATATGTTAAACTTAAACTTAACTCTTAAGTTTATGGCTTATGCATTTTGATTTTATAATATATCTTTAAAGTTGGAACTTGGAAATGACATTGATTTATTTTTTCCTTATTTCAAATAGATGGTGGCATATGTTTGGACCTGCAACCCCAAACCTTCAAAAAATTGCCATCCGCATTTTGAGTCAGCCATGCAGCGCTTTTGGATGTGAACACAACTGGTCCATGTTCAAGCACATCCACTCGAAGAGGCGTAATAGAGTGTCTGTGGAGAAGTTGAACAATCTTGTCTTCGTTCATTACAACCTCCATCTTAAGACTAGACGGAGTTTGGACACTGACACCTCTCTGATCACTCTAGCAGAGATCGATCCAGAGTCTGAGTGGCTCACTGAGTCTACCAATCCTATCTTCATTGATGAGGACCATGAGTGGGTTGACTAGGCAGACAGAGAGGCTGAGGCTGTGGCTATGGCAGAGGAGGATAGAGCACGATCAGCTACCCATGGAGCTGATGTTGATCAGAGTGGCACCTCACAGGCAAAGACTATGGTTTGTCAATTATCCAGGACCTACCTCAGATGCATTTGTAGGAGGTAGACAGACTACTTTGAGGATGAGGCTGACCTAGAGCCCGAGGCTTGAGCCATAGACCTATTTTTGTTGTTTACACTTTACAACTTTACACATGTTTGGGAACATTTGATGTCATGGATTTTATATACATTTGACAACATTTATATTTTATATTTTATAATTCTGCATATCTATGTTTTCTATTTCCTTCAGCTGCCTAAAATTTACGTTTGTAGTTGTACTTATGTGATGGATGTATGTTTATGTATGTGATCAAATTAGATTATATTTGATGATGTTATAGTGTTTTTAAGCTTTATTCAATAATGGGTGCCTAAAACAAGTTAAAATTTTTTAAAAATCTCTCATTTTTCTTTGCCGAGTCATAGCCGAGTCGTTGCCGAGTCAAGGGTCAAGTCGGCCTTGTCGAGTCCGAGCCGAGTCCGAGTTTTGATTCTTTGGTTCCAACAAAAAGAATAAGCCCTGCTTTTGTTTTTGCTGCTTTAATATTATATATCAATTAGAGATCAATATAGATTAGATAATATTCTACTAAGAAATTATCTATAAATATTATATATCAATTGGAGATCAACATTGATTAGATAATATTCTAGTGAGAAATTCTCTATTATATACCTCAAACTTTAAAAGGAATTCAATACTCAAATCTAATCAAACAATAACAATATCAATTAAATCCAATGAAATTATATATGTGATGATGATCTTTGTTGGGTGATTTTGCCATGCTTCAGCTATTATGTACATGCACAAGTACACTTGATGTTTGTGGAGTGAATTACAGGCATGTGGTATTTCTTCACCTGGCTCCACAGATCTAAGTGTTGGCATTATGCTTAGTTGTCATCATTGGAAAACATCAAACACACTGGTCTTTATGTTAGACCAGTAGTGGTGAACCGGTAGTCCAACAAACTTGCTAAGTAACCAATGTAATTGCACTGGTCACAATAATACCGGTCTTGTACAACCGGTCTAGTAGAAAACCACAGGAGGCAGATAACTCAACCGGTAGCAAACGGGTTGTATGTTCACTCTCCAAGTCCATGGCTCTGTTGTATGCATCGTTGTATGATGTAGGAGGCATGATCTTCATTTTCTTCCGAAAGGAAGGTCTCAACCCCTCAACAAACCATGTTTTCGTTGAGAATCTGCTCCCAGAGGAGATGGAGCAAGATGAGTTTGAAGCTCTGATTGCCAAAAGATTCCGCAGAGGGAAAGGGAAGTATAAAGGAAAACTCCCTTTAAAATGTTTCTCTTGCAACAAAATAGGACACATTGCTACCCAGTGTCCAGATAATGAAAACAAAGACAAAAGAGACCGGTTCAAAAGCAAAGCAAAGCAGGAGTGTTATCTTGCGGAGGAAGGAGTCATAAACAATGAGTCTGAAGACTCAGAAGATCCAGAAATTGCATTTGTTGCAATAAAGGAGGAGAGCCCAGCTATTAATGAACTTGCACTCATATCCAAATCCCATCAGCATGACAATTGGATCATTGACAGTGGATGTACTCACCATATGACCGGTGACAAGAGCAAGTTCATCAACTTGGAGCTCAATGACAGCAAATCAGTCACATTTGGAAACAATGCCCCTTGTGCCATCAAGGGTAAGGGATCTATTGTTCTCTGCAACAATGTTGTTTGTGAAGATGTGTACTAGGTCGAAGGACTCAGGTACAACCCGATGAGTGTGGCACAGCTGAACAACAAAGGTTTCCAGTTGGAATTCGGTCAAGGCTCCTGCATAGTCAAAAATCAATCCGGATCTCATGTTGCAACTGGTAGACAGAGCAAAGGCAATTTGTTCTACCTAGACTCAACAGAAGGAGCCTGTTTGATTGCTTTGGTCAAAGGAGAATCAAGCAAGATCGGTCTTATCTCCAAAGAAGACAATAGCTGGCTATGGCACAAAAGGCTCTGCCATATAAACTTTGACAGCATTGTCAAAGTGAGTAAAAAAAAATCAGTCAGAGGACTCCCAGAAATTGCAAAACCCATGAGTGGTATTTGTAAGGATTGTCAATTAGGAAAACTGATAGGAGCAAGTTTCAGTAGTAAGTCTTTTTCTACTGAAAATGTTCTAGACCTTGTACACACAGACCTATGTGGACCAATGAGGACAAGGAGCTATCATAGAGACCGGTATTTCATGCTATTTATAGATGATTTCTCGAGAATGATGTGGACACTCTTTCTCCGAGAAAAATCGGAAGCTTTTCACATGTTCGAGGTCTACAAGGCTAGAGTAGAAAAGGAAACTAGTAGAAGCTTGAAATGTTTGAGGTCGGACAGAGGAGGTGAGTACACCTCTCAGGAGTTCACTCATTACTGTGAGGAACATGGCATACAGAGACAATTTTCTACACCAAGGACTCCTTAGCAGAATGGAATAGCAGAATGAAGAAACCAAACGTTGATCGATTGTGCCAGAACCCTGTTGATCCAAAAGAATCTTCCTCATCATTTCTGGAGAGAAGCTGTCAGCACTACCGTCTACACAATCAACCAAGTTCAAGTCAAAAGGGGAACCAGTAAGACGCCTTACGAACTATGGTTAAGGCATACTCCCAGTGTAGCCTACTTCAAAATCTTTGGTATTATATGTTACATCAAGAGAGAAATGTTTTCTGGAAAGTTTGATCCCAAGAGCAATGAAGGAACATTCTTGGGTTATTCTACCAAAAGCAAAGTTTATCGGCGTCTGAACAAAAGAACAGGCAAGATAATTGAAAGCATCAATGTAAAAATTGATGAATCATCAGAACCAGACAAGAGGACCGTGTTGTGAAAACTGGATCGTCCAATAGAGATAATATATACTAGTGTGATATTGTAGAATACAATTGCCTTCGTTATTGATTGATTCTACAATAACAATAGGGGTATATATTGAATAGTCATGTAACGAATAGACATGACCGTATATACTTATGGTCATGTCACTTCATTACATAACTATTAGTTAACATATCTTAACCAGTAGTTTATTCATACTTTGTATAATATATTATATATATATATAAGTACACACATGCATATTAATATATACTTATTTTTCAATTATATTATATAGTATATATATATATATATATATAAATATATCTATCTTTATATGCATATCATGATTGTCTCGTCGTTTATTAAACACGAACGAACAATACTTTAACACTCCCTCTTGAGAGAGAGTTTAATAGAATTTGTAGAATCTTTTCATATAATGATATCCGGCACATCCGGGACAGACCCATTCGGGAGTCGATCATGATAGGCATCAAGATATCCGGCACATCCGGGACAAACCCTTTCGGGAGTCGATCTTGACAAGTTATTACACATCCAGTAATAACATAAGCTACAAGATATCCGATACATCTGGGACAGTCCCTTTCGGGAGTCAATCTTGAAGCCTGGTTAACTATTTTCAAGATCGTCACCTTGAAATAGTAACCCAACACACATGAAAGATCGTCACCTTTCATAATATAACACGAAATGAATGGGCCCATAAAGTCTACCATGACTTCCGACACTTCGGGACACACAATTTAATGTAGTCTCATCATGAAAATAGACTTGAATATCATGATCTCTGCACAGTCGGGACACACAATTAAGTAGTCTATCATGATATGGTTTCGTTATTACACATCCAGTAATAACAAGAGTCAAGATCTCCGCACAGTCGGGACACACAATTAAGTAGTCTATCTTGACACTTTGGTTCACTATTATCAAGTGAGGAAGGCTTCCACCTTAAACTTGTCTATCAAAGACAAGAATCATTTAAGATACAAAATGATAGATCACTAAGGCTGAGAATCTCTTTTTAGCTAAGACTTTATTCCTCAACATTAGGAATACTTCCTCTAAATTAATATGACCACGATCCTGGGTTGCCATCTTAATTTGATCTTCTAGCTTCTCCCACTGACATGAAAGCATAGCCTACTCACATGGTAATTCATCATAATTCTCTGCTACAGTTTCTTGATCACTAGGTAACCAACAAAACATGGTCTACTCCCTCTGAATCAAGATCTTCGAATGTCCACTGATGCAGATCCTTTCGCTTCCTCTTCTGTCACGAAGGCATACCTTGTTTATATGCTCATCTCAATGTTACTGCAGGATGTGACTCCATACCTTTCTTCCTGAGAGAATCGATGTTTCATACATGAATAATCTGAATAGATATAAGGTTGCCGACTCACATTGACTAGCATAGGATGCATTTTGATCTTTTTCAAGGCCACAACACTAACACTCCCTCTTGGACTTGAGGGAAGATAATAAAGACCTCTGGTATGATGTTCATCTTAATAAACTGCAGTCTCAAGATGTATGGAATGCCTCAATCAGAGATTCTATCCATGTGCATCTCATCGGCAATTCTATCCTTGAAATTGTTTCACCTTCATCAGTGATCTCCCACTCAATCAATATGATTGAGATTTTGTCACAAGTTGACTGAATCATCTGCTCCCTCTGAAGCTCAAGTTCATCAATTCTTAAACTTTCTGAAGATGTCAGGACTCCCTCTTAATCTGAATTTCACATGCTTTCATCCTTTTATATTCCCTTTCGTAAGGTGAGCCCATACAAAAAATATTTTGAAGAATCCATCTTGCAAAAGTCTAAAGGTTGTACACAAATCCATGAGTACTTATTATGAAATTTCACTGTCGTAGTGTAATCAAAATCTAGAGTAGTGTAGTTGTAGGAGCCTTTCAGTGCCACATGTGCAACGGACCCTGCACTCAGCAGTCCATAGGTACTTGTGATCAAAGAATCATCCTGCACTTATTATAGTACGGAACAACCCTGCATAATGCCTTGATTGCATCATTCTTCTTTTTGTACAAGAACATTCTTGGAGACAAATGAAAAGATCAAGGCAAATAGCTCTTATAGTACAAACATGAATACATATAAGAAAATGAATACAAAATTATAAAAAATTTAACTCAAAGATGAATACTTATCTTAAGTTTCAAATATTTCTTTTTTTAAAGTGAGCCCATGTAGGAAATATCACGCATGAATTAAAGGATAGAGAGACTTATCTCTTATTGCCAAATATGTCATCCCTCTGGAAACTTCTTCCACTTATTTAGAGGGGGAAGATCTGGAGTCTTTCGGTTTCTTTATGCATCGTGAGCATAATCTAATCCCACAGGGACTGTTGAAACACGGGTCTGCAACCTCTCATCATTAAAAATACTGATTGTAAGATATAAAGATCCTCGACTACACTTCTTAGGAATGATAGCCAGTATCCTTCGAATTACACTTTGCTTGGCAATATTTGACAACCGGGTTACATATCACAATCGAATCCACCACGTTTCTTTATCTTCAAAAACCGAGTCGCATACGGGACTCCTTGAACACAGGTCTCTTTCAACACAGCTATACATGCCATGTGTCTTACCCTTGGGCCGTGGGTGCAATGTATCTCCACACAAAATGCTCTGTTACATCAAGTATTCTGCGCACCCACATCTAAACACTGCTCGCGGGTCATCTGTCGATGACTGTCAAAACATAGAGATGATATTTAATATCAATCGGCTCATTAATCATATCGATATCATCAATCGACGCCAGTATTAACACTTGCAATAGATCTTAGAAACCCGTAACAACTGAAACTCATACACAAATTTGTTATTCGGTTTCTCGGTACCATATATCAATTCATATAAAATGAACAAGGATCTTCAATATCGGCTACCGATAACAAGTAGAGACGATTCTATATACTGTTCAACTCATTCAACATGAGGACCCGATTCCATAAAACCTTTAACTTCTTCGATAGAAACTGATACGAAGAATCAATTTCATTCAAACAAGGAAGGATCTTCAAAACCGAAATACAAACGGTAAAGGATTTCTAATACACATAGCTCTGTAATATAATTAAACTGCTTTACACCAGACGTACTCATTCAATAAATTGAGAACAGCGAAGCTAAATATAGGAGAATGAAAAACTAGAAGATCTTGACAGCAAATTATACTCTTCCTTGAATGATTATAATCCTTTCCTCTATATTCTCCGCTTCAGATGGGAATCGAATTTGATAGTGTGACAAAGTCTCTTTGTCAAATATCCGTCATCTAGATTGGATTCTAAGTCTCTGATGAAGTGCTAAATATTATCCCTCACCCTTTAGATTCAATGTCTCACATTCTGAGTTTTGTGGAATGGATGTTCATTATTGAATAGGAGGCCCGAACATATATTTCTCCTCTTCTTCTAATGGTTGTCTGATATAGATTTCATCTGCTCATTACTAAGTATATATTTGACATCAATGTCGCTATGTATTTTTATCTCTTATTGGTTAGGCTTTGATACCATGTTGTGAAAACTGGATCGTCCAATAGAGATAATATATACTAGTGTGATATTGTAGAATACAATTGCCTTCGTTATTGATTGATTCTACAATAACAATATGGGTATATATTGAATAGTCATGTAATGAATAGACATGACCGTATATACTTATGGTCATGTCACTTCATTACATAACTATTAGTTAACATATCTTAACCAGTAGTTTATTCATACTTTGTATAATATATTATATATATATATATATAAGTACACACATGCATATTAATATATACTTATTTTTCAATTATATTATATAGTATATATATATATAAATATATCTATATTTATATGCATATCATGATTGTCTCGTCGTTTATTAAACACGAACGAACAATACTTTAACAAACCGGACATGTCAATCATGAAAATCAGAATTTTACTAATGGAGGAGATGTCTTTGAGTTCAATGAAGCAACAACTGAAGATAAGGAGGCAACTCCCACTGACAGAAATCAATAGCGAGAAATTGTGCCCGAAGCTATTAGGACACCCCGGGATGGTGAACAAGTAGATGCTCAGAACCATGATGAAGAAATTGCTCAACAAGATGAACCGAACCAGGAACAGAGAGCGGCTCTTCCAAGGTATGTCACATATCACTCCACTGACAATATAATTAGTGACAGGCATGGGAATATCCTGTCCAGGGAAAAGGCCAAAGAGAACGTTTGTCTTCTCTCGTGTGTTGAGCCCAAAAACACCAAAGAAGCCCTTGAAGATGTGAATAGGGTCAAGGCCATGGATGAAGAAATTGAACAAATAGAAAAGAATGACACATGGGAACTTGTGCCAAGACCTCAAGATAAAAATGTCACTGGGACTAAATGGGTCTACAGAAACAAACTGAATGAGGATGGTAAAGTCATCAGAAATAAAGCAAGGCCGGTTTGCAAAGGCTATGCTCAGGAAGCTGGACTAGACTACGGGGAAACTTTTGCACCAGTGGCCAGATTGGAAGGGGTGAGAATTCTTCTTGCCTATGCAGCTCACAAAGGCTTTAAAGTGTACCAGATGGATGTGAAGTCTGCATTCCTCAATGGAATATTGGAGGAAGAAGTCAACATTGAGCAACTGGAGGGGTTTACATCTGCTCAAAAGACTGATATGGTCTGCAAACTGAAAAAGACTCTCTATGGGCTCAAATAGGCCCCAAGGGCTCGGTACAAAAGATTGCATTCATATCTTATGACAATTGGATTCATCAGAACCGGTGACAACAACAATATGTATCTCAAAACCGAGAAAGATGGAAACTTAATTGCTGAAATCTTTGTTGATGACATCATCTTTGGAGGAGATGACAAAATGAGCAAAGCATTTGCTGAAGAAATGAAGAAAGAATTTGAGATGTCTATGATAGGGCCTATAAAATTCTTTATTGGACTACAGGTTCATAAGCTAAAAGAAGGTATCTTCATCTCTTAGTCCAAGTACATAAAAGAAATTCTTAAAACTTTTGGACTAGAAGAATCCAAACTGGTTGGAACTCCAATGATAACTAATCTCAAGTTATCAAAAGAGGATGATTCCAAAGAAGTAAATGAAACAATGTATCGGTCCATGATAGAGAAATTGCAGTATGTTGTTCACAATAGACCGGACATTGCTCATGTAGTTGGCATAGTGGCAAGATTCTCTGCTAATCCCAAGGAAACACATCTAATGGCAGTAAAGAGAATCTTCAAATATCTAAAGGGAACCGAAGAATATGGCTTATGGTTTCCACACAAGGGTGGATTCCAAATTAAAGTCTACACAGATGCAGACTGGGCTGGCAATGTGGATGATTAAAAAAGCACAAGTGGGGGTGCATTCTTTCTAGGTGGAAGAATAGTATCATGGACAAGTAAGAAGCAGAATTGCATTTCACAATCCACTGCTGAAGTTCAATATGTTGCTGCTGCAATAAACTGCACCCAGGTGATTTGGATCAAACAACTGTTGGAAGGTATTCAAGAATAGGTACCTGAACCGATCGCAATTTACTGTGACAGTACTAGTGCCATAAACATATCCAAAAATCTTGTTATGCACTCCAAGACCAAGCACATTGCCATCAAGTATCACTACTTGAGGGAACTTGTACAGAAAAAAGAAGTAAGATTGGAGTATGTGCCCACCCAAGAACAGATTGCTAATATATTCACAAAGCCATTACCAAAGAGTACTTTTAAGTATCTCAGAGGTAGACTGGGGGTTGTACCCCTCTCAGATCATCAGTTCATTATGATTCAAACAAAAGGTTACACCTTATCTTTTATGAACTAATGAAAAGGACTACTGCTCGCAAGGGGAGCAGAGTAGAAAATGGAAATTCCTCTAATTAGCCTTTTGGCATTCTTGTCAAAAAGGGGGAGAACATGATTGCCTATCACATTTTTGCCATCAATGCCAAAGGGGGAGATTGTTGGCATCAGTAACTGGTAAGTTGTATACCAGTCCAGGTGTTGTCATTGATTGGCAATGATTGGCAAAAGATGATAGAGAGTTGTAATCTCTATAAAGGTTGTAGCTTTCAGGAACTCTACATCTAGAGTGGCTGGTTTGGCACCTACCTTAGCTACAAGAAAAGAGTAACTATAGATTCATTGAAACCGGTCACTACACTAAGCATCTGCAACTGGACAATGCACTCAATCAGGGAAGACAACATCCTAGTATCAACTAAGGACTGAACTTCAACCGGTATAGACAAGAATAGCCAAAGTGCAATTATCATACTAAGTGTCTATAACACAACCGGGATAGTGTAACCGGTAGACCACGCAAATGCGACCGGTAAGACATGAAAGAGACTTCAACAGATCGAAGGACTCAAATTGATACATTACAAGACTCCGGTATGAACCGAGGAAGTCGTAGTCAACTGACAACTATCTATTCCAACCGATCAGGATTTATTGCAGTAAATTTGGGTGACATTGAGTTGTCTCAATGATCAGCTTGTGGCACAGTTAAAGGAATTAAAGCCGGAATCAATGGCTTTTTGGGGCATAACTGATGGATTTAAAGCCGAATTTAGTCGCTTTAAATCAAGGAGTTATCTCCTATGAAGGAAAGTTTCCTGGCAACCAACTATTGTTTTCTTCATAAAGCTAGAGAATGTATTGGATGTTTGCTCAGCGAACCAGTATAGTGTTGAGTAATGTAATCAAAGGATCTCAAGATTAGGTCGTGCATTTTAGGCGCAGTCAAAGCAACACAACTCTATATATTCTTATGCCTGTTAAGAATAAAAGTTGCCTTCATTCTGCCGAGAAAAAGAGTGAACCTATATGCTACAAGCAAAGGTTAGAGAAAATCAAGAAAGAGAAATAATAGGTTGTGCAAGGCAGCACAACAATAGTTGAGAATACACCTGTGTTAACCGGTGATGATTCTCAGTCGAGCACAAATAGAGATCACATATGGCTAAGCAAAGCCTTCTGTAAAGATCTTGTATCTATTGTTTTCTAGCAAGCTACAATAGGTAAATCCCAGTATTTGGGTGGACTCTAACAGGTCCCTTGTATCAAAATCCCTTAACTGGGTAACATCTTTCAAGGTGTTTGAAGTCCTTTAACCGGGCAGGTCTTAATAGACCTTACTATAACAAATCCCTTGACCGGGTCGCACCTAGCAAGTGCGTTTTTATCCCTTAACAAGGCGTACTTTAGAAGAGTACAAATATTGTGAGGTCTCCTCACACTGTGGTTTTCACCCTAACCGGGTTTCCACGTGATAAATTTGGTGTCAATTTGCGTTTGTTCACTTACTACTTTATTTGCTTAGAACTAATTGCTTTTGTGTTGTAAGTTTACTTCACGGGGTTAAAGATAAAGAAAAGAATTTGTGTGAGTGTTGATTCACCCCTCCCCTCTCAGCACCGGTTGGGACTGTCAGCAACTGCTAAATACTCTTAATCTTTTGCCTACCAGATAAGGTATTAGGCATTTCAATTCCCAAGTCACTTGGAACAACCCAAAGCTTGTTGAATTCAATCCTATAATGTGATGGTCCCAATCGGTGCTGAGAGCAGAGGGGTGAATCAGCACCCACTAAAACTTAAGTAACAAAATCTGATATAATCTAACTAAAACTGTAAGCAGAAAAAATTCTATTACAGAAATAGCTATCACACAATCAAGCAATAAACCAACACTAGATTTATCAAGTGGAAACCCAAATCGGGAGAAAACCACAGTGTGAGGAAACCTCACGAATTTTGCACTCTTCTGAAGTGCGCCCTGTAAGGAGCCTTCCCTGTTAAAGGATTACAAACACACTGTTCGATATGACTCGGTTAAGGGATTTAGGAAATAAGGTCTTTTAGAACCTGCCTGCTTAGAGGACTTAAAACATCTACACAGATGTTACCCGGTTAAGGGATTTAATACAAGGGAGCTATTAATGTCCACCCAAAATACTGGGATTTTGCTATTGCACTTGTCAGAGAGCAATAGAGGGTTTGATCTTTTAGAAATGGCTTTGTTGAGCCTGATAAGATTGTTGTGCTTCTCCAGTCACCGCAGGTATGCTCTCCTTCGACTGTTGTGCTTCTTTGCACACTCTTCTTTTCTTCTTCTCTTCACCTTTTTGTAGCTCCTTTCAGCTTACAGGTTCACTCTTTTTCTTTGCCAGAATGAAGACAAACAATATTCTTCACAGGCTGAAGAATATATAGTCTTATTTCCCTTTCCGCTTTTTACATGCACGACCTGTTTAAAAATCTCCTTCAGATCCATCACCTAGTAGAGTCTCAGTTCACTGAGGAAACATCCGATGCATGCCATGTGCTTTTTCTACTTTATGAAGGAAATGACAGATGTGTGCCGAAAGCTTTCCTTCACTAGAGATTCTACATGTTTTAATGCCACAAATTTCGGCATTAAAACTTTCAACTGCGCCTTGCACCGATCTTCTTGATAACACAGAGTCGTCCGAATTTTGTGCAACAAATCTCGGTCGAAGAGTCACACAAGTGTTTGTCGACTGTGACTTTCCCCAGCTCATCGGTTTTGATGATATCTTCATTGATCGGTTTATATCCCTTGGTTGTGCACAGGTAAAAACCTTCACCAATCACCATTCCATTCTCTGTCTGTACCGGTTGAATCCTCAATTCCAGTTACACAATTTATCGGACAGAGTACTGAAACCTTGATTACCGGTTGCGCCTTTCTTGGTTACCGGTTGCTCTGATGATCAGTTAGAGCTTTATCAATAATAGAGTCAGTGCCTCTTCTTGTTCACTATGTGTCACCGGCTCCAAACCAATCTCTCCTTGTGCTTATTATTATCAATTGTACCTGCTTGTCATCTATAGGCATCCCTAGTCTGACAACACCTCTTTGCCTTGTACCAGTTACATCCTTACCGGTCTTTGCCAATCAATGACAATACCTCTTTGTCATGTACCGGTTACATCCTTTCCGGTTAACACCTTTTCCTGACCAAAAGAGGAATTGTGCATTCACTCTAGTGATGCTACCAAATCATTTTGTACTACAAATGTCGGATTTCCACTTCCTTGTGCCACCACCTGATTGTGTTGGGGTTGTTGTCCTGGTTGCAAATTGTCTAAGAGGAGATTTAGGATCATAAGCACCCCTAGCCCACTTTGTCAAAAGTGTGGAGGGGCAATCAGTAGATGGCGGACCAGGTGACCAACTATCTATGGATTGAGATTCAGTTTGCTCATGCTCATCCCCCTCATTGGTATCACTGTCATCATCATGCTTAGGTTCGTAATGTGATTGGCTACTGTTGCCACTATGAAAATGAGTTTCCAATTCCATCTCATCATCACTTTTTTCATGATTGTGGGAGCTCATTTTGAAACTGCATTTCACCAAATAAAAAAAAAATCAATAAATACATGGTTTCAGCCTATGTCATACTTTAAATTTTCAATATTTTAAATTAAACAACAAGAATCTACTTCAATCTAGAAATGAAATAAATTATAACTATAACAAAATGAAACAACAAGAAATGTAAAAGTAAACTAAAAACAATGAACATTCATTTGAAAATCAGAAAATAAAATAAACAATCAGTTAGAAACCCTACCTTTGCTTGGAAAATCTCTTTAACCAAGTCAAGAATCTTCCTCCTCTTCTTCTTGCTCCTTGTCACTCCTCTTTGACTTGCAATCCCTCTTTTCACTCTTCCAATCACCCTTTTCCCAACTCTTCACTCTTCTTGCTACTGTTGCAAACACTTAGAAATCAAAAAATAAATACAAATGAAGCGTGATAGTGTTATCAAGCGATATAATACACGAGATGGACCCCACATACCCCTAGGGTTAGAATAGAACCCATTAAACAAATAAAAAATGATATTTTTGAAAAAATGCACTTTATTATGTGCTGTGACGGGACATGCCTAGACATCCCCTAAGGGGTCGAGGGACTTGGTTGCGTCTTCCTATCCCCTATGATGTCCCCGTTTTAACAGGAATATGGAGGGCGTTTACGTTAGTTTATCATCGCAATCCTCGTGAGCTAGCAGATGGTTTAAAATGTCTCTATTAGATTTACTATTTATAGTAACTCTAATTTTGTCATGTTCTATTTTTGGCAAGGCAGTATGGACACAGGATGTTGTTGGTCAGTTGGATTTAGCTTCATCACTTTGCACATGGAGTTATTGAATTAAGCTTTTCTTAATAAAAAAACTTTATTATTATATGTTATATTTTGATCGTGTGAAGTTGACATTTCTTTAATGAAAGGTGTGTCCATGAAGTTATTGGCAAAAGTGTGTGAATGAAGATTGTTACTTTGTTTTAATAAAGCCTTGGAGGAATTTGATTTTTCCTCATCAATTGAATATTTGGACATTTTACATGCTTGGAAGAATTGGGGAAGTTTGTCAAAGAAAAAGATCGAATTGGATAGTGAATTAGGGTTTAGTATTGTGAAGAACCAAACTTTGCTCTTCCTGAATGTTTATCAATATTTGTGAAAATAAACACTACAACTATTTTTCAAAATATTTGCGAGGCAAAAAACTAATGGCACTTATACCAAAAACAATCATCTAAATCAAACAATTAACATTTTGAATGAACATTCTCTACTTGAATACTTATTACAAACAATTTGTATAACATTTATTAAAATCTATGGCACCTGTATGACCGAAAATTCATCCTAATGTTGTCCCGATATCCAATTATGGCCACCACCCTTTAATTAATACACCACGAACTGCTCCCAAAGACATGCGACTGGCCCAGGAAGAGTGCCGTCTCAAGAAAGACTGCCTACAGCCCTGCTGTAGCCAGACATTCAGTAAACAAAGGCCTAACGGCCCTGTGGTAGTACTTCCATGACCAGAACTAAGTCACAGCCCCTCCTTTATCTCACGTGACTGCAAATTAGCAGTGCGGACTGCTCAACAATTAATGCAGACCCTAGGAAAGGGTCTCACGGCAGCTGCTGGGTGAACACGAGCCCTCCAAACTACTGCAGCAATCTTGTATCTCCCATGCGCCAATTCCCTGTATGACTGTTGACAATTATTAAGGTATTCAGCTGTCAACAATTATCGCCTTCTTTTATGTATGCAGATGCAGCAAAGAGAACACAATCTCCAATGAAATCAATAATCATTCCCTTTCATCACTCTTTCGATAATCAGAAATTAATAACCAGCCTCTCAATAATTATTCCAGAATTATAATTTGTTGAATACTCGAGCACACATTCAACAACAAACTTCAATCTCCAAATTTCAGACTTCCACAATTCCGATATACAACAGCATCGAATTGCAAACTCAGTAATAATCAACTGTGAAAGTCACCATTAACAGGCAATGACTCAAATCACGAGAAAGAGGAATCAGTCCTCGAAACCCTAGCCAGGTTTGTCTTCTTCCCAAATTCCAAGAGAAAATAATGATTGCATAAGATGAGAAAAGTGCTTTTTTGAGTAGAATATATAGGCTTTTTGGAAAAAGCACTTTTTAATATTTTCACTTAATTGGCTTTAAAAAAATAATCTCACTTTTATAACATAAAGTTATAAAGTCATAAGTTATTAAATTAAATCAAAATAATTTAATTTAATAACACATTTGAAATATAAGCCACCGAACTGTCTGACTGCAATCAACAAACTTCTGACAAAGCACCAAGTCCAACTGCCCAGCTAGGAATAGGCACTGCCCCGCTAGAAATAGCCACTGCTAAAAATACATTTACTATAAATAGTAAGTCTCTCAAACTGGAGATTCTTTGAAAGTTGATCCTGAGATATCTGACGCTCCATGCAGACACCCTGCTAATATATTCAGTATAAGAGCAGACCTGATAAGTCGAACCTCCAGAATGGAATCCCAACGCTGGCTCCACCATTTGACCCCTTCTGATTGCCTGATTAGCCTGTGAGGGTCGCCAAACCAAGCTAATCCCATAAGTCTAAAAACGAGGACATTACAAGTATTTCTTCTTGGAGAAACGTCAATTTCTCACAAGAATTCAAGCACTTTGAATTGGTCTGTAATACCAATGAATTGTGTGTATTGCTGCGACTTGTAATGATGTGGATGTATGCCATACGGCCATTGAAAGAAATCGCGCCCAAAGAGAATGTAGCATTTACAATCTCAGCTGCGTAAGGTAAAGGAGGGAATTGCTATGTAGAACCGCCTTCTCCAACTACCACACAAGGAGTTAGGGATATTGACTGCCGCCCAATACCTGCGGCAATATCCAAGTTAATTAAAAGCCAACATTGAGCCTATGGTTCAATTACTGGCATGTTGCGATATGATCCAAGGTGCAAATTTGAATCAAATAAATTACATACTGCATATTATATTTGATAAATATTATTTTGGTCAATTTACCAAGCAATTGGAATGTAAAGGAAATTGTAATTTGGCACTGTCAAATTTGATTAAAATTCAAATTTATATATGTTTCAAAAACAAATACAAAAAATCCAGTTTCCAGTTAAGAGCCGCTCTTTATAGTGGTATCAGACCCTTGATCTTGCCAGCCTGAAGATAGTTGGGTCCAGCTATGGTAGATAAATTTTTACTTGGTATGCATTATACCCGCAGGGGTTGAGTTTCACCACCTCCACAAAGTAGTGAATAGGGTCCACAGGTTGATCATACAGGTGATAGGAATAGAGATAACATTGGGAATGATGTTGAGAAGGAAGCCAAAGATGCTTTCAAAAATTTAACAAAAGGACATCATGTTGCAAATGTTTTGCAACAATTATCTGACACCCTGCAGCGCATGACTTTACCTGGAGATCATGGCAGAGATAGGGGCACTAGGAGTGCATTAGTGAGTTCTCACAAGTCCAGAATTGAGGATAGACAAGATTTCAGAGCTGATCCCAAAGGCACGCGTGATAGGCCTTTACACCCCACCTTTTTGAGACCTGAGGTGGATAGAGTCAGCATTGGTACTGAGCTAGCACCATTTGTTGATGACATGGTGGCTCACTTTGTAGAGTGGGATGCTTTGCCTAAAGCCATCAAGAGGAATCTAAACTTTGATAGATTCTTGACATAGAAGAGGAAGCATTCCAGAGGTAGGCCTGTCCTGACATGAGACACAGGCCTAGACAGAAAAATCTTAATCAAGCAACCAGCAAACTAACTTTGACTCACTTTAATGGGAGTGGGAAAATGACAACCAAAGCTTGGGTTCACAAGCTGGACACATATCTGTCATTATGTCCTATGTCAGAAGAGGGCGCTATTTGGTTTGTTGTATTGCATCTTGATGGCATTGCTCATGATTAGTGGTACCATGGGCCAGTTTCGTTACATCATGATCAGATTGTGAATTACCAAGAGTTTGTGGATAGATTGGTGGAGAGATTTGACAAGGACCCTGAGTCCTATTTCTGTGAGTTGGCACAACTCAAGCAGTCTGGTAGTTTGGAGACCTTCATCAGTGAGTTTCAGAAGGTTTCAGTCATTGTGTATGATATTTCTAAGAGGAGACATGTTATGTTGTTCATAGAGGGGTTAGTTGAACCTCTCAGGGGCTGGGTTAAATCTTTTGACCCTCCTTCCCTGCAAGCAGCCATGAAGAAGACAAGGGACTTGGAGTTTTCAGCTCCACGGACTCGGTTTCCTTCAAAACCATCTAGTTCTTCATTTGACAATAAACCTGTCCCAGAAAAGATAGATGGACCAGATTCTAAAAGACCTATGACAGGGCCCCTTGGTCAGGAAACTCTTAATGATTTGAGAAGGAAAAGATTATGCTTTTATTGCAGGGGTCCTTATGATGAAAAACATGAATGTCCCTTGAAGCCTAAGGGAAGAAATAAGCTAATGGAATGGTTTTTTGAGGATGACCATAGTTCTGATTATGCGGGGCAGCAAATTGATAATGATGAAGGGAACTATGAAGAAATGGTAACAAATAAAAAGGTTGATGATGATCCCAAACTTAAGGTTGTCTACCTCTCCAACATGCAGAAAGAGGGATCTTTCAGGTTACGTGGACTCCTAGTAGGGCAATGTGTTATTGCCTTAGTGCATACAGGTGCTATGCATAATTTCATAGACTCACAGTTGGTATCTAGGAGAGGCTTACAGACTAAAGGATTTGAAGGTATTATAGCTAAGGTGGCTGATGGTTACATGCTTAAGTGTGACAGGATGATCCCAGATCTTCCTTTGAGGTTAAATAATTATGACTTCAAATATGATTTTTATGTGGTTGACATGGGAGGGACTGAATTGATCCTAGGTATGAGCTGGTAACATTCTATTGAGACTTTTTATCTCAGCCTTAAGGATATGCAGATGCAATTTGAAGTTAATGGTAAGAAGCATATCCTCAAAGCCATCAAAGAGGATAATTTAAAGACTATAACACTTAGACGTATGCAACGTCTTATTAGTCATGATGCAGTAGAGTGGGCAGCAGAGTGCAGATTATTACCCACACTTGAGGAGATGGGAAAACCAGCTTATCATCCAGACATATAGGATCTTAGAACTAAACACTCTAAATTGTTTAGTGACTTACCTCATGGTAGACCACCTGACAGAGGCATTGAGCACATCATTGAGTTAGAGGAGGGCACTAAGCACTAAGCCCATCAAAGATGAGATTGAGAAAACTATTCAGGAGCTGCTATCTATGGGACATATCAGGTCGAGTAAGTCCCCTTTTGCTTCATCAGTTGTGTTGATGAAGAAAAAAGATGGTACACTCAAGATGTGTATTGATTACAGGATGCTGAATCATAAAACGATTAAAAATAGTTATCCTATTCCACGTATTGATGAGCTGATTGATGAGTTGCATGGAGCAGCCTTCTTATCCACGATAGATTTGAGATCCGGGTATCATTAGATTAGAGTTCGGGAGGAGGACATAGAGAAGACAGCTTTTCGATTCCATTGGGGACATTTTGAGTTTTTAGTCATGCCATTTGGGTTGACTAATGCTCGGGCCACTTTTCAGTCCACCATGAACAAGGTCTTCCACAGTCAATTGAGGAAGTTTGTGTTAGTCTTCTTCGATGATATTCTAGTTTATAGCAAGACTTGGGAGGACCATCTAGCTCATTTGGATACTGTGCTTGGTATTTTGGATAGGGCTTCCTTGTATGCCAAGGAGTCCAAATGTGCTTTGGGAATGACTGAGTTGTACCTTGGGCATATTATCAGTGGGAAGAGAGTTCGCATGGATCCTGATAAGGTTCGTGCTATTCTAGATTGGCCTACACCAAGGAGTTTGACTCATCTCAGAGGGTTTATTGGTTTGTGTGCTTTCTACCACAGATTTCTTGTAGGTTTCTCACGGCACGCAGCTCCCCTTACTGATATGACTCGTAAGGGTGCTTTTGAGTGGACTCCTCAAGCACAGGAGTGCTTCAAGAAGTTCAAGTTGATTATGACATCATGCCCAGTTCTAGAGATGCCAGATTTCTCCAAACCATTTGATTTGCATTGTGATGCTTCTAGTGAGAGCATTGGTGTTGTACTTTCCTAGGATCGCAATCCCATTGTTTTTGAGAGTAGGAAGCTCAGGGGACCTGAGAGAGCTTTTAGTGTATATAACAAGGAAATGCTAGCCATTATGCATGCTTTGGCTAAGTTCAGGCAATATCTGGTAGGTAGTAAATTTTGTATTAAAACAGATCATAATAGCCTGAAGTATTTTCTTGGAAAGCATGACCTGAATGAAAGACAACAAAAGTGGGTCAGCAAGCTCCTGTCTTATGATTTTGATATTTCATATATCAAAGGGACACAGAACGTAGCTGCTGATGCACTTTCTCGAAGGCCACATTTGTGTTCTATGATAGAGATCACTGAGGATTGGAGACATTTGATTATTGCAGATTATGCTAGGAATCAGTGGGCCTCTGATTTTATTGATGGAACCATTAGGGACACCAGGTATACCCTTGTGAATGAATTGATCATTTATAAGGAGAGGGTGTTTTTGGTTCCAAGATCGAGTGTCAGACAATTGGTGCTGAGAGCTTTCCATGATTCTCCTTTACTTGGTCACCCGAGTGTTTTTAAGACCTATAGATAGGTGCTTGAGCGTTTTACAAGGAAGCGTCTCAAGCATGATGTGCAGAGATATGTCGGAGAGTGTTCTGTTTGCCAACAAAACAAGCAGGAGCATACATATCTTGCGGGACTACTGCAGCCACTTCCCATTCCTGAGCGGAAATGGGAATGTATCTCTACGAACTTCATTGTGGGCCTGCCTAAGGCCCAAGATAGAGACTCTATCTATGTGGTAGTGGATCGGCTCACGAAATTTGCTCATTTCTTCCCGATCACTACTACTTTTTCAGCAGTTTAGGTGGCAAAGTTATTTTTCTGGGAGGTTTTCAGATTGCATGGTTTACCCCAGAATATTGTGAGTGACCGAGATAGTCGTTTTATGAGTCACTTCTGGCAGGAGTTGTTTAGATTATGTGGCACAGAGATGACTCCTAGTACCAGTTACCACCCGCAGACCTATGTAATGTCCCCAAATAATTTAACAACACCCTATCTTGGGAGCTACCCTATTGGATTTAGACTACCCCTCTTTGGTAGCCTGTGCTTTCCATTCTTGTGTTTGAAGCAGTAATAGAGATCAATTTTATATTATGTTTGGGATTCCTGATTATCTTAATTTCTTATGAACATAGAGAAATTGCTTATTAATTAATTAACACAACAAAACTTTCTGTTTTACTAATTATAGATAACTCTATTACTCACTGTCGGAGTAGACACTGTTCCAATAACAGAACTATTAATACTTGTTGAAGGATGTCAATTATGACCCTCCGTCTTCAGCGATACATATTCATTCAAGATATATAATAGAATATTCAAATATATACTTTATATATATATATATAAATATATATATATATATCCTTCATATCTAACTAACTAACTATATATATAAATATATATATATTTTAGATATACATTAGATATCTATATAATTCTTATGTAACTAAAACATATCTTTCCGAGAGGTTTTCAGATTGCATGGTTTACCCAAAATATTGTGAGTGACCAAGATAGTCGTTTTATGAGTCACTTTTGGCAGGAGTTGTTCAGATTATGTGGCACAGAGATGACTCCTAGTACCAGTTACCACCCGCAGACCTATGGTCAAACGGAGATTATTAATAAATGGGTGGAGGGCTATCTTCGGAATTATGTATCTGCTTGGCAGAAGTCGTGGGTGAAGTGGATCTATCTGTGTGAGTACTGTTATAATTCCACTCACCATATGTCTACTCGTATGATTCCTTTCAGAGCCCTGTATGGCTATGATCCACATAGTTTCTTGGATTTGATGTTCAGTAATAGCAAAGTTCCCAATGCAGGTGATTTGTTGCAGGACAGCCAGGATGTTACGGGTACTTTGCGTGATAATATACAAATAGCTCAGAATCGGCAGAAGCAGTATGCTGATCAGAGGAGAGTGGCTCATTCTTTCGAGGTTGGGGATATGGTATATCTGATGTTGCAGCCCTACAGGCAGTCGTCCATTCAGAAGAGCGAAGCCGAAAAGCTCAAACCTTGGTATTATGGTCCTTTTTGTGTGGTCAGATGAGATGGCGAGGTTGCTTATGACCTAGATTTGCCGGAGGACAGCAAGGTGCACAATGTATTTCATGTTTTGTGCCTAAGAAGGTGTTGGGTAGGCATGTTGTCCCATCTTCTGTTTTACCTCCATTGGATGATGAAGGGAAACTGGAGTTGACTCCTCAGGTTATTTTGGATTCCAGAGTGAGACATTTGCGTAGACAAGTCATCATGGAGTTCCTAGTGAAGTGGTTTGGATTACCCGCTGAGGATGCTACTTGGGAGTCGGAGGATATTCTACAGCACTCTGGGTTGCGATTGCTTGAGGACAAGCAATCTTAGGGAGGGAGGACTGTGATGTCCCCGTTTTAGCAAGAATCTGTAAGGTGTTTACATCAGTTCATCATTGAGATCCTTGTGAGTTGGCGATGGTTTAGAGGGTCTCTCTATTAGATTTACTATTTATAGTAAGTCTAATTTTGTCAGGTTCTATTTTTGGAAGGGGAGTATGGACACAGGATATTGTTGGTCAGTTGGATTTAGCTTCATCACTTTACACATGGAGTTATTGAATTAAGCTTTTCTTAATTAAATAACTTTATTATTATATGTTATATGTTGATGGTGTGAAGTTGGCATTTCTTTAATGAAAGGTGTGTCCATGAAGTTATTGGCAAAACTGTGTGAATGAAGACTTGTTACTTTGTTTTAATAAAGCCTTGGATGAATTCGATTTTTCCTCATCAATTGAATATTTGGACATTTTACATGCTTGGAAGAATTGTGGAAGCTTGTCAAAGAAAAAGATCGAATTGGATAGTGAATGAGGGTGTAATGATCCCTTATTGGACCTTACTTAATATACCTTCAAATTCCCAACTAGAATTCGTTTTACACTCAAGAATGGAAACTTTAACTTGATCTCCTTAATAAACATAATATTTAGTCATCAAATTTATATCCTTAACAATAACCCAAAATAATGATTTTGGTCTCTTCCTTGTGCAAGGTATCTAAGATATATTTGCCTTATTGATCCTCCCATGGTCATTAACACCAATTGTATGTTCTATTTTATTGGTGATGTCTGATCGCTGAGTGCTTGGTCAATGATTGCTTATTGGATGATTGCTTGATCGATAAGTGAGCCTTTTCTCTTGTGATCGAATGATGCAAACTCCAGGATCAATGTATTTGTGTTGTTTGCGTCATCAGTGACTAAATTGTTTGAAGGATGATTGAATTAGAAACTTCCTTACAGATGACAACATCAAACCTTCAGATATCAGTATATTTCTACCTGATAACTTTAGTGTCTTTTCCCTTGAAGACATACCTCAGATTGCACAATTCCATAAATTCTTTTCATCATCATTGATCCTTATATAAAATAATTCATACTTGTCTTACCTTAATCACCCTCCTTATTCCCTTCATCGAGTTACTCACTTCTAGATCAACATTATTAATGTAAGTTGGCCTTCCTTCCATTGGACAATGGTTTGTATATCGATTCATAAGATGAAGAGTTACAAAATCCGTATGTGGCCATTTGGTGTGCATATTCATAGAGATGCTAATGTTCATCTTTTAACAAATTGATATGTTAGATTAATGATGCTTGGTACTTGGTTTTGATCGCTGTTTCAGACATTGCCCAAATTGCATCTTAGTTTGTTACTGTCGCTGTATTATTTCCAGCATTGAGTATATATATACTATGTATGCTGACTGATATTGTTCGATGCTGTTACCTTTCTTGTCTACTGACTTAGACTTGTTCGTTGAATTATTTCTCCCTCCATGATTAACAATACTAATGCCTAAGTCCCTTCTTCTAGTTGACTATCTCTTCCATTGATGACTGGTGTGGGTGCTTGATGGTTATCGTGGCTCATATAATGGGAGTAATCCATCATTCCTGTGATATGTGATCCATCTTATGCGCTGCCAGGTCGTTTGCTTCCTCTCCTATTTTGCTGCTATTATTCCATGAACTGTCGGATTGTTAGATTGACGTGTATATTCTTCCCTTTCTAGTTTTCTGAGTTGAATCCACCGTATCCATAAATGTATTAGCTTGATTTGGTAATTCCCTGTGTGTGTCCCTCCTATCCTCTTCCTTTAGTGGTTGAAATATCTTGATTGTGCGCATGATGGGTTGCATTTCAAAAGACACCTCTAGTCCAAATTCATAATCACCCCTCTCCTTTAAATTAATCGCACTCTTTAGCAGTTAATCGGTTGATAGCTCTTGCTGCGTTACTAAGATGGTGATTACTATTTTTACTATCCTTGACCACTCATCTCATAGTAGATATTGCATACCTTATAATTTGTGAATCTATTTGCTGTCTCCCATTGAGTTAGTAGATTCGATAATTGATCATGCTTCTTGATACTTAAATACACTATTCATTAATCCACAAGTATGAACAATATCTTCTTCACCGACAAGGTTATTGGCTTGGCTCCCTGTTTGCTCATGCCAGTATTGACGTCATCCTTACTAACATGGCTTCTACTCTTATGACTCCCGCTCATTGGAATTGATCATGTATATTGTTGCTCTATATCTTCGACTACCCATTTGGACCTGCTAAAGGCGGCAAACGATCACTCTTGTATGTTCGATGACATCAAACTCCATTGCTTTCGATAATTATCGTTCCTGTGATTAGTGGACCGTGCTATATGCTTGGATAATTCTTCCCGCCAACTCCCTTTTGTGAATTGAGTTTTCATTCATCGTTATTATAATTATTGTCTTTATTTATTATTATTCATTTATTTATTTTCATTATTATCAAATTCTATTTCAATTCTTTAATACTATTATTTATTATTATATTAATAAATAATATATTAATATATTATTGTCAATAAATGTTATTATATTAATATATCATATTATTATTTTATTTATTAATTACCAAATTCTATTGTAAGAATGGGGATTGAATATATTAATTGTATTATTTATTTCATAATATATAATTATATTGTATTAAAATACTACGTTATATAATTTATTCAATTACTTATACTTTAATAATATTTATTTATTTATATTATGATTATATTATAATATTTATTTATTTGTCTATTTTTTAATTAAAATATTATTACTTAACCATTATTTATTATTAAATCCTATCTCAAAACGGGGACATTACAGAGGGTTTAGTATTTCTTCTTGGAGAAACGTCAATTTCTCACAAGAATTCAAGCACTTTGAATTGGTCTGTAATACCAATGAATTGTGTGTATTGCTGCAACTTGCAATGATGTGGATAGAGGTCGTACGGCCATTGAAAGAAATTGTGCCCAAAGAGAATGCAGCGTTTATAATCTCAGTTGCGTAAGGTAAAGGAGGGAATTGCTATGTAGAACCACCTTCTCCAACTGACACACAAGGAGTTAGGGATATTGACTGCCGCCCAATATTGCTTGCAGCAATATCCAAGTTAATCAAAAGCCAACATTGAGGCTGCGGTTCAATTACTGGCATGTTGCAACCTGATCCAAGGTGCAAATTTGAATCAAATAAATTACATATTGCATATTAGATTTGATAAATATTATTCTGGTCAATTTAGCAAGCAATTGGAATTTATAGGAAATTGTACTGTCAAATTTGGTTAAAATTCAAGTTTAGATATGTTTCAAAAAACAATACAAAAAAATTGCAAAACAAATATACAAAATCCAGTTTGCAGTTAAGAGCCAACCAGGCTCTTTACATCCCCTCCAGAGACGCTGGGACATCCCTGCATTTCCGGCAGAACAGCGGTATTTTGGTGGTGCCACCGAGGATGCCGGAACGCCATCCCTGGTGCGTCCATGTTCCAGGAACGCTAAAGATTCTGGGGGAGACACGTCCCCGGAGTACACTAATTATTATGGATAGACGAATTTGCTTGTTTTTCTTGATAAGTCTCTAGTTTTTGCCAAGGTTTTCAGCATTTGTCAGAAGACTTGTGAATTATCTGGTTATTAGCACTTGGAATTGATGAAAGACCCAATGATATTGTGCATCCGTGAAATGGCTACATCTAGGAGTCATTATTGAGCTTGAATTGATGGAGTTTGATAGTTAGTTTGTTCAGTTTTAGAGATGAATAGCAGTAGATTATAATAAGCATCAAGAGACGTGGTTCAAGGAGCAGAAATTGGCATAATTATTAGCTGCCATCCCAAATTCATACCAGCTGCAGTCTATTTTGTTCTCACGTGAGGCTTTTGAAGGTGGCGTCTGGACTCAAGGAGGAATAAATTAGCATTTGGGGTCCCTTCTTCATCCAGCATTGAATGTATGGTGATATTAATGCCTTGTATGGAGATATATTGATGTATGCTGGAAAATTAGACAGCCATGTTTATTACCAAGTTCTCACATCTTTTGCTAAATAGTTGAAGTGTCATTATTTGCAAATAGCTTTCATTGTAAGTTGTTTTGAATGGAAAAAGGAAGCATAGTTTATGGTTGATTTGAACTTTCAGAATTCAGTTTCATTTATTGTTCATTATTGTCAAAAAACATAAAAAGCAAATATTCAGAAAACAAAAAAAACATTATCATTGCAAAAACCCAGAGACATCTTTCAATCACCAGGGTGTTTGGAGTTAGAGCCAGCAGGGCTCTTACAAAGGACAAGATCCACAATGTCCAATCATAGTTACCAAAGATGGGGGTACTTGAAGACATCAAATACTGGTACAGGTACCAGAACAGCTAATTTTCAAAAATAGGAGACAAGGGTACTTGAAGATGCTGCTTTTTAATATAATTTAATAGTTTCCAGAAAATATCATGCAGACCTTTGGAACTATAAGTTTTCTGCAAATTCTGAAGATATAATACTGATGGAGTATTACTACTTTGCTGCAAATCGATCTACTACAATTCTGGGCTGAATGTTATTGTTCTGGAAGTCTACAATAAATTCTGGAAATTATATTTTAATTCTGCACTAAATCGCCAAGGAGCAGATTGCTAGAAGAGCAGACTTAAGATTGTATTGTGTGTCCTCTATCCACAATCTTGCTCCTACTTATATATTAACCAAGGGTCTTGTCTTTTCATAAGACACCCCTTCTAGGTTGGCCCTCCATGAAACAACCTATTCCTCTACAAATCAGTGCCCTTGTCCATTAACTAATAGTTAATTATTAATTAACTACAACAGTCAAATACAAGGCATATAAATATGCCTAGCAAATCACCGATCTGTTCTAGGGAGATATATAATCTTTTGATATAATTGAAGTTCGAAACTCTCTTAATCATTTATGTGTATCTATACATCAGTTTTCCAAACCTGGTAAGTATGATGTTGAGTAACATTATCTCAGATTCAAAATGCTTCCTTATAATACTGTCTTGGCTCATTGTTTAAAAGTTCACAAATCTCATATGGAAAAAAGCACAGCATACTTATCTACATAGAAAAAAAAGAAGAAAAAGATAATCACATTGGTTTACCTTTATACCTAAAAGGGTTGCATAAAGCAGAAAGTTGCAACTTTCATCAAAAACTGCATTTGGTTGTGGCACATTTTCTGTTTTCTCTATCTCCTTCTCTACGGCCATTCGTCGTCCAAAATCTATTGCATCCAAGCGATACAATGGTGCATCACTTCTTTGTAAATCTTGTGCAACCTAGAAAAAATATAAAAGAACAGATTAAAACCTCTCTTCAGAAAAAGAAGACACGTCTCATGTTACATGATATCAAATGCTCAAAACAAGGTTGATACCTCAAGGGACTCATCATATGTTCGTCGTAATTTTCCACTCAGAAACCAAAACACTCTCACCCTTCGATCGGATGAGGTGGTTACAAATTGTTTACCATCAGAACTAACCTTTATACACAACAAAAGATTTAGTAAATAACACATCACCATAGTTCAGAAAATAATTTAAGAAATGCCCTACTTGTCATGAAAGAAATGACCTTTCAAAAATGTGAGGAGAGAATTGCACAAAAGAAGCAAGATTGAAATGAAATATATACTTAATGGGACCTTATCTATGAAAGAAAAGTTAAAACAAACAAATATCGAAAAATAGGAATAAAAGAAAACTGAGAAGTATTCATTGAAAAGCATTATAGAGACATTACAATAAGGATCTTTGGATCTTTGGGTGAGCATACATCGTATATTTTCAAAAACTTCCAACTAGTACAGGTTCAAGTCAGTGTAATGGTAGAACATATCTGTAGACTAAATGTGAATAAGACAAAATACTGAATAAAAATTGATAAGCAATTCTACAACTCTTCACTTTGGCTCACCCCCATCCTTAAGGTTAAGGCCACTCAACCACCTCTCCCAATGAAAGAGAGGCAAGGAAGAGCCACTTGATGTTAAGGATCAAAAGCTTCTAGTTATCATTGTGGAATAATGGTATAAACCAAGGGACAGATAAATTCAATCTTTAGGTGCATGGGCATAGATGGACTAAAAATTAATTTGGTAGGTCAATGTACTCCAATTTGTCCATTGCTCAATGGTTATTTTCTAGTCAAAACCCAGTATAGATTATCCACTAATCCCAACCTTTCGTATGATGGTATTCCACAACTTGGCAAACTTGTTCTGATTCCAAGCATATTAAGCACTCACTGAAAATTTATCTTATGGAGGTATCTTTCGATCATCATCAAGGTGAGACCAAAGTACCTTCGCTGTATACTGTTATGCAAAAGTGGTTAGTTTGAATACATAATAGCTATGCAAATTTCCAATTTAGTCCAATCATGTCATTTATTTTGACTACTAATCATTATAGCTTTTCTTTCTATACATTCCATCTCCAAATTCCTAAAGAAAATATCAACAAAATCATGCATGATATATTTATAACCCCCAGATCACATTCACTAGGATGTTCTCATGTAATCCAGTTACCTAAAACTTCTTTATATTGAGCATTTTCTTAACATCTTGGCAAGTAGTAAATTTCTTCAAACAGATCATTTGTAATTTGATAATTAACGCCTAAGAAAAATTCAAACTTTGCTCAATAGAAGTAGATACCTTGTTAACTTTAGAGTAGACTTATTAATGTTGCAACGAAAAGCAATGTGTAGTTGATATTTGTAATGATGAATATTGGTGTTTTGAGATTAATAGTATTCAATCCTGTTGGTTGGAATTAGAATCCTCTATGTTTGGGATGAGCTTCATTTTAGAGTAATACATGTTGTCATTACTTGAGTAGCATTTTCTTATCATCTTAAAAGGGCTTTTGAGTCTTTGAGCACTCCTAATTATGAGATGTTAAGGATTTCTTGTTTATTAAGTTGAAATGAAGAATTAGTAGATCAAATCATTGATACAATATTGTGTAGTTGACATTGTCCTAGGAGTTGAATTACTCTATTATGCTCATAACATTTGATGTCTGATGTCAACGCTCATGAATATATGTCATGCTTTGAACGTTACTATGATTTTGGGGTGAAATCATTAGTTTATATTGTGCATTAGCCTCTGGTCAAAGTTAAGACCCACAGTGTATGATTGTTTCATCCACGAGGCAAATGGATATGTTTGTGTCATCTCATGTCATGCCCCCTGTGAAGGAATGTACCAGATCACAGCATTAATAAATGCATGATCACAGCCTTACTGATTAAATCAAACTGCAGATTCTAGAAAGCTGACTAAAAAATGACAGTAATTTAATAAAGAGTCATTCAATATTAATTTAAGGGAAATCATCGTTAAAAATAAATAAAGAAAATACTTAAGATAACAATCTCCAAGAGTAAAAGATAATTAAATTGTAATTAAGAGCCAGGAGTTTTCAATCTTTCAAAAGGGCAAAATAATGAAAAGGCATGACTCCTCCCTCATATGGGAAGATATAAAAGGGACAAGGATTCATTATACATGGGGATCCAAAAAGGATCAAGGAAATAAGTGTTTGTTCTATAATTAGAAAAAGGAGGAATCAGAAGTACAGATCTGATTTAAATACGAAGTGCAGATCTGATAGTGAAAGGTTGTATCCCTTTCAAAGGTTAGAAACAATAAAGAGTTGCAGTCTTCCAAAGGGTACTAATGGTGAAAGATTGTGTCTCTTGCCAAAACGCATTTATGGTAAAAAGGTGTGACCTCTCCCTCACATTGAGAGATATAAAGGAAAGAAGGTTCATTTGAGGAAAGACAGCAGTATAGATAAAATAAGAAATGGAATACATAGCAAATTCAATACATATATCGTGATCTTGGAATATATGCATAATTATTAATACTAGAATTCAGATTTATATGACAGTCATGCTTAAGTTCACTTATATGCATATACATTTGTAATACATGAAAGACCAATATAATTAATGGGCCTAGTCCTTCGTCTTCCGCTAATGCCTTTTGTAAGGATAGGAGGCTTGTGTAGGAAGAAGTGGAGTAATTCCTCACAAGACGGGAAAGTCATGTATTTCTGAATTCTCGAGGGAGAAGTCCCAAGATGGGTAAGAACATGAGTTCCTAATGTTAATATTTTTCAGATTTATCTAGGAATGTTCAATCTATAGAGATCTTTCAATGCTAAGCACAGGATAAACGAAATGATTAAGAGCAAGGAGAGATAGTACCCGGATTGTGGTTCTGATATAACCCTCAGGTCTGGTCCAAATAGTTCAGCCTATCTAGATCTTCCCAGATGTCTTCAATGTGGTCTAATATCAGATCAATTACAATACAATTCTGTCTTGAATTCTGCTCCAGAATTCACTCCTAGGTCTGCTGCAAATAGAACTGTAATTGGGACTGAGATTCATTGTCCCTTAGTGGTGAACTTGCTGCCTTGATAATGGTGTTCCTTGCTGCACTAGAGGAATTCACTGCTCCTGCTGCCCTAGATGAATTCGCTGCTGCTATAGATGAATTCGCTGCTGCCCTGCTGCCTTTAGATGATTCTTGGGAGGGAAGAATGCATGTTATGTTTTTGATGATTCTTCTCCCAAGAATCGTCCCTCTATATATATGTGCCAAAGGGAGAGTTGCCCAAAGGGGGCCGACCTGAATGAGCATCCCAAGAAGGTCGACTTTGGGCCCAAACAAATAATGCAAAACAAAATCAATTTTCATATAAACAATAGATATTAAATATATATACAAGATATTTAGTATCATTATTTATAAAACGAAATATATGTGCTAACAATTTAATCTCTTGTTTGGTGCAAGTGATATTTGTCGTCAAGGCCATAATATCAACACCTAAAACCTTGAGGATGCTTGCTTGTAGATGGTTTCTAAGTGCCCTAGCATAGTAATTCCACCATCCTCTATTAGGGTTAGGGAAGTAGCGAGGAAAAACCCTAAATATAATAGGTAGCCTTCTAGTAGGGGACATAATACTCATAGCCTAATCCTTCATCACTCATTATTTCCCATTAAGAGGATAGGTTGGTTTTGTTGCAGAGAGGTGGAGTAATTCCTGAAAAAGTAGGTGAATCCTAAGATGGGATATGGACGGGGTCCTAAAGCCTTGAGGGAGCCTACTTGTAAATTGGTTTCCAAGTGCCCTATGACAAGTGACTCCCCATCCTCCTTAGGGTTGATGATTAGGAGAGAAGTAAGGAATTGGAGCTTAAGTATGTTCACTGTCAAATGTATCAAGAATCATTAATTGTTTCTTAATTTAATCTGATTTAAATACATAGTGATCATTGGTACTTGGCAGCCTCATAGTAGGGAACATTACAGAACTAAGTTAAATGTCCATCTCCTAGCACACTCCAAACCCTAGTTAGGAATTTTAGGGCAAATTAAGTAAAGTCTCGATAGTGAACATTACATCTAAGATTATGTTTTGGACTGTGTTTCTCTCATTCCAATCCTTGTGTTTACAAGAGGGCAAGATCATGGAATAGTGTTTGTTTTTTTTCCTTAGAGGAAATTCATCCTCTTGTACATGTGTCATTGAGACTTTGTCACACAACAGGTTTTGTCTTGCACTTGTGATGCCATGCTTGATGCATTGGCGTTGCATACCCTAAGCATTGTTGAGTTTTGTCAAGTCATCTCAAGTGCATAGGCATGTATTGTTACTTGTTGATGCAACAATTGCTTTTTGAAAATTTGTCCATACGTGTTTTGGTCATTATGTCTTGAGTGAAAGCTCGGGCCATTACAAAGCATATGCATGACATGTGGTATTCAAAACTTAATTCCTATTTTTTAAGCCATTACAAAGAAGATGCATGAAATGTATATTTTGATGTGTTTTTTTATGGATGTACTCAAAACATACCCATGCCCAAAAAATTGTCACACCAACAGATCATACACACATACACATGCAGGTAGCCAATTTTGACTTGGCGACTTAGAAAAGGATCTTAACTATATGCATGTCCTCATAAAACTAAATACAATACACAAATCAACCACAAGTGAAAGAAAATTGAATGCCTTAACCATTTAAACAAGCTAGTCTCCAAACAAAATGATACAAATAGAGACATCTTGCCCCAGACCTCATGGTAGATTTCCTTTTCTTTCCTAAAGTTCAACTGTTATTATGTTATAAAGAAATAGAAATAGAAATACGTCAAAAACTAGAACAATTCAAAACAATAGGGGGGCGGTGTTTTGATTGTTAAAAAAGATTTGACCAAGAAATTAATGACTAGACAAACCCCGCTTCTATTCTTCACTACAACTAGAAATGAAATATAAGTAATATAGTATGACCATTTATATTGCATCTAGGATCCATAAATATAAATGCAACAAGTACATTGATACACATGCATATATTTACAGTTAATAGCTGTTACCAACACATTTAGATTAAGTAAACTTCGAGTTTTGCCAACATGGATAAAGCAGAATTTGGCAGAAAAAGCTCAAATTTCAAAAAATATGGTGTGACAAAAGATAAGGTACCTTCAAAAAGCATATTTTTTTTGGGTCTAGTATTTCCTTACTGCATTGCATCCATCTGTAGGTGTGGTCTGTCTTGTAGTGGGCTTAAGAACAGCAACTCACCAATCATTGGCTTGAGCTTAAGTGGAGCAGAAGTTACCCCCTAGGTAGCTTTGTCATTTGCTTGATGATGTTGCTCCAAATTCTCATGTATATCCTCACTACCAATTTATTGACAAGGTCATACATCAAAAGCTTCTCAATCGTTTGAAGCCTATGCTGATGATATTCATTATTTTTCAAAAAAAGAAAAATGCAATCATTTTGCTTGACAATGTAAGATGTGATGTGGAAGAGTCATTCCCCCTAAATGGGCCTCAAGCATAATAGACCTGTATCTTATCTCCCACCTTATAAAGACTACCATTCAAGATTCTAATACTTGTAAATTGCTATATCTGATAAATTAAATACATGAAGTAATAATAAAGATGACAATGCATACCAAATACAAGAGTAAAATATGTATTTCTTTGCACGTGACATTATTACAGAAGATGACAAGAGATCAGCCAACAATCAAAGTTGATCCGACTAAATCATACCACTTTCCTTGACAATACACAATATATTTAAAGGACCCGATTGTTGCTAAGAGGAACACAACTGTCAACCAATGAACGCTTATACCTACCCGATGCTTATCACCGACAATTAATACAAATCAGAGTTCCGAGACTTGGCAAGTCCTGGCGAGTCCCGAGCCGAGCCAAGCTCGCCGAGGCCCAGTGACCCGGCTCAAGGACTCGGCCGAGTCCTAGGCAAGTCTGTAGGACTCGCTGAGTCACGTGGCTTGGACTCGATGCGTCCATCCACTAAAGAACACAAAAACATAAAAAGTTAATACTTTTTAATAATTTATTTTTGCTTATATGACTTCGGTTTGACCTAAAAAGGTCATTCTATCATTTTGAAAGGCTTAGAAGAGAGGAAAAAGGCTTGGGAGAAGAATATAGGAGTTTTAGACAAAAAATCAGCAAATCAATTGGCTCTCATATGTTGATTGCTGATTGCTTGTGATAGTTTCTAGCTTGTATGCACACATTGCAAGGAGCTGAACGAAGCATTTGGAGGAGGCTTCTATAAATTTGAGCTGCATTTCTTCATTTTGGGAGCAATTTTGAAGAGGTAAGTTGCATTTTTGTGTTGTTTTATAAATTTTTTACATTCAAACTTCATATTTTCATTGTGTTTACATTTGTTTGTCTTTAGAATCTTAGATTTCGTACATTTTATGTTGATGAAAAAACTTGATAAGTAAGAGGCCATACTCTTTGATTTTTATTATTGTAGATGCTTTTTTTTTTTATTTATGATATATTGCAGCATGTCTCAGCATGAGAGTAGTTCATCTAGGCCTTCAATTAACCCAGATGCAAACCCTGTTCGTGTAGCAAGGGATAAGACTTGGAAATATGCAATCTCGGGCCAAAAAAAAGTAGTTACATGTCGGAATTGTCTTGTTAAATTTAACAGGGGAGGTATTAATAGGCTAAAATACTACCTTGCACATATATCAGGGCATGATGCTAAACCATGCCAAAAAGCAACACCGGAGCTTATTCGTGAAATGCAAGCTCATTTAGAGGCCCATGAAGAGAAGAAAAAACTAAGAAAGAAGCAACATCAAGAAATGGCAAGGTTAGGTGGAGAGAGCTCTTCAAGTTTTCATTCCCCATTACCTCCATCTAGTAGTGGTACTACAAGTGCAAGTATGACCATTGGGCCTCGGATTCGTAAGAAGAAATCCACACTAGATTCCATATTTGTTCCACGCACGACTCTGGGTGCCCAACCATCACTTGAGAGCATGGCTTGGAATAAGGACAAACATGAGGCTGCCAAGATGGCACTTGGAGATTTGTTTTTCTACAACGACATTTCATTCAATACAGCAAGGTAACTTATTATTTTACTTTCTATGTCTTAGTTTTCTTGCTTTTAACTTTTAAGTCTCAAAAATATGCCATATTCATTATATTAATTTTGAAAGTTGAAACTTGAAAGTAAAACTTACTAGTATACTTATTGTGTTTTTTTAATTTGTTATAGGTCTCCTTATTGGCAAATTGCAATAGATGTTGTTACTGTTTGTGGCCTGGAGTTCAAAGCCCCTACTGATGAGGCGCTAAAAGGTCCTATTGTGACCCAAAAGGTGGCTGATGTAAAAGTTGCAATTGAGGAGCAGCGTGAAATATGGAGGAAAGGTTGCACAAGAATGACTGATGGTTGGACCGACAGAAGAAATAGAACACTGCTTAATTTTCTTGTCTCTTCATCAGGTAATTGTAGAACTTCTACTTACTTGTTATTACTAGTAGTAAACTATTGATTTAGTGATTAGTTGATTTAAATTATGATTGTACTAAATTGCTTTTGTTTTCCTCAGGTGCCAGTGTTTTTGAAATCAATTGATGCTTCAGGGAAAACAAAAAATGTTGAGTAACTTTGTGAGGTAATTGAGGATGTGCTGAAGCAGGTGGGTGAGGAGAATGTGGTTCAGATAGTCACAAATAATGCAGCAAATTATGTTGCTGCAGGTAAACTTCTTATGGAGAGGCACCCCCACTTGTTTTGGACCCCTTGTGCTACCCATTGCATTGACCTCATGTTGGAGGATCTTGGCAAACTTCCATGGATAAAAACATGTGTAGAGAAAGGAAGAAAAATTTGTAAATTCATATATAATCATACTTGGGTCCTCAACCTTATGAGGCAATTCACAAAAGAAAAAGAGTTGGTTCGTCCAGGGGTCACCCGATTTGCAACAAATTTTATCACGTTGCAATCTTTGCTTAAAAACAAGGGCAGTTTGAGATGCATGTTTGTAAGTGAGGAGTGGACTTCATCATTATATGCAAAGACCAGTGCGGGGATAGAGTCAGCTGATTGTGTTTTTGATGTGACTGGCTTTTGGCAACCGGCCAAGGCTATGGTGGAGGTAATTTTCCTTTTTGTCCTCATTTCCATTTCATTTCATCATTTTTGTTCACACTTGTTTATATTCATTGTTCATTTTTTAAAGTAAAACTTAAAGCTTAATGTTTCTAACTTTCTACTTTCACAATGATTGCAGTTCATAGAGCCTCTTATTGTTCTCCTACGAATTGTTGATGGGGAGAAGCCCGCAATAGGATATATCTATGAGGGCATGGATAGGGTGAAAGAGGCCATTAGAAAAAAATTTGGAGGGAATCGGGATAAATATGGTCCCATATGGGCTGTCATTGATCGACGATGGCACAATCTACTTCATTGGCCTATACATGCAGCTGCCCACTTCCTTAATCCAGCATACCAATTCAGCCCAGATTTTAAGTTAGATGATGAGGTGTGGAGTGGGCTTTATGATGTTGTAGAGAGAATGTTAGTAGATGAATCAATTGGAACACGTATAGTCCGTGAGACAGAAATGTATAGGAGTGCACAAGGAGACTTTTTCTCACAAGAATTAAGCAAGAAAAATCGGACACTATTGATGCCAAGTAAAAATCTATGATTCTAAAATCTAAATTCTAATTTCTAAATCTATTACCATTTTACATTGATAAAGTCAAAGTTATTGAATTGATTTTTAAAATCTCTTGTTTCAGATGCATAGTGGGAGATGTTTGGTAATTCAATGCCAAATTTACAGAAGATTGCAGTTCGTATCTTGAGCCAGCCAGCTAGTGCTTCAGGATGCGAACGCAATTGGAGTATGTTCGAGCATATACACCCGAAGAAGCGCAATAGGTTGGCTGTGAAAAGGTTGAATGATCTTGTGTTTGTGCATTACAACCTTCGCCTTCGTCATAGACAGATCTTGGGCACTGACACATCTATCGTTTTAGAGGAGGCTGATCCACTAGCAAAGTGGAACACTGAGATTGATGATCCTGTCTTCAGTGATGAAGACTTGGACTGGGTTGGTCAGGTGGATCGAGAGGCAGAGGCAGTAGCTATGGCACAGGAGGAGGCTAGAGCGTGAGGAGACCCAGTGGAGGACCCTGAGGCTGAGAGTGACGGATCTGAGGATGATGATGAGGAGAGTGAGGATGGTGAGGATGATGAGGATGCCATTGAGGTTGAGCCTCGGACATAGGGACAGAAGATGGCTGCAGAATCTTCCATGACCTATCTTCGGCGTATACGCAGGAAGACATAGGGCCTTTTATTTTGATATATGTTTTGAACTTTTGATTCCATGGATTTCATATTCCATGATATTGTAGACTTTTGAGTCTTTGACAGTGACACTATTTATAATATTATATTTCAGATTTGTAATGGTGTTATTTATTGACTAGTTTAAGTTGTTTAACAGTTAACTTATTTCCTTCAGTAATTCACTTCGCATGTATACTTATGTGATCGATGTAAAGTGTAAACTTGTCTATGTATGCAAAGTAGCTTCTATTTATGTCAATTATTGTGTCTTTGATGTTAATTGATTGAATGATGCATGAAAAAAGATTTAAATCCTTAAAAATCTCTGAATTTCTTGGGTTTTTCAATTTGCCGAGTTCGGGCGCCGAGTCCAAATCCGAGCCCGAATCCAGCTTGCCAAGTCCGAGGCGAGTCCAAGTCATGTAACACTGATACAAACACTTAATCCATAGACGAATAACCAAAAGTATTGAACATAACAATAGACATTGTACATTGACTACATCATTCCCCCCAAACAAAAAAGTCCTCTTCCAGAAGACAAGTCAGCATCATGAAACATGATTGAAGACTAATAATGTTAAATAATAGTGTAGATAATGACCTCTATTGTGCAAATTCAAACCTGGTTTGTGCTTTAAAAGTCAAATTAGTGCGATGGGGGCCTTGAGGCAATGCCCATAGTGAGGCTAAGACCTTCAAAATGACACAAAACGCCATGGTGCACATCATTTTTGTGATTTCTAAAGAGACCAAACACAATGTTGATAAAGCCAAAAAATAGCGGTTTTGGAGCATTTAACCAACATTTGCAACACTAAAAAGTTTGATGTGTCCTGAAGAATCCCCTTCGTCATACTATTAAGGAAAGATGTCGTCAAGTGGTAAGGGAATTTTTCTTCCACACTTATGTGCTACAGACTTGTACATGACCTAAGGATTGTGCTGCCCACTATGAAAAATGGTGGTTGTACGATGTTGAAAATCATACCTTCAGACCTTTTGATGTATGTGCTTCCATATGGTGCAAGAATGACAACTTGTTTGTCATTTATGTTGTATAATGCATGCCATACGCCAAAGATCTTGAAAAAACATACGCCAAACCCAATCTACACGCGCAAGGGCTGTATCAATGGAACTGGTGTTGGATTCATAGTCATATGTCAAAATAAAAGCCTACAAAATATCAAACTTTAAATTTTCATGGCACATTCTGTATATATTGACATTATAGATTCTGTATAAAATCTCCAAATGCTTGGTTCAACCAGACAGTCTTCATCGGTATATGGAATCCAAATAAACCATTTGAATAGATGTTTGAGTCCGAAAAACATAAATTGAAATCTCAGAACTGCAAAGAGGGTTCTGTTAATAAACTCAATAAAATTTCTGAAAGTCATGCTTATGAAAGTTGATACTTACAGGGCAAATGAGACTTTCCAAGAATTTGAATAACATTGACGCACTGGTTTTCTGTGCGAATATATATTGTGCATAACTTTATTAGATTCTACAGGTTGTTGACACATGGAACGAGACCAATGATGTCCATGTTTGTTATGGGGACTTATTCTAATTATTCTGTGATGCAACGGTTGTATAAAGTTTAATATGCTATGTTTAAGACGACATCTGAAGCTTTCAGTGGAGTATATTTTTTATTCATCGTTGTGTGATTAATATGAAGACCTTGACTCTTTATCAGTGTCAGGTCAGCATCCACGACAAAGATTGATTTCAAATATTTACAAACCGATGATTATTTCTACTATAATGTCTTCACGGAGTTTCGAATGTTTATATATATGTGTCTTTCCGGATGGATGCTGTATTGAATCAATCCGAGTGAGAACGGATGATAGAAAAGAACTTATGCCAAGTAACAAAGTTGAGATAGATGGTTTAAACTTGAAAATCCTGGATGCCATTTTTGAAGCAGTTCTCATCTAAAGGTTACACAAATTAATGGGCTGTAGTTGTTGTTGAAAGGAGGTAATAGTATTTTGTGTTTACAGAGTTATGTGAACAGTAGTATCTTGTTTCTTTGTCATCTATTATAACAAAGTTTGATAATCTTCATTTAAGTGTATACAGTATTGAAGTTGTTTTCAGTTTTATCTGGAGTATGTATAGCACACTGTCGCGGATAAATGGACCTATTTCAGAGAGTGATATTGTGTTGGGTTGAGTTTGATTTACAGGGATTATTGTTCAGATTGCAACAGTTATAATCTGGATTTGATTGACTAATTTACCTGCAGTATTGAGTGTTTTACAGAGACCGGATTAGAATTGCATTGATATCAGAATCTCAGTTCATTCTATCTGCACAAAGAGAATTACAGAATAGTAAGATTGTGCCAAAATGTTTTGTATGTGAATTGAGATGTAATCTGATCTCTAAACCATTTATTTGTTGTAATTGGGTTGGTGCTCAAATAAGGTTTTTGAAGTTGCTTTGTGTTGGTGCTCATATAAGGTTGTTCAGTTAATGTTCAGATTGTATAAGTTGGTGCTTATGTTGTGGAAGAGTTGATGCTCTTAAGAGGAGAGGAGTTTGATGAATCCTTAGGGTTGGAGCCCTTAAAGTTGTAATTGGTTCTAAAATTTGTGAGGCTGGATTAGGACAGTAGATCCTAATAGCATTTCTCGCCGTGGTTTTTCCCTGTTGGGTTTCCACATCATATTCTTGTGCTTTGTCATTCGGGCTCATGGTGTTTCTTTTATATTCTTCATTTGATGTTTAGGTTTTACAATGCAATCTGAAGTAACTACATAAAGTTGCAAATTGGATGAAAAGTTCAAGTTATATTTGCTACTAATTCACCCGCCCCCCCCCCAGTAGTAAACCTGTGTTCTACAACTGGAAGAGGCTTGTATGGCATGACAAGGAAATGGTTGTGCATAGCAAGTGAACCACCGTATGGTGGGTGCAATTTGGAATTCATATGCTGGCAATACATGTCGCTAAGAGTCGTAAGCTGAGAATGGATGCCAAAGCCATACATCCAAGGAATGGAGCTAGCATACGATGTGATAGTAAAAAAATTGGGCAATGATAGTCTTGGTACACTATATGATGTGAGTAACTAAGCCCATATGTTGCAATATGGAAGTCGTATGGTATAAAACTTAAAGGGTCCTACGTTATGAATTTTCTATGGCTGTTTATATTTTTCAAACCTTATGATGAGAGCAGGGATTGTACGAAAGTTGGAGACCATACGCCTAGAACAATATTACAATGTGTTGGATGTCGTAAGCTTCTTCTCAATGATTGTATGCTTCCTCGTGTTGGTTATTGTGCAACAAAATGACTAAGGGTTCGTACAGCTAAATTGAAAAATTGTGCTCTTCCTTTGCAAAATGAACAATAATTTCTTGTCCTTTTAATAATTCCTTCCACCATTTGGTACTTTGCCCGTGTAATACATATTTTAATATTGACCTTCACTACTTTAAAAGTCCTTAATTTTTAAATTTTTGGCCTTTAACTTTCTTATTTCCATGCATCTCATTACATTTCCTTTGCACTTTTTATACTTTTTGACTTGGGCACATTATAAATTTTCTTCTTGGCATTTTAATAATTTTCTCTTTAATATTGTCTAACTCTAATATTTCAATGACCTTTTGCTTTTTCTCTACTTTTCAGATTTTTTCCCTTTAATTTGATAATCCTTACGCATAATATTTTAATATTTAATAACTCTTCTCTTACGCATAATAATTTCATATTTTCATCCTTAGGCTTCAACTCTTCTGGATTAGATCAAGATCGAGATTGATTGTGTTCCTCCGTTCCGATACTCATCGGATGCCCCTCATCATCACCTTTCACCTAGACAAGAGCTGAATATGCACATCAGAATGGACATTTACAAATAGTATATCCACACCACTTGGGTTAATCCCCATGGGGGCCTTCATCCGAAGATGGTTTTCTATGTTGAGCACTTTCTCAAGCTAACGAAGGGGATCATTGTCCACCCTTCTTACCTTTCTCGCCTATGGTCGCATGCACTCTGCATTGCTCTTGGCTCTTTCAAAGTGGGATCACATCGACTCTGCATCCAAGCCGACCTTATTGATAGGGAGGACAAGACTTGCCATCTTTGTAGTTTGGGTGAGGTGGAGACGGAAATTCATTTCATTTTCTGTTGTTCTATCTACTACAAGATTAGAGGGAGATTCTATTACTTGTTCAGGGAGAATCAATTTCTCTCCTCTTTTTTCAGGTACATTGATTACAGGTTCTTGGCGCTTTATCTTCAGGAGGCCTTGAGACTTCGGGACCACTCACTCCAGCATCATCTCCCCACGATTCAGCACCAGGTCAGCTTATCACCTCTTTCTTCCTGATGATTTCTCCTACACGCGATACCAAGTGTCAGCTTGGTCCCCCTTTTGGCCATACCAGATATGTGAGGCCTCACAAGCGTTACACTCAACAGTGGTCTTCTTGTTCTTCCAAGGTTTTTCAGAGGCAGCTTGGGGTCCCTTCTCACCCCATGGAATTTCCTTTGGTTCTAGACTTCTTCATGGCAACTTAGAACTAGTAGTAGGTTGTATTTTGTTTCTTGCTTTGATTGTAGCGTTCTCTCTTTTCAGGCACCATTTGGTGTTCTTGTTGTGGGTTGGCCTTTTGTTCTATTTCAGCAGTCCCTTGGACCCTCTTTCTGGTATTTTGTTGAACATTAATAAAATTATCTTATCTCACTAGTCGGGTTTATTTTTCTTTCCATTTTCCATTCCTATTCTTTCTTTTTCTATAAATTTTCAATTAAGTTGATTTCCCTTGACAATTATTAGTATGCTCCACATTACATATTCTACTCTTCTTAATATCAAATGTATCATTTTTAATTTTACATGCTTTCCACAGTTCCTTTTCACAAAAAGTTGTAGCTTAAAGAAAATTACATGTTGACAAAAAGACCTCATAGTCCTCCATTTGCTAGTAAAACAAGCCATGGAGACAATTTGTTTCAGTAGCTCCAAAATCCCTTCATTGTTTGCTTCTATCCATCCTTGACTCTTTGTCCATTCTTCTCCAAACTTTGAATATGAGAAATCTATGGAAGTTGCTTCCTCATTAACGCCTTGGTGTTGTCGGGAAAATAGGTAGTTAGACGGTTAGCCCGTCCGAGGGAGTTACACGAATGCGACAATTCGCCTCGCATCCCCTCAGACAGGCTAACCGTCTAACTAACCATTTTCCCGACAACACTTGGTTCTTTAAATCAATTACATACTTTCTACACCTATTTTCAATAGAGATTGCATTCATTTAGTTGTGATCAATTCTCTATCGAGCAAGGCATTGTATGCTTTTTTTATTTTTGTATAATGGGATGACCACAAAATTCAAGGGGAACTATTAGGTCCCAATCATTACCCTCTGCACCACCAATGTCCCCAACAACTTGATTCCATGTTGGTAAACACCTAAAAACTGAAATGTATGTGGCTAAAGGGTTGGCGTCTAGAGGCACTTCCATGTATCTTCGAGCAATACATTGACTCTCGATCCTCCATCGACAATGGTGTTTGTCAAATTCTTCCCATGGTTTCCATTTGAATGACAGTCAACTTCTTCCTGAAGTTCACTGTCAATAGCATTGGTTCAATGACTTGTTCACAATCAAGGAGTGGCTACTATCATGTCTTTACTTGGGTCTTCTTGTCGCTTACTTTGGTCATCATTGATTGTGTTGGTAACTACCACTCTCAGTTCCATAAAGGAGTAAAGAAGGCTTGTCACATTGATTAGTACAGTTGCCTATAGCACCTGTCATACCATGTTCTTCTTTGACTCTGATCAAAATGACATATTTGCAATTCCATTAGAGATTCTTCATTCCTTCGCCATCGCCTCTCCTACTAATATGGCTTCTTCAAGTCGTTCCTACTATGTACGAGGGTATGGGTATATTGCCTTCTTTGTAAATGCTCTAGTGCTCACTAGAATTGCCTCCTCTTATCCTTCCAAGTCTAGAATAATAATATCGTTTTGCTTCATGCATTTAATGTCTTCATGATCACTCGGTCCACACCATTTGCACAATAATTGTATGTTGTCTTTCTTATTCTAGTAGTCTCTCGCAAAGTGTCCCCATTCACTACATTGTTGGCACCTAAGTCACAAGGTTTGCCAAATTTTCGGCTTCATCTTCAAAATTTGGCAAACCCATAAAAAATTTAAAAAATTCGTTAAAGTTCGACTATAAATTCATATGGCAAGAAAATATTGTCATTTTGTAGAAACTATATTTTATTACCGTGCTCTTTTAGGGGTTTTCGACCAAAAAAAATATCAATAAATGCATCCGTTTACTGAGAATGCATCAATCATCGCCACTATTTTTAGGAGTTTCTAAGGGACGATGGCTAGGGCAGATTGTCTACAAAGTTTCTAAGGGACAGCAGCCAAGCATCTTTGTTCATTTTGCAACTATCTTCTGAAGACTGCGATCATCCATTTTTGTTTATTGTCTGCAACTATTCAGCTGTTCATCTTCTGAAGATTGCGGTAGCCCACTCCCATGCTAGCCTGCTCTGGTATCACTCCCGACAAAGAAGACTCTCACCGCCCGTGAATTCTAGGTAGGTTTCATTTGAAACTTTCAATAGTTAATAAGATTTTCATTTCGTTTTTTTACATTTGAATATAGTTTATTTTAATTAATGTTATTTTTATTTCTTTATCAATATTAAAATATTACAGTTTATTTTATTAGGATATAAATTTTATATATATATATATATAATTTTGTAAACTCTAAAATCGTAAATTGTAGAACAATAATAAACGTTATATTTTTATTTTATATTAAAACATTATACTTTTTTAAACTGTAAATATTTATATTTAAATATTATATTTATTCTTGTTAACTGTAAATATTATATTTTTTATTATGTATTTATTATTTATTTTTTAACTAGTAAACTTCAAAACATTAATATTTTATACGTTTATTTATTATTACTAGTTTATTTATTATATATTGTTTTTAATTTGTATATTTTCTTAGTAAAAAAAATTTTTAAATTTTTTTTTTTTTTTAATTTTGTTTATTAGTAAAGAAAAAATAGAAAAATTATTATACTTTTATTTTATATTTTAAAACACATAGTTTAGTGGTTATATTTTGTTGTGTTAAAACATATAATTTAGTGGTTTTATTTTTTTATAAGTTTAATATTCTTTAAAATAAGAATGTTTTTAATTTTTTTAAGAGTCTAAAAAAAGGTCGTTTTTGTATCTAGTTAATTAAAATAGAATTTGGTATTTATTTATTTTGCATTAGAATTTCAAATTAATTATTTCCTATATTTTGCTTTAATGTTTTTAAAATAAACATTGAATGATTTAAAATAAAAATATTAATTTTCTTTTGTACCATGCGGGTTGTAATTGAATGGCTCTGAAAAGATCAAAATCTTAGGTATGGAAATATGTGACAAAAAAAGGTGTTAATCTCTGTTGTACCAAATGTACGAAAGATTTTATAGAAAGTTTAACAAGGGCAAGAGACCACTTGCTTGGTATTGTTGAGGGTGCAGAGGAGGTGTTAGAGCATGTCAAAAAGTGACTGAAGAAATTAGAGGTGATATAGAGAGAGAACTAGCCCTTTTGGATGCAAGAAAGCAAAAATAGACACAGAAAAAACAAAGAATTAAAGAGCATGTGTCGAGGTTCACATCTATGATGTCTTCTTCTAGTTTACCCAAGCCTACAGATGCAACAAAACAAAGTGGAACATTAAACAGCTTTTGGAAACCGGTAGAGAGACAACGTGTGGATGATGCATTGGCTAATTATTTTTATACAAGTGCTATTCCATTCAATACAACAAGAAATCCTCATTTCCGTAATGCAATTCAAAAAGTTTCAGAGTTTGACAAAGGGTACACACCTCCATCTTAAGAGGCTTTTAGGACAACTCTTTTAAAGAGATCCAAATATAGAGTGACAGGAAAATTAGCTGAGATCAAAGTCTCTTGGAAGGTAACAGGTTGCACTATATTGAGTGATGGATGGTCAGATATATGTCAAAGGTCATTGATTAATGTTTTAGTGGCTTCACCTAAAGGTGTTGTGTTCTTGAAAGTGATTGACACAATGAACCAAAAGAAAACTTCGGAGTATATTTTTCAGATATTGAGGTAAGTCATTCTTGAAGTAGGGGTGAAAAATGTAGTTTAGGTGGTTACTGATAGTGCAGCAAATTGTGTGGGAGTTGGGAAGCTGCTTGTAGAGAAGTACCCACAAATTTATTGGAGCCCATGTGCAGCCCATTGTCTAGATTTGCTTTTTCATGACTTGGCCAAATTCCCATGGATACATGAAGCAATTCATAGAGGGAGACCAGTTGAAAATTTCATTAGAAATCATCATTTCACATTGAGTCTTTACAGGCAACATGCACTTAGTGAGTTGTTGAGGCCTTGTGACACAAGGTTTGCCTCATTTTACATCACTTTGAAAAGAGTCATTGAATAGAAAGCAGCTTTGAGATCTGTTATTTGTTCTAGTGAGTGGGAAAATTCAGCACTTTCTAAAAGTGCTAAGGGGAAGAACATAGAGCAAATCATTTTAAACAACTTTTGGGAAAGTGGAGCAAAGGTTTTGAATATATGGACAAATTGTTGATGTTCTTCATATGGTGGATGGTGACAGCCCTTGCCTTGGCATGCTTTATGAAAGCATAGACCGCTGTAAAGAGCTCATTCAGAGGGCACTGAAAAATGTAGAAGCGGAGTACATGGAGACTAAGTCACAAGCTTCGAATTCGAGTTTCAGTTCAGCAACCATGAAATTCGAATGAAGTTCCACAAGGGTAAAAATTCGAAAAAAAAAATCAGATTGAATTCGCCTTATATAAATGTTATTTATTTTTAAATATAAGTAATATATCCAATAAATTATCAGAATAGTTAACATTTCTAAATAGATTTGAAATCATTATATAAGGATGACACATTTATTAAATTTATAACGTAAGGAACATGTGAAATAATGATTGCAACTCCAATTCCTCTCACAAGCTGATGAACTTGCTCCTTGACTCAATATTCGAATAGCAAAGTGCTGAAGTTCAGGAGTTTGTGCTCCATAGCTCATCCACCATCTATAGTCAAGTACCTCATCTTGTGCCATGTCATATTTGGCTGCTACTATTCCAAACATTCCTTCAGCTTTCTTGTATTTCCAGCCTTGGTCTCTGATTAGCTTTGCAACTGTTGGGTCTAGTTCAAATCTGCCAATGGCTTCATTAAACCCTGCCATAACTTCACTATCACCTTGTCTATCAATGTGAAATAGTTTGGGCTCCAAATAGCATGTTGCTGCATGTAAAGGTGTGTGCATCATTTTCCATCTAGAATCAACTATCTCCCATATCTCCATGTACTCTGCTTCCACATTGTTTAGTGCTCTTTGAATAGCTTCCTTACAACGGTCCATGCTTTCATAAAGCATGCCAAGGCAAGGACTGTCACCATCAATCATACGAAACACATCAACAATTGGCTCACAGACACTCAAAAGCTTTGCTCCACTTTCCCAAAAGTTGCTATTTAAAATAATTTGCTCTATGTTATTTCCCTTAGCACTTTTAGAAAGCGTTAAACTTTCTCACTCATTGGAACAAATTACAGATCTCAAAGCTGCTTTCTCTTCAACCACCCTTTTCAAAGTGATGTAAAATGAAGCAAACCTTGTGTCACAAGGCCTCAACAACTCTTTAGATGCATGTTGCCTATAAAGGCTCAGTGTGAGACGGTGATTTCTTATGAAATTTGCAATTGCTCTCCCTCTGTGAATTGTTTCATATATCCATGGGAACTTAGCCAAATCATGAAGCAACAAATCCAAACAATGTGCTGCACATGGACTCCAATTAATCTGTGGGTACTTCTCTACAATCAGTTTCCTAACTCCAACGCAATTTGCTGCACTATCAGTTACCACTTGAACCACATTTTCCACCCCTATTTCAAGAATGGCTTCCTCTAGTATTTGAAATATATACTCAAAAGTTTCATTTTTCTTCATAGTTTCAATCACCTTCAAGAACACAACACCTTCAGGACAAGCCACTTAAACATTGATCAATGGCCTTTGACACATATCCAACCATCCATCACTTAATATAGTGCAACCTGTTGTCTTCCACGAGACTTTGACCTCAATTAATTTCTCGGTCACTCTATCTTTTGACCTCTACAAAAGAGTTGTCCTGAAAGCCTCAGAAGAGGGAGGTATGTACCCTTTGCCAAACTCTGCAACTTTTTGAATTGCATTACGAAAATTTGGATTTCTAGCTACATTGAATGGAATAGCACTTGTATAGAATAAATCAGCAAGTGCATCATCTACCTATTGTTTCGAAGCTGGTTTCCAAAAGCTTCTCAATGTTCCACTCTCTTTCAATGCTCCTATGGCCTTGGCTGGATTGGAAGAGGAAGACATAATAGCTGAGAATCTAGACACATCTTCAATTCTCTGTTTCTTTTGTGCATTCTTCATCTTTACTGCAATTGAGGAGGAATGTTCTTTCTCTAAGATAGCTCTAATATCTATGGTTACACTTGGACATGCAGTAAAACCTCCACCTTTACACCCTGTAATACCAAGTGGTCCATTGCCCTTGTTAAACTTCCAGTAAAAACTTTCGGGCACTTGTGACAATGAAGTTCAGTATCATTACAAGTCACATATTTCCATGCCTCTGAAGTTGATTTGTTGGGAGCCATTCCAATCTGTACAATTCAAAAGAATTTAAGATTAATATTTAAAAGTAAAACATTAACTAAATTTATTTAAAAGAAATTTCAAAAATATAATATTTTAGTTTTTCCTCTACAAAGCAAATTAACTCAATAAAGTATAAAAATATATTTTTAATATATAAATAATAAATATATTAATTTTTATAAAATAATATAATATTAAATAATTAAAAAATTTATTGCTAAATTTAAATGACATTTTAATGTTTAGCATATTTGTTAAATTTATTTATTCGTTTTTACATTTGTATATTAACTTAAAAATTGATTACTTTCATATGATATTTCAATTTTATAAATGGCGATAAAACAATATAGTAATAAAATAAAATATTATTAACTTTGATATTTATATAATAATACTTCTTTTTTTTTAAATTAAATAAAATGAGATAAAATTTAGAAATAGTAATTTAAGTCTATTATTAAAAACTTAAAAATCGTCATATAATGCATTTATAATAATATTTATCTTTATTATAATAACATTATTTACCTAATTAACTATAATCTATAGCTTTTTAAAATATCTATCATTTTATTATTAAATATTTAATATACAATTTAAAAATACTTGATTTATAGATTTTAAATTTAATTATAAAACTATTAATAAATATATATTATAATATTAATGTAATACTAAATAATTTAATTAAACTATTAATACATATATATTAATGTAAGTCTTAAGACTAAATAATTTATAAAAGTATAGTGTATAAGTTCTATAACTATACAAAAGTCTTAAAAAATAAATTAAATAACTTACCTTTCACGGAAAATAGAGGCGAGCGAACGGAGATGGAGAGGAACGATTTTGCGCAGGGAAGGAGCGAAGCAATTCTCTCCAAAGTCCAATCTTCACAATGCAGCAGGCGACAACAGCCAGGAGTGGCAACAGCAGCAGCAACAACAAATTGGAAAAATTGTTTCAAGCGACAACAGCCAGGAGCGGCAACAGCAACTTGGAAAAATTGCTTCAAGGGACAACAGCCAGGAGCAGCAACAACAACTTGCAAGGATTCCCTCTCAGCAAAATTGACAACAGGGATTCAGGTGACAGCAAGCAAAATTGAACAAATCAACAAAAAATTACAAATTTGCAAGAAATTGCCTTCACATTCAAGAAATATGTGCATTCAAGGGCCTGCAAAAATCTCTTTATGGAAAATAATGGGCGGGAAACCTCTAAAAAAAATTAGAAACTTTAAAAATAGCATGTTTTAGATGTTTACGTTAATAAGAAAATTGTCATTTTTTCTGTCCGAATAAAATGGCGAATTATACCGATTAATTTAGAAATTTTTGAAATTCGGGCAAAACCGAACTTCATCCTTTATATTCGCCGAATGCTGTGAATTAGCATGGAGATATGGGAGGCAATTGATTCCAGATGGAAAATGATGCACACGCCATTACATGCAGCAGCTTGCTATTTGGAGCCTAAGTTATTATGTATTGATAGACAAGTTGATTGTGAAATTATGGCAGAGCTTTATGATGCCATTAGCAAGTATGAGTGAGATCAAGACACTGCAGCTCTAATCAGAGACCAATGTTGGAGATACAAGAACACAAAAGGGATGTTTGGAATAGAAGCAACACAAAATGATTTGACACGAGCTGATATAACTGGCTATAGATGGTGGATAAGCTATGGAGCACAAACTCCTAAACCAAAGTGCTTTGCCATTCAACTATTGGCTCGAAGAGCATGTTCATCAGCTTGTGAGAGGAAGTGGAGTTGCTCTGACCACATCCATTCCAAAAAGAGGAACAAGTTGTTGTCCAAAAAGTTGGGAAATCTTGTCCCTGTTCGCAGCAATTTGAAATTGCTCATGAACAAATCAGCAAATGACTCCACACCTTCTTCACAACAAAGAATTTCAGAAGACATAGCAGCTGGAGTTGTAGAGGAGTCCGACTTCTTGGATGATGAACTTAGTAGTGATATTGATGATGATTCTATAGAAGATCAGCCAAGTGTTCTTGATGACTTGGACCTTTTTTGAAGTTTTTTATAGTCTTGACTTTTGATTGTAACTTTTTGACAAAAAACCATCTTCATACTCTTGGTGATTTGGAGCTGTTTTAAAGTTCTAAAGTCTAAAATGCTGATTGTATCTTCTTGACAAAAAAACATCTTTGTAATCATGATTTCACATCTTTCTTATCGTTTATATCTTATAAATGTGATATCTTTTTGTAATGATTTCAAATCTATTTTGTAATGTCAAACTATTTTGATAATTTATTGGATATACAGTTGGAACTTGGAGAGATGTTTTGTTTTGTAGGATTGGATTGAAAAGTTCTTTGCATGAAACTCTAAACAAAAAACAAAAATAACATTTATTGCAGAATGGATAGAGACCTGTATATTATTAGAATATTTTGAATGTTTCTTTTTAATGCTCAAGATAGCTTCCCATATTATAGCAATCTCTTTTTAGACACTTGCTACTTTAGTTTTTTGAAAAACAAACTCGTTTTTTTTTCTTGGGTGCATAAGGTTTTTTCCCAATAAAGAATCGTAAGCCTTTTTAAGTTGCTTCTTCATCTGCAACTCGTGGTTAGTTCAAACGACTTCTTGTTTGCGATTTTTTCATTGTCAAAAGCCATTTTTTGCGATTTCCAGGTTCGGGTCACCATTTTCGTGGTCGCTGCTCTTTTACAGACAGGATCTTTTTTGCATGCCTTCCGTGTTTTTTTACAAACACGAGTGAATACCGGCTCGTGTTTTCTCTTTGTTCGTGGTTACTAGAGGTTGTTTATGTTTTTCAACCACTTTCTTCTTCAAACCAGAGCCGTTGTTCCTCAGTCACGTTTTTCGCTCTTGGTCGTAGGGCAATTTTAACCAGAGCCGTTTTTACTGCGAAACCCTAATTTTTGAGATAAGAATTTTTTTGAATACATATTCTTGGTGGGTTTTTCGAGATCTTATCTGGGTCTTCGTCAGATTTTTTGGGTACCTCATTTTCTGTGCCTCAATTTTTGAGCCAGCAGATTTGAAATCCGACTTTAGATTCCTTCTGGGATTTTTGTCAACTTTTCTGGGTACTTGTCAAATTTTTCTGGGTTAGCCAAAAATTTGCCTTGAAATCTGTACCTGTTAAACTTCATCCTTGAAGTCTGTACCTGATTCTGCTTAACACTGTTCAATTTTTTTTTATCTTTCTGTGTTCTTAGAAATGGCATCTTTGACCAACCTGATGCTGGAAAACAATCAACGGTTTAATGGCACCAATTATAACACCTGGAAGCAGCGAATGCTGACCATCTTCGAGTACAGTCGTCTGGATGTGCTTGTTCTAGGCACAAAGTCTCGTCCGACCTCCGTCCAAGCAGATCAAGATAAGTTCCATGATCGGAATCGAGAAGCTATTATGCTTCTCAAGCTCTCTGTAGTTGCCTCAGATTCCCTCTGGCAAGTCTGTTGCAGACATCTGGAAATATTTGAAGGAGTTGCATGAGACATCCAACAAGAGTCGCGCGTTCTTTCTGAAGAACCAGTGGTTCTCCATTATGATGGATGAACGTATGTCCTTACAGGAGCATCTCACAAAGATTCAGGACATTCGCTATCAGCTTGATGCTATCGGTCAAAAGATGGAGGAAGAAGATATGGTAGTTATTACTCTGAAAAGTCTACCAACATCTTATGAGCACTTCATAGAAACTCTCAACATTACTTCAACTAATGTTGACCTGAAATTCCCAGAGTTGTGCACCAAACTTCTACAACAGGATTGCTGGAAGCTGTAGTTTGGAAGTCCTACTTCTTCGTCTCCTTCAGAACAAGCCTTTGCAGCTAAATTTCTACCATCTCAGTCCTCACCATAGGGAGGTTTCCATCAACCTACAGGCAACCCTCAGCAAAAGAATGTGCAGTGTCATTACTGTCGCAAGTACGGCCATATGAAGAAATATTGCTATCAGCGAATCGCTTCTGAATGAAGGAAACAAGGCGAGACATCTCAGCAGGCGAATGTTGCTAAACAATCTGAACAGGAGTCTATTTTTTACGCTTTTATGGCTAAAAGCCCCTCAGATCTAGCTAGGTCTTCTACTTGGTATATCGATTCTGGTGCTTCACGTCACTTTTCTCATCGACGTGACTGGTTTACAGATTTCTCTTCATACAATGACTCAGTTGTGTTTGGTGGAGGTGAGGAATACAAAATTGTTGGCCGAGGAAATGTTCAGATACAGTCTTGTGGGAGGAAGCTCACTTTCCTCAATGTGTGCTATGTTCCTAGTATGGAACTCAATCTACTTTTTGTGAGTCAGATCATGAGGAATTCTCCTCAGTTGGATGTGGTGTTCAATACTCACAAATGTTCTATTATTGATCGAGAGACTCGTCTTACTATTGCTACTGGTCTAGAAGATCATGGCCTATATCGGCTTACTGACACCAGTGATTCTCCTGAGATAGCCATGGCAGCTCGTACTTCATCTCTCAGCACTTTGTGGCATCAGCAATATGGACATCTCAACATCCAGTACCTGTCTCAGTTGTCCCGGGAGGGACTTGTTTCTGGCCTAACTGATATTCAGACACAACATCTCGGAGTGTGCGGCGCTTGTCAAGCTGGTAAACAAAATCGGACTCCATTCAATGATGGAGATTCTTGGCGTGCATCTAAGGTACTTCATTTACTTCATCTTGATATTTGTGGCCTATGAATACTTCTTCAATTACTGGTTGCAAATAATTTATGCTCATTGTTGATGATTTTAGTAGAAAGATGTGGGTCTACTTTCTTAGACAAAAATCAGACAGATTTAGTACCTTTCAAAAGTTTAAATCTTTGGTTGAAAAAGAGTCCAGCCGTAGTATCATTTCTCTTAGAACAGATAACGGTGGAGAATTTTGTTCCATCGCTTTCTCCGACTTTTGTGCTACCCATGACATTAAATGCCAGTTCACTACACCTGACACTTGAGTGTCGCAATCCTACGATTGTTGAGATGGCTCGTTCTATGTTACAACACAGAATTGTCCCTAATAAGTATTGGGCAGAAGCAGTGTTTACTACTGTCTACCTCCTCAATCATTCTCCTACTCAGGCTGTTAAAGGAAAGACTCCAAAAGAGGTTTGGTCTGGTCATAAGCCCAAGATCAGTCACCCTAAGATTTTTGGCTCTCTTGCTTATGTCTGGATTCTTGACGCTAAGCGCTCGAAGTTGGATTCCAAGAGTCAGAGACTCATGATGACAAGGTACAATGACAATCATAAGGCCTACAAACTGATAGATGTTGACACTGATTGTCTTATCTTCAGTCATGATGTTGTTTTTGATGAAACTCGAGGACCTTTCCTTTCCTCTCCTGAGCAATGTTATGAGGATCGGCCTCACGGTGTTCCTCTTCCTCTCGCTTCACCTAATGGGAGGGATGATGCAAATGATCCCCGCCATGAGGCTCCTATTGCTAATCCTATTAAGGCTCCGGAACATAATCCTCTTCCTACTCCTGTTGCTGCTCCTGAGCCTCCTCCAACCCCTCCAGACATTGGCTCCTCCACTCTCCGGCCTAAATGGTGGGTTAAAACTATTAGTGATCTCAGGGACGATGACCTCATTGAGGGTAGAGCTTCCAAAAATAAGAGCAAACAGCAACCTACAATTAATTTTACTCTTATGGCTAATATTCATAGCGTCTATGAGTCCCAGACCTATTATGAGGCTAACGGTATTCGCAAGTGGGAACAGGCTATGGAAGCAAAGTTCCAAAGTCTTCAGAAAAATCACACTTGGGCCCTTTCTGATCTTCCTTCAAGGAAGAAGCCCATTAGTTGCAAATGGGTGTACAAGGTGAAATACGAAGCTGATGGAACCTTAGACAAGGATAAAGCTCATCTTGTTGCTCGTTGGTTCTCACAAAAAGAAGGCATTGACTATGAGGAGACCTTTGCCCCTACAGCCAAAATGAGTACCGTACAGCTTGTCCTTGCCTTAGCAGCTCAGTTTGGTTGGAAAGTCCATTAGATGGACGTTAACAGTGCCTTTCTGAATGGTGATTTGCAGGAAGAGGTCTACATGATGCAACCCCCTGGATTTAAGGTTGCTGGTCAAGAACACAAAGTCTATAAACTTATCAAACCTCTCTATGGTCTGAAACAAGCCCCTTAGGCCTGGTACATGAAGATTGATGATACTTAACCGATCAGGGTTTTCAGCGGAGTCCATCGCATTCAAATTTGTATATCAAACATGTAGGTGACGATATATTGTTTATAGTTGTCTATGTGGATGATCTGATCATTACTAGCAGTTCAGAACATTTGATCATTGAAATCAAACAAGATTTATGTCGCACCTTTGATATGACAGATTTCGGACTTTTGCACTATTGCCTCAGGATTGAGGTTTGGCAGACTGAGCACAGTATCTTCCTTTCTCAGTCCAAGTATGCTAGAAATCTTGTGGACAAGTTCACAATGCAGGATTGCGAACCTGCCTCCACCCCTATGGAACCCGAGCTCAAATTGTCAGCTCAGTCCGCTTCACCTGTTGTGGATGAATCTTTGTTTAGACAACTAGTAGGTGGTCTCATTTATCTTACTATCACCAAACCTAACATTAGTTTTGCCTATTTTGTAAATATCCGGTGTTGTATATATGAGCGTGTTGCTCATTGTAAATAATATATAGCAATACATTAAAATCTATCTGCTCTTGCATCAAGCATTTTATATATAACTTTTGCTATAAATGTACATCGATAACAACTTGTTGCTAACCTAATATAAGCCACAGGCTGCTGAAATTTCAATAGCTTGGTAAATATTTAGATATGAAAACTGGAGGAAATACATAACATTGCAAACTGTGTCCGTGTAGTAGCAAATGAAGACTATCTCAAACCCATGTCATAGCTAATTCACAATGATCTTCCAACAATTATGACATCTAATGCCCCCTTACTAGCATGTGTCCAACTCCAGCTTCATACAACCAGCAAACTAACCCACTATTAGGCATAAATATTCACCATGCACAGCAAGAAGAAATCACATGTTTGGTCATTGAATCGTCTCCACAAACCTTTCTATAGCTAAAGATCATATACTTCAATTTTTTTGAAAATTATATAAGGCAAATTTAATTTCGAACTTTTTGGACTTTGTCGAACTTCATCTAAACTTTATAGTTGTCGAACTCGAACTTGAACCTTGTGACTTATGTTGGCACTATATGATAGGAACATCCTTTGAAGTTATAATGTATTTGATTTTCCCCCCTCGATGATTTCAATAACCTCCAGCCAATGCGCTTCGTGGCTCCAATGCAGTGGACTATCCTTGTGTGAAGAATACTTGCATACTTTTAGTCTTCAAATTGTATGGGCACTCCTTTGTCAAACAACCCACCACCTAGAAAACCCCACAAAACATTATTCTAAAACAATTACCTTTGGTGTGCCCCTCAATCTTACACTCAGTACACCATAGTTCAATAGTTTATTTATTGGTTCCTTTCTCTTCCTTCAATTATTTCATAATTTTCATCACATCCCATTGAAGCGCATAGACTATTTTCGATTCTTCGTCATTGCTATGTTTGGTGCTCTCATCATCATCTATCTTCCTCATCCATTGGGAAGATGTTTTGTTTACACTCTCAATGTCCATCACTTGATTGTAAGCATCGTCATACAACAATGGAGGCACCACTTTCATCTTTTTGCATGAGGGGATCAATCCATCGATGAACCACCAATTCTTCAACCTATTAGCCAATTGGTTCTCCAACCTTACCAACAACTCAAGCCTATGATTGTAAGCTCATACATTCTCGTGTTTCCCTTGTATGGTGTTGTAAATTTCTTCTACAATCTCATTGTCATCTTTCAATACTGTGAATTTTGCCTTGAATGCCTTCTTCAATGCGTCCCATGTGGTTGTAGATTCATTGTCATAGTCCATGAACCAGACGATAGTTATACCACTTAGCATTGTTGGAAACGCTTTCAAACAATACTCTCTTTCTTCCTGGCTACTAGCTATCCAAATGGTTTGGCATGTCTTGCAATTCTTCACAAGATCTTAAGACATGTTCCCCATAAACTTGGGGAGTTTTTGTCTTTCCACATACAGACTCGCTGAGGGATTCAACATCTTCTTTCCTCCATATGTTCCTTGTGCATTCGACCTATTTGGATTCTTTCACTCTATACATTCCGGTGCTTGTCCTATACGCACGACCATGTATGAGTCCTTCACTCGCCCACCTTTAGTGTTCTTTGCTCTTTGCTTATCGTAAGGATTATTTTTGTACTCCTATCTTAGGGCCTTTGGCTCAGATATGTTATTTTCAAAGCTTCGATTAATTAATGTCCAAGGAATCTTTCTTCTTCGTCAACAAGGTCTTGGTACGTTTCATCGGAGAGCAGTAAGTGCCTAGCAATTTTTTCCATCTCCCTTCAAAAGTTCTTCAATGAAGGCTTTCATCTCTTCTCGACTACGGCTTCGACATTTACTTTGTTCTTGGGAAGGACTCTGACTTGGGAATTGTCTAACTGAATTTTCCTCAGATGTTTCTCGCACTCTTCTTCTTCATTCCTTTTGTTCTATAGTCCGTAAAGATTGCTAATCACTTGGTCTTGGCCACCTTGTGGTCTCTTCTCACATTCATTGGGATCTAAGGGCATGAATTGCTCAAATCTGACCCGATTTCTTTTAAGGCAACAACGCAAAATGTTTATTGCTATATCTCATTGATTAAATACATGAAGTAACCATAAAGATGATAATGCATACCAAACACAGGATTAAAATATATCCTTATTTGCACATGAAATTAATACAGAAGAAGACAAAAGATGACCAACCAAGGATCGAAGTTGAACCAACTAAAACATACCCAGTATCACGTTCCTTAACAATACACATTATATTTAAAGGACCTAACAGTTGCCAAGAGGAACACAATGGTCAACCAACAAACACTTATAACTACCCAATGCTTATGATTAATATAGACACTTGATACATAGTCTATAATGTCCCTTTCTAGGGTCACTTTTTACTTTGACCTAAATTCATAAATCCAAAATGAAACAAGAGCAAGATGTAGTTAGAGATGTAATTCTTACTCCAGAAATAGAATTAGATAAGCTTGCTTTAGAAACCTGCCATCACATTAGATAATAATATAGATATACTCATGAAAAAACATCCAATTCTCAAGTCAGGTCAAATATACATATTGATCTACACAACGAATCTCAATGATTACATGGGAGCTCAACCATATCGAGGGTGGCGTTGGGTGACGATGAGATGCCCCAAGTATCCTCTACCCTAGGCCAAACAACAGGACCTTATCCTCTATGGCCTCATGTGACACTTAACAGACAGTCCTTAACCATAATCATGAGGGGGCATACTTTGTGGGAATCTCATCGTTCCCCCTCCTTGCACTCCTTCCTCCCACATGACCAATTACTACAAATTCCATATTTGTAATATATCAAATTCAAAAATTCATTTATTGTGTCTATATATATTCAATTAATTGCATTTCATCAGATAAAAAGATTATAGATATACTTTATATTTGCATACAATCAGATGTAAACATTATATATATTTCATGAATATATAAGAATCTATCCATCATACCACAACAGTTAGAAGTTACTCGATCCCAGTTCCTAAGCCTTCGTATATTCTTCTTGGTGTCGATGATACTGCTGATGATTGTTTCTGCTGTAGATATGATTGTATTTGCTGATGTTTGATTTTTTTATTATCTGATGCATGTCCTTGAATTTTACTCGACACATCTACCCCTTTTTGAGACAGAAGGGTAATGTCTCCTAAAATAACATATCCCTTCACTCCAAGGGTGTCATCTCCTTGCTGACGATCGCTGTTTGATAGCTAAATTTGCAGATGGTTAATGTCCTATAATTGCTGTCATTATTTCCTTACTGTTTAGACTACCTTCCCATATATCACTTTCTCATTGCTCTCTGTATTTAATCACTGTTAATATGGGCAACTTCATTGTATTTTAATTGCTATTTTTGTTTCTGCTTATGCCTTAATCTCTGTTGGTCTTCTCTTAGTCTCCACATGCGTACTCCTATCCTCCTCTTATATCGTTTTTATATCCTATCAAATGCCCAAGAGATATGTCTCTAAAAAAAGAGACTTTACAAAAAGAGGTGGTTGGTCAGCCCTAATTATAATTTATTTTACTTTATTATTTTAATTTCTCCACAAAGAGCGATAAGATGAGGGTGGCTTGAAGTAAATATGCCCTGTCCTCTATTAAAAAATTGTTATTATTATTATTTTTTCCTTATGTATTTATTCCTAGTCAGCCCTAACCATCCAATCGCCTAGGGTTTATTATCTATAGGTGTAATTTTGTGATCTGTTTTGGCAGGGACATGACATAGTCAAATAACCAAAATTAATCTAAAAGAGGGCTTAAAATTTATTCAATTAGAGATAGAGATACAAAGCAAGAAGGGTCACACACCTAACAGAGAAAAGGACATTGTTAGCCGTCAAGTTGTGTCACCGTCGGATGTTAGCTGCCGATGGAGGTAAAATTGTGTTGCCGTCGGGTGTTAGCCGCCGACGGAGGTAAGTTGAGTTACCGTCGGATCTTAGTCGCCGACGGAGGTTAGTTAGTTGCCGACAATTGAAAAGGGTGACGATGTTTGGTTGCACCGCTTCGGATTGTATATGCATATTGTACTTGCTCATTGGAAGCATCACGGTTATTGTCACCTTTGTGAATGATTAATGAAAGTCTGATATTATCTGGTCGAATTCTATCTTGTTAGTTACATTATGTATCATGTCTATGTATCTGTAAACGAGTACTTAGTAGGCAAAACATCTGGCGCCGCTGCCTAGATACACCCGGATGGCGAGTAGGCATAATGGGCTTACCCGTTAGTGCCATAAACCCAGAAGCCGAGGAAGCCCGTACCGAGTTGTACGACGGAGAGGACAATCAGGCATGTGAATTCTGAATTTTGTTTCAAGTAGCTCTTGAAACTCACGTCCGAAGGGAGGCAACGAACGGAGACGTCCCTGCAAGCGTAGTGTGGGACGCGATTGGGGCGAACCCTGCAGCGAATCGGTTGTTGAACCAACTTCCGCGGTTGCTGGCACAAGCAGCACTCGCACGACATGTTCGGCAGGAGGAAATTGATCGAGAGGAACGCCACCAAGAGATCCTCCGTGAATTCCATGCTCGAGAGCATCTGCGTCGCCGTCAAGAAGAGAGTGATGGCAATTGGAGGAATCCTTGAAGCATGACTGAAGAGGGTAGAAGAACACAAATAATTGTAATATGGCTGTAATGCAATTACAAATATTAAAAAAGCAACGTGAATGAAGAAAGAATAAGTGTTCTTGTGTTTGAAGGCAATGTTATTTGTTCAGTTTGGATGCCAAATAATTTAAATAAAGATAGAAATAGAAAAGTGAGAAATGATGACGAAGAGGTCGCACACGCAGCTCTAATCTCCGCATAGCAGCGTGAACATCGCTATAGGCTAAGGCAACTTGCCAAAGACCAACTTGCCGGAGGGTTGCCCGAAGGGAACCTTGGAAGTGGTACGGAGGGTGCAGAAGCCGAAGAGGAGTTCACTTCTCCGGAACGGAGAGTGCGGAGTCAGGAAGAGTTACTTGAGGAGACACGGGCAAGAAGAGCCTTTCTCCAAGAGGAGAGAGTACAGTTTGAGGTGGGTCTCCGTACACCAGGCGCGGAGAACCAAACCGGCGGAGAGGGTGATACTGCAGAGGGTGACACGAGCGCACCAGCAGACCCTCCATTGGAACCGAGAACCCCACACGGTACGGTGCCAGGACAAGGGCAAGCACCACCAGCCCAGCAACTATCACAAGGACAAGTACAGCCAACCCACAATACGCACAGTACCCAAGGAAGTGCGGGCACAAGTGCTGGCAAGAGTTACTTGAGGAGACACAGGCAAGAAGAGCCTTTCTCCAAGAGGAGAGAGTACGGTTTGAGGTGGGTCTCCGTACACCAAGCGCGGAGAACCAAACCGGCGGAGAGGGTGATACTGCAGAGGGTGACACGAGCACACTAGCAGACCCTCCGTTGGAACCGAGAACCCCGCACGGTACGGTGCCAGGACAAGGGCAAGCACCACCAGCCCAGCAACTACCGCAAGGACAAGTACAGCCAACCCACAATACGCACAGTACCCAAGGAAGTGCGGGCACAAGTGCTGGCACAGGAGGTGCCGGAGCACTGAATCCACCACGGACAACTATGGCAGCGAGCAAACAAAAATTACCCAAGTTTACAGTCCAAGCAAAGGAGGATCCAGTCTGGCATTGCCAAACCTGTGAGACCATATGGGCTGCCAATGGAGTCACGGACCAGCATGAATGGATCCGCCAATTTCCTGCAACATTGAGGGAGGGAGCCATTGACTGGTCCTCCGCTGTAGACAAGATAGGCCTGACGACATGGAATGATGTGAAAAAGGCCTTCCAGACGGAATTTCAGTTGTTAAGGGACGACAATGAGATTCTGGCAGAGATTTACAATACTAAGCAAACGAAGAGCAAGTTTGTTCATGCCTACGGACGGCGATTGAAGGAACTTATTGGGAAGATGGAGTCCGCCCCAGCAGACGAACTCAAGAAGAGGTGGTTCGTACAGGGCCTAAAAGCTTCCCTTCGGAAGAAAATGAAAATTGTCCCGCCTACGTCATACAGTAATGCGTACAACCGTGCAATGGACTTGGAAAGCGAGTGTAAGACCTCCAGAAAGACTAAGTCTTCGGATGATGAATCGGAGACAGAAAGCAGCGAGGGTGAATCTAGTAAGAAAGTGTTGGCCCTACAAAAGGATCTGGAACGAATGATGAAAGAATTGAAGGCCACCAAGGGGAGCTCAAGTAAGACAGAGGAAGACACCGTGTGGTGCACGGACTGCAAAGAAGCGGGCCACACAAAAGGTTCTTGCCCCAAGAAAGCCTTTTGCGATATCTGCCAAATTGCGGGACATTCCACTAAAGAATGTCCCTACAACCTAAGGGCAAGAAATCAACAAGTGCTCTACACTCAAGACCAACCCTCCACGTCCGGAACCGGCGGACAACAAAACAACGCATCATCCGGCGGGTACAAAAACAACCACCGGGGAGGTCGAGGCAACAATGAGAACAAGCCACGGGTCCAATATGATGCGAAGGGGAGACCCATGATACAGTGCAGAAGTTGTAATCAATGGGGACATTATGCCCGTGATTGTCAGAACGAGGCCACAACTCCACAGAAGCTATGTCGATGGTGCGGACCGGGAGACCATGAAGACACTAACTGCCCGAAGCCTGGCTGCAATATCCTAGATATGGAACGCGGGGGCACCGAGAAGGTCCTAGTAGTTACTCGAGCACAAACCAAAAAGGCCACATACCCACATCCTCCGACAGAGAAACAGAGGGTACTTGAAGCAAAAGCCGAGATTGAGAAAGGTATGCAGGACCGAAGGGAGCCTACGGACACGGGCACTTCTCACTGAGCATTGGCCGAACAAAATATCTTATGGCAGATAATGCAACTGGAGGTACCAGTAAAGGTCAAGGACCTATTGGAAAAATTGCCGCATCTCAAAACGGCCCTATTTCTAGGCCATAACGTTCCACCAAGCACGGTTGAATGAACGGAGATCCCCAGCGGCTCTACAGCCGACCCCATGACACTATCAATCAATAATGGGTGGAACCCTACAGTAGTGGAGATGGGTATCTTGCGTACCATCCTCACGAACACAATTGTTGATGGTGGGTCTGGGGTGAATGTCCTACCGGAAGAAACCTGGAAGAGCTTGGGGAAACCAACGCCGTGGCCACCGGCCTTCAATCTACTAGGGGCTGACCAGCACGGCATCAAGCCCCTTGGCACGCTGATGGCACAACAGGTAACTATCGGAACCCAACCATTCATCCTCGACTTCGTTGTAATCCCTCTCAAGCAGAAGGGGTATGACGCCATCCTAGGAAGGGGGTGGCTGGTGACTGCCAAAGCCAATCACAATTGGAAAAGAAACACCCTGGCATTTGAAAAGGGGGGAAGGAAGTTTGTGGTGGACCTCACCACGCAGATGGTCGGGGAGGAAATGGCATTCGATTCGGAGTCAGACGACGGGATAGACGAAGAGGAAGGAAACATGGAACCTAATGCCGAAGGGATATTGGAAATAGAGGATGATACAAGTTCGATGGATGGTTTATTCCACTGGCAAATGCGCGATTATGAATTATTTCCACCATCCTGCAACATACTCGAGATCGAAGAAAACTGGAATGAGTTCCCTCTGGAATACACAGACTATAGAGAAGGGGAAGCCCCGATGAGAGTAAGCCCCGCTCATGAGTTTTCGAAAGAGGAACCAATCCAGTATAAGGAAGCAAAGTTGAAGGCAATAAATCTCGGGGATGAACAAAATCCCAAAACCATCCTCGTGGGAGACGACTGGAGCCCCGTATTGAAAACGGCAGCTTTCAAAATCTTTACAGAATATAAGGACGTGTTTGCCTGGACCTATAAAGACCTTAAGGGCGTACCCCCGGAATTATGCGTGCACAGCATTCCTCTAGTTCCTGGAGCCCAACCTGTGCGGAAGAGGCCGTACAGGATGAACAAAAATTATGCTGCACGGGTATAGACCGAGATTGAGCGGATGTTGGAAGCGGGGATCATCTTCCGGGTGGACACAAGTGAGTGGGTGTCACCCATTGTGATCTCTCAGAAGAAAGAAGCCAACCAAATCCGCATCTGCGTAGACTTCAGGTGCCTCAATGCAGTAACGATTAAGGATCCCTTCCCGATCCCTTTCACAGACAACATATTGGAAGAAGTGGCGGGCCACGAAATTTATTCCTTTATGGACGGGTTTTCAGGATACAACCAGATATCCATTGCAGAGGATAAGTAAAAAACAACCTTTGTAGTGGAGGATGGTGTGTACGCGTATAATCGGATGCCCTTCGGTCTGTGCAATGCACCAGCGACTTTCCAGAGAATTATCCTTCATATTTTTGATAAAATGTCCAAAGGGAATTTCAAGGCATTTTTGGACGACTGGTCCATCTTCAGTGGCCAGGACAAACACATTGCAGCGCTGGGAGAGTGCATGGAGCGGTGCCGGAAAGCTCGTCTGGCACTCAACCCGAAGAAGTGCGGTTTCATGGTACCACAAGGAAAGTTACTCGGACATATTGTCTGTAAAGAAGGGCTGAAGACGGACCTCGACAAGGTCCGGGTAATAATTGAAATGGAGGCCCCCAGTGACGTAACTGGCGTCAAGTCATTCCTGGGCCATATCGGGTACTACCGACGGTTTATAAAGAATTTTCCCCGGGTGTCATACCCGATGGATAAACTCATGAGGAAAGGAGAGCCGTTTGTCTAGGCGAAGGAGCAAGGGGAGGCCTTCGATGACTTAAAAACACGATTGTTGGCAGCTCCCATTCTGGCATTTCCAGACTGGGACAGAGAGTTCCACGTCCACGTGGATGCATCGAACTACACCATCAGAGCCACCCTAGCGTAGGAAGGCGCACATGGACTTGATCACCCGATCTATTTTGCCAGCCGGTTACTGTCAAGTGCAGAGAAGAACTATAGTACCACGGAACAAGAGGCTTTGGGAATGGTGTACTCGGTCTAGAAGTTTCGGCATTATCTACTGGCGACTCCGTTCACTTTCTTTGTGGACCACCAGGCCCTGATGTACCTCGTCAACAAACCCATCATCCATGGGAGGGTGAGTAGGTGGCTACTCCTACTCCAAGAATTCACCTTCAAGATTATAGTACGGCCCGGACGTAGCCATGTGATCGCGGATCAGCTGTCCCGAATTAAGTCGGGCGAGCCACCTGTGGGGGTAAATGACAATTTTCCAGACGCACATTTGTTCCATATCGCCGTACTTCCAAAGTGGTACACCAGCATTGGCAAGTATTTGTCTACAGCCCGATTTTCGGAAGGCATGCCTCCAGGAGAACGTAGGAAGTTGGCTCTAAGGAGCAAGACCTTCCAACTCATCAATGGACTGCTATACAAAATGGGTCCAGACCAAGTGCTGAGGCGATGTGTGATGGAAGAAGAAGTGTCCAGAGTTTTGCGGGAAGCTCACGAAGGACCTGCCGGAGGCCACATGGGTCCGGACACCACAGCCAAGAAAGTGTTGTTGGCAGGCTTATGGTGGCCCACGCTATACAATGACACGAGAGAGTGGGTAGTCAGCTGTGACACTTGCCAGCGCACTGGGAGACCCCTCAAACGGGATTTCATGCCACTCAACCCCTCCCACGCACAGGAATTATTTGAAAGGTGGGGATTGGATTTTGTCAGGACTCTCAAGGCTAGTCGTGCCCGACGCTGCCGATACATTGTCGTAGCGACAGAATACTTAACCAAATGGGTGGAGGCACGAGCACTGACTGATAACTCTGCTTTAAGCACGGCGAAGTTCATTTATGAACAGATAATAACCAGATATGGCATCCCACTACAGTTTACAAGTGATAGGGGTGGCCATTTCGTCAATCACGTGATCAAGCTCCTAACCACAGAGTTCAAGATCTTTCACACGCTCTCGAGTCCTTACTATCCTCGAGCGAATGGCCAGGCGGAGGCAACTAACAAACTTCTGGTCGGAGTTATTTATAAGTCCTGCGGTGTTGAGGGTGAAGACTAGGAAGAAAGGTTACCCTCCGTGTTATGGGCCTACCGGACTTCCTACAAAGTGACCACTGGCCAGACACCATTTCAGCTGATGTACGGGCAGGAGGCCTAGTACCAGTGGAGTTCATGGTTCCTAGCCTCCGGATTGCTATTGAGAACAAACTCGGAGACATGGAGAGTTTGAGGGAACGACTGTACCTCTTGAATAAATTGGATGAAAAACGAGCACTGGCACAGTGGGCCATGGAAGCAACCCAGCAACGGAGGAAGCTGTGACACGACAAGCACCTCCACCAGATGCAATTTACACCAGGCCAGTTAGTCTTAAAGTACAACAGGCGAAACGAAATTAAACCTGGGAAATTTAAAGTGAAATGGATAGGCCCCTACAAGGTTCGAGAGGTGGCAACGAACGGGTCCGTAAAGCTGTGGACCCTTGACAGACAAGAAATTCCCGATGCGGTGAATGGCTCGAAATTAAAGGTGTACCATGAAAGGTCGGAGACGCACCGACGGTGATCAGATAGGTTAAAAAAAATAATAATAATAAAAAAAATTAAAAAAATGAAAATGAAAAAGTTCTGACGGTGGCACCACCCGACGGTGGACTCCACCGTCGTCATAACCTCCGCGGCTGCGGTGAAAACAAAACACGCGGGGGAGGAAATAAAAGACCAGTGCAGCAATGCCGCCGGAGACATAAAGAGCGGAGGAGAGGAAGAGTGCCGCGGGAAGGAAGGAAACCATAACAGGAGAAAACCAAATAGCGGACGGAGCGAACACCAATGTGGAGGAAAAGCCAACCGCCGGGTAGAACACACTGCGGGTAAAGACGAGGAGGTGAGCCGGTTGGGTGACCTTGCATTGCATGCTTTGCAGCACTAGAATAGATAAAAGATATCGAAGATCCAAATGTTTTATACTTGGCATGGTCGAAGTTTGCAGTGGTGTTCGGGGTGACTTGAAGGAGGTAACCGCGCGGAATTAGGAACAGTAAACAACCTATGTTTGGACAGTCCCGCAATGTTTGAGTGTCGATTCTATGTTCTAGGAATCCACAAAGCACAAAGGACCAATGCTTACAAATGGATTGTGTGATCTTTAAGGGAAACGAACGAAGGGACCGGTCTGAGAGAATCCCTTAGTTGAGGATACTTTTGTGAAGTGAGGATCGCACACATCACCGTACGGAGGAAAGCGTCGCGAAAGGTAGAAGCCATCTTCTGCAGGTATCACCATACGGAGGAGCGTGGATACACGGTAATTGCCGCACAAAGAAGGAAGCACGACAAAAAAAAAATTGGTAACGGTTTCTTCAATTTTAAGAAACGGTTTCTTGAATTCACAATGGGTTAAAAATGCATTCAGCAGGAAAGAGAAACAATTGGAAAAAGCAATTGCAGTCAGGGAGTTTAGGCAAAACAACGATGAACAGACAGGCTACCATTCTACCATCAAGAGTGAAGATTGCAGGGTAGCATCAGGCGAGTGGGAGCAGCGGAAAGAAACCCAAGTTTATACAGGAGGAAAAAGATGGTGTCACCTATTAGACAGTACCATTCGAAGGACTTAATGGATTGGAATGTCGAACATGGTGGAAGGAGACTCCAAATGACGATGAGGTAAAGAAATTTCTACGGCAAGCAGGCGTGCACTGGGCTATCCAAATGCCCTTATTTCTGGTTCATAATCTGGAAAATACCTCAAGGATAATGATTCAGTGTTTCGACAGGGAGAAGAGGAAAAGTACATTTATGTATCGAAACCACATGCTCACAGTTTCCTATGGCCCGAAGGACTTCACACAGGTCTTCGGCATTCCAGGACGTAATGGACAAAAGGTGGATACCACAAAGCAAAAAATGTCAGCAAAGAGGAAAGAGTTTTGGATAAAGCGTGTCTGTTGTCGACTCACTCCAACAGAATTGGAAAAAGTGGTAAACACGACCAAAGCACAAGGGCAGAGGAAGGAGTACGTAGCAGAGGGTGCTTGGCGTTGCATTCTCGATGTCCTCAAGAGCAGGCTGACTAGTTCAAGCCGTGCATCCGACATTGCTCTCCCACAGATCGTCTACATGCAGGGGTTGATGAATGGTGTGGTCTATGACTAGGCTTCGGTGTTGGCGGAAAGGATGTGGGAATTCATGACACTGCAACACTGCACTTTTTACATGCCCCATTATGCCATTGGACTATTTCTTGAGGCTACATTGAGACAGATGCCCACGGACGAGTTGGAGCTCAAGCCGCAAGGCAAACTCACGGGAGGAGCTCCGCCGGTGTTCTACTGGCGGTATTTGGATAGAGGAAGTACAGTCAGCGGACAGAAACGAAGGCTGCAAATGGTGGTAGAGTCCGACCAGGAGGACATTGATAGTGGCCGGGAAGCCATTGAAGAATCTTCCAATGCGGACTCAAGCGAAGAGGACACAGTACGATTTGCACCACCAGTGTTATCTCCCTTGGCCCACTTAACTTCAGCACCATTAGTGAGTTCTACAGTTCCTCTAGTTGAGTTACCACCTGAGGAAGCTGCCATAGAGGAAGGAGATCCTGAACTTCCGAAGGAGGTAGTAGTAGCAGCAGAAACGGAAGAACGCAGAGGTACTCATGACATTGGAGAGGGTCAGGTCCGGATGGAAGTGATTGGGTCGAATGCTATAGTGATTGTGGATGCAGCACTCTTGCAAGATCCCTCACCACCTCAGGACCCTGTGCAGGTGGGAGCTATGCGTTCTTGGATTAGCCAATGGTTCCAGTTAGTTCCGACTCCACCACCAGCAGTAGTTCTCTCTCCTCGACGGGAGGACCCGCAGGAGGTTATTGGTATCGAGTCTGCAAATGTCAGAGTGGCAACAGATGATCTCCCTCCCTTCTCTGAGGAGAATGGGGCTGTGGCAGGGGGCAAGGTGGCCAGGGAGGCACCTTGTGGAATTGAATTGGCACACCCAACAACCCTTACTGGTACTGGGGCATTGGAAGGAGAAGATGTGGAGGCCTATTTAGCGGACATGGTCACTAGAGGACGTCGGTTGGTGGCCGTAGTAGAGTCCTGAGCTGTTGCGGCTATTGTTGAGGATTTGAGACGCCTCCTAGCCTTTGCCCGAGTAGGCTGTGGTGCAGCATTTGCCGCTTGCTTTGAGCAGGGGTTATGGCCTGATGGAGAGACTGCCGAGATGTTGGCTGCCTGGGCGGTTCCTACGCCAGTCATTGAGAGTGAGGCAGCATCTCTTGTTTGAGAGTTGGAGCAAACATTCAAGGAGGGGTACTACGCGTTGAGGCGATCCGAGTATGTCTCGTCTAATCGGGAGACTGCATTGGTGGCCGCGCAGAGAGCTTAGGCGGAGCTAGGCACCAAGGTAGACGCAGTAGAGAGAGACTTACTCCAGCATACCCAGGAGTTGATGGCTGAACAGGTAGCATGGGTAGCTTTGGAGCAACGGTTGGTAGCAGCACAGGCAGAGAATGAGGCAAAGGAGAAGGAACTGTTGGAGGCTACCATGATGATTAAGTCTGCCTCGGAGTTACAGATGGTAGCTGAAGCACAATTGCAGACTCGGACCACACAGGTCTATGAGCTTCGGGCTCAATTGGGATCGTCCACCACACCAGTTCCTCCAACGGAGCAGCATGCTTCCTCATCAGGGACGCTTCCTCTGCCCCACTTTACTTCTCAGTCTTAGTAGTAGTAGTTCATCATTCCTATTTTGTTGTTCTGTCCCGGACATTTTGTTGTCGTCCGAAGACGACTTTTCTTAAGGGGGAGATGATGTTAGCCGTCAAGTTGTGTCACTGTCGGATGTTAGCTGCCGACGGAGGTAAAATTGTGTTGCCGTCGGGTGTTAGCCACCGACGGAGGTAAGTTGAGTTACCGTCGGATGTTAATCGTCGACGAAGGTTAGTTAGTTGCCGACGGTTGAAAAGGGTGACAACGTTTGGTTGCACTGCTTCGAATTGTATATGCATATTGTACTTGCTCATTGGAAGCATCACTGTTATTGTCACCTTTGCGAATGATTAATGAAAGTCTGATATTATCTGGTCGAATTCTATCTTGCTAGTTACATTCTGTATCATGTCTGTGTATCTGTAAACGAGTACTTAGTAGGCAAAACAGACATTACAAAGCCCTATTAGTTTCCACTAAGTGATCCAACAAATGGGACATATACGAAGATAATTGCCCCCTATCCACTATACTCCAGCTCTACACATGATGAGAAACCCATTTGGCCAAACAATCTGCAACTCCATTCCACTCTCTTGGAATGTGACTAAAAATAACAGATTCCAAGGGGCGGCACAACCAAAGAATCTGTCTAATCAATACAGCTAAGTGCCAACTAACACCATTTAATTGCTACTCATTCAACAAAGTCACCACCACCTGAGAATCTGATTCACAAATAATCCTAGCCTAGCCAAGAACACAACTATGCTCCACCGCATACAAAATCACAAGAGCCTCCATTAAATTATTGGTATCAAAACCCTTATAAATTGAGAAAATGAACTGAATATCTCCTAAGCTATCATGACCAACTCCACCAATACCAACATGACCAGGATTCCCCCGACATGAACCATCAGTGTTGATTTTCAAAACTCCCTGAGGAGGGGACCAACAACCCTCCCTATTTAAGTTTCGCAAAGGATGTCAACATCTATTTCCTATGATTTTCCTAGCTCACCTCGCCCAAGGAGAAAGAGCACCTCCCTGAAGAGAAAAATTGAGCCGATTAAAGATATCAACATCCCCAAGATCAACTCCTCCATCAAAGTCACATTTCACCAAGACAATATCACGAAGAGAATGAACAATTTTCTGGCACAAGTGTTGAGCCATCCTAACATGATGAAAAGTCATATGATTTCTTTCCAACCAAATATGCCAGATAATGAAAGTGAGTCCAAGAGCCTAGGCAACCTAGAGAAAAGAGGTCTTAATAGGGGGCTTACCTAGGTGGGCCCAAAATTCAGCCAAAGAAGAAACATGCCAGCAGGCCCAATTCCAAATTCCACACCAGAAGTGTCAATCACTATGGAGGAGAAATGAAAGAAGAGATGAGAAACACAGTCCTTACTATTACAACATAGAACACACATAGAGGGACCCTGGAAGCCACACTTACACTAATTATCCCAAGTAAGACATCATTTTGGACCACCAGCAACATGAAAAAGCTACACTTAGGCCAAGAAAATTTACTCCACACATGTTTACAACAAGGCACTTCTACACCACCAAGCAACTGTCTAATAAGCTCCAAGTACCCAATAGCAACAAAGTACTTACTAGGACAATCTTTGCCTCGGGCCAATATATTCTGCCCCACTAGGCCAGGGAATTACATTTCAAGAAGCAATAATCTGAGCCAACTCCCTACGAGCCTCTCCTAATCCACCTAGTGGCCATTCTCAAGAATCATTTTATCCATAACCATCAATCAGCCATAAATAATGAAGTCTTGTAATGCGAAACCTTATCCCAACCCGCTGCAATAAAACTATCACAAAGAGGTTGCAGATGCAGATAAATAGAAAGGATAGGAGGATTGTCATCCCAGGAATCCAACCAAAAGAGAGCTTCGGAGCCCTTATTGCATATCGAAAAGAGACCACTCTTAACCAACTAAGCCCCAATTTTTTGAGTATACCAAATCAGATACACCCTTCCTTACAAACGACAGCAAAAACATCCAGAGAGTTAACTTCTTTTAGTTACTTATGCGCGAGAATGTGAGCCCAAACCTGATTCTGACAAGTACACCACACCAAAATAATTTCACTGTAAGAGCTTGCTCATTTAACAGAGAAAAACAAAGACCAAGAGCCCCCTCCTTTGGCTTACACAGAGTCCCACTTAACTAAGCTCTATTTACAAGTATGCAAATTACCACTCCAAAGGATTTGGCAGGAGAGAGCATCAAATTCCTTAAGATAGTACACAAGGGTCGTTTGAATAAAACACCTATAGATAGGAAGAGCCTAGATCACAGATTGAAGAAGAGTCACATTAGTAGCTGTGGATAGCCAACAATGAGTCCAGTGACTAACCTTCTGAGGCATCTTGTCCAACAAATCTGGCCAATATGGTTTGGTCAGCCTACCAATAAAAAGAGGGATACCTATATAGAGCAAGGGAAGAGAGCCAATCTGAAACCTTAAAATATTCACAATCCTTCTCTGAATAGTCAGATAACCGAAATTATCAAACATAACAACAGACATTGTCTGCTGACTACAATCACTTTAACCAAGGTTATGTCAACTCTTGTAGAATATCTAAAAATAATTTATTTTCATGCTTAATTTGTCAGAGAGGGAAGCAAAGGCATATCCACTAAACCATTAAGTATGATAGTTAGTCTCCAAACATAACTAATGGAATAACATTATCATAACCATAGTTTGTAAACGCGAACTCGATGAGTACTTGGCGGGCCCAAAATTTTCAATTCGGCAAATACTCAACAAAAGCTCAGCAACTTAGAGAGTACTAAAAATTATTATTTCATTAAAAAGCATACATTTTTGCAAAATTCAATTACATAATATATAAAAATTAAAAAATTGATATTTCAAAAGAGAAATGCATGGTTTTGTAGCCAAAAAGAACATAAGAAAAATGTGTTTTAACTGGTGTTTTACCCACCTTGGCGTTTTAATACCATTTGCCCATGTCAATAAAAACTCAAGAGTTAAACTTGTCTAAACCAAAAAAACAAGTGAAGAGTACTTGGCAACTCAAAGAGTACTTGCAATGTTTACAAACAATGATCATAACTAATATCACAAATGATGTGAGTATCTGAGCATAACCAATAGTACCTAATATTAGATATGATGTGCCTAAACATAAAATCTCTTTAAGCTCCAATGTCTCAAAGGTGCAGAGATGGCAGATATAATCAACTTGCAATGTATGTGGCCAGTATATATTCATGACTAATGGTATGATATCCTCAATTCCCCAAAGGAAATTCCCAAGCTATATGACCAACAATATTGGGGACGGTCTGGTAAATGATATTGCCATCTACAATCCATAATAAACTCTACCATTAAAAGCCAACCTAGGTCTACGCAATTGGTTAGGATATGTTTAAGCTCCTTGAATATAATGTAATGTATAGATTGTTTATAATATTCTTGTTGATCACCTTTGAAGAAAAAAAGTGAAGCGGAGGGTCCATAGAGAAAATGAATGAAGTCAAATGATTATTTGAAATGCAAATATATTAAAGCAATCAAGTCTCAAGTCAATGATCCAATGGGACACAAAGAAGCAAATGTATTAGAGGAAAAAATGGCCAAGAAACTCTCCTAGTCTTGAAGGATATAAGATTGTGAATATGATGAGCAATAATACAACCTCTAAGGAAAGAATTTATATGACAAGCTTGATTTAGGTAATGATTGTAAAGCGTATGTTTGTAATGACCAAAATCACATATTTAGATTTCAAACTCACCGAGTACTCACATGACTAGTGAGTACTCACAAAAAAAATTTCCAGCCTGAGTAACTCAACCTCAAACTCATCAAGTTTCAAAAACCGTCTTTTGGTGAGTTCTCGGCAAGTTACCAAAAAACTTGCCAGAACATGTGAAGCAATGGGAGAAACTTACCCATAGTTGCATTACTAACGTCATTTTTCACAAGTTTTTCTTTTAGCTCTCACTACAAAAAATCAACAAAATCATCAAAAACTCACAAATGTGAAGGCCTACGTGATCTTTAAAGACTTAATTTCCATTTGGTTATTGTAGTGTCATAAATTGTATCCGCATACAATTCATAGTTCAACTGGGCCTCATTTTAGCATTCTTAGCCTCCTATGCCCAACATGCTTGATCCAACTCAATTTCGATAAAAATTCTAGCTTCCTCTCTGCATTTTCGACTTTTGGTCCTAATTTTGGCCATTGCTGGGAGGATGCAAACGCTCAAGGCATCTTGGTCCCAAGACTAAGATGCCCAAGGCATATGGGTCCCCGCAATTAGTACCCAAATTCAAACTATACAATGGTTAGCTTGTAGAGGCAAGAAATCAAAGCTTGTGTCAACTTGCTCTGAAATTCACACCTCAAAATGCTTGGGAGAGGTATAAAGAAAGTTACACCCCCCCCCCCCCTCCCTCATTTTGAGACCACATCAAGACATCACTCAATTGTATTCTCAAATCAAGTACTCAAGTCCTCAAAAGCAAGTGATCAAGCATCCAATGTAGTGAAGACAAGGAGTAATTTTTAGATCTATAAATTCATGATGAAATCCATAATCTACACTTCCTAAAGTCAACTCTACCAAGTCAACATCAACATCTTCCTAAGTATTTCGACACAAAGAAGGCCTATGAATGTATAAACATTTATTTCTCAGATCTAGCCTCTACTACCAAATAGCACACTTTCAATTCCATTAATCTATTCCAATTTCAAGGTTAATTCCAAAATTGAGGGTTGACCTAGGCAAACCCCTTTTAACCTAGCATTTTCTCTCTTTTTTGTGTGCAGTTAACAAGTGGCAAACAGATGGATTTAGGTATGGACTAAGCATACAAAAAGCTACACAACGCCTGTCCACAGATCCAAAATAGGTGGGACCCAAGTGCCCTGCTTAGCCAAGTCCCAAGACCCAGTCCTTGTGCTCGTCTAAGTCCCTCAATTTTTTTCCAATTTAAACTGCAAGTTAGTCGCTATATGTACCTTCTAGATCTTTTTCCATAATCTGCCTAACTATTCTCCATTCTTCTATACATGCTAAAAGTCATGATTTTGTTGGTATTAACCGGTAAGGATGTAACCCGTACATGGCAAAGAGGTATTGTCATTCATTGGCGAACAAGGGGAGCCTACAGCGTTCAGTCATAAACCAAGGAGAGGTACAGTTGGCGCAGGGGGAGAGATTGGTTTGGAGACCGGTGACATGTAGTGAGTAAGAAGAGGCACTGTCTCGATTACTGTTAAAGCTCTAATTGATCATCAGAGCAACCGGTAACCAAGGAAGGCGCAACCGGTAATCAAGGTTTCAGAACTATAACCGATAAAGTGTATAACCAGTACAAACATAGAAAGGAATGATGACAGGTGAAGTTTTTTACCTGTGCACAACCTAAGGATATAAACCAAGCAATGAAGATATCATCAAGACTGATGAACCAGGGAAAGTCATAGTTGACAAACACTTGTGAACTCGTTAACCGGGATTTGTTGCACAAAATCCGAACAACTGTGTGTTATCAAAAAGATCGATGCAAGGCGCAATTCAAGGTTTCAATGTAAAAAATTGTGGTATTAAAACACATAGAAATCTCTAGTGAAGGAAAGCTTTCGACACGCATCAGTCGTTTCCTTCATAAAGCAGAAATAGGACATGGCATGCATCAGATGTTTCCTCAATGAACTAAGACTCCACTGGGTGATGCATCCAAAGGAGATCTTTTAACAGGTCGTGCATGTAAAAAGCGGAAAGGGAAAGAAGACTATATATTCTTCAGCCTATGAAGAATATTGTTTACCTTCATTCTGCCAAAGAAAAAGAGTGAACCTGTAAGCTGAAAGAAGCTACGAAAAGGTAAAGAGAAGTAGAAAAGAAGAGTGCACAACAAAGAACAACAGCCAAGGAGAACATACCTGCGATGACTGGTGATGATTCTCAATTGAGAAGCACAAAGATCTTATCAGGCTCAATAAAGCCATTTCTAAAAGATCAAACCCTCTATTGCTCTCTGACAATTGCAATAGCAAAATCCCAATATTTTGGGTGGACATTAATAGGTCCCTTGTATTAAATCCCTTAACCGGGTCGCATTTAATAGTGCGTTTGTAATCCTTTAACAGGGAAGGCTCCTTACAACACGCACTTCAAAAGAGTGCAAAATTTGTGAGGTTTCCTCACACCGTGGTTTTCTCCCAATTTGGGTTTCCACGTGATAAATCTAGTGTTGTTTACTGTTTGATTATGTGATAGCTATTTCTGTAATAGAATCTATTCTGCTTACAGTTTTGGTTAGATTATATCAGATTTGGTTCTAAAGTTTTAGTGGGTGTTGATTCACCCCTCCCCTCTCAGCACCGGTTGGGGACCATCACATTTTGCCATATTTTGCCCTAGATCTTGCATTCATCTTCCACAATTGCATAGTCATTTTCAACTCCCAATGAAGGACCCCTAAATCCACTTTGTGCCCGAATAAACTTGAGCCAAGTGTATAATTCTCCTTCCAATGTAGGAGGAAAATAGGCCTAAGTTTCATAGTTTGCATACATAGACTGGCAAACCCTAACCTATTTTCTTCACCATTACAGTTGCATCCTATATCTCAAGAAGGAATGCACCAAGGGCGCAGCCTCCAAACCCCCAAAGGAGGATTGCTCCTGAACCTTGTTGAGAACTGTTGGTCATAGGACTGTGCTCTGGTTTTAAAGAGAAAAAAATTGTTTTAGTCAAGACCCTTGTTTTCGATAAATGAAACTTGAAAACATAATAATACAGATTTGAAATCTTAAATCATATGATATTATGGCACGCGTTTAACTCATTTTCTGACTTTTAATGAAGGGCAAACTAATTATGAATTATGTTACTTCAGTTTTATCATTTTTGTCTTTTAAAGATGATTTTACATATTTGTGTGTAATTTAATGTTTGGAAATTTTACCAACTTTTTGCCGAATTGTGGAGCCTAAGTCAAATTTGAATCTACTAATTTTTGGTGGGTCCAAGGTTTTGAACTTTAACCAATAAACTAAAGCATGAGAGTGCATGCCAGTCAATATTAACCCAATGAATAGATCCCAAACAACAGCCCCACACCTCAACACTAGTAAAAGAACCTTGAGAACCTTAAGGCCTTGCCATTTAAGCACAACCCCACATTTAAGCACAATCCCATTCACATAATATTTTTAATTTTTTTACAATATTAATTTAATACATGTAAAATATTTACATTTACTTTAAAAATTGAGTCCAATATTATCATATTTTAATAAATAATAGTTTTGGCTATTTTATGTTAAATTTATTTTATTTTTATAATATAACTTCATTTCAAACTATTTAGCAATGTTAATATTTCGACGATTTAATTGATTTATTACTTCTTTTTTAACTATCAAATTTATGATAGGCAAATTTAATCTGAAATTTTCCTAACATAAATTTTTTCATTGCCAAACTGAGTCTGAAATTTATCATTGCTGAACATGAACACAAACAGAAATTTATAAACAAAAATTTATTCCATACTGATAGGACCAAAGAAAACTATTCTCTCCGTAAAAAAAATTGAATTCTTAAATTTCTGTTCAACCTTGTAGTTGATAATCTGAGGTATAATTGGTGCAGGACTCCTTTGACATAGATGGCACATCTCTTTGAGATTTGCTTTTCAGAATCCTTCAATAGCAGCGATACCTTCCAATTCCATAATAAAACCTTAATTGTAAGACATATCAATCTAAATTTACTTTACAGTGTTGATTTTATTTTTTTGCTGTCATATATATCTTTATTGAGGTTATGGGTTGCCCTCAATGATGGATTGGTATGCTTGGAGCATATTCTTTAAATTTAAGAACTCGAGTCATGCTCAAGCATACCTCATAATCACTACACTAACCCTGTAACTTATCAGATAGAGTTAAAGGACTGCTCATTTCGGATGGAAGGGATTCAAACCTGGGTCATACTCAAATATGCCGCCATTACCATTAGACTATATCTCTTAAGACTAAAACTTACAGGTTTAAATTATTCATTTTTAGGTCAATTTATATAATTTTATACACTTTTTTGACTTATGTGCTTCCAATTTTATTTATATTTGAAACTTGTAGGCTATAATGTAATTTTTCATAAATAATCTTTTATGATAATGCATTTACCAAACTCTATATCTATATTATGTAGGATGTATTATTTTCATTCTTGAGATTTATTAACAAAGTTAACCAGAGACTACTTCGAGGCATGGGAGACAGGTTTCGGTACTGGTACAACTAATTTTCAAAAATAGTAGATGGGTACTCGGAGACACCTTTTTAATATAATTTAATAATTTCTAGAAAATGTCATGGCATAGAACTTTGAAAACAAGAACAGTAAATCAGTCATACAAGATCAATAAATAGCAAAGGCAGTTTCTCTTTAGACCATTACAATGACAGGAAATCAGTCATACAATTATTTATGTCCCTCTCAAAATGTCTACACTATTAATAGATCCGACCACTATAACTTTGCATGGATTTTGTATCATTGAAAATATCAGCATGAAACATTATGTAGCCTTATTTTGATTTTTTCCTTCCTTTGTTGCCTTTTAACGCGTGTTTCCCTGAGTTTTTTTTGTAGGAGACATCAATTTTTGGTCGGAAGACTTCAGAAATGGCAAGAGATGGCAGCCAAAAGAACCCTGTGTGTCGAGAAGTTCCCAGAGACGTATTCATCTCCATGACACGTCCCCAAGGATGGGAGACAGGTTTTCGGGTAGCCATGTTTATTAAGTATTTTTTACATGTTTTCTTTTACAAGTTTTATGATTTATCCTCTTCAAATTATAACTTCGACTTGGACCAGGTGCCTCATCCCCCAAATTTTCTCTCAATTTTGTCTTTTTGGCATGCCTCCAGTTCTTGAACTCCTTAACAAGAACTGGAGGCAGTATAAGCTCTAATTTAAAAAAAGCTAATGCTTGTGAACATTAGACGTCTAAGCTCTAATTTTATAAGAAGAGAGTGATAGAGGAAATTTAATAACATGGATTTGAGTTTTATTTACTAATAAACAGGATTGAAGTGAGAAAGATGGCAGACTTAAAATTAGAGCTTAGACGTCTAATGTTCACAAGCATTAGCTTTAGTTCTTAAATTTTCTCTCAATTTTGTAATACAAAAGTTTTCAAGAACTGGAGGCACGCCAAGGGGTATCCCTAAACTTCTTAAATATATTAGTGAATAGGAACATGGGATGGGGATTGGGGCAAGGGACCAAGGGGTGGGTACACGCAAAGAACATAGCTTAGTACAGTACCAATTTATAAGCATAAAGGGCACAAATGTAAAATGAACTATTGAACCACTCATTAAAAAAGTATAAAAAAGAACTATACAACACAATTCTTCCACTGAGAGGGTGGGTGAATCACTAGAAGATATAAACTTTTAATCCTCAAACAATTTAAACTTTAATACGTAGAAAGTAAAACTGAAAGAATGATGAGAGAGCAAATCACACAATGAGACCAATGCACAAGAAATACATTGAAACCTAGGATGGAAAAAACCACAGGGAGAAATGCTGCTAGGATCTACTATTCTAATCCAACCTCATGAAAAATTCATTTACAATGTTTAAGGGCACCAACCCTAAGGAGTCACCAAACCCCCATTTTAAGAGCACCAACTCTTTCTGAACTGAGCACACACTCATCCTTGAGGCACCAACCTTAAAAAGATTACAAATAAAACAATCTGCTACTGATTTCAAATCAGAAATATTACACTTTACAACAATAGCTATCTGTAAATAAACTTGTAGAAACAGGCAACCTTCAGATATTCAGTTCAGTATTACTCTTCTTAACATTTGAGATCTGCAAATAAACTCTTAGAACCTGAACACTGTTAGCTGTCATGGACTCATAACATTGCAAATGAACTTCTACGAACTGAATATACTTATAGACAACTGTCAAAAATAAATTCAAATATATATAAAACAGTCTCACCCAAAACATCCAACGCTGTCTGTGATTTGTCTTTTTGCTGTTTGATACTCCAATACTTCTAGTTCTCAACAAACGATAGATTACTGTTATATCAGTCCTCTTACCAACAACGCTTCTTTCACATATTATATTCACACAATCTCACTGTAACAAGATGTATCATGGCTATTTCATTACTCAGCCTTTAAATTAATAAAATCCACTTACACCCAAACCCTTCATCAAATCTCCACATTCCTTAAGTACTATCTCCTATCAGATGAGCAGTTAGGAAAAATAATTGTTTATAACTGTTTTAACAGTTATACCTAAAGCAACAACAACGAGATATTTATTTTAACAAACTTCAACCTCCACACAAAAAACATCATCTCTTCTATATCACTGTTCATGTTACACAAACAAAGACGCAACTGACATATGATTTCCCATGACAGTTAGTGATACCATAAAAACAGACTGACAAATAAATCTCTCTCTTTGATATATTATAGAAGATAACAGTGAACACCAAGATGTCATCTTCAAGATTAACAACGAACTCCAAGATGTCTTTAAAACCTGATAAATACCAACGTGTGCACACTGCAGACATTTCCATGTTTGAAAAATCTGATACTATGCAGATCAATCTGAAGGAGATGTTCAATACTTTACATGAATAATATCAGAACCAAAAAACTTAAACAACTGCAGAATTGAGAATCACAACATATGCCAAGATCATTTTAAATAGAATTGAACCACTCCTTGAAACATGAGACTACAAAGAAACCCAATAAGAAGAATCCGCGGCATTAAACAATATTCTATTTCAATACGGTTTCAAAGTAATAGGAGTCTGATCGATCCTCTGAACTCAGGCATTATTCTTTATTACATCCGTCCGCCATTTCATTTGCCCGTGTCTTATCTGTAATGTCCCAGTTTTTTAGACTTAAGGATTAGCTTGTTTTGGCAACCCTCGCAGGCTAATCAAGAGATCAGAGGGGGTCAAATGGCGGAGCCAGTGTTGGGATTCCATTCTAGAGGTTCAGTTTACCAAGTTTGCTCTCCGTTCGAGTCAATTTGGTCAACTCACAATTTTTAGTAAGTGGTATTTTGGGTATGGCCAGGAATAGCAGGGTGTCTACACGGAGTGTCAAATGTGCCAGGATTGAGTTTCAGGGAACCTCCAGTTTGAGAGACTTACTATTTTTAGTAAGTCTATTTTTAGCAGTTGGCTATTTTTGGTAGTGGGTTATTTCTGGCAGGTCAGTTGGCGTTTGAGGCTCTAGTGTCAGAAATGACTTCGTCACAGTCAGTGTGATTCAGTGGCTTTGGTTTTAAAAGTTATCGTTATTAAATTAAATTATTTTAATTTAATAACTATATTACTTTATAACTTTAATGGTATAAAGTGAAGTCATTTAAAAGCCTTTTTAATGAAAAAAGTGAAATTGTGCTTTTTCCGAAAAAGCTATATATTCATTTCGAAAAAGCACTTTCATTCATCCATTGTTGAATTATGATTTTATTGAAGTTTGTGAGACAGACAACCTAGCTAGGGTTTTGAGGACTGGTTCCTCTTCTGGCAATTTGAGCCATTACAGATTGATGATGAATTTTGCAACTGTATCTGAGATCACAGTCTAGTGCTGAAGTATACTGGATGTGTGTGAAGTTTTTAATTCTACAGGCAAATCGATTTTATCTCAAAGATTTCGAATTGTCTTCATGCTGAGGTTCTGAAGGTTATTGGGAATTTGTTGTGATTCATCAATTGATAGTGGAATTTGAATTCCTTGTTGAGGACAGATTTCTAAAGAATTCTGAATTTGTAGAAGGCCGTACAGAATTCTTTCATCCAGGGCTGTACGGAAATCTGCCAGTTCTGTACGGAAGTCTGAATCCGTACTTGTTGCAGCCAGCCGTAGGTGTTTTAGAGTTTGCGGGATTTGTTCTTTGCCTTTGTTTGCAAATTGCAATGTTGCAGCTTGCCTATAGATGCCAGCAACAGGTTAATGTTTTCAGAGTGGGTTGGCACGTTTTTCTTCCAGCTGTGATTCTTCTTCCAGCAGACGTAATATCTAAAGGTGCATTAATTTGATACATTTGTTTGCAAAAGGAATTTGGTCATTTAAAATGTTCAATTTATTTTACAATGGCATGTTGGAAGTTGTTTTAAATAAATTGCAATTAATAATTGATGAAATCTATCAATTTTTCATATACTTGTGGAATACAATTTAAACAAGAAATTGCAAATTAATTTGAAGAAAAACAAGTTTGTTAATGAGAGCCAGTAGGGCTCTTTACAGTGGTATCAGAGCATTTTTCCTGCCATCCTGTGGGGTCTAGATTCATTTATATTCAGAAGCATTTTAAAAGCAACCACCACTTCCATTTTCTGTAGCTATGGATAAATACAGGAGGCCCAGTTCCGGAAGTTATCGTAGCAGTAAGGGAAAAAGAGAGGAATTAAATGCTTTAGTAGAAAGTATGGAGAGACTTAGACTGCATCAGCAGAGATTGGCAGAGAGTTTGTCGGATCCAGTTACATTAGACAGGGCAGCGAGATATATGGTTTCTGCCTTTAGAAGGCCGACATCGAGTTTGCAAGGGAGAAGGCTGGAGTTTTCTCCGACAGTTGTCCATGATGCTGATGTTCCTACATCTAGTTCAGCACCTGCTATTCCCATCCGCAGTGCTGGTGATGGATTTATTGCATAGGAACCAGTGGATGTTTCAGTGCCATTGGTTGACAACAGCGCTGAGCATCACCAGGTTGAGGCTCCCAGAGCAGTCACTATGGATTGTACAGAGGCAGCTGATGTTGCAGTTATCACCGAGTGTTTAGACTCTTTCATGGAGGGAGTGATTATTGGAGATGTTTATATCAGTTGTAGTAGTCCCACTCCAGTTCAGGAGGCAGTTGCTTCCTCAGTTGGGACTGAGGCATGTACGGAGTCTCCCAGTGGTGAGGATGGTGATCTGGGAATTACAGCGGGGTCAGTTGATGACAGTTCGTAATCCAGCATTATTGGTGCACAACCTAACGTTGAGTCACATGTCAGCAGTTGAGATTTCAGCAAGAGATGTGGGAGATGATAGTATAGACACATCTGATGACACTTTTGAGGATGTTGTGAGTTGTATTGGAGATGACACCCCCTGTGAGATGTTGGGTGATGACTGCGAGGAGCATATGAGCTCTAACAGCTCAGAGGTTTATGATAGTAGTCATAGTGTGGGATCAAATAGGAGACAGTGGTTTTTTCCTGTATTGAGGATGTGAGCATGGAGTTTTCTAGTGATGACACTCAGGATGGGAGTGTTGCAGTTGATTTGGGCAACGTAGTTTCATGCCACAGTTTAGTTGATACACATGACGACATTGAGTCGTGTATGCAGCCAAAGTTAGTAGAGGAGATGCAGATAGATGATGTGTACACTAGCATGGCAGATATCTCCGATGCTGAGAGCGAGGATGATGAGTGTTGTAGCATTTCTGGCTTTCTATATCTGACTTTGGGTGTAGATTCAGCGTTGTCATATGGTGGTGGTGGGTTCCAGGATTCGATGTTACAAGGACTCACAGATGAGGACAAGGAAGCTTACGAGTGGTAGGAGTTTGTTACAGCCAGGGCTTCAACTTCTAGCGAGGGGGTGACTCATGTGGATGTACCCCAAGATCTAGACTATCAGATGGTTTCAGAGGATGAAGGACCTAGAGATTGTGTTGAGTCAGATTCAGTAGCAGCTTTCCCAGGGTTAGATGAGGACGTGTCTGATGTCTGTACTCAGTTTGTGGATGTGTATTCAGATGGAAGTACACAGAGAGACGATGATCTTGAGGGGAGTTTGCTGGATACAGCTTCCTCTCATAGTGTAGATAGTGCGTTTGAGTTTGTTCATAGGAGGCCCATTGTGCAGAGTCATCATGTGACTTGCCAGTTGCAAGTTGATGAAACAGATATTACTTCTACTCTCGAGCATTTTGATGCTGCTCGTCAGTTGTTGATTGTTTATGGTTGGGGTGCTCCTATGACAGATGAGCCCAGTGGTGGTTACCTTTCATTGACAGAGATTCATTCTTTGTGTGAGGCTGTCAAGATTTTGAAACAGAACTACTTACAGATGGCAGCCGACCAAGATCACCTAGTTGAGTGGGGGAGTACAGCCCATGAGGCACTGATGGACAGAAAGGAGGTGAGTGAGCTTACCCAGGAGCTCATAGCGACTACTGAGGTTTTAGAGGACACTCAGCGGGCTCTTCAGGAGTCGCAGATTCAGTTAGAGGAGGTGACCATGGAGTTGGAGCATTTACGATCCACACCAGCCCCAAATCCAGATCGATTGCACATTGAGGTGGTTGGTGGTGAGTTTGCCCCTACGGTTGGTGATGAGGAACATGATGATGTAGCAGACACATATGTTCAAAATATGGGAGCACTTGGTACAGATGAGGTAGGAGTACTAGTGGACTCAAGCTCTCAGGTTGATTTGCTTCCTTTTGCTGGAAGTGAATCTATTTCATCATCTCACATGGTTGATAGCATAGGACAGTTGGTTGTGCCACATTTTCAGAGGGATCAACTGTGGATTGCGGGGGAGCAAGTTGACGCTTCCACGTATAATTTCTACTGCATAGAGTCATTTATGGAGTATTTACTTGAGAGTGCAGATGTGCAACATGATTCTTATAGAGTGTCTGAGGGTACTCTCATCCGAGGCTCTTGTCGTATTCGGAGGTTGGTAGGGAAGATTGTGGAGACTCTATCTACTATGCTTTCCCACAGGGATTTCGAGGTTGGGTTTGTTGAGAGGGTTGCTCAGGTTCCCACCCAGCCTACAGTTATGCGGAGTCAGAGATTGGAGCTATCTCTTGATTCCCAGTTTGGTAATGATGAGCTATTGACAGAGATTGGGGCTTCCTACCGGCAGTATACGATGGGGTATGTTCATCATTTGTCTTTTGACCCACAAGTAGAAGATTTGTTCTCACGCAGGGGTAGATCCGCTCTAGTTTCTTATCATCCATTATGGGATGGATTGGCACCATCTTTTACAAATGGAATTGGTAGTTGCAAGTTAGTCTACTTGCAGTATCCACACACTCAGGTTTGTTTGTCAGAGGGCAGAGTTGATAACAGTGATTCCGGTACATTTGGTCATTGTCGTTTTGTCAGTGCAGTTGGGTGTGAGTGTCGGATAGATAGGGACTCAGGTTTTGACAGAGTTGTTATTTCAGTTGGGTTGAGTTCCACTGGGTGGTTTTCTGCATCGGCATCTCCAGTTGGTCTTCGAATGTTGTTTTCAGTGATGTCCGTTATTTGGGTGTTTAGGGAAGTTTCTCAGATGCTGGTGTTTGTTCTGTTGGTATTTTCTTCACAGGAGTATGGTGATGATCGGGACATTACTTATGACCATCCTTGGGATCCGGGTGGTTGGCGATGTTGCTTGTTTTTTCTGATTGCTTGAGGACAAGCAATCTTGAGAAGGGAGGACTGTAATGTCCCCGTTTTTCAGACTTAAGGATTAGCTCGTTTTGGTGACCCTCGCAGACTAATCAGAAGATTAGAGTGGCTCAGATGGCGGAGCCAGTGTTGAGATTCCATTCTAAAGGTTCAGTTTACTAGGTCTATTCTTTGTTCGAGTCAATTTGGTCAACTTACTATTTTTAGTAAGTGGTATTTTGGGTATGGCCAAGATTAGCAGGGTGTCTACACGGAGTGTCAGATGTGCCAGGATTGAGTTTCAGGGAATCTCCAATTTGAGAGACTTACTATTTTTAGTAAGTCTATTTTTAGCAGTTGGCTATTTTTGGCAATGGGTTATTTCTGGCAGGTCAGTTGGCGTTTGAGGCTCTGGTGTCAGAAATGAGTTTGTCACAGTCAATGTGATTCGGTGGCTTTGGTTTTAAAGGTTATCGTTATTAAATTAAATTATTTTAATTTAAAAACTTTATTACTTTATAACTTTAATGTTATAAAGTGAAGTTATCATTTAAAAGCCTTTTTAATGAAAAAAGTGAAATTGTGCTTTTTCCGAAAAAGCTATATATTCATTTCGAAAAAGCACTTTCATTCATCCATTGTTGAATTATGATTTTATTGAAGTTTGTGAGACAGACAACCTAGCTAGGGTTTTGAGGACTGGTTCCTCTTCTAGCAATTTGAGCCATTACAGATTGATGGTGAATTTTGCAGCTGTATCTGAGATCATAGTCCAGTGCTGAAGTATACTGGATGTGTGTGAAGTTTTTAATTCTACAGGCAAATCGATTTTATCTCAAAGATTTCGAATTGTCTTCATGCTGAGGTTCTGAAGGTTATTGTGAATTTGTTGTGATTTATCAATTGATAGTGGAATTTGAATTCCTTGTTGAGGACAAATTTCTAAAGAATCCTGAATTTGTAGAAGGCCATACAGAATTCTTTCATCCAGGGCTGTACGGAAATCTGCTAGTTCTGTACGGAAGTTTGAATCCGTACTTGTTGCAGCCAGCCGTAGGTGTTTTGGAGTTTGCGGGATTTGTTCTTTGCCTTTGTTTTCAAATTGCAGTGTTGCGGCTTGCCTGTAGATGCCAGCAACAAGTTAACGTTTTGAGAGTGGGTTGGCACGTTTTTCTTCCAGCTCTGATTCTTCTTCCAGCATACGTAATATCTAAAGGTGCATTAATTTGATACATTTGTTTGCAAAAGGAATTTGGTCATTTAAAATGTTCAATTTATTTTACAATGGCACGTTGGAAGTTGTTTTAAATAAATTGCAATTAATAACTGATGAAATCTATCACTTTTTCATATACTTTTGGAATACAATTTAAACAAGAAATTGCAAATTAATTTGAAGAAAAACTAGTTTGTTAATGAGAGCCAGTAGGGCTCTTTACATTATCTCCATACAGAATAATGTTATTCAACTGATCTCCTGGCCGTACACAAACTGTGTCCAAACAAGACTCAAAAAATATGTGTATTTGCTCAGAAGATCCCAATAATCCTCCGCTTTATTTTATCGATTGATATGATGTAAGTTTGATAGTCTTGCTTCTGCTTGGCCTCTGAGTCTGTTTGATTTGTGACATGATATGTTTGATATCTGCATATCTTGTTTTGACATCAATGACTAACCTGATTGTCCAACGAGAACATCTCCTCCCCAAATATAAAGAACTTTCTAATATCTCTACAAAACCATTTTACCCAGACCATTTACATAGAAGCAAGATAATCTTGAACCTTTCGTATTTCTGATATTTGCTTCTGTTCTAATTTCATTCTTTACATGCATGGCTTATAGGTCCAAGTTTTGAAGTCACAACAAAAAACCCAGAAGTAAATAGAAGGTAATATTTAAACAAGAAATCTGAAATAGCATGGTAGGAAGCATTAAGCACTGCCGACATTCAACAAACCTCCAGTGCAGAAACAGTTGTCTTAGCTTTTGCCAAATCATAGAGGTTCGTATCTGTCTTGAACTTGAAGTCAAGTCTGTAAAAAAACATAATGACAATAGGTGACAGTTAGCATATATTTACATCACAATCTATGGGCCCTACAGGCATCTCAACAAAAAGCTGTTTAAAGTAAACCAAAAAAAATTTATTACTACACAATTTATCATAAGCTATTAAAATTAATTTTTGGCATATGACATCAGCTTGTTTAATTGATATTACACTAAAATATATTCTACAAACATGCGATAAATCCATCGCCAGTATTAAAAACAAACTACGAGCAGATAGCTCAATAAGCTCCCAGGTACTACATGCTATTGATATATTTGCTGTACAAAAAGTTGAATGAGCAGTCAAAAGTAAATGAAATAAGGCATGGCAGATTCTAAAACAGGAAAGGAAATGAACACCAAACTATTTTTATGTGCCATTACTACAAATGTTTTAGAAACAAACAGAATTTCTGTTGGAAGATATAGATCAGAATCCAACATCAAGAAATGGCTGGAATGAAAAGTTAAAATAAAATCTAAGTTGCTGATTCGGGTTCCGGTTTGGATACAAGTATGGGGTTCTGGTACAGGGGTACGGGAAATTTTTTTCCCTTGGGTACAGATTCAGGTTCATCTGTGTATGTGTGTGTGTGTACAACCACACATGTTCAAACATCGAAGTTATATATAAAAAAAAGAATGATACTCATAAATCCATAAATTCCAAAGAAATTATACATAAAATACCTCATTTATCCTATTCATAATTTGCAAAAATGAAAAAACTCCAGTCTCAAAATGTCATTACAAAATGAAAGTTCAAATTACAATTGACATTTAATATTTGTTAATTTTTGAACCAGAATATAATAAATGCTATAATCGGAACCTTTAACATCAAAGCACAAGAAAACCAGATGCAGATTTACCCTGGGAAAACCCTCCTACTCGAGAGAAAAAACCCAGCCACACCCAGAAAAGATTCTCTTTATTTAGATATCAAAATCAATACAACAGTTCTTCCTTATGATTGAAGTTTTCAACACTTTCAATCAATAAGCTTGTTCTTATTGTATCAAACTCTCAGCAAGATTCACAGAATCAGATCAAAGATCATACCCAAATCAAAAACCTTATTGAAATACAAAATGAATATGATACTCAGCACTTAAACACTTAGTGCAATAAACTCAGAAAAACAAAAACACTATGATTCTGAAATAACAGCAGCATGTAATCACACCACTGAAGAATCACGATACACTATAAGCTAATGAAAGTAGCTCCAGAGAAAAACGATCATCGCTGAGTAATTAAGAATTTCAATTCATCCATCATCCCATGACCACCAAAAAATATATAATAGAAGACGACACTTTGCACCTCAAAGGCTGAATGTGAACCGTCTAAGGTTATGAACAAACATCGAAAGAATAATAAAATGAGCTGTTGCCAGCAAAGCTATGAACCGTCGTCCATAATAACTGTAAACAGTTGACCATAAATAGTACGAGCTCGAACAAAATGAAAACTGACGGCATAACATATACACATACACAATGCCAAGCCAACGTGGAAAATGCAAACACACAGAGTCAAGAATAAGATGTTGAGTCACCATAATAATTATCAGTGAACAATAAAAGATAAGGTAAACTATGATTCCAAAGAACCACCACGAACTGAAGTCAATAAGACATGAGCCAGCGATGCCATGCGGATTAAAGACTCCAGAATAGCACACTGATTAATAACACTTGCACATTAAGTCTGAGCGGTGACAGCTGAGAGTGGTTGACGTTAACGGTTACAAATATGAAGGAGGTCTCTCGCAGCTACTACTTCCAACATAAACACTCCCTCTTAGCAAGAGAGAGATCATTCATATATCATAGTGTGCCTCAACCTGACAAGCACAATGAAGTTGCAACAAAAAATGTCAATAAAAATCTCATCAGACTTTCTCAACATAATATTATTATCTGAGCATAACAATATTCACCGTAGTTACTCGTAGGCGATGAATCAGAAAAGTATAAAAATAAAGTCATGGAGTCACACACATGACTTCCTCCATGGTTACTCCCAGAGGGTAAATCAAAGGCTTTCACCTCAAATCCCAGAGAAGAATGCATTGCCTCCTTGCCTACTTGCAAAGGGTGGTTCCACCTTGCCTACTCGCAGAGGGTGGAACAAGGGCTTTCACCTCAAACTTCTCCCAGAAAAGAATGCATTACCACCTTGCCTACTCGCAGAGGGTGGAACAAGGGCTTTCACCTCAAGCTTCTCCTAGAGAAGAATGTAATGTCCCCAGTTGGGATCTCCCTTGATTTAGTCCTGAAACAGTAATTTCAACTTGAGGTGAGAACTATAATATTTGTGTGAATAAAAAACTTATCAAATTTTAAGATGTTTCATTAAAATATTTAATTTAAAAGCTTAAGAATAATTCAAAGGTTAGGACATATCTTGATATAACCACAATAGCTTCCCTCCTTCTAAGTTGAGTATTGCCTCATTCTATAATGAGCTTTGATGAATAATCCTAATCCTTAGGAAGAGATCTTAATCAAATTCCATGCTCTTTAGGGTGGACCTCATGGGGCTCTAGTTACCTTAAATGGCCATTCTAGAACAATCCTCGAGCTATGTCACCATCTCATTATGAATTTCTTCTTCTAAGGCCTTATGGATATCCCTTTCTTGGTATATCCATCCTTATAACCCTTTGGAGAGACTTTATCTCTTCCCAATCCTTAACGAGAGATTGTGATCAAGTACTTAGCCCCTAGGGGAGTGCTTCCTAGGGTTCTAGTTGCCTTGCACAACTTAGAACAACTCTCCAACTAAGTACCATCTCCTTGCTATAATTCTCTCTTTAAGACCTTATGGATAATCAACCTTGATATATCCATCCTTCCTAGAAGAGAGCTCTTTCTCACCCTAGGCCTTATGGATACCCACTCTAGTGTATCCATCCTTAGATATGCATATGTCCTTAACTTTTAAAATATATACTAACCTTTAGAGATACGTGATCTCTACCTTAATTCTTTTCTAGGAATTTCAATATTCACCAAGAATGTCCTTGATCTTAGTCCTTCCAACACTCACCAAGAATGTCCTTGTGATCTCTTGATCTGGTTTGTTGAAAATGAACTGAATTGCATATGAATGCATCGATATGATTGTTGATGATTCTTACAATTAGATCATTCTTATAATTTACATATATGGGATTATTCATATATATTTTATTGATTAATTGAATAAACAACTCAGATGTCTATAAATATATTAAGTCATCTGTCATGAGTCATATTTAATGTAGGGATAGTACAAATCTATATACATATGTATGCATATATAGTTTGTTCAAAATAATACATTTTCTTATAATCAACAATTAATTCCTTATTATTCAAAAATAATAATATTAACTAATAATATTAATATATTAATTAATAATATTAATCAAGTATTAATCAATTTTAGAAATACTAATCAATATAATATTATTAAGTCATAATATCCATATTAAATAATACCAAACAATGTAACATTAATTATTAATAATATTAATCAATATTACTAATATTAATTAATATTAGCAATATAAATCAATAGTACTAATTCTACCGAACTATTTCTAATAATACAAATACCATGACATTGAAATATAATTTATGAATGATCTCTGGCACGTCATTGGAGAATGGCCACGTATGCGACCATAGGAAGCAACGTTTTGGGCAGAGACATGATCCAAGGTTATTGAGAGTCATGACTCCCTACGTAAGGGTGATATAAATAATAGCAGGGAAACAAACATTTAAAGAAGAACAAAAAAATACATGTCACGGGGGAGATAGAAAAAAGAAATATCAGGAATTAATAATCAAGATTCATATCCTTAGTCTGCAAGCTTCCCAGTTGTTGATGCCCTTTCACGGGACCCCACTTCAACGTGATTATTGAGATAGCAGAGCATTGGAGACACTTGATCATTGTCGAGTATGCTCGTGATCAGTGGGCAGCTGGCATTGTTGATGGTAGCATACAGGACAGCAATTATACCCTTGCAAATGAGTTAATCATTTACAAGGGAAGGATCTATCTAGTCCCTGGATCAAGTGTCAGACATATTATCTTTCTAGCCTTTCATGATTCTCCATTGACTGGACATCCCGAGTTCTTCAAAACCTATAGACAAATTCGGGAGAGATTCACGTGGAAAGGCCTAAAGTCTAATGTGCAATAGTATGTTCAAGACTGCGCTATTTGTCAGCAGAACAAACAGGAACATTCTTATCTTGCAGGGTTCTTGCAGCCACTTCTCATTCCTGAGCGGAAGTGAGAATGTTTTTCTATGGATTTCATTGTGGGCTTTGCCGAAAGCCCAAGGTAGAGCCTGCATTTCGACTCACCAAATATGCTCAATTCTTTCCGATCAACACCACTAATTCAGTTGTTAAGATAGCGTAGTTGTTCTTTTGGGAGATGTTTAGATTACATGGTTTACCACGAACTATTGTGAGCAACCATGACAGTCATTTCATGAGTCATTTCTAGAGGGAGCTTTTCAGGTTATGTGGGACGGAGTTGACTCAAAGTTCTAGTTACCACCCTCAGACCGGTGGTCGGACAAGATAGTAAATCAGTGGGTGGAAGGCTATAAGAAGAATTATGTTTCATCTCAGCAGTGGGCTTGGATGAAGTGGATATACTTATTTGAGTATTGTTATAATTCCACTCATAACATGAGTATTCAGATGTCTCCATTCCAGGCTCTGTATGGGTATGATCCCCCTAGTTTCATGGACTTATTGTGCAGCGATAGTCGGGTACTGTAAAGAGCCTGACTGGCTCTTGGCTCCAAGTAATCCAATTCTTCAAATAATATGCACTTTTAAAGATTTTTTAATAAAATAAATATATTTATTTTGAATCTTCTCAAAATTTAATAGCATAAATTTAAACAAATTATCTATCACCAACTGGCAGGCACAATTATCCAGGAGAATTCATAATTTCTAATTCAAATTCAAATGTTCCAAAATAAATATTGAGCACCTGGCAAAATATATATACGGAATGAGAGGAAATTCCTCCTGAAGGTCTCACGCAATCCAGGAATGATAAAATGCAGTCCAAAACTGAAGTTGCTGCCACCATGGAAGCACACGCAGCTAATTCAAGACTCCACGCAGCCAAAGAAGGGAGTCATGTGCCTTCCTATGCTCAAACGCTGCTGCCAGGAAGAAAACGTGGCTACAAGAAACAAGACGCCACCCTAAATATGGTTCACGCAGCCTCAAACAAATTGTATGCAGCACGTGGTTAATGATTTGCAGCCTGTATGTTCTGAAAGCAACCACTTAGGAGATACAACAGCCTCCTTGCATACTGGCAATATCCAGATAAATGAAAAATCGAACCCAGCTGTAGAATGAATGAATTCAATCTATACTTGCACCAAATTGATATACATCAGCATCAATTCGCAGCCATGAATTATCATAATTTCTTCAACAGAATCAAATGCACAATTCACCACCACAAGAATGATTCAAAGTGCAATAGAGAGGAATCAGTCCTCAAACCCTTGTTGAAAGCTCTCAACAAAAGACTTCATAATTTTTATCAAAATGAACAATGAATAGTGAAAGTGCTTTTCTGGGTAGAAAATATAGCTTTTTCGGAAAAAGCACAATTTCACTTTTTCATTAAAAAGGCTTTTAAAAGACCTCTTTACTTTATAACATTAAAGTTATAAAGTATTAAAGTTATTAAATTAAAATAATTTAATTTAATAACGATAACTTTAAAAACCAAAAGCCTCTGAATCCCGCCAACTGAAAAAAACTTATTTCCGGCACCAGAACCTCAAACGCAATCTGCCCTGCCGAAAATAACCGACTGCCAAAAATAGCCAACTGCTAAAAATAGACTTACTAAAAATAGTAAGTCTCACAAACTGGAGATTATCTGAAACTCAATCCTGAGATATCTGACACTCCGAGCAGGCACCCTGTTAATCCTCGCCATACCCAAAATACCACTTACTAAAAATAGTAAGTTGACCAAAATGATCCGAACGAAGAGCAAACCTGATAATCTGAACCTCTAGAATGGAATCCCAACGCTGGCTCCACCATCTGACCCCCTCTAATTGCCTGATTAGCCTGTGAGGGTCGCCAAACCAAGCTAATCCCAAGAGTCTAAAAACGGGGACATTACAGTCCTCCCTCCCCAAGATTGCTTGTCCTCAAGGAATCAGGAAAAACAAGAAACATCATAAACCACCCGGATCCCAAGGATGGTCACAAGTAATGTCCTGATCCTCACCAAACTCCTGTGAAGAAAGAACCACCATCAACAAAACAGACATCACTGAAAACATCTGTAAACCAACTGTAGATGTGGATGCTAACAACAACCCAGCGAAACTCAACCCAACTGAAATACCAACTCTATCAAAACCTGAGTCCCTGTCTATCCGGTACTCACACCCAACTACACTGGGAAAACAACAGTGACCAAATGTGTCTGAAACACTGTTATCAACTCTGTCGTCTGATAAACAGTCTTGAGCGTGTGGATACTGCAAGTAATCTAACGTGCAATTGCCAAATCCATCTGCAAACGATGGTGCTAATCCATCCCATAATGGATGGTAAGATACTGAAGTCGATTTACCCTTGTGTGAGATCAAATCTTCCACCTGTGGGTCAAAAGAAAAATGATGAGCATACCCCACTGTATAATGCCGGTAGGAATCCCCAATCTCAGTCAATGGCTCATCATTACCAAACTCGGAATCAAAAGATGGCTCCAATCTCTGACTCCGCATAACTGTAGGCTGGATAGGAACCTAAGCAACCCTCTCAACAAACCCAACCTCAAAATCCATGTGGGGAAGCATAGTAGAAAGAATCTCCACAATCTTCCCGACCAACCTCCGAATAGCACAAGAGCCTCGGATGAGAGTACCCTCAGACACTCTATAAGAATCCTGACGCACCTCTGCACTCTCAAGTAGATACTCCATAAATGACTCAGTGCAGTAGAAATTATATGTGGAAGCATAAACTCGCTTCCCCGCAATCCACAGCTGATCCCCCCGCAAATGTGGCACAACCAACTGCCCCATGCTATCAGCTAAGTGAGATGATAAAGTAGATTCACTCCCAACTAAAGGAAGCAAATCAACTTGAGAGCCTGCCTCCTCTGGTACTCCTACCTCATCTGTACCAAGTGCTCCCATATTCGGAATAGATGTGTCTGCCACAACATCATGTTCCGCAACACCAACTGTAGGAGCAAACTCACCACCAACCACCTCAATGTGCAATCGAACTGGGTCTGGGGCTAGTGTAGACCATAAATGCTCCAACTACACGGTCACCTCCTCTAATCGGATCTGCAACTCCTGAAGAGCCCGCTGAGTGTCCTCTAAAACCTCAGTAGTCGCTGTGAGCTCCTGGGTAAGCTCACTCACCTCCTCCTCTCTGTCCATCAGTGCCTCATAAACTGTACTCCCCCACTCAACTAGGTGATCTCGGTCGGCTACCATCTGTAAATAATTCTACCTCAAAATCTTGACAGCCTCACGCAAAGAGTGAATCTTTGTCAATGAAAGGTAACCACTGCTGGACTCATCTGTCATAGGAGTACCCCAACCATAAACAGCCAGCAACTGACGAGCAGCATCAAAATGCTCGAGAGTAGAAGAGATATCCCTCTCATCAACTCGCAACTGGCTGGTCACATGATGACTTTGCACAACAGGCCTCCTATGTACAACCTCAAATGCACTGTCCATACTATGAGAGGAAGCTGTATCCAACAAACTCCCCTCAAGATCCCCCTCCATCTGTGTACTTACATCTGAGTACACCTCTACAAACTGAGTACAACCATCAAACACGTCCTCATGTAAATCCCGGAAAGCTACTGCTGAAACTGACTCAAAACAATCTCCAGCTCCCTCGTCCTCTGCAACTATCTGATAGCCCAGACCCTGAGACACATCCTCATGAGTCACTAACGAAGTGACCCTCTCTCCAGAAGTGGAAGCCCTGGCTGAAACAAACTCTTGCCACTCATAAGCTTCCTTGTCCTCATCTGTGGGTCCCTGGAACCCGCCATCACCATATGACAATGCTAAATCTACACGCAAAGTCAAATATAGAAAGCCAGAAACACTACAACACTCATCGTCCTTGCTCTCAGCATCGGAGATATCTGCAATGCTAGTGTACACATCAACTATCTGCATCCCCTCTACTAACTCTGGTTGCATACCCGACTCAATGTCGTCATATGAATCAACTAAACTGTGGCATGAAACTATGTCGCCCAAATCAGCTGCAACACTCCTATCCTGAGTGTCATCACTAGAAAGCTCCATGCTCACATCCTCAGCACAGGAATAAACCATTGTCTCCTGTACTGATCCTATACTGTGACTGCTATCATAAATCTCTAAGCTGTCAGAGCTCACACGCTCCTCGCAGTCATCACCCAGCATCTCACAGGGGGTGTCATCTCCAATGCAACTCACAACATCCTCAAAAGTGTCATCAGATGTGTCTATCCTATCAGCTCCCACATTTCCTACTAAAATCTCATATGTGGACACGTGTCTTTGCACACATGACTCAACATCAAGTTGTGCACCAATAATGTTGGAGCATGAAATGTCATCATCTAACCCAATTGTAATGCCCAAATCTCCACCCTCGCCACTGGGAGAATCCGTACATGACTCAGTCCCATCTGAGGAAGCAACTGCCTCCTGAACTGGAGCAACACTACTACAGCTGACACAAACATCTCCAATAATAACTCCCTCCATGAAAGAGTCTAAACACTCAGTGATAACTGCAACATCAGCTACCTCCGTACAATCTGTAGTGACTGCTCTGGGAGCCTCAACCTGGTGATACTCAGCACTGCTGTCAACCAATGGCACTGAAACATCCACCGGTTCCGATTCAATAAATCCATCATCAACACTGCAAATGGGAATAGCAGGTGCTGAACTAGATGCAGGAACATCAGCATCGCAGACAACTGTCGAAGAAAACTCTAGCCTTCTCCCCTGTAAACTCGATGTCGGCCTTCTAAAGGTAGAGACCATATAACTGGCTGCCCTATCTACTGTAACTGGATCCGACAAACTCTCTGCCAATCTCTGTTGATGCAGTCTCAGTCTCTCAACGCTTTCTACTAAAGCATTTAATTCCGCTCTATTTCCCTTACTGCTATGACGACTTCCGGAACTGGATCTCCTGTATTTATCCATAGCTAGGGAAAAAAATGGAAGTGTTGGTCACTTTTAAAATACTTCAGAAAATAAATGAATCTAGACCCCACAGGATGGCAGGAAGAAAGCTCTGATACCCCTGTAAAGAGTCTGACCGGATCTTGGCTCCAAGTAATCCAATTCTTCAAATAATATGCACTTTTAAAGATTTTTTAATAAAATAAATATATTTATTTTGAATCTTCTCAAAATTTAATAGCATAAATTTAAACAAATTATTTATCACCAACTGGCAAGCACAATTATCCAGGAGAATTTGTAATTTCTAATTCAAATTCAAATGTTCCAAAATAAATATTGAGCACCTAGCAAAATATATGTACGGAATGAGAGGAAATTCCTCCTAAAGGTCTCACGCAATCCAAGAATGATAAAACGCAGTCCAAAACTGAAGTTGCTGCCACCTTGGAAGCACACACAGCCAAAGGAGGGAGTCAGGTGCCTTCCTATGCTCAAACGCTGCTGCCAGGAAGAAAACGTGGCTACAAGAAACAAGACGCCACTCTGAATACGGTTCACGCAGCCTCAAACAAATTGTATGCAGCACGTGGTTAATGATTTGCAGCCTGTATGTTCTGAAAGCAACCACTTAGGAGATACAACAGCCTCCTTGCATACTGGCAATATCCAAATAAATGAAAAATCAAACCCAGTTGTAAAATGAATGAATTCAATCTATACTTGCACCAAATTGGTATACATCAGCATCAATTCGCAGCCATGAATTATCATAATTTCTTCAGTAGAATCAAATGCACAATTCACCACCACAAGAATGATTCAAAGTGCAGCAGAGAGGAATCAGTCCTCAAACCCTTGTTGAAAGCTCTCAACAAAAGACTTCATAATTTTTATCAAAATGAACAATGAATAGTGAAAGTGCTTTTTCGGGTAGAATATATATAGCTTTTTTGGAAAAAGCACAATTTCACTTTTTCATTAAAAAGGCTTTTAAAAGACCTCTTTACTTTATAACATTAAAGTTATAAAGTATTAAAGTTATTAAATTAAAATAATTTAATTTAATAACGATAACTTTAAAAACCAAAAGCTTATGAATCCCGCCAACTGAAACAAACTTATTTTCGGCACCAGAGCCTTAAACGCAAACTGCCCTGCCGGAAATAACCCACTGCCAAAAATAGCCAACTGCTAAAAATAGACTTACTAAAATTAGTAAGTCTCACAAACTGCAGATAATCTGAAACTCAATCCTGAGATATCTGACACTCTGAGCACACACCCTGCTAATCCTGGCCATACCCAAAATACCACTTACTAAAAATAGTAAGTTGACCAAAATGATCCGAATGAAGAGCAAACCTGATAATCTAAACCTCCAGAATAGAATCCCAACGCTGGCTCCACCATTTGACCCCATCTGATTGCCTAATTAGCCTGTGAGGGTCGCCAAACCAAGCTAATCCCAAGAGTCTAAAAACGGGGACATTACAGGTACCCAAAGCAGGTGACTTGCTACAGGATAGCCAGGACATCATGAAGACACTAAGGGATAACATTCAAAGAGCTCAAAATCAGGAAAAGCAGTATGTTGATCAAAGGAGGATTGCTCGTTCTTTTTAGGTGGGTGATATGGTTTATTTTATGTTACAGCCTTACCGACAGTCCTCCATCAGGAAAGGCGGAGCTAAGAAGCTCAAGCCCTACTACTATGGTCCTTTCCGTGTATTGAGATGCGTTGGGGAGGTTGCTTATGAGTTAGATTGGCCTCCGGACAGCAGAGTTCATAATGTATTCCATGTATCGCACCTGAAGAAGGCGTTGGGCCGTCATGTTGTCTCATCTTCTACCTTACCCCCTCTAGATGATGAGTGTAGATTGGAGTTGATCCCTAAGGCTATTTTGGATACCAAGGAGAGGCATTTGCGCTGGCGGATGATCAAAGAGTTTTTGGTGAAGTGGCAGGGACTTCCGAAAAACAATGCCACTTGGGAGCCTGAGCATATACTTCAACACCCCAAACTGCGATTGCTTGAGGACAAGCAATCTTGGGGAGGGAGGATTGTAATGTCCCCATTTTAGCAGGTTCCCGTAGCTGGGCATGGTCAGTTCATCGTTGCGACCCTTGTCAGCTGACAGTGGGATTTGAGGGTCTCTATGATAATCTTGCTATTTTTAGTAAGTATATTTTGAGCAGTTTCTATTTTTGGCAGTGCAGTGAAGGTAGAGGGAATTGAGCAGCAAGAAAATTTATTGATCTTTTTAATGGGGCTTCATCTTTTAAGTTGTTTATTAAGTCTATCTTAATGAATAGCTATATCTTTGTGTTATAATTTAATGGTGTGTGTGAGAAGCCTCTAAAATGAAAAGTGTATTGGAGAAGCTACACTATTTTTAATGCTTTTAAAGAGAATTTTGGGAGAAATCGAATTCATTCTTGGACTTAGCTTTTATTTTATGGTAGTTTTGTTGAGACGTTCTTCAACTAGGGTTTGAGGACTGATTCCTCCCCATATTTGCATTCTGAATCACTGTTTTGGTGGTGAATTGTGCATCTGGATTCTAGGAAATTAATTCTGATTCCATGCCTGCAAATTTGATGTTGTATACCAAATTTGATTAGTAATGAGCATTCAAAATTCAGTCTGAGACATTCTATTGCTGGTGCGATTTATTCCTGAGGCTCACATGGAAATTTAGGAGGCTGTTGTATCTCCTTAGTGGCTGCATTCAACACCAAGAGACCACGTTAATTTATTAAGAAGGCTGTGTATCATATTGTGGAGACTGCGTATCATATTCAGAAGGTTGCATTTCATATCTTGGAGGCTGCATTTCATATTGTAGAAGCTTTGTTTCATATTGTAGAGGCTGCGTGTCATATTTGGAAGCTGCAATCTTCCATGGAAGTTGTGTCACATCCTATAGTGGCTGTGTTTTCATTCCCTAGTGTAATGTCCCCACAAGGTCTTATGGGATTTGGGACTTAATTCTTATATTTCTATTGTGAGAGACTTATAATCAATCACATCAATCCTTGATGATTGTTTTATGTAACCGAGTCAATGGCTAACTTTATCTTATTTGTGCCTCTTCTTATCCAAATCACATCCCTTTCATAATGGAGCAGATCAATTCACTTAACTCAATCATTTGTTTCCATTTTAATTAACAGTTGTGTTGATTCCTAATAACTTGGGCATTTCCACACTTATTTATATGATTGCTAACTGGAGTTACTTGTAAATTTGTTAATGTTTAATAATCGTTTGTGTTAAGTCTTTAACTAATTGTTATTATCTCACATTGTTACTTGTCAATATTCTCTGCTTGTTATCTCTTATTGTTGGTGTCATCCAAGTCACCATTCATTGCTCATCGCAGGATGTGTGTTGATGTGATTAACAGTGTCATTGTTTGGTCTTTGTAAACATTTTGCTATGACTGCCGAATATGTGTAGTTCTCATGCATGGGATAGAGGTTGTTGAATATAATCCCAATAATGCGAAGTGAATCTCGCATAGATTTTTATCTCCAACGCCACATTGATACTCGGTCTGCCACTGCTAGCAGAGATATTGAACTCGCCGAAAACATATACTCAATCTTATATATATCTCGCTTGGACGACCCATGGGAATTGACGACCTTCAGATGATTGTGGGCCAGTTCTTCACTTGTATCGTATGTGACTCCACTTATATGGTGCTACGCGTGCCGAGTTGTCATATTGTATTCTCCCGTAGGTTGCTGACTGTTTGTCTTGTTGTTAATTCCGTCTATTATAGTCACAGGTATAACATTTATTCTCCTCCAATAATTTGACCCCCGATATCATTAATGAATCCTCATTTATTGAATTTATCCCCTCTACACCAGATATTATTCTGATCGGAGCTTTCAATCTTTATCTCCTTTCTGTCCAGAAATTAGGCATACTTCGTAAGATATAGTTTCTGTGCATATTTTAATTGCTGACGGTGTTAGGTCTACTGAATCTTCAATTAGCGAACGTTCCTCTTCCTCCTTTCTCCCCCGTCCAGGAATCTCGCACTTGTATGTCAATTAAGCCATGACTATGGTCGCGACTCCAGACAATGCCGACCTTTCAAGTTTTACGGGAGTCAATTAGTATTGGTCATTGATTATCATGTGTATAATATATGATCACTGACTATTATATAGTTGACTTAGGATTGTCTATTATGAAATACGATACCTATTATATGAATAAGAATATAATACAAAATTGATAGGTATTAATATTATATATTAATTATAATGATTGATTGATTATATTAATATTGTTTAATATAAACAATATTTCATAACTATTAATTGATTAGTTATTATTATTTCTAATATTGCTTATTAATATTGATTAATAATATTTAAATAGAATACACATTTGTATATTGATTATGGTCTACATACCATATTATTAATAATTTCTTCATTATAATAATAATTTAAGATTATATATTCAATAATAATATTTATTTAATATATATATATATATATATAACTATTTTCTCTCATTTATCTATTTATCTTTATTGCCATGATTTAGGGGGTTAACGAGGGACATGACACCTAGTGGCTGTGTTTTACCTCTGCAATGCCACGTTTTCAAAAGGTGCTTACATGAAGTGAAATTTATGTAATGTTATTTGAGTATTGGCAAGTTACTGAATTTAATCAATTGATGAGCCTTGGACTTAGTAGAAATTTGCTATTTGATATTATTCATATTCTGAAAAAATTACAAAAAGACAAATACATTTAAAAACAAAACAATTGCAAACAAGTCAAAAGGAAAAAAGATATAATCTTCAGCAAAGAGCCAGCAGGGCTCATTACACCCTAAAATACCTCTAGACACAAAAATTGAACCAAATAGGGGACAACTAAGATTGAACCAATCCCGGTATAATGATTTGGCATGAATCATCACAGATTCGCAAAACTAATCATTTTGTGAATTGGCAGGTTGAAGTTTTTGAAATGATGGTTGGTAGATTATAATGAACCAAGGAAATTTCAGATTTAGCTTGGTTTCAAAAGTGGGCTAACAATGATAATCATCAGCAAAAGGATTTTAATTTCGAGAATAAACAAAGACTAGTTATCAAGCATGAGTGTAACAAGACATTGTAGAAAATAAAAATAACAATCACCACAAAAAGCAAATAACTGCTATGCCCGACAGAAGTCTTCAATTAATTGTGAGCACACTTCATTTAATTCTACTCCAATATGGAAAAAACAATGACCTAAGCCTCTTACGCTTCCAATGATAGTATAAATCAACCCTAGTTTACACCCAATGACCTCCACAACCTCACACAATCCACTATCCTATTATAAAGTTAGAATAATGATTTAATAAAGTGTGTGTTTACATTTGTATGTAATAAGTAATGGGTTAGCATTTATAAGTGGTTGTAGCTCCTCAATGAGTCAGTTGAATGTATAGAACTTATATAATGTGTCACTCTCAATTAGATGCACATCAATTCTCCAATCCCATTTCTTTGGTCTTCCCAACATTGATATCAGAGCCAAATCATGTTGTTCAAAGCTATACAATCATATACAACACCAATCATACGAAGTCTCAAGGACAGAGAAGATTGTAAACCACAAGCTAAATTTGGGAGCAAATTGTGGTGAAAAATAGTAACATAATTTCTTGTATTTCTAAGGCCATAGTATTTAGGGCACAATTTTAATTTCCCTTAATCGTAAGCATGTCAATTTGCAAAGATCACATAGAAGATGGTTTGTTGTGCAAAGACAACTTGAATCACTACATTTGGGCTGAAAGTTGTAGAAAAGAAAATCTAAACACAATTGTGAGCATTTTCAATTGCAATTTTGGAGTCATAGCTAACAAAAACACAATGGCAATAGCCAACAAGAATTGTGAAGGTAACAAACGAAGTTGGGCATAATTGCATGTCATTTTCAAAAGTCCTCACCCCATGGCTCTGCACCAAAACAAGAAATCACAATTTTTAAGAAGGCAAAAATTTGCAGAATATTTACAATAATTGCGTAGGTTTTCTTTCCCATTTTTCACAATCAATAAAAAATAAAACTCATGGCTAGCATAAAGTTTGTACTTAAATTTCCAGATTTTGTACAAACAATGAAAGAGAAAAAAGTGTTTACAAAAAACAAGTACCTATGTTCTTAATTCCTCTATCATAGAGTCTATATTAAGAGAGTGTTGCAGACGGAATGGCACTTTATTATAGTGTGCAGCTTATGAGGATATTTGTACCTAGTACGGAAACAACATGAAAGTTGGGAACCTTCATGAGTTATTTGAGAAAGCAAAGTTCTATGAAACAAATTAGACAATGGTAATTGCCTGTTTATTATTCAGGAAGGAATACAATTTATAGGCAATTACATTGCAATAAGTTTCTAAAAGAAATGAAGGACTGCTGAAGAAGTGAATAGAAACATTCTAAACTAACTAAACTGAATAGAATCTAAACTAATAAATTACCTTATTGACCATTAACTATATGTAGATATTATTCTAACACCCTTCTTTAATGGTCAATTTGTCAACTACACCAAGTTGCCCCCTAAATTTGACAAACTTATCTGGACTCAATGATTTGGTGAAAATGTTTGCCGTCAAATCCTCAATTCGAACATACTGCAACTGAACTTATGTCTTACCAGTTTGCGGATGCAATGACAATGAAGCTCAACATGCTTGGTACGTTCATGGAAGATCGGATTTTTGGCTAGTTTAAGCACCACTTCATTGTCAATGTACAAGGGAGATTGTCCAACTTGTGACATTTGCATGTCAGAAAGCATCGTTGGAAGCCAAATCGCCTCACAAGTTGCATTAACAGTTCCTCGATATTCTTCTTCAGTTGACGAAAGAGCCACTATCTACCACTTCTTGTTGGTCCATGTGACTACACTTGTATCCAAACTAAACACATACCCAAAGGTGGATTTCATATCATCCAAAGAACCTGCTCAATCTGAGTCTGTCAAACCAATCAGCTTTGTGTTGTCACTAATTTTGTTTTAGTGAAATTAACGATCAACCCCATAAAAATAATCAAAATTTCCATTAAAAAGCATGGATATACCACAAATCGGACCTTTTTATCGCATTTACATACCTTTCTGCATATAAAGTGTCATGCAAAGGGATATAAATACCCAAAAATACTTTAAATCGGACATTTTAGACGTCAATACATATCATTTTGTATGTAATATAATTGTGATTAGTAGTTGAACTCCCAAAATGCAATTTGTCGAACCTTTTAAAGGTCATTACATGTTTCATTACATACAATTTATAGTGTTAAGCGTTTAAAAAGCCCTGAAATATATCAAAAGCGAACCTTCTGAAGCATATTACATGTAATGTTACTTGCATAAAGTAATGCAACATACTTTAAAATCCCCGATGATTTAATTTATCGGGCGTTTTATGTAACATTACATATTACTTTACATGTAAAGTTACATATGAATGTAATGTCGAACCAAACTTTATGTCTGGAGCAAAACGTGGAAACCTAAAGAGCTTGGAACTCTATGTTAGCACAGTCATAAATGTCAAATTCAAAGGATTACATCAAGCTCTATTATGAGTTTATAACTCTTATTCTCACCTCCATCATTATTTCAAAACGCATGGAGACTAGTTTCCTCTCCTACACGAACAATATATTAGCGTATGGCCTCGAATTCATGTTATTTTCTAGTATTTTGTGCATTAGAAACCGACATTGTGTGGCTCTTCCAAGTTGTCTAAAGTATTTTCTTCCTCACTTTCACAGTTCAAGGAAGATTTGTCGATTCACATTCTCTCTCTGTGTTTTCATAAATGTTTAGTTTCGTTTTTATGTCTTGGGCATCCTTTTGTTTCTTTTTTTGTTTCAAATCTTGTTTCAATCATAGTGTCGTTTTCTTTGAGATTTGATTCTTTCTGTTTGAAACTATTGGGAGTTGTGTTTTACTCATGTAAAGATATTATTGAACTCATTTCTTATCATTAGCAATCACCAGATGATAAAGAGCTTGAGTCTGCAAACCCTAATATATACTTCAATTCCAAAATCATGTTTAACAAACTTCACATCCCATATGCAAGATGTGCATTTTGTCTACTAGTCCCAAGTATAACTCCCATTACTTTCAAAAACGTATAGCATGTAAATCAGAGGCTTAAAATCTCGATAACATAACTCCAATGATCCTGTTGTAAAAGCTTGTTGCAAAGATCTAGAAACTTCAAATCAACAATAGTTTAAGTAATGTTGAGTGTTTCAATAAAATGCTCATAAGACTATGGTAAACTTTTTAGAGTGATGACTACCATGTCTTCTTCGTCCATTTTTTGACCCACTACCTCTAGTTGATCGCAGATGTCTTTGACTTTTGTCAAGTGTTTTTGTAGAGATATCTTCTCGTCCATCATGTTTGAAAAGAACATGTTCTTAAGAAAGAATGCATGGCTCTTATCTGACGTTACATGCAGATCCTTTGGGTGCTTCCAGATCTGAGCAGCTGATTTGCCACAGCTGAACATGAGTTGCTGAAAGTTTGATAAGCATCGTCGCTTCATAGTTGTGCTCATCAAACTTATCATGATCTTTTCCAACAATGGTAGGATGAGAGCTAGTGCCAAGAACAAATTTTGCAACAGCATTATGGAGTTTCTTCTTTTAGATAGTGCATTCTGTGTTGCATTTCAACCAGTGTTAAAAGACTCAACGAATCTGCCCTAGACTTTGTGAGTCTCAAGCCCAGGTAACTCAACAGAGTCTACTGTGCTCAGGCCTCAGACTCGGCCGAGTCTAGACAAGTCTAGACAAACTTGCCAAGTCTACCAAACTCGATATTCTTGTCAAGTCCCATGCCTGAGACTCTGTCACAGCTCAAAGGCTACAAAAGTAGAAAAAAAAACATTTTAAATAAGCTTTCCTTGTTCAACTTAACTTTATATTTGCCTCCCAAACTTAACAGGACCATTCTATTGTTTGCAAACACAAGGAGATGAAAAGAGAAATTTGAGAAAAAATATTGGGGCATTGAAGAGCACAACAACAAATAGATTGAAGAGGAGATAGTGATTGTTGATTGGTTGTGCAAGTTAGCAGCTTGCATTCACACATTTAGAGGAATTAAAAGAAGGATTTGGAGGATGCCTTTCCAAATTTGAAGTGCATTTCTTCATTTTTGGAGCAAATTTGAAGAGGTGAGTTAAATTTTTTTGTTGTTTTTTTATTTTTTACTTTTCTATTTCCATTTTATTATACATTTGTTATATTTTTGTTTGATTTTATATTGATAAAAAAAGGTGAAAAAACCCTAGCTTTTCTTTTTCTTTATTTTATTTATTTTTTAATTAATTAGAATGTGTAAAATTTGAAGATGTTTTTTTTTATTTATGATATATTGCAGCATAATGTCTGAGTTTGACATTAGTGGTAACCCAAATACAAACCCAGCTAAAAAGGATAGGGCTGGAAACATGCTATCCCCACATCAAAAAACAGAGAAGTAATATGTTTTCATTACAAAACAAAATATAGTGGGGGAGGTATTAACCAGTTGAAATATCACCTTGCACATATATCAGGACATGATACCAAAACATGCAAAAACGCACCTATTGATGTCATACATGAAGTGCAAGCTTAAATAGAGGAATTGGAAGAGAAAAACAAAAAAACATAAGCATATGGAAGAAATGACAAACACTGGTGAAGAGGATTCTTTACTTACTTGGCCTACATTTCTTGCATCTATAAGTTGTGGTAGTGCAAGTCTGAGCATTGGGCCTCAGATTCGTAAAAATAAATCCACATTATATTCCCTTTTTGTTACACACAACTCTGGGTGCCCAACCATCACATGAGAGCAAGGGTTGAAATGAAGAGAAGCACGAGGCTGCGAACATTGCAATTGAAGATTTTTGTTTCTACAACAACCTTCCATTTCATGCAACGAGGGATTCATTATTATTTTGATTTCACTGTCTTAATTTTATTGCTTTGAAAAGTATGGCACATTGATTGTTTTAATTTTTAAAGTTGAAAGTAAAACTTAATACTTGTTTTGTCTATTTAATTTGTTTGAGGTCTCCTTATTGGCAAATAATGATAGATGTTGTTAGTGTTTGTGGTGTGAGGTTCAATACCCCTAAAGATGAGCGGATAAAAGGTCCTATTTTGAGTTAAAAGGTGGCTGATGTCGAAGTCACAATTGTTGAAGAGTGTGAGGTATAAAGGGTTGCACCATCATGACTAATGGATGGAATAACAAAAGAAGTAGATAACTGCAGAATATTCTTGTCTCCTCATCAAGTAATTTTTATAATTTGTACTTACTACTTTGAAAAGTAAATTGATTTAGTGATTAAGTTATTAAATTTGATTTTACTAAATTACTTTTTCCTTCTCAACTTGCACGATGTTTTTAAAGTTAATTGATGTTTCAGGGAAAACGAAAAAATGCTAACTGTCTTTGTGAGGTCTTGGAGAAAGTGTTGGAAGACGTGGATGAGGAGAATGTGGTACAGATAGCCATAGAAATGCAGCAAATTATGTTCCTGCAGGTAGACTTCTTATGGAGAGGCAACCCACTTTGTTTTGGATCCCTGGTGCTGCTCATTGCCTTGACCTCATATTGGAGGATCTTGGCAAACTTGCCTAGATAAAAACATGTGCAAACCGCACAAGCAACATTTGTAAATTCATATGTAATCATACTTCGGTCCTCAACCTTATGAGAAATTTAACAAATAAGAAAGAGGTGGCTTGTCCAAAAATCACCTAATTTGCAACCAATTTTACCACGTTGCAATCCTTACTTCAATCCAAGTCCAGTTTAAAATGCACGTCTTCAAGTGAAGAGTGGACCACATCATCATATGTGAAAACACATGCAGGGATTGAAATAGCTGTTTGGGTTTTTTATGAACATGACTTTTGGTAACCGGTCAACAAGATTGTGCGAGTAATTTTCCATTATATTTTTGTTCTCATTTCCATTTCATTTCCCTATTTTTGTTCAAACTTGTTTATGTTCATTGTTCATTGTTAAAAGTAAAAAGTAAAACTTAAAGCTTAATGTTTCAACTTTTACAATGATTGCAATTCATAGAGCCTCTTGTTGACCTCCTACAAGTTGCTGATGGTGAGAAACCCGCAATGGGCTACATTTATGAGGGCATTGACAAGGTGAAGGAGGCCATGAAATGAGCCTTGTTGGCTCTATGCTGAAGATTATGTTTTTCTTTTGAATTCTTTTGCAATTTTATAAATATATAAAATGATCTCAAGCAGCAAATAATTTCTAACTCCAAATAAACCAATTTATTCAATTCAAAGTCTTTCAAATATTCAAATAACATTACATAAATTCGAATGAGAATTGGCACCTTAAGAAATAACACAGCTGCTAGGAATGAATTGTAGCTCCTATGAAATGGTACGCAACTTCAAAGGAATAAATTGCAGCCTCTAAAAGAATATCGCAGCCACCAAAGATAGTATCTCAGCTACCAAAAATAACATCGCAGCCACCCAAAGAAGTAATCACAGCCGATAGGAAAGGAATCGCAGCCTTAAGGAATTAAATCGCAGCATCCCTAGATAAATTCGCAACTTCCTTGTATTAAACCGTAGCTTCTCTGGATTGCCGTACGGACTCCCTAATTCATCATGTATGGAATGAAATCACTACACAATTCATTGGCAATTGGATTCCAACTCAAAATGTGCGGAATTCTGAAGAAGATTCTCATTTCTTCAAAACCAAGAACAAACCCTCAAACCCTTCTCCCAAACTTCTCTACAAAATGCAAACAATAGATATCATTAAATGAATTGTTTTTGTCCAAAGCATTGCTTTTATAATAAAAGATATCTTCTCTCACACACTTTTTACTTACAGAAGACTTTGCTTTATGTGCACATTTGAAATATAATAAACTATTATATTTCTCTTCACTTTAATGCTGAAAATGCCCCTTTCATTAAAAATATGTTATTCTGACACATGTTTTATGAGCTCAAGATTTAAAACTACTCAACCCGGTTCCAACGAGCTATAACACCAAGGTGCTCAATAGACAATCCCAATAAAAATAGCAACCTTAGCCAATTTAATTAAATAATAACCATAATTCACCCATCTTGCGAAAACAACTGAGGAAGCATCAAAATCAAAATCTGACAACAGGAGTGATCTTGATGATGAAAGATGATGAATGAACCTGACAGGGTGACTTACAAAAAATAGACGCTCCCTCTAAGAATCTTGGAGTCAAAAGTGGAAGCCAAAAATAAAATTTGAGAGCATCATATAACTCTTCTAAATCATTTGAGCTCAGTAGAACCATATGTTGACTTACTATAAATGGTAAGTCCCTCAAAATGGGGCCAAAACCCACAATAGGGTCCTCTAATCACCAATATTTGCCTAGAAGGACCCAATGATAGGCTAAATCCACTAACTCCAATGCTCACTCATAATGGGGACATTATAGGCCATTAAATCTAACTATTCAGATAATCAGGCTAGATAAGATTCCCTATGGGAGGTCATTGATCGACGAAGGCACAATCTGCTTTGCAAGACTATGCATTCAATTGACCACTACCTTAGTCCGGTGTTTCGATTCCGCCCAAATTTCAAACCAATGAAGAGGTGTTGAATTACCTCTAGGAAGTTGTACACCAAATATCTTTTGATTAATAATTGGAGCACACGTAGTCTGTAAGATAGAGATGTTTAAAAATTCACAAGCAGACTTATTTTCACGAGACATGCAAGCAAAACCGGACATTAATGATGCCAGGTAAAAATCTATTCAGGGCATAATTTAAAATTTAATCTCAAACTTTTCTATCTATGATTCTATTACCATTTTACGTTAATAAACTCAAAGTTATATAATAGAATTGATTTTTATTTTTTTCATTTTTAGATGCATTGTGGGAGATGTTTGGTGCTACAATGTCGAATCTACAGAGGATTGCAGTTTGTATCTTGAGTCAGCCATGTAGTGCTTCAGGATGTGAGTGCAATTGCAGCATGGTCGAGCATATACACTCGAAAAAGTGCAACAAGTTGGCAGTCCAAAGATTAAATGATCTTGTGTTTGTTCATTACAACCTTCGCCTCCATCACAGATAGATCTTGGGCACTGACACATTTCCTATCACTTTAGAGGAGGTTGATCCACGAGCGGAGTGGAACACAGAGGTTGATCATCCTATTTTCACCAATAAAGACTTGGAATGGGTTCATCAGGTGGATCAAGAGGTAGAGACAGTACATATGGCAAAGGAGGAGGCTAGAGTACGAGAGGACTCATTGGAGGACCCCAAGGATGATGTAGATGTCACTGAGACTGGGCCTGAAACATAGGCAGATATCATGGTTGCAAAATCGTCCAGGATCTATCTTAGAAATACACGTAGGAGGGTTGCGAAGTCGAGTCGTCACTGATATAAGCTCCTATGAGCGTTATTCTTCTAGGCCCTAGCTTTTATTTTGATATGTGTTTTGAACTTTCAATTCCATGTATTGCATATTCCATTAATATTGTACATATTTGACACTCTTTACATTTCTAATATGTTATTTAGTTTAACTTATTACCTTGAGCTAAAGCCCAAACTTTACATTTATAATTATGTGATCAATGTAAACTTGTGTATGTGTTCAAAGAAGCTTCTATTTGTTGATATTATTGTGTCTTTAAGCTTAATTTATTAAATGATCCATGAAACAAGTTTTGAATCCTCAAAAGTCTTTGAATTTATTGCGCTTTCCAATTTCCCGAGTTTTTGGCAAGTCCAAACGCTGAGTCCGAGTCAAAAATCAGCTTGCCGAGTCCAAGTCTTGTAACTATGATCTCAACAAATTCCATTAGTAAATCCAGTGTACTATTCGTATAGGCCAAAACAAGTTGAATAGTTGTTTTAGAGAGAAATGGCTGCACTGGATTTCAGGGATTTTGAATGGATCAGCCTTGCAAGTGGCCGAAGATTGCCTATGAGAGTTAGAGGACTTATCAAAGAGCCTGAAATGAGAGCCCGCCATCCAAGGAAGTGGATTATATGTACCTGTAGTTGGATAAAATCTTGGGGGGCTATGTAGGAGAGCAATGAATCTAAAAATAGAGAGATGAAAAGAAAAGTAAATAGACTTCAAGTCAAGATTTACAGTACCAGACATTTTCAAAGGCTGCTCCATAATAACGCAAAGTTTGTTAGAAATTAATGTAAAAGAAAAAACAAACATTGAACTTGCTCTTCTTGTTTGAAATTTCAGTGCGGGTCTCACTATCCAAGGAAGAAAGTTTACATTCTGAGACATCATCCTCCTATATTCTTCATCCAAAGGATGGTAACTTGTCCAACTATAACAACAAATTAATTCTTTATCTCAGAAGTTCTCTTCTAGCTCTTTGAACTAGAATACTTTCCTTTTCTAGAGTAGCTTTGCAGTAGCTTGTTATTTGTAGAAAGGCATTTGCAATTCCATAAAGGGATAGAACCATTTGTAATTCTTTCAAGCATTATTTGAAAAACCTGCAAATTACGCGTAGAATTGCCAGCCAAAAGTGCTTGCAGAGTTATCAAAACCTCAGCTGCTGAGTTTCTCGCCAAGTTACATATTATTCTAATCTACTAAGTTTTTGTTGAGTCCGCCTAAGTAAAAAATTTAGCATGCTGAGTTTTTCTATGGTCGCAAGTTTTTTAACCATACTTTCAAGCACCTGTATGTTTCTTCTTTACCCCAGAATGGAAATCATCCTAGATTTCCAATATAGGACACCAGATTTAAACATTCTTTTCAAGCCCTTATATCTAATACACAAAAGAAATCGTATTTGCCACCTAAGTAATCTCTAGAGAAATCAATATTTTCAGTGACATTCCTTTACTGCAGTAGCACATCTTCCTCATTCCTTACACAAAACCAAGTATCCATAAATACTGCTAGTAGGGTTGATGTTAGGTAAAGTCCACTATAATGGCCTTTAGGAGGAGGATTCTGGGCATGATTAAAAATCTAAGCATGGCATGAAGATCACAATGAATGGAACTCCATTAAACATCACATTATTCCTACGTTCTACAAGGACGCATCCCCTATGCTTTTACCCCCATTCATGTATCGAGGACGGCATAGGGATGGCATTTTGAAGTACCTTGCCCATCCCCAATTTGTGCAAAATTTCGGAAGCATTCTTGGGACATCTCTGAGAGTGATTGGGGACGTAGGGGATAGCCACGAAACTCTAAGGTGTCCCCTAGCCGTCCAAGGGACTTCTAGTTGTACCTTATGGCCTAGGCCACTTTTGGTAGGCATATTTAAGAAAATAACACATTTTTTAATTTGAAGAAAAGGTAAGTCCTGCTCACAAGGACACAAAAACCATATTAAAAAATCTGAAAGCCTAATCTAAGCATAAAATATGCAAAAAGAAGGGAAAAAATTCATTTCAACATTGCAAAGGAGAGGAGTAGAAAGAGGAGCAGTTGGTCAAGGAGTGAACAACATCTAAAAGAGGAGGTTAGGACATCAAACCTACTTGATTTAAACTTTTAGACCTACCATTTGTTGATTATGGACAGAAATATATTATTATAGTTTTGTAGTTCTATATTTATTGTTTACACTTTGTCATTTCATGGTTGAAACTTGGAGCCTTTGGGCATTTTTGTTATGATTTGTATATTATATTTATGCACACTGACAATGAAAGTTTCTACAATGATAAATCACTTTTCCAGATCCTTCTAAATGTATTAAGCTTCTACAATATCCATGATGAATTCTTTATCAAGGTTATAATATGCATATATAGGATTTTTCTATATTTTAAAAAATTCCCTACTTTTTAACAGTCATCCCCTGTCATCCCCTAAAAAATGGCCCAAAAGTATCCCCGTACTGGAAACACATCCCACCGTCCCTTGATGTCCCCGTTCTGGAAACTCAGTGCAACATAACATTATCCATAAATCTTTACCTCAGTTTCAAAATGGGTCGCCAGGCTATGCAGACATGAAGGTAGAGTGAGAACTATACAACTAAAAATCGAGAGGGAGTTTGAAGGATAAGTATCAATGCAATGAAAACAATACCAAGTTTAACTATCTAAAAACCCAATTGAAGAATCCATTTATGCAAGGAGATTTAAGTGAAACAATGTCCCTTTCATGATAAATAACTTAATATTTGCCTCTAAGCAACAAACTATTCAATAATGAAAAGATTCCAAAAATATTTTTCTCTTACAAAGTAATCACAATATTTGCACCAAAGATGAAAAAATTGTAGATTACTCACTGACTAATCAAATAATCGCAAGTACTTTTCATTAGCAAGTTTTTACAGCTTTAACTTGCAGGAAAAGTTGGCAGAGTTTTTTTAAAAAACATGCAGACTTTAGTAAAAACTCACCGAGTTTTTACAAATACTTGGCGAGTCCAAGACAAATACCTGGCCACAATAGAATTAAGCCTTAAGGTTTTTTATGTCAAACAGAAAGTTGGAATTGCTTTTTTTGACTTCTTGTTTGTTGTTCAAGCCATAAAACACCCTCCCAAGCTATTGCAAGGTCATTTGCAAGGATTTAAATTGGTTTGAAGCGGATTTGAAGTGGATTTTGACGAAAAATCCGATTCTCAGATAGGTTTTTAGTTTTCCTTTCTTTTTTTAGATCATTTATCTCATTTTTGTTGCTTCTAGGTTTATAGAAACTCAATAATGACATTTCCTAAGTACTCTAAATTGCTTTAGACTGTAATGAACAAGATTTAACACCGTTTTTTGACTCTCTTTTTTTCACAGTTCTCTCAACAATTTCAACTTTTCCTAAAAATTTCAGACCCTAACACTTTTTTCTTGTTTTTTTCAAGATTCAACTGTCTATAATTATTAACTAAATTAGTATGTTTCCTAAATTTTTTAGTAAAATAGTAACTTGTGGTTTCAATTTGTATGTGTAAGTTGATTGATAATGACAAATAGAGATTCTTCTACAACTAGGTCAGCTTCAGAGTCTGTCAGTGCCTCGGTAGATGCATGCCCATCTGGATATGTAGGCATGTCTCCTAAAGGGGCTAGAGATAGGGCTTGGGAGTATGTCTTTTAAAGACAAAAACATAAAATTGTAATTTGCATCAAGAGTAAAAAGGCTAATTTATGGAGGCATAAACCGCTTGAATATCACCTTGCAGGAATCACGAAGCATAATATGAGGGTCTGATAAGACAATACATGAAATAAAAACAGAAATTAATGCTTTGCTTGCTGCCCAAGAAAATAAAAAATTGCAAAGGAAAAGGGCAAAACTAGCCATGAAGGCAAGCATAGCTAAATCTCAAGGAATTAGAGTCAACCTTGAAGAAGAAACAACACTTGATGGCAAAGTGGGTTCTCTTCGTGATCCACATATCCGCAAATCCACCACCACTTTTGAAACTTCTAAAGAGCACTACCATTAGTGCCATAGGCGCAGTCTATAACTAATTATTTTATGCACAAAACACACCTAGAGCACAACCATCATTGGAGGCAACTAGGTGGAGTAGGGAGGTGCATCAGCAAGGAGACATTGCTTGTGTTGATTTTTGTTACTTCAACAACATTCCTTTCAATGTAGGAGAAAACCCATAATGGCTTACTTTGGTTACTACAATGGTTATGGCGGGAAAAAGCTACAAGGCGACTTCTCCTGCAGACTTAATAGAACATTAAACAAATTGTTTTAGTTTTTGAATGTTTTTTTCCTTTTAGTTTTGAATTTTGATAATTTATGTTGAGTTTTAATTTTTAGAATGTGGACTAAATTTATTTTCTTTTTTTATTTATAGTAATTAGTAATTACTATTTTTGGTTGAATTTATGTTATTATTTTATCAAAATTGTGTACTTAACGTTAATTTCACTTCATACGTGTAGGTTTCTCACAAATGTTGTTGATAAGGGTTGGAAGACCAAAGAATAGAAAGGAAAAATCTTGGCTGCACCATTTTTTCTTATGGGTGGACGGATGGCAAAAACCACACCATCATTAATTTTCTAGTTTGGTGTTCTTGAAGATGGTGGATGTCTCCAACAAGGTGAAAATTGTTGAAACTTTGACTCTAATGTTGGAGCAAGTTGTCATAGAAGCAGGAATTGAAAATGTGGTGCAAATAATAACCAATAATCTTGCAGCATGTGTCATAAGCTATACCTAATTTATGCACAAAATAAAACATATTTTAATGCACATATAGTTGCACATAATACAATTGTTCAAAATATAAAAATATATATTTAATCTTTTTATAACATTCTAAACATTTAATTTTTACTGCAATATTAATAATTTAATATTGTAGTATACAATCATTTTAGCCGAGTACAATAATATTTAATATTTTAATAACAATCACATGATCAATGATAATTAGACTCAGACCAAAGAAACATATGTTAAAACTAATACATAAGCTACCGTCTAATAGATACAATCAAATGAGACATGTCTCTCTAAAGAGACGTCACTGGAGTATAAATGGAAATAAATTCCCATTTCAAATAAAAAGGATCATCATTCTTTCCTACTAAAACATATTCTTACCTATTCTTTGGGAATCGTTGATGACAGTAAAATGTAGCCCCCTACTGTGTCGTAGGGGAAATTTAGAAAAGAAAATAAAGAATTCTGGAATGGATATCAACAAAACGTTACAAGGATATCTTTACTGTTGTCTACCAATAACATCCCCTTTAGCAAGGGTCATATCAATAATGGATAGAATGATCAATATGTAATTGAATTAAGGATCATAAATATAACACACAAACACACATATATATAGTTATATGGGGTTCACCACTCAGTGTGTTGGTTAAGTGATGGTGGTGTTGTCCCCACTCAGGTTCAAACCTCTGCTGGGCCATTGTGATTGCAGGCTTGTGCCTTCGCTGATCCAATGTGCTTGCGGATTTGGGCTTCAAATGTGTAATAAGGGATGAGGTCCCCCATTTGTGGCTTCATTAGTCCATAGCTCTAGGTCAAAAGTGTTTCACGTGGAACAGGAGGACATGTCGTGCCAGCATCGCGGTCACATTAAAAAGTTTACAAGGCACTTTAAAATATACATATAGTTATATATCATATATCTGAATGTTTGAATATATATGTATGTGTGTATCAGGATGATATTAGGAATAAGGAGCCAGCATATGTGTGTGTGTGTGATTATAAAATCAGGATTTTATATATGCATTTGTATACTATAGTTTATAAATATATATTATAATAAGAAGAAGAATTATATGAATATGCATTACATATATATATAGATAATGAAATTACAATTATATAGCTATATGTATATATATATTATATATCTAGGGTATAATATATTTGGAATATAAGAATTAACATATATGTGTGTGTGTGTGTGTTAATAGGAATGAAATCAGAATCATGTATCAGTTATGTAATATATATATATATATAAGATAGTAATACATATTTAGTCTACTCCGTGTTCATTCACTAATTGTCCGTTGAGAGGATAGGGAGTTTGTGAAGGGGTAAGGAAGAGTAAATTCGGTCACATGATGGGTAAATCCCAAGATGGGAAAGAGCCTTGAGGGAACCTGCTTCTAGACTATTTCATGCACCCTTGGCAAAATAAATCTACCATCCTTCTTAAGGTTGGTGATTAGGAGTGAAGTAAAGATTAGGGCTTACGTATGTACTATGAATTAGTGATCATTTTAATATAATCTTATTTAAATGCATAGTGTTGTGCGTTAATCATTGGAAATTGGCATTCTACCAGTAGGGAACATTGCAAGTTGTCATTCCAAGTGCAAAACAAACTCTAATTGGAAATTTTAGGGAAAATTAAGGTCCCAATTGGGGACATTACAACATGTGGCAATTGATAGAATCCTCCAACAAAAACATAGAATGCCTTTTTGGACACCTTGTGCAACACATGTCCTTGACCTTTTTTTGGATAGGAAAACTAGATTGGGTGAGACCGGTTGTAGAGGATGCAATGAAGATCACAAAATACATCTACAATCACCATTGGGTTCTTCACTTGATGAGAGAACAAACCCACGGAAAGGAGTTGGTAAGAGCGGATGTCACAAGGTTCGCAGCAAATGTTTGTGAGTCAAACATGGCTAGACTCAAGTTATTCCAAGAAGCCTGAAGGAGAGTGTTGCATACATTGTCTTCAATAACCTATTTGCACAGAGAGCTGCAGAGATTGTGAAGGTAACTTGAAAACTTGAATATTTAATTTTTTTGTATCCAAGTCTTTCATTATTAATTTGTAACTTTAATGACTAATTTTTTTGTATTTTTCAATTGTACGAGCCAGAGCCCTTGGTTAGAGTTCTCCATTTGGCCAAGGAATCTATCAAAAATTACTACAAGGGGGACAGCCTCAAATTTGACCCCATATGGGAAATTATTGATAGGTAGAACAATCAGCTCCACCAACCCATTCATGCAGCAGGATACTCAACACTCGTTTTCGATTCTCGGCATCCTACTCAAATCCCAATGGAGAGGTCATGGAGGGCCTCAGTACATGCGTTCAAAGGATGATAGTCAATCTTGAGGTGAGAGACCTCATTGTGTCCTAATTGGAAATTAATAACATTTGGAATTTCAAAGTCTTTCACACGCATGATAAGTATATAAAAATTTAAATATTTTATTTTGCAAATGCTTGGTGGCAAAATTGGGGTGCAAATGCCCCAAATTTGCAAAATTTTGCCATTTGACTCTTATGTCATCCTTGTGGTTCATACAATTGTGAGCGCAATTCGAGCTTGTTCGAGGTCATCCATACAAAGAAGCAGAACAAGTTAGCTCAAAAACAACTCAATGACCTTGTCTTTGTGCAATATAATCTTCATTTGCGCACAAGGTGGAGGAAACACCAACTGTCTACTTGATTTGGATGATATAAATCATTACAGTGATTATACATCAACCTTCATTTTTTATAGAAGATAAGATCTATGATTCGGAGAGACAAGCTATTGAGGAGGGTGGTGGATTAGGTTAGATGACATTAAGGAGGATGAGGAGGTTGAGGATGATGAAGAGTCATTGCTAGTGCCATCAGCATCTCCATACAAGATGGAAGTCAAGTGACAATCAGTCGTGTCGAGTGAGGAGACGCAGCCATAGTGGACACATAGGACTAGACCCCCTACCCCTCCTATAGATTTTACTAGAGCTTCTAGGAAGGGGAAGAGGAAGATAGCTTTGTTGTGAGGTTTTCACACCATCACCCCATTGCAAATGGGGACCCCTCTTTTTGCTTTAGCAGTAAGAGTAGTGGTCTTAGATGCTTTAAGGTGGTCTTAGGTGGTAGCAATTTTCAAGTCTCCAAGTCGAAGAGATGATTTTGGGTAACTTTGGCCTGCTGGGAAGTCAAGTTTGTCAAGGACATGGGCAACAATTGGGCTAAGCTAGCTAGGGAAATGGGGATGAAATCAAGGGATTTGTGATGAAATGAGTTGAAACCTTTTGAAAATCCTTGTTCTAGTTTCAATTTCATTCTAGAAATTTAGGAAAGGTTATGGGAGGTAACACTGTTGAATCCTGAAATTTGGTTGTCTAGAATTTTTTGGAAACTCCCCAAATCTAAAATCTTTATTATAACTCCTAGGAAGTTGAAACCTATCTCAAACATCCTGACAGTATTTATATAAAATATAACTTAAAGTATAAGTTACAAATTAATGTAAGTTATACTTAAATGTTATATTTAATATAAATCACTTCGCCTTCCGAGCTAAAAAAATTGATTAAGTCTAGATGAAGGGACCAAGAGGTGGTGGAGTTCCTCTCAGACCAAGAATTCCACTCAAGGTCAATTTCTCTAATCCTAAAACCTCTGCTCAAGATAAGATAAGATAAGATAAGATAAGATAAATTATTAATGTCCAACAAGAGACCACCAAAAGGGTCTAAGGGACTGAAAGCGTACAAAAAGGCAACCGCCAACAGCAGGAGAACCAAATGGTGTCCAAGGAAAGAACAAACAAGAAAGAAGAAGAGCAACTAGAGGCCCTTTCCGAGCGAAAAGTAATCTATCACCGAAGGGTACGGTCCGGGGCGAGAATGAGCAAGAGCCCCAGATCGCCTTAGAATAGCTCTAGAGGTGGAGTGTTGCTGCCAAGCGTGGCCTCTACGAGGTCTCACAGACCTGGTGTGACCAGAGGAAGGAGGACCGAGAGGATGCTTTGTGCCTTGGGTCGGGGACACCGAAGTGAAAAAGGATGTGATAAGCTAATCGGAGCTCTGGCTCGATGGGAACTGAAGCTGGAGGGTAGAATCACAAAGCCGCGTGGTCTCCTGTAGATAAAGAGCGAGACACCGTTGATCGGTGTATCTGAAGGAGGAAAGGGATCTACACCAAAAGTATCCCAAGAGAAAACACCAAACATTGATGGGATTAAGAAACGGATGGTCAAGGCAATTGAAATGATGAATTTGTAAAGGTAGAAGAGGAGTTTTGAAACATGACAAGGCACATGAAGGGTGGCAAAATTCCTCTCTTCCAAGGAATTCTGCCATTAATCTAACCTGAACTCCTAAGATCTCCACCAACGAAAAAACTCAGCTGCCTCCATGGAGACAAGTAGCCAAGGTGTGAGGATTGAAAATTGCTAGTTGGAGGTTGAAATGATGAGGGGAAGGGATAATGATCAGAATTTTGTTGAGCAAAAAAGGGCATGAAAAGAGGTCGGAATTCCTCTCTTCTAAGGAATTCCGCCCTTGATCTTTCCTCTCTCGCCAAAATCTCCACCCCTACAAAGAAGACAAGCCTTGATGCAAATCAAATGCCCAAGTGGAGACGAAAGATGATTGATGAAGGAAGAAGGAAAATGCTAAGAGATGAAGAAGTCTAAAGATGAAATGTTGAAGGTAAATGAGGAATTGAAAAAGTTAATATAAAAGGAGAATCAGATCTTGGCAGAATCCCTTTCTTGCTAGGGGTGATAAGTAGAGATGAAATTTGAAAAAAATATGGAGGGGGAAATCAAGTTTTTTTAGCCGAAAACAGTTAAGGATCAGATCAGGTCAGAATTCCTTTCACCCAAAGAATTCCATCATGAATTCAAAGGACAAAATGGATGCAAAACAACATCAAATCTCCTTCTAACCCTCCAAAATGATGAAATTCGCCACAAACTAGTGAAGACTATCAACGAAATGAGACCTTGAAAAGGGGCGGAATTTTTCAAAGGAGAGGAATTTTATTCCTCACAAACCAAAATCTCTGCCATGGGCTGCAAAGAGATACAAGAAGACCAAATTGCACAACTAAAGGGGAGAACATGCTGTTTTTTTCTTTGTCAATGGAAGTTCAAATACATCAAGGCTAATTTGGAGCCAATTAGTGTCTTGGCAAAATTCCTCTCAGCCTAGGAATTCAGCCCCAAAATTATCCTCTAGAGTTAAAATCTCCGCCTTGGAGAATTTCAACACCAAACACCCAAAATTTGAAATTTTGATCTCAGACTTTTAAAACAAGAAGCAACAATTTCAAGCAATGATGAAATCAATCCAGATAAGGAGAAAATCGATCCACTAAAACGGACAAACAGCTGAAACAAATTGGGTGATTTATGTGCCTAAAAGAACATAATTAAATTTAATCCCCTCAATGATTAAGTCGGCATGCATGGTAAGAAATAAAGTTTGAATTGGAACATTTTAATTGGCCTAAAAGGCCAAGTCAGGCCAATGGAGAGAAACACCTTTTCAATCCTCAAGCCACCTTTATAAAGAGAGAAATATGGATTCATTTGCAACATCAATCAAAACAACTTCAGCTCTGCTTAAGACAGTGATCCTCTCCTCTTGAAGGCATTGAATTATCTCTTGCAATTAGCAGCGAATTATATCTTGTGAGAGCAGAGATTTCTTCAGCACTAAGGCAGAGAACTATTAAGAGGAGGAAGCAAATTACATTGAAGGAGGCAGCAAGTCATCTTGCTAGAACAATTACATCCTTGCCAACAACTTTAAAATTCCAAGGGGCAACGATCTTGGATAATTATAGCAGATTTCTTCTAAAAATCAGACATACAAAGGTGGTAAGACAGTGAAATCTGGGCATGATATTCATTGAAAAACTTATTTCTTTTCCAGATTTCAAGTGAATCCATTTCAAGATTAAGATCATTTTATCAATAAAATCAAAGTTGGGAATTGCAAGAAGTAAGAGAAATTTAATCTTAAGATTAAGAAAATCCATTTAGCCTCCTTGTTTGATGTTGATGCAATTTTATGAAAATTTTCAGATTTCCTTCATTTCATCATTTCATGAGCTTAATGCATTTTTCTCCTTTGTTTTGCAAGCCAAATATGGAGCAAGGAGAGCCTTGGAAGGCAAAAGATAAAGCTTCAAACAAGCCCAAGCTCAAGGACTTCAAATGAGGAGGAGATGCAAAATCAGATTATCAAAGTGCAAATTCGAAGATCAAGATCAAGATGGAGTACAAGAAAGCAAAAAACTTAAGTGAAGGAAAAATCATCAACTTGAATTTCCTTTGGAAATCCAGGTTCATTTTGAAGGGTCTAGCTACATGAAAGACTTCATCACTTCAAGAAGTTAAAGATTCAAGTTTACAAGTACAAGCAAGTTCAAATCATGGCAATGCGAAAATTTCCAAGAACAAAGATGGAGAAAATTTGCAAGGATGAAGAAAATTTGAGAAGATGAAGCCATTTGGGAATATGTCATCACAATTGAAGGCTTGATAATGTTGGTGTTGGCATTACTGGTGAGGATACAACCGGTAAATAGTAAAGTGGTGTTGTCATTGATGTCATTAAATATCTAAGCTAACAATGTCCAAATACTAGGGAACAGGTGACAAGTGAAACTGTTTAGGCAACCGGTGACCGATGACACAGTGATGAGCAGCAATGCACTTATTGCTCAGAGAAGCGACCGGTGAAGACAGTGACAGGTGAAGTCCAATGAAGACAGTGACCGTTGAAGTCACTAACCGTAGCAGTGACCGATGAAGAAAGAGACAGTGTGAAAATCATTCTTACATCTATAGAAGATAGCACCCTCCTATGCCTAATTGACACGGCAAAGCAAGGATTGGTTAAAGGCTCACCCCATCATCAACATTATCTTACATTCTTAGAGTTAGATAGTTTTTATCTCTTTGCAAGTTGTTCAGTTGGAAGTAATTGAAGTAGTTGAAGCATATGATATCCATTGAATGAACAGTGTAAGTCCCTTTGAGATAACCAGCATATCACATCATATAACTAAGTGAAAGTCCACAAAAAGAAGGAACCTTGAGGTTGTCTCATTTGATCACATAGTCCATATATATTGTTTAGAATATGAGCATCCTTATTCAAGAGAGAGTTGGAGATTTGGTGTTTCATCCTGAGATACTACGTATTCGATTTTGCATGTTGTAGTGGAATAGAACTCACATCAACAAGACTATTTTGAGGTTGTATTTACCTATAGTTTTACAAAGACAGTTTGCTATTTTAATTTTGCTTCAGACTATCAAGCTACCAGCAACCAGCATTCCACATGAGGATGCCATTTTGTACCCAATTTGCATTTAAATATATCTAGACTCAGCTTGTTTCAATTGTTTACTCATTTACTGACTCATTTGATGCATCTCCTCATTGAATTTTGCCAAAAAATGTATTTATAATTAAATTTAAGCAAATTTTTAAGTTGTCAAGTTTTCTTTGAGTTGTTGCCGAGTATTTTTCAAGCCTTGTTGAGTAGTTGTCGAGTGTGAATTTTTCCACTATGATTTGCACTATACATTTGGGTTAATTAAATCAAAAACTTTACAAAAACACTTCCATAGCATATGTCCATGCTACAACCTCACACTCCACTCTATGACAACTAAAATCTTGAATCTTTAATTTTAGCCTATAAATTTATGTTGTCTTCTGAGTGGCTTGAATGCTTCCTATAAATATGGCTATGGGATTAACCTTGGTCAAAGAATTGATGTTCATGATATCATTGCCACTTGCCAACTTTACAATCCTATTACTACTCACCTTAAACTTCTGTCTTGTATAGTTGTCAACTAGAGTTTGACTGGTTTCAAGGACATCATTCCTCCACCTGGCACAGTTCCCTCAAACTCAACTGTTTTGTAATATTTCTTTTTTTGTAACTGAAAATTATCTTCCCATCTTAAACAGGCTATATTGGATTCTTATATTATAGAAAATATGTCCATGCATCAATGTATTCGATACAATCACCAATACTTAAAAGCACGATGTGTTTAATCCACATCGTCCAAAAAATTTTAAAAGCAATCCACTAAATGCTTCAAATGAATGTTTAGCACCATTACATACTGGTTATAAGTTCCTATTCGTCATTGTAAGATCAATAATAGGAGTATGACTTACTTTACACACTATATCATATCAAAAATCAGTGAATTGAAAGCATACCCTTTATTTGGAAACTTTAGTGTTTCAGGAGACCAGTACTCGATAAGTCCTTTACTATCTGCAGATATCACTATTTCAAAAGCATGGTTGTACTTCATAACTTGTACTGGTCCACTATGGATCTACAAGAGAAGCATATGCTTAATAAAATATATAAACCAAAAAATCATGGATGAAAGATACCTTAGTTTTACAAATAATTGCAATTCAGGACCCAAATAAAAGCACAAAGACCAATCACAGTAATTATTTTACTTAGAATGTTGTACTGAGAAACCTTATTTGAAATGATAGGTTCAATGCTACCAGCCCGTGCATCATATATCTGAACATCAGGTGAGTTTCTGTCAGTGATTGCAAGTTTTGCTTTAGCATCTCCTTGCTTGAAAACCCACTCAACAGTACCAGGAACAAATGGTAAACTGATCATGACCATCATATCATAGTTGACCACGTCATAAATCTTTACAGAATGATCATTGGAAATTGTACAGCAGAGTAAGCCATCTGCACTAACCTGCATTAAGAATTTTATTCTTGCTGACAGTTGCTTAAACTTGTATAAAGTCTACAACATATGGCATTTCCTAAACCAAAACAATATTATTGGGCAAACTGTGCCTCAGAAAGTGACATTATATTTTCACAAAAGTTAAAAAGACTGTTCTTACAAAATCAAATGTCAAAAAATCTCATAAACATAAAATAAAAGATGTGTGGCCAAATTTTCCCATACACTCTATTGCACTTGTAGGAAATTGTTTGTATCATATCACATTTCAAGCTTAATCTTGTCATTTTCTCAATTATGAGTCATGTTTCAAACTTCATCATGGGGTCAATGTTGCTTTTGTTCTCCCATTTATATGTTTACAGGATCACTGAAAAGAGCTTTCAAATGGATTCACCAGTGCGAAGAACAGATTTCAATCAATGAAGAAGCAATGGAAAATAAATCACCGATGCATGAAAATATATTCTCCAATTGAGTGGAGAATGTCAATGAGATGTTCACCTAAAAATTTCAAGCCAGTTGGCCTGTTAATGGGCCTAAGAGGGTTCAACCTCTTGATGTTATAAGGAATCAGTCTATTTGGCAACCCCCCAAAAAAGGATGGATCACAATTAATTTTGACGGAACATCAAAAGGCAATCCGGGACGTTCAGGGGCAGGGTATGTGGATAGGGATGATCGAGGAAATATTTTAGCATTAGGGGCAAAAAGGCTGGAGGTTGGCTCAAATAACTCAACAGAATGTCTGGCAGCTGTCAATGCCACATTGCTGGGGCGGAAGCTTGGAGGCAAGAAATTGCATCTGGAAGGTGATTCATAGTTAGTGGTCAATGGTATCATGAAAGGGGAGATGGACACGTGGTACCTTAACAAACATATTAGAAGAATACGGGACTTGTTGGGTATGTTCGAAGAATTCAAGGTGACTCGTGTTCAAAGAGAAGCCAATTCATTGGCAGATTTGTTATCCAATGTTGGGGTTAAAGGCTCATTGGAACAAAATTTTGAAATGTTTGAAGATTTCACGAATTTAACAAGTAAAGATTTATTTGTTTATTAATGAGGCAATTATCACAAGTGGTGACATCTTAAGCGTGAACAAGTGTTTATGTAACTAGAGGTGCGTGAGATCATCACAGTACTTGAAGAGAGTACACTTATTAATGGGAGTGGAGTAAAGGAAGGACGGCAACAGATTTTCAGAGATTCACATGAGTTGGGAAAGGCAAAGATTAATGACGGGGTCCTTGTTTTTGGCAACTGTAGAATTTTTTATGGTTGCTTTAAAGAGCCTCAACGGCATGGAAGACGAGTGGAGTTCATTTGTGGCAATCTGTTTGAGGAGCTGGGTGATATTGTCTAGTCGAACACGGAGGCTAATTTTTCATTGTCTTCTCAAGGGCAAACCCGGGGATTTAGAGCGGCTATTTCAGTCACACGAATGAGGCACATTTTCAAGATTGATCATTTGGACTTCTAGTTAGCCATTTGCAAGATGATGTGGGAAGAATTCTTGAATTCGAACGTGCAACTGCACACAAATCTGGACATTTCATCCTTATTTGTTGCTTTGGCCTTAATGGTGGGATCTTCCAGGGAGGAGGTTTTGAAGGTTTCGCGAAGATGCCTAGAGCCGAAGTGGGCTGGTGGCCTCTTCCCAATTGTGGGAAGGGTGAAAATTGGGATTGGTATTCATATGAAACAATGCCCATGGTGCTTGGTTGGGAGTGGAGATGGGGAACTGCAACCTTTGGTTTTGTGGTCTTCGAACCACCCAATGGACAAGCATTTGCCACAGGTGAGGCAAGGTTAGCAGGAGTTGCTTGCGTTTCTGCAGAGAATTGATGGGGAAAAAGCAGAGGTGGTGGGTGAAAGGAAGTGGAAGAGGAAAACAACTCCCCAAAAGTCGACGTCCCCAGTGGGACCTGATGGAGTGTCTACAGTGCGGAGACGGGTTCAATTTGGCGGGCGAGGTTTGGGAGAAGGGAGAGCTAGGCATGCTCCGATGACAGGCGAAGCGGTTTGTGAAGGAGAAGGAGTCGGTGTTGATGTCAGTTTGTTCCCTAATGCTCAAAGAAGGAAGGTAGTTGAGGATTCGGTGGCTGGTAGCAGTTGGTCTAGGGGCTGGGGGCAGTGGTGTTTCAGAAAGAGCGCGTGGTGGTGACACTATTTACAAAAGCTTTGGAGAAATTCCAAAGTTTACCAGGGAAGACACAGCTCACTGGTTCGACTGATGCTTTCTTTTCGAAGCTTTCAGCTATTAGTTTTTTTCCATTTTTCTTAAGATGTCTTTGTGTATTGCACAATGTAAGAATTGAACATGTTTTGGAAACTGTTGAATCTCTATCCCAATAAGAGTCAGAAAGAGCGCATGGTGGTGACACTGTTTACAAAAGCTTTGGAGAAATTCCAAACTTTACCAGGGAAGACACAGCTCACTGGTTTGACTGATGCTTTCTTTTCCAAGCTTTCAGCTGTTAGTTTTCTTCCATTTTTCTTAAGATGTCTTTGTGTATTGCCCAATGTAAGAACTGAACATGTTTTGGAAACTGTTGAATCTCTATCCCAGTAAGAGATCATGCGGGATTAGTCTAAGGTTAATGTTTTAGCCATGTATGGTAATTACTGCCTGGGAGAAGCATTGATTGTATAATCTTTTTTGAAAATCAATACAAATATAACTTTTATCTATCAAAAAAAAAATTCAAGCCAGTTAAGTCAAAAATTTTGCAAGTCCATGCATTGGCATGCACCATTGTTCACAATGAAGAATTTTCAGTCAGCATGTATAGGGATGCTCTGTTTAAAAATAGAAATAAGTTTAGTGTACGTTAAAGATGCAACATGTACAGGCACATAGCAAAGAGCTGGAAAACAAATCTTGTTAAAATCAAAACTTGTAGTCGTATATAATGCACATGCCATAGAAACAATAAACAGATTTTTCAAGAAAGGAAAATTACAAGCCTACAGAGGAGTGTACGCCATTGGAAGGGAAACTCAAAGTTTCAAAACCAAAATTCCATGTCTTCACAAGGGAGTGCACATTAATGAAGAGTGACATATTTTTTCTTAACAAAAATGCCACTATACACAAAGGCAATATAAAGGAACACTGCATTCAAGGCATACATAATTTTCCAAAAGTTTGATACTACACCATTGACTGGCATGCTCCACTAATAGAGATAATTATTTTGAGTTTTGAAAGTGCAACCGCTGATATAGACAAGTATATGCTCATAGGAGGAATGGTACATTTTTTATCTATGATCAAGCACACATTATCTAAGAGAAACACAGATTTTGATCTAGGAAAATGGATGTTGGAGATAGCTTCATTTTTGTTATTTAAAACTTTCAAAGGATGACTGTGTTTAAAGTTGGCAGTGAGTTTCAGCTCGAAGGTTTTATCATGACAAGATCGGCAACCTTATCAATTTCAGCAGGGTTTACCACCTCCAAAGAAACAACTCAGATTTCTATGTTATGGCTGCTGAAACACCTAGAGATTAAGGATAATTTAAGAGATTTTCATGACAAGTTGCAACGCCTAGGGTTTGGAGGGAGGTGTTCAGTTGTTATCTTCATCCAAACATTTGATTGTTTGATCTATCCTAAGCTGTCTAGGGTTTCAGTTATTCTTCAGTCATCATTTCAGTGAGTTTACAAACAGATATCAGTCTTCAGCATATTTCAGTCATTGCAAGAATAAACAACGGCAACCATAGATGGAAATCTAGGACTCGGCAACAACTGGCCAAGCCCCCCAAAAAAAATCAGGAAAAATTCAGGCAGATTTTGAAAAAACTCGGGGAAAAACTCAGGAACTTAAAAAACCGCTTAAATTTAATTAGAAATGCATTTATTTTGCAAAATTCAATGAGAAGATGCATCCAATGAGTTAATTAATGAGAACAAAAAAGAAACAAGCTTAGTTTAGATATATATAAACGCAAAGTGGGTACAAAATCGCATTCTCATGCGGAATGCTGATGGTTGGAAGCAAAATATGTAATGTTCCCGTCATTAAATGACTATTAAAACTATTGTATGTATGGGTCACGATTGATTTAGCTTATCTCGGGCCCATTATTATTTTTGTTTGGCATAGTTTTTTGTGACGCCGTCGGCTCTTTTGTGCACTCTCGGGAGTTCCCCGACGGGTATTTATGCACGGTGTGTAGGTTAGTTTTCATATGTTGAGATTTGATATTTTATTTGTATTCGCAAATTCCTATTGGGATTCTGCTGTTCACCATTTCGGAGGTGAAAGACCCTCCCTATTTGGTACTTCACAGTTTCGGTGGGATTCAATCCTCACCCTATTATGCTCGTTTGCTTGTATCGGATCTGGCAAATCCGAGACTTCTTCAATAAATTCAATAATACCTCCTTTGGCAACATATTCGATCTATGCATTTGTTCTGTGTGTGCAAGATATCTGGTCATCAACAAAGGACTTCCCGTGGCGTTGTGCATTCCCCAAATCCCCCATCCATACACATTACCCAGCCCACCGTACAGCCACATCCGTACGGCACCGTACACCTACATCATAGCCCATCGTACGACCATATTCGTACGGCACCGTACGCCTACATCACAGACCTCCGTACGGCCTCCACTACTCATACCGTACGGCCACATCCATACGGCATCGTACGCCTGCATCACAAACCTCCGTACGGCTTCCACTGCTCATACCTTACGGCACCATATCAACTCTGTACAGTCAGACTCCTGACCCGTACGGCCCAAGTTCCACACCGTACGGCCTATTTGCCCCACTCGTACGACCACCTTCAGGTACCATACACACTCCCAGGCTGCTGTACGGCCTCTCCCGGGTACCATACATTCTCTTGTTGTCGTACACCTCACCTTCCCAGCAATATACAGACAGCTCCGGGACGAAGTATTTGCCACAATCTACCATAACTAATCCTGTACAGAGGTCATTGGGCGAGGTTGGAAGTCGGGTACATTATAGTGGTATCAGAACCAGTGATTCTGCCAGCCTGTGGGTATTGAATGAGAGTTTATTCAAGGAAAAGGAGCAGATCTCAATCAGTCGGAAGAATGGGCGATCCGCAAGATCCTACAGCCGAAGTCATGACTCTTCTGAGAGAGCTCACTAGGAACTAGGTACAGATAAATGACACTCAACGCCTCATGGAAGAGACTCTGCGAAAATTGGCCGAAAGCAAGATTTCCGCGGAACAAAGCGACAACTCTGTCTCCGGACGGGCAAATCATCAACCCGCGCGCTCTCGACCCTCAATGCCAACTTTTCCCGCACGGTCTGAAGAACGGCAGGGAGAACCACCAAACTTCCAAGATGTACAAGATCAGCTTCGGGAAGATTGGAGAAATGCAAATATGGAAGGGGATATATCCTACAAGGATTATGCTGAACTAAGAATGAGGTACTCGGGCGGAAACAAGCATGGCCACTATAATGACGATCTGAGATGGAAAATGGGCAAAGTTAATTTATCCTCCTTTGATGGGTCTGGAAGTATCACAGCTCAAGCGTGGGTACAGAAAGCAAACACATATTTCCAGCTCAACCCTATGCCAGAAGATGAGGCCATCAAATTTGCAGCAATACACCTCGAAGGAATAGCCCACAAATGGTGGCATCATGGCATGGTTACTCTCGGTCACGACCAAATAAGTTCCTACGCTGAATTCACCGAGAGGCTGATAGATCGTTTTGATGGAAAGGATCCAGAACTGAACTTCAAAGAATTGGCTCAGTTAAAGCAATCTGGCACAGTCGATGGTTACATAACAGAATTTCAAAGGTTGTCTGTCTTGGTCACTGATCTCTCTGAAAGAAGGTTGGTGGTACTACTCGTGGATGGACTAGCGGAACCCTTGAAAGGGTGGGTGAAAGGGTTCAACCCCGTCACACTCACGGAGGCAATCAAGAAGGCACGCAACATGGCGACATCCTCATCTTCGTCAACCAAATATCACTCACAGTCAAAACCACCTCTCGCTCCACGGGAGAAAGACAGCAGACCTCCGCCCAGGAGGCCCCCGTTGGATGAAGAATCTAGGCAGGAACTCAGACAAAAGAAACTCTATTTCAACTGAAAGGAACCGTGGGTACCGAGACATCAATGCCTCGGTAAAGGAAAAATTCATTACATTGAGGTTTCATCTGACGGAGAGGAAGAACAAGAAACCGAAGCTGAGGCAGCCGAACAACAAGGTTCGGGGGAGGAAAATATAAATCAAGGGGAAAGACTTGCCGCACTCTTCAAAAGGGGAGGTGCCATTGCTACCTTGGCAGGAACTCCGAGGTGCACGGTATTTCGGGTCCGGGGCACCCTCCAAGGACAACGGGTCGTGGTCATGCTTGATAGCAGAGCCACCCTCAACTTCATAAATTCCTCACCGGTAAGCCGACGAAACCTGTGTACGGAGGCACACCAAGGGTTTGATGTTAAAGTGGCAGGAGGAAATTTGTTAAAATGCACTCACGTGGTTCCAAAACTGAGCATCACCATGGGTAACCACACGGTGACGGATGATTTTTTCGTAGTGGATCTGGACGACATGGAAGTCATTCTGGGCATTCCGTGGATGGAAACGTTGGATGAATACACGCAGAGTTTCAAGCGAATGGAGTTCTCCTTCGAGGTAAATGGAAAGAAGGTTGTACTGAGAGGGATGTCGAACGAAGGGCCGAAGGAGATTTCAGCATAGCGAATGGAAGCTATCTTCCGACACGACAATGTGGTTTGGGCCGCACACTGTTTTGCCTCGACAGAACCCATACCGAGACAAAGAACAGACCAACGGGAAGAACTTCAGAGGGTATTGGATAAGTACCACTAGGTCTTCGCTAACATACAACCAGGCATACCACCACACCGAGGGTTTGAGCACACCATTGAGTTGGAGGCTAGTGCCAAATCGGTAATCACAGTACCGTACCACCACCCCCGAAGGCTAAAAGATGAGATTGAGAAAACAATTCAGGAACTACTTGACAAGGGTTGGATCAGACCCAGTGCCAGTCCCTTCGCATCTTCAGTTGTGCTCGTCAAAAAGGACGAAATGATGCGTATGTGTGTGGACTACTGCGCACTGAACAAGAAGACAATTAAAAACAGGTATCCAATTCCCAGGATCGATGAATTGCTGGATGAGTTGCACGGTGCAGTTTACTTCTCTAAAATAGACCTCCGTTCCGGATACCATCAGATTCACATGCGGGAAGATGTGGAGAAAACAGCTTTCCGTTGTCACTACGGGCATTATGAGTTCCTGGTCATGCCCTTCGGATTAACGAATGCACCAGCCACTTTTCAATCATGCATGAATCGCATCTTCAACAAGCAATTGCGTAAGTACTTGCTGGTATTTTTTGATGATCTCTTGATTTACAGTAAAACCTGGGAAGAACATCTGAGACAGTTGGATGACATCCCTGGAATCATGGAGGCTCAGTCCTCGTTTGCCAAGAAATCCAAATGTGAGTTTGGAATGATAGAAATTTTATACCTAGGTCATGTGGTCAGTAATCAAGGAGTACAGGTCCACCAGGAGAAGATCCAAGCTATACTCGATTGGCCAACTCCAAAATCACTCTCCGACCTGCGAGGTTTCTTTGGATTATGCAGTTATTATAGGAGATTTGTAAAAGGATTTTCTCAGTTGAGTGCACCACTAACAAATCTGACGAAGAAGGGATCATTCCAATGGAATGAAAAGGCACAACACACCTTTGAAAGGATGAAGGAAATAATGAGCACGTGCCCCGTCCTCGCTCTACCTGACTTCACTCGACCGTTCATTCTGGAATGTGATGCGTCGAGAGAAGGCATCGGTGCCGTCCTGATGCAGGAAAGACACCCGATAGCCTACGAAAGTTGGAAGCTTACACAGACTGAACGCCTATACTCCATCTACGACAAGGAAATGTTGGCCATTGTGCACGCCCTAACTAAGTTTCGGCAATATTTGGTGGGTGCCAAGTTCACAGTCCGTACCGACCATAACAGCTTGAAGTATTTCTTGGAGCAACGGGATCTGAACGAGAGGCAATAGAAATGGGTAAGTAAGATCCAGGCCTTCAATTTTGATATTGAGTATGTGAAAGGGAAAAACAATGTGGTTGTCGATGCTCTGTCAAGGAAGCCGGCTACCTGTTTGTTGTCACAAATATCATCTGACTGGAAGGCTCACTTACTCGTGGAATATTCTAAAAATCCATTTGCATGTAAGTTGATGGACGGAGACATTCAGGATGACCGATACAAGGTGGTGGGTGACATCATCTACTATAAGGACCGGATATATCTGGTGCCCAAGTCCAAAATTAAGCAAAAAATTTTGAGGGAAGTACACGCTTCGCCATTAGCTCGACATCCGGGTTTTCTCAAAACATACAGACAGCTCAGGGAGAGTTTCACATGGAAGGGACTTAAAGATGATGTATTACAGTACGTGCGGGAATGTGAAGTATGCCAGCAAAACAAAGCCGAACACACCTCACCCGCCGGAATACTACAACCTCTACCCATACTAGAACAGAAGTGGCATGGCATCTCCATGGACTTCATCACCAGACTTCAAAAGGTAAATGGAAAGGACTGTATCTTTGTTGTCGTTGACAGGCTAACAAAGTATGCGCACTTCTTCGCCATCTCCTCGGACTACCAGGCCGCACAAGTGGCAGACTTATTTTTCAGAGAAGTTTTTCGTCTGCACGGGTTACCCCAAAATATTGTCAGTGACCGAGATGCACGTTTCATCAACATTTTCTGGACAGAATTGTTTCGGTTGGCAAGAACGAAATTGGCACCCAGTACCAACTACCATCCGCAGACGGACGGGCAAACGAAAATTGTGAACAAATGGTTAGAAGGCTACCTCTAGAACTATGTTTCAGCCCAGCAATGGGCATGGGTCAAATGGTTGCATCTGGGGGAATATTGCTACAACACAACTTATCATATTTCCATCGGGATGGCACCCTTCAAAGCACTGTACGAGTATGAGCCACTCTCATTTATTGACAAGGTTCTGGGTGACAGTCGCACACCGAGGGCAAAAGACTGGCTTCAGGAAGGACAGGACATTATCAAGGTCTTGAAAGAAAACCTACAAAATGCTCAGAATCAACAGAAGATGTATGCGGACAGACACAAGATAGAGAGAAGTTTTGAGATCGGCGACTTAGTATACTTGAGACTCCAACCTTACAGGCAATCATCATTGAAAGCAACAGGAAAGGAAAAGCTGAAGCCCCGCTTCTATGGTCCTTATCGTGTGACACGCCGTATTGGTGAAGTCGCTTATGAACTTGAACTGCTAGAGGGAAGCCGCATCCACAATGTCTTTCATGTCTCTTGTCTAAAGAAAGCTGTCGGGCAGAATATAGTGGTAACCACAGACCTGCCGCCACTAAATAAAGAAGGGAAGCTCCTTTTGGAACTAGCTGAGATCATTGATGTACGGGAGAGAGCTCTACAAAATCGTACCCTGAAGGAATACTTGGTACGTTGGAAGCACTTACCTCCGGACGATGCCACGTGGGAAAGTGAACACATTCTTCAGCACCCGGCGTTACAATTGCTTGAGGACAAGCAATTTTCGGGACGGGAGGATTGTAATGTTCCCGTCATTAAATGACTATTAAAACTATTGTATGTATGGGTCCTGATTGATTTAGCTTATCTCGGGCCCATTATTATTTTTGTTTGGCATAGTTTTTTGTGACGTCGTCGGCTCTTTTGTGCACTCTCGGGAGTTCCCCGACGGGTATTTATGCACAGCGTGTAGGTTACTTTCATATGTTGAGATTTGATATTTTATTTGTATTCGCGAATTCCTGTTGGGATTCTGTTGTTCACCATTTCGGAGGTGAAAGACCCTCCCTATTTGGTACTTCACAGTCTCGGTGGGATTCAATCCTCACCCTATTCTACTCATTTGCTTGTATCGGATCTGGCAAATCCGAGACTTCTTCAATAAATACAATAATACCTCCTTTGGCAACATATTCGATCTGTGCATTTGTTCTATGTGTGCAAGATATCTGGTCATCAACAAAGGACTTCCCGTGGCGTTGTGCATTCCCCAAATCCCCCATCCATACACATTACCCAGCCCACCGTACGGCCACATCCGTACGGCACCGTACGTCTACATCATAGCCCACCATACGACCATATTCGTAAGGCACCGTACGCCTACATCACAGACCTCTGTACGGCCTCCACTGCTCATACCGTACGACCACATCCATACGGCACCATACGCCTACATCACAGCCCACCATACGGCCACATCTGTACGGCACCATACACCTACATCACAAACCCTCGTACGGCACCATACCAACTCCGTACGGTCAGACTCTTGACCCGTACGGCCCAAGTTCCACACCATATGGCCTATTTGCCCTGCCCGTACGGCCACCTTCAAGTACCGTACACACTCCCAGGCTGATGTACGGCCTCTCCCAGGTACCGTACATTCTCTTGCTGTCATATACCTCACCTTCCCAGCAATATACAGACAGCTCCGGGACAAAGTATTTGCCACAATCTACCATAACTGATCCTGTACAGAGGTCATTGGGCGAGGTTGTAAGTCGGGTACATTACAAAATAGTAAATAGTTTCTATAAAACTAAAAGTAAATACATCATTACAATTACATGTTCCTCTTCCCAGCACTACTAACAAATAAGGGAGAGGATCTACGGGGTCTAATCTTAGAAGTAGAATATTGTGCTGGGCATGGTTGTGCCTCCACCCAAATCTGCCTCCAATACTTTGCAATCACGTAGCAAGGGCTTGGAAGCCTCTTTTTCTCCTCCACTCACAAACCAAATTGCTGCAAACAAAAAACAATGACCAAAAATGCCATTTTTTGCATTTTAACACAGGAGGATAGGCGCAAGAGAGTTTTTTCTTTGAAATCAGAGAGTTTTTCCAAAAAACTCTGCACTTTTTTCTTGCAAGTTTTTCTCTGGAAAACTCGCCCAGCTGAAAAACTCAGCATAAACTCGGGACTTGGTGATTAATCGGCGATTAGTCCAACTATGATGGTAACCATAATTTCCTCCACTCTTCATAGTGTTCCAAGGTTAGTGGTTTTATTTTTATTGAAGGAAGATCATCATGGAGGTTTTGCTTCTCAAAATTTGCAGAGACGACAAGGAATAGATGTTAGGGTTTTAGAGTATAGTTGTGGTTTCCAATAAGGGTTCAATGTAAGATCGGCAGAAGGGTGTGACATATTCAATGACACCAAGATTGAATTGTGAATTTCAAAATTTCTACAAGCAATCTGCCATGGGCAAAAGAATAGAACTTCATTAGAATCATAACCAAGAGCCAGCTGTCAAGATTGGCTCTTCTTAGCCCATGATGTATTCAAATGTCATTGTCTTTAATGAGATAATCATATTCTAAGAAGTATATATTTAGAATGGGTATTACTATCTATAGATCAGTTGTTTTTAGATGAGCTTCTAGGAGATCTCTACTTAGTTGATAGTTATCCTTATATTTCCTAATTTAGGGTTTAGTATTTGTGGACAAAATTGCATATTAGGCTTGCTTTGCGTAAAAGCAAATTATTATTAGTGTAAAAGGTTAGATAGCTTTTTATTATTTTTTCATGGAATGTTTTGTAAACCTTAATACAAAAGCCATTTGCACTTAGATTTTCACTACGAATTTTATGCCTACTTGATGCTAAAATTGTTGTTCGAATGTCTTGTTGTGAATTCCTCACTACCTTTTATAAGAAATACAATTTTATTAAAAACCCTTCTAGAGCATAGTATATTATTTGTATTGTGATTTATAAATGACTCTCCTAATGTCAAATATCCCCACCTTTCCATCAATACAAAGAGTGCAAGACAAGTAATCTAAAAAGGGAATCTATTTTATAAGAGCCCTGCTGGCTCTAACCCCTTAGCTAGTAATGGATTTCTGAGATTCTTGAGAGTTTGTAGATTTTGAAACCTGTTTTGAATATATGCTTTTTTTAATGAGTTTTTCAAGTATTTATGTTTTTTTGAATTTTTTCAGAAATAAGAAATTACAATGCATAAAATATAAAATGCAATTTTCAGACTGTGCACTCCAAGCTTAATTCACTGAATTCATTGAAACAGATAATTACAATGCCAAAGTAACAATGCATATGCACAAAATTTATTTCAGAACTATTCAAAGAACCTGGAACCGGAAGAAGGACGTGGTATATCTGTTATTAAGATCACAACAGCTCTGTAGCAGAAAAGAACTTTGACGTGAGTTACCAGAAGGAAATCGAGTGCAAACACTTAGCCAAAAATGAGCACTTTCTCTGTATTGCTGGCTCTTTTTAACAAATATCGCAGCCTCTGGTATTGTGAAGGCCGCTCAATATATAAACCGTGGCAGTTCTAAACATGTACGCAGCCTGGGAAAAAGTTGCGCTGGGCATTCAAAATATACTCCTCCAGTTCCAGCGATTCAAGCCTTAGACCCAACGCTGAAGATAATCCAGAAACCAAACACAATAAGACCAATCACGGCTCTGAGTCAAGCCACCTACAAGCACGATTCACTGGCAGAATTTAACCAACTCAAGGTACAAATGACACATGAAGAATTTACAGTTCTTACTGCTGAATCCAAAATCCTTTGCAATCAAATCACCATCCTCAAATACACAAAACACAAGCAAGAGACATGCTGTTTGAACTCCATCCTTGGCCTAAATAATTTCTTCTTACCAAATCAATCATTTGACTTCATTCTTACACCTTCAACTGCAAGCTTCAGCGTTACTCCACAAAATGAAAATTCACGGTAGTTTGCAAGGATTATAATGGTTTGAATTATAATTCTACCCCTTTTACAAAGCTCATAAGTTTGAATTATAACATTTATTTATAATTCCTCCCCTTAGTTAAACGCCAAAATACCTTTATAAGGGGCGTTGTCCTCAATTTTGACATCACAAAATTGTGGCAACCCTACAGAAATTTTTCTTATGAATTCGTGAGTGTATCCTCTACGATTTCGATGTTTTGGATAATGCGTTATGAAGACAATTCGTCATCCCTGAAATGTTCTTTATTTTGCACATTTCATGCATACTTTTTGAGGGTTCCCATCAAGTTAATCACCTTATTGCTTGTCAGGACAAATTTCTCTTCTCCGACTGCAAGCGCTTGATTTTTGGTAACCTTTAAGTCCTTTTCTTCGTTTTTCTCTTTCTTGTTAGCAATTTTTAATCCTGATTTTCCCTTGAGTCAATAGCCATTTGAAATACGCTCGTTTCAAGCTATCTTAGACATCAAACAAAGTTGTATAACTCAAGTTATGATGCAAAAGGTGGGTTTTTCACAGCCGATTGCACAAGTTTGAATTATATTTAATATATAAAATGGATTTCGATGTCCATTTTCAAATTTCAACTCATTTCGAGTTGATTTAGCTATAGTTTTTATTGTTTTCGTGAAATTAGCTTTAAAATAATCTAATTTCATGTTACTTTATTAATACTATAGTTATATATTAAATTTAATTTAAAATTAAATCAATTAAGTTCAAAAAAGTGCAGTTTTTGTTTTTCATTGCATATCATCAACATGCAAATCACTTTTTAAAATCCACCTATTGAAATTAAGTCATTTACACATTAAATACGTTGTTTTTATATGCAACTGCATATATAAAACATGTAAAAGTGGCTTTTTCTAAGCCAAAAACATATTATATGAGAATGTGTAGTTGAACTCCAAAAGAACGTATTTAATCCACTTATAAGTGTTGTTTTTATATGCAACTGCATATATAAAACAACGTATTTAAAAGACTTGAAGTGGCTTTTTCCTAATTAAAGACATTCTTTTAAATGTGTAATTGCACTTGAAAAGTGCGATTTAATAGGGATACACTTAAGGTGTTGAACACAAATGCATATCTTTTATGTGTAATTTTATATGTGCAAACACATGACAAAAACAACGTTTTTAATCCTCCTCCTTGGGCGTCGATTTTGGAGAGGATTACATGTCTTTTGAAACATGCAAAGACATATGAAAAGTGTGTTTTTAATGCCCAGCTCTTGGGTGTTGTCTTTAAACACATTTACATGCTTGTTTTTGTATGTTTTTACTCTTCCAAAGTGTGTTTTTCCTTGGGTGTCGAATTTGGGAAGGATTGCATGTTCTATGACTGCGCAAAGGCATTACCAAAACAACGTTTTTAATCTGCCCTTTTAGATGTCTTTTCCAAGAGCATTTACACATTGTTTTGAATGTGTTTTTGCATTCAAACAATGCATTTCCAGCCATGAAGCCCTAGGTGGCAATTTTATGAAGGATTACATGTTTCTTTGCATGCGTTTGGGCATTTGAAAAGTGTTTTTTCTCCTTTATTTAGCTGTGTTTTCTCTTGGGTGTCGAATTTGGAGGGGACGGCATATGTTATTAAAAATGCAAGGCATGTGTATTTTGGCAAAAACAGTCCGCTTTTTTATCATTATTCTCCGAAAACGTTTCATGATAGAGGGATTTGAGCATCTATAATTGTTCTCTCAGGTCTAAAATTGATTGTGGGTAAGTTATTTCTTCCTTGGATTGTTTTATTTCATCATTTTGATTGAATCTCATGCCCTAGAAGCCGTTTTTTATCTTCATTGCATATACATTAGAAATAGTCAAAATGGTTGATATTTCTTTGCATTTAATCTCTCATTTCTTCCCACTTGGCTGTATATGCATATTGACTATCCAAAATTGAAGGAAAAAGACTAGGAAAGTGATCTATATATAGTTTTTCAATCCAATCTTTCCTAAATCCGAAAATCTATTGGATTCATTTCAGATTTTGCTCAAGATTTTGAAAGATTTCATCTTGAGGATTGAGATAATTTCTTCCTTAAGTCTTTTTCCTATTTTCTTCCCAAGGTATTTTGTTAACATGTAAACTTTCATTTTTAGATTTACATGTGTTTAAATTTGTAATTCTTCTACTTCTACCTTTCATTTTTAAAGTTGCATATGCAAGAGTGTCATCTTGCTTGCATATGCAGTCGGGATTAAAAACCCCGTTCTATGATGAAAAAGAGAACAAGTCCATACATGTATTATCCTTCAAAAAGTTCACTTGCATATATCGCTGTCCTTGCCACTGCCATATGATGTAAAACTCATGATGGTGGTTAGTTCAAACTCCATTATAAGAAAAAATGATATCCATCCTTTTACTTACCTACTTATCCTTCATGATTCTCGTTGTCTCCATATGCAATTACCCTTCAAAAACTTGTTCTCAAGTTCTCTTTTGAGCTGAAACCAATTCATTTCTCTAATTACCAGCCATCTCCATACACAATTCATTATCCTAAGTTCTTCCCCTTGTATAAAATTGTACGATGGATCCTTCTCAAGAAGACATTCTCACCTTGTGGAATTTTTATGTAACAGTTGCTCGATCTCATAGAGTTGCTATGTCTAAAGGGATTAAGCCTGCCAAAGAAAAAGAGAAGAAGAAGATGAAGTACCAATATGACTCATATCATAATTATGTCCTGCCTTCACAAGTTATTTCTTATTGTGAAGAGATTAAAGATACCGACATCTCACACATGAATTTTAAAGATTTCCTTCAAAGGGTTGATGTTGCAGTTACAGAAGACATGGTTTCTATCAAGAAAAGCAGTATACATCTTGTTGCTACTTTTCCATTGGCTTCCCTTGAGCCAGAATTCGTGCTTGCATGTGTGAGGAACTTTGATCCATCATCCAGGACCATCAAAGATCAAGATGGCAAGACTATTATTAGTCTTGACCTAGAAATCATTGACAAGATCTTTCAAGTACCACTGGTTCCGGTTGTTATTACTATTACTAAACAAAAAGCTCTAGAGAGGTGGAATGAAGACACTTCTTATTGTACCAAGTATATTAATGATAACTGGCTGATTACTAAAAGACCTAATATTGCAAGGTGGTGAAAGGTAATTCACCACACGGAGTTCAAAGAGGAGATTAGTGACCTCGTCACATTATTTAGTTCCCTTGCAGGGTTAAAGACATCAAACACCTTTGAACCTTGAATGTACAAATATATTTCTCTCATTGTCCGATCAAAGAGGAAAATATTCTTGGGAGAAATGATTAGCGATATGCTATGTGAACAGTTGTCAAAGGAGGATGATGCCAAAGAAGTCAATGAAACAATGTATCGGTCCATGATAGGAAAATTGCAGTATGCTGTTCACAACAGACCGGACATCGCTCATGCAGTTGGCATAGTAGCAAGATCCTCTGCTAATCCCAAAGAAACACATCTAATTGCAGTAAAGAGAATCTTCAGATATCTAAAAGGAACCAAAGAATATGGCTTATGGTTTCCACACAAGGGTGGATTCCAAATCAAAGTCTACACAAATGCAGACTGGGCTGGCAACGTGGATGATAGAAAGAGCACAAGTGGTGGTGCATTCTTTCTAGGTGCAAGAATAGTATCGTGGACAAGTAAGAAGCAAAATTGCATTTCACAATCCACTGCTGAAGCTGAATATGTTGCTGCTGCAATAAACTGCACACAGGTGATCTGAATCAAACAATTGCTGGAAGGTATTCAGGAACAGGTACCTAAACCGATAGCAATTTACTGTGACAGTACCAGCGCCATAAACATATCCAAAAATCCTATTATGCACTCCAAGAACAAGCACATTGCCATCAAATATCACTACTTGAGGGAACTTGTACAGAACAAAGAAGTAAGATTGGAGTATGTGTCCACAAAAGAACAGATTGCTGATATATTCACAAAGCCATTACCAAAGAATACCTTTGAGTATCTCAGAGGTAGACTGGGGGTTGTACCCCACTCAGATCATCAGTAATTATCAACAGGAAGTCATCAGTTCATTATGATTCAAAAGGTTACATCTTATCTTTTATGAACTGATGAAAAGGACTACTGCTCGCAAGGGGAGCAGAGTATGCAAATCTTCCTGATTAGCCTTTTGGCATTCTATTGTCAAAAAGGGGGAGAATAGAATATGATTATCTATCATATTTTTGCCATCAATGCCAAAGGGGCAGATTGTTGGCATCACTAACCGGTAAGTTCTCTACCGGTCTAAGTGTTGTCATTGTTTGGAATAGAGAATCTGGCAAAAGAGGATAGAGATTTGTTCTCTATTATAGAGGGAACTCTTCACCAAGAAAGGCTGAGAAACTGATCACTACACTAAGCATCAACAACCGGATAATGCACTCAGCAGAGAAGAGTGTATCCTAGTATCAACCAAGGACCGCCCTCAACCGGTATAGACAAGTACAAATAAACGCATATCCAACAATTGTCTATAACACAATTGGTAAGAATAGTGCAACCGGTAATCTGCCCCACCAAAGGCATGTACCCGGTATATAGCATAAAGAACTCAACCGGTATATTATAAGACCCCGGTATGAACTGAGGAAGTCATAGTCAACTGTCTGTTCCAACCAACTCTTCTCTACCAGGATTTATTGCAGTAAATCCGACTGATCTTGAGTTGTCTTGGTGATCAGTTTGAGGCGCAGGTAAAGGATTTAAAGTCGGAATCAATGGTTACTTGAGGCGTGACTGAACGATTTAAAGCCGGATTCAGTGGCTTTAAATCAAAGTGTTATCTCTTATGAAGAAAGGTTGCTTGACACGCAACTGTTATTTTCTTCATGTAGTGGATGAAGACAGAACTTGCATCGAATGCTTGCTCAAGAGAACAAACACTTCACCGAGTGATGCATTCGTTGGATCTCAAGATTAGGTCATGCATTTGAGGCGCAATCAAGGCAACAAAACTGAATATATTCTTATGTATATTGAGAAGAAGATTTGCCTTCATTCTGCCGAGAAAAAGAGTGAGCCTATATGCTACAGAAGCAAAAGTTAGAAAAGTATCAAGGGTTAGAGAAAATTGACAGAGTAAAAGTTGTGCAAGTCAACACAACAATAGTTGAGAGTACACCTGTGTCAACCGGTGATAATTCTCAGTAGAGCACAAATAGAGATCACATCTGGCTAAGCAGAGCCTTCTATAAAGATCTTAATTCTATTGTTTTCTAGCAAACTACAATGGACAAATCCTAGTATTTGGGTGGACTCTAACAGGTCCCTTGTTTCAAAATCCCTTAACTGGGTGACATCTTTCAAGGTGTCTGAAGTCCCTTAACCGGGCAGGTCTTAACGGATCTTACTGTAACAAATCCCTTGACCGGGTCGTATCTAGCAAGTGCGTTTTATCCCTTGACCGAGCAAGCTCTTAACAGGGCTTACTTCAAAAGAGTACAAATATTGTAAAGTCTCCTCACACCGTGGTTCTTACCCTAACCGGGTTTCCACGTGATAAATCTGGTGTCACTTTGTGTTTGTTCACTTACTGTTTTTGGTTTCTTAGAACTGTTTGCTTTGGTGCTGTAAGTTTACTTCACTGGATTAAAAGGAAAAGTAAAGAATTTTTCAAGTGTTGATTCACCCCTCCCCTCTCAGCACCAATTGGAAGTGTCAATTGGTATCAGAGTCTTGTTCTATTTTTCTTTGTTGCTTAACCACACAGAGATAAAGCTATGATGATGAGAAAGGAAGAACCAAAGTTTTCAAAAGAAAACTTCACCTTATGGTGCAGCAGAATGAAGCTATATATGAAGACCAACGATAACCAATACTCGAAGCATGTTACCAATGACTAGAGTGAGCCCGCCAGTACCTTGACTCCTGATGAAGAGAGAATTAAGACTGAGCACACAGCTGCCATGGACATGATAGCTAGCACCTTACCCGACCACGTGTATGCTGAAATTGAACATCTTGACTCCGCCTGCAAAATGTGGAAAAAGTTACAAACAGTCTATGGAGGAGATCCCAATGTTCAGAGAGCCAAGGTCGAAAGCCTCAGGGGAAAGTATGACAACATGAGGATGAATGATGGAGAAGATATCGAGCAATATAGCAACCAAATCAAGGAAGTGATCAACTCCATCAGAAGTGCTAGAGGCAAGCTGACTGAAGAAGACGTGGTGAGCAAAATACTAAGAACTCTCAGACCTCAGTATGCCATAAAGATCTCTGCCATTCAAGAGCTCAGATCCGTAAGCAACAATCAAGTCAACCTAAACTCTCTAATCGGTAAGCTAGCTGCTTTTGAATTAAGCAACTTTGATAATAGCCTATCTGTTCAGGAAGCAGCATTTAAATCATCGGTCAATGCCTCTTCCACCAAAAAGGGAAGAGAAACCGGTAACTCCTCTACCGGTAAGATCGGCAACCTCATTTAGAATCTACTCTCAGAAGAGATGGAGCAAGATGAGTTTGAAGCTCTGATTGCTAAGAGATTTCCCAGAGGGAAAGGGAAGTACAAGGGAAACTTCCTTTAAAATGCTTCTCTTGTAACAAAATAGGACACATTGTTGTCGGATGTCCAAATAATGAAAAAAGAGACAAAAGAGACCGGTTCAAGAACAAAGCAAAGCAGGATTGCTATCTTGCTGAGGAAGGAGTCACAGACAATGAGTCTGAAGACTCAGAAGATCTAGAAATTGCATTTGTGGCAATAAAGGAGGAGAGCCCAGTTCTTCATAAAGTTGCACTCATATCCAAATCACATCAATATGATGATTGGATCATTGACAGCAGATGCACTCACCATATGACCGGTGACAAGAGCAAGTTCATCAACTTGGAGCTCAACAACAGTGGATCAGTCACATTTGGAAACAATGCCCCTTGTGCCATCAAGGGTAAGGGATCTATTGTTCTCTACAATAATGTTGTCTGTGAACACGTGTACTAGGTCGAAGGACTCAGGTATAACCTGATGAGTGTTGCACAGCTAAACAACAAATGTTTCCAATTGGAATTTGGTCAAGGCTCCTGCGTAGTCAAAAATCAATTTGGATCCCACGTTGCAACCGGTAGACAAAGCAAAGGCAATTTGTTCTACCTAGACTCAAAAGGAGCCTGTTTAATTGCTTCTGTCAAAAGAGAATCAAGCAAGATTGGTCTTATCTCTAAAGAAGACAATAGCTGGCTATGGCACAAGAGACTCTATCATATAAACTTTGACAGCATTGCCAAAGTGAGCAGGAAGAAATCGGTTAGAGGACTCCCAGAAATTGCAAAACCCATGGGAGGTATTTGTAAGGATTGTCAGTTAGGAAACTGACAGGAGCAAGTTTCGGTAGCAAGTCCTTCTGTGCTGAAAATGTTATAGATCTTGTACACACAAACCTGTGTGGACCAATGAGGACAAAGAGCTATCATGGAGACCGGTATTTCATGTTGTTCATAGACGATTTCTCAAGAATGATGTGGACACTCTTTCTCCATGAGAAGTCAGAAGCCTTTCACATGTTCAAAATTTACAAGGCTAGAGTGGAAAAGGAAACTAGTAGAAGCTTGAAATGTCTAAGGTCGGACAGAGGAGGTGAGTACACCTCTCAGGAGTTTACTCATTACTGTGAGGAACATGGCATACAGAGACAGTTCTCTGCACCTAGGACTCCTCGGCAGAATGGAGTAGCAGAAAGAAGAAATAGAACGTTGATCGACTGTGCCAGAACCCTGTTGATCCAAAAGAATCTTCCTCATCACTTTTGGAGAGAAGCTGTCAGCACCACTATTTATACAATCAATCGAGTTCAAGTCAAAAAGGCGGTAAGACGCCTTACGAACTATGGTTTAAGCATACTCCTAGTGTAGGCTACTTCAAAAATTTTGGTAGTAAATGTTATATCAAAAGAGAAATGTTTTCTGGGAAGTTTGATCCCAAGAGAGATGAAGGAACATTTTTGGGTTACTCTACCAAAAGCAAAGCTTATCGGTGTCTGAACAAAAGAACAGACAAGATAATTGAAAGCATCAATGTAAAAATTGATGAATCATCTAAACCAAACAAGAGGACCGGACATGTCAATCATGAAAATTTTAAACTTACTAATGGAGATGTCTTTGACTTTCATGAACCAACAACTGAAGAAGAGGAGACAACTCCCACTGACAGAAATCAAGAGTGAGAGACTGTTCCTAAAGCTAATAGGACACCCCAGGATGGTGAACAAGTAGATGTTCAGAACCATGATGAAGATATTGCTCAACAAGATGAACCGGACCAGGAACAGAGGCCGGCTCTTCCAAGGTATGTCACATATCACTCTACTGACAATATAATCGGTGACAGACATGGGAACATCCTGACAAGGAAAAAGGCCAAAGAGAACATCTGTTTTCTCTCATGTGTTGAGCCCAAAACCACCAAAGAAGCACTTGAAGATAAAAATTGGGTCAAGGCCATGGATGAAGAAATTGAGCAAATAGAAAAGAATGACACATGGGAACTTGTGCCAAGACCTCATGACAAAAATGGATTATTGTCGCTTGACTACTAAACAGATTATTGACTTCAACCTTGCAGAAATTCCTCCTGAGGTTGAAGGTGATGGTGACATTCTTGATCCAAATTATACTAACAATCATGTTGAGAGTTTGCCTGTTTTGTCTCCATCTTGGTTAGGTAAAGAGAGTATTTCTATGTGGGATCATTTTCAGTCTATTATTGCAAATACCAATATTTGGCTGAAAAGAAGGGGTTTGAAAAGCATAAAAATTAGATGGGTAAAGGATTTTGATCATGGTGGCACGGTTGGTAGGAGGTCAGAGATTAAAGGTAGAACCAAAGATGGCGTGTCCTCTTCAACAGCTGAACCTATCATTCCTAATCTTACTATCAAGGGAAGTAAGGACACTAGAAGAGTTCTTAAAGTCAAAAGCACAGAACCTGAAAAGGTTCAAGTGGTTTCCAATGATGATGAGATGCTTGATTCACCTAAGGTATCCTCACCTGTTGCACCTCTTCCTATGGATACTTCAATTACCACAGCACTTCCTAATTCAGCGCCTGTGTCGGACGAGTCTCTTGATTCACCTCTAGGTATAGCTACGGACGTATTTTCTACGGAGCAGATTCCTCCTATGGACTCTGTCATGGTGACACCTGCCTTGCCTATTTCATCAGTTGCTCCTATTGTTATATCTGAGGACTCTTACCACAGCTTTGAGAGTGTGTTTGATGCATACTCCATGACTATTCCTTCTATGGCCAGATCTTCCATGACGGTGCTTGATACCACTTCAGTTCAGTTGGAGTAGTTCATGTCAGAGGTTACTCATAGCAGCCCTACTCCTATGGCAATCTTAACAGAGGCGCCTCCTCTTGTGGCTACAGTTGCACAGGCGGATCCAATTACCACTCTAGCCATTACATCTGCAGTAACATCATCTTCTTCATTTTCTTTGCCTTCTTGGCTAAGTGCCATAACCCCAAAAAGGAAGAAAGAAGAGATTTCGTTGGAGGGTTTTCATCTCAGACAAGTTTCAAAGCCTAAAGCTCCAAAGAACAAGAAGGCCAAAACAGTGTCAAGGATTGTGGTTGAAGATAATGCAAGCAAGTATGTTGAGATTGTTGAGCCTTTGATTGATAGACCTACAAAAGAGGGGCAGCTTTCTGATTATAAATTTACGAGGGTAGAGCTTGGTAAGCAGACACGTTTGAGTTGTCAACAAGATGTTCAAGATGTTGCACAACTCACACAGAGGAATGATAAGCTATGGGAAAAGAAAAATAGGTTAAAGGAAGAAAATGCACGCCTCCTTGAAACTATAGAAATGATGAATAATTCTCAGAATGCTGCTCCCATTTCAGTATCAGGCCCTAAGGATTATGAGAAATGCCAAAGGCGAAAGCAGTTGATGAATGGTGTGATCGGATAGAAACGCAAGGAATGCAGGTGATTAAGGATTCATACAAGGTTTTGAGGCATATACGCTTGACTGTCAATGAAATAAGGGAACTTATTTCATCCTTTCATCAACAGCTGAAAGTCCTGAATGAAGATTTAAATGTCTGGAGAACCATGCAGGAGTTCAATCTTAATAAGTTGTGTCAGTTTGAAATCATTTCTTCTGTTGATACATATTTTTAGTCTCTTGATTTAATGATCAACAAGGAAAGAGTTTTAAGTAAATTGGTCACAGATTTGCAATTAGCATTGAACTCATGGAATGAATAGGAATGTCAAATGTAAAATGAGTTCAATAAACTGTCTTGTGAAGTATTCTCAAAAGATGGTGAGCTGATTGAAGGACTTGTGATGACAAGGTTTTCAGAGACAATTTGCCTTCATCTTGATGCAAATGATTTCAATCTCACCATTCTTGACCGATTCATGGAATACAAAATGTCCTTGAATCAGCTCCAAAGTCAAGTAACCATTTATACAAAGTCACATGTTCTACGCAAGGTTACTGCGATTGCCTAGCATACAGGTGCACCTGATCGAGCTATTATACATGAGTCTCTTCGTAAGTTCGAGGCTTATGTAAATACCCTCTGATGCTGATTCCTAAGTGTCTGGGACACTTTTTCTTTTTTTTTAGCATATGATTGACAAATTGCATGTAGTACATGTGATGATTGTACTTACAGGAAAACATATTCCTGTATGTCAGTATTATGTAATCATGTTAGAAGTGCTTTAAGCCTTGTAACATTGAATAAGTCAAAAGTAGTTAGTAGGTTGTTGAATAAATCAAAGTGGTTGAGGGTTTCCCCTTTTCTCTCCACTTTTCTCTCTCCTATTTTCCTACATAAAGGAGAGAGTTCATTATAAATATTTTTTGTTTTTGTTTTTGCAAGAAAGCTATACTCAAGAACTTGTGTGGTGAAAACTTTGTGTTTCATTGTACGAATTTTCAAAAGTGAATGAAAGTAACGGGATTTTCCAAACTTTGTGTTGCAAATCTTGTGATTGAATGATGTTTTCTTATGTTACATTGTTTAATCATTCTTGAATTCATTTTATAGCTTAACTTGTGTAAATCATTGGAGTTTCAGTTCACCTTTTGAGAGACTTTGAGCTACAGGAGGAGGATTGCTATAGTTAATAGTGGCTGTAAATACTGAGAGTTGAAGACTTTGAGCTTCAATTTTGAGTGTTTTTCTTTTAATTTCCAAATCATTAGTGAGAGACTTTGAGCCTCACTATTAGTTCTTGTTTTCTTCAAATAGGATTAATCACAAGAGTCTTTGGGCCCTTGTCTTAATCCACCAAATATATTTGTAACTGCTGCCTTAGGAGTTGTTCTTACGTGAATTGCCAAGTCACTGGTATTATCGTAGCAGTAGGAAATCCTTGTTGAATTAATAAGTTGTTTTTGCTTGTGAATCTTTTCTTGAAAAAAGAGGAAAAGGTTGAAAAAATCACCCTTTATTCGATTTCAGTCGAAATCCTACTGAAGCCACCTATGGTAAGAAGGGAGCCTCCCCTATTGCTGAAAGCAGAGATTTATCTCATTATATCGTTGCCTAAAGTGACAATTTTGTAAGTTGTAGTCTTAGTGGTTTACAAAAATTTTAGCCAACAAGGGGTCATGAAATGTTTAGACATCATTTGAAAAGCCTCCCTTATATTATTAAATAAGTAGACTTAATTAATAATTATTAAATTATTTTTATCCATCACTTTGGCTTAGGCGTCCAAAATAATAAATGCACTTGTAATATTTTGCTATAGGCTTAAATTTAATCATTAATTAAGTACAACTTAATTAGTGATTATAAACCAAATTAATAGCTTATAATCTCATTAATGATCCGAATGAAATCCAAGTGCTTCTCCTGACACCTGGATGACATGCCCAACATAGCAACTGGCTCGTAAGTGACTTACTATAAATAGTAAGTTCTAAACTGGAAGCTTTGTTGATGACCCCACTGGATTGAAAATATAATCTCTGGCTCGAATACTGAGACCTTTTAACCCTCTGATTAGCCTACGAAGGTCGTTGATAGGCTAATCCTGACGCAACCCAAGGTGAGCTAAAATGGGGACATTACATATTTTTCGGTTGACATGTCAGTTATTTTGGTTCCTTGGATTACCCTATTTGATCCATGCTTAAGATTGTGTTTTCTTTTTGATATTATATAAGTAATGGTTTTTCCTCATCTGTAAAGATCATTTTGGGTCTTAAATGAACGGAAGTGTTGTTTGAATTTATTTCTTATATTTTGACCCAAAGAATGTCCCTTGGTTTTGATTTCATCTATGCTTTTCACCTATATATGGTCCTCAAGCAAGTAGAACCAGCCTTAGTCACAGCAATTAATGATTTCCTACTCACGGTCCTCCCAACAAAAAAATAGGTTGAGCTAGCTCCATCTGTAATTGTTGTGTTTTCATGTTTGATAAATCAATTAGCTTCTGAAGAAAAAACTTATTATAATGTAATTTTTATGAAGGAACCAGACTTATTTGCTTTGCTACAGTAATATTTGTTCCCCTAGAGACTACGTTGTTGAGCCTACAATTTCAAAAATATTGTTGCCTTTGTTTTATTGTTTTTACAAACTTCTGCATTGCAACAATGATTGGTTTCCATATGCATGTAGCCTGTTGTGGTGACATACACAATAGCATTGCCCCTAGTATGCTACCATCTTTGTCAAATAGAGCATCCAGTTGTATCTTCACCACATGCATTTTCGCAAGCAAAGTAACAAATGGCATGCAAAAGATGAATGCAACATTAAAAAATCTAAGAAAGTGTAATGCACTAAAAAGCTCAGTTCAAAATAGTTGTAGAAATGCAAAACCTAAGTGAAAGGATGGATGAGATAAAATAAAATCAAGAATATGAGCTCAGCTTGAAAAAGAATCCTAACTAAGAGATGGTTTGGAGTGGAAAATTGAGGCTATGCTTATGGAAAGAGCATGTCTCACAAAAGAGAAATAAGAACATGCTAGCCTTAATGCAAAGGCAGAAGCAAGCCTTGGATGAGACTATTAGAATAATGTTTACATATTTATTTAATTAGTGGTCAATAATGTAATATTAATTCTAGTTAGATAGTTTCTAAATTAGCCTTCAGTTATGAATTGTTTCTTTATGAAATATCATCAATGTAATTGCCTATTTATGTACACTTCATTCTTTGAATAAAATTAAGCAATTACCATTGTGCAACATAGCATCACAATGGAAGAAACCTCTTTGAGAAATTTTATAATTCTAAAAATTTTCTCATCGAAATATTTTAGTGAAGATTTTTCAAAAGTTTGTCTCTGCAAATTATAAGGGTTTTCTAACGTGTTCTTTTTCTATATGTTTCAATGGCCTCCTAGATTTATCACGTAAGTCATTTTTTGTTCGAATTGTGTTTTTCTAGATCGCTCGACCTCAAAAATTTGCTTGCAGTGCATTCTTTTTAGCCTGTACAAAGATCCGTGACCAGCATTTGGCAAAATCTGGTCAACCTGCAACCATTTCTGTGTCATGTTAAGTTCTTTTGCCCACATTTTAGATGCGATTTTCATCAAGTTTTCTTGGTCATCGAACTGCACTGGTTTTATTTGCTCGCCTCTTTTCCATGGCAGCTTTTATTATGCTTGAAATTTTCTCTACAAATATCACAGCATCATTTTTGCATTTGTGTTTTGTTCGTATTTTGTTTGCAGGGTGTTAAATCCAGGATAGCTCTCCTTGTTTGACAACAGTACACTTAATTTCTTACCATGAATCAGTGCCTGTTTTATTCTTCACAGCAAGTTAATTTCATTTGTGGCCTACGGTTTATTTTTTGAGTTTTCAAAAACCTTTGTGTTTTTAGTGTGTTTTTTTCTTAGTGGCTAGGGTTTCTAAATTTGACACCTTCAAATCTTTTTCACACATTCTACCCTAAGGCTTGAGATAGTTTTTGTGGTGCAAACTGCAGTCTAGGGTTTCAACAATTTTTTAATTAGGAAATTTTCTAGGTTTTTAGAAAATCTTGTATTTATGCCTCAAAATCAGTTTTTAGCCTATTTTTTGTCTTGAGTTTTGCATCCAAATCTGCCCTTGTTTTTAATGCAATAAGATTCATGCCTCGGGTTTCGTGCAATCAAAGTTAGGCCTCTTCAGTTTTTCTTGTTTTTTGTGCCTCAAAAAGCATAAAAGACAGCTTCTTTGACCAATATATTGTTGGGAGGCAATCATAAGTTCAACAGCCACAACTAAAACACCTGGCAGTAGTGGATGATGACATTTGTTGAGTATCAATGCCTTGACCATATTATCCTAGGCAAGTCTACTCGTCCTACAGAGCCAAGTCCGGATCAAAACAAATTTGATGAGCGAAATCAAGAAGCTGTAATGCTAATTGTAAGAACCCCGATGGTTCTACCCAATGTCTCAACTGGCTCTGAATGTTATTGCTTTTGCAATTATATAGTTTTTGGTGTTTTTTCAAAATATTTACTTTTTTTTAAAAAAAATTTGAGAATATATGAAATTCAAATACAATGCATGAAATTTCAGAACATAAGCAAACTATTCGTTGAGCAATCTTATTTTATTACCACTTTGCTATTCTCCCTATCAACTTTATTCAGTCCTCTCCAAAAAAAATTTACAAAAATAAATGCAATGCAGATAATATATGCTTGAAACTTATTTTGAACCTGGAATGGATCTTATGCAGGTAAGACACTCCAGATTGTATCGCAACCTTATGATAATGATTGCATAACGCTTCTAAGGCTCCCAAACTCATATGTGGAGGCACCAAACAGAAAAATGTGCCCCCTAGATGTCAGATATTGCCCTAAATACTCAAACACAGCCTCTACTAGACGTTGGCCGCTACCTATAGATGATGGTGGCTCTATGTTTTCAAATGCAGGCCCTCCTTATGTAACACTAGCCCCAAATTTATGACCGCTGACTATATACATAGAGTCGTTCCCCTGTTTAGAGCTGCAACTGCCTCTATACCAAAATGCAGGCTTTCATAGATTAGGCGATCTGCAATTATTAACAGTCTTCTACCTTTGCAATTTATATCTGAAACCAAACACTGAAAAACTCCTCACAAATTGACCACTATTTGTAACACAATGATGTCACTGAATGATACCACCTCCAGGCACAATTCACTGGTATAGTCTCAACCAATTCAAAGTGCACAAGACTCTGAAGAATTCATCATTCTTCCAACCTTCAAACGCTCAAACCTTGGCTATGCCTTCTACTCACAAGTCACCAAAATTCACAAATCAAATGGTTCGATCTTTTCATTTGAATGCATATATAACTCTCAATGCAAATCGGTCAGTAGCTTCTTGGACACACTTCTCCTGACTTTAAACATAACTTAGGCATTTTTTAAAATATTAGCTCTTGTTGCTTACCTTTTGAAATATAATATTATAATGACATTCCCTCCAATAATAAGCACCAAGTCAATTCATAATTAAAATAAACATTTAATGCACTTGAACACATTTTATAATATAAACTTTATATCTAATCTTGATTAAATGAAATTTAATTAATGATTATGAATGAATTTTATAGCTCATTAAATTCTTTGAAGGACTTGTTCCAAATCTAGGTGCTCAATTTTTTACCCAAATGCCAAGGTGCCCTACCAAAAATAGCACTGATCATAATTTGACTTACTATAAATAGTAAGCCTCAAAATGAAAGCTTTGTCAAAGCCCCCACAACTCCATGCTACTACCAAGTGTTCAGTTGCCCTACTTAGAATAGAAACCCTAACTTTCTGGAATAGTAACTTACTATAAATAGTAAGTGTGCCAATTGGACCCAAACAAAGAGCAATCTTGAAGATCCCTGACCTCTGGAGTGGGAATTGGCTTCTCGCTATGCCAACTGAGACCCTCTATCCATCTGACTTAGCCTACAAGGGCCACTGATAGGCTAATCAAAACCACCAACCATGGTAAACTAAAAAGGGGACATTACACTAATTAAATTGTCAATCACCAACAATCAGCTACCTTAGGTACCTTTAGGCAAAAAAACTATTGAAATATGGGAATATTTGAAAGGCCTACATAAAACGTCTAACAAGAGCCATGCGTTTTTTTCCAAGTTACCTGCATGGAACCAGGTACGAATGTGGGTACGAAAAAAAAATTGGGGGGATTTTGGAAGTGTTTGGGTACATATATATATATATATACATTTTTTAAATACATATATATTATAAATTTATATATACACAAAAAAATTAAATAAATATACAAAATTAAATTATTGAATAGTATGATACTTCATCATTGATCAATGCTAAACACCAAAGATAAATATTAAATATCAATTGATAGTTCACAAATACTCATATATGTCTATGTTTACAATGCCAATGAAAATTAGAAAATCATTACAATTACAAAATGTAGTTCGTGATTCATTAACATTAAAAGGATTATCAAAAAAATCATCATCTATCGGATTTTCATCTTCAGCAGCTGCAAGTTCAAGATCATTTGAACCCAAAGCGATTCCACTCACACTAGATGCACTGTGTAGAGATGTCATCATCATCATAAGCTGTAGTGAGTCTAGTAAGATCCTCAATGGTTGCATCCAAGTTGCCACACTTAGGGGCTACATCCCGAAGCTTCGTTGCCCAATCCTTGTAGTGGGGATCCTTACGTGACAGAAGGTGCAAGGTTGAATGGATATAAACCAAGTCTTTAGCTTTTTTGAACCCAACCAGTTACGCTTTACTGAGTGGATAGAGTATGTACTCCAATTCCATTCAGTGACAAAAGAACTTGCAACCTAGATAGAAAATCCACAAAATTAAAAATAAAAAAGCAAAGTAAATTAAAGAATATTAAGTACTAAGTTGTGAAATACATGTAATAAAAAAACAAAAAAACTTACTTGTAAGAGGATCTTGATTGCAAGAGATTGGAGATACACAAAACTTTGACCATGGACGTACCTCCATGTGACAACATCGATGTCGCATTGGTCATTAATAGCAGTTGGAGTATGACTTCTTCCTAAGGATAACATACCAAATTTTCTATCCTGACTTCTTTCTCCACTTCTTCATCTTAGAAGAGTCTAGTAAATGCTCACTTCTACCCATTAGCAACTCTAGGCTCCAACATCTCTATATGGTGCTAATATCCCTGGCATAGAAAGTAGTTCCTTGCTATAGTACCTTGGCAAAAGGGCATATATAAGGAGGTGCAATGGCATGGTCATCTTTTCCCAACAATGATGAATGATTGATTCCACCTTTTTGCAAAAGGTTTCACATTCTACAAAGTCATTCTCATGTTTTTGTATTGCCAATTTTACTTTCTCTACAATTATGCCCATGCCATCATAGACATCCCTCAAACAAGGTGCATCTGTATCAGCAAATGGGAGAATAGTCATGATAGTCTCAGTGAATTCTGATACATATTCCACACGAGCCCACCAATTGTCATCCAAGACCAATGACTTGACTTTTTGGGCCCTCTCTAAATTTGAAGTCTTCCATACACTCCATTGGTTGCAAATAAACATTCGACCAATGCCTCTAGCACCTTCAAAAGTTGTCTCATAACAATTGTATCAGATGCAAATCAGATCACAGCAACCTAGGATCATGTTTATATGCAAATTGATATTGAACATGACATAAATAAAATTAAATTAATTAATTAAATTTACCTTCAACCTTAAGACTTGGTACCATCTTCAACCTAGTTTGGTTCTCACATTGCCTCCAGTGCTTTGCGGACTCCTCTGAGCGGCGTCACGGATATTCCTACCTTGCTTACCGCTCCTTGGACGCCATTGCGGTTTTCAACTCCTCGGGTCAAGCTCAATGTTCATTTTCTCGGGCTTCAGCTCTCTTGGGTTCGATCGGATTGAGATTGATCGTCTTCCTCCTTTCCAGTACTCATTGGATGCCCCCTTTCATATCCTTTCACCTTTGCAGGAGCTGAATATGCACATCAGAATGGACATTTACAAGCACTATATCCACACTACTTGGGTTAATCCCCATGGGGGGCTTTGGCCAAAGATGGCTTTCTACCTTGAGCATTTTCTTGAGTTACGGGATGGGATCATTGTCCATCCTTCTTACCTTTCCCACCGCTGGTTGCATGCACTTTGCATCTGCCTTGGCTCAATCAAAGTGGGATCACATCGGCTCCACATTCAAACCGACCACCAGATGGTTAGGGAGGACAAAATTTGTCAGCTTTGTAGCATGGGTAAGGCTGAGACAAAAACGCATCTAATTTTCTGTTGTCCTATCTACTACAAGATCAAAGAGAGATTCTACTACTTGTTCAAGGAGACTCTAACTCTCTTCTCCTTCAGGTACATCGACCAGAGGTGCCTTGTGCTTTATCTCCAAGAGGCCTTGAGACTTCAAGACCACTCTCTACAGCATCAATTCCCCACAAGACAGCACCCCGGTCAACTCATCACCTCTTTCTTCATGGTGGTTTCCCCTATGCGTGGTGCCAAGCGACAACTCAATCCCCCCTTTGGCCATACTAAATCCACAAGGCCTCGCATGAATTGCACTCAGTAGCGGTCTTCTTCCAGAGGTTTTCAAAGACGGCTTGGGGTCCCATCTCACCCTATGGCCTATCCTTTACTTCTAACTTTTCTCTCAGTTGTTGAAAGTTGTTAGTGGGTTGTTTGTTGTTTCTTGCTTTAGTTGTTTCGTTTTCTCTCCTCAAGCACCGTTTAGTATTCCCGTTGTGGGCTGGCCTTCTACTTTGTTTCGGTAGTCCCTTGGACCCTCTTTGTGGTCTTTCGTTTGACATTAATAAATTTATCCTATCATATCTTATCTTATCTTATCAACAACTCCAATCTCGAGAAAGATCTGAACATTGCTTGTGATATTTGGTGGTTCGTCACAAACATCTGGATCTCCTCGTCCTCTTCGTATATTTGTTTCATCCATTCTATTTGAGTGCCAATTTGTTCCATCGCCATGTTGATAGTGTACATTGCATGGTGCCCAAACAATGTGCTCCTATCTTGCCTCAACCAAACCACCTGCAGCCCCACAATTTATTGCATTATCCGTCATTTAGATTATGAGATACTCTCCTCAGTTGAATGTGGTATTCAATTCCACAAATGTAGTATTGTTGATGAGGAGACTGGCACTACAATTGTTATGGGTATTGAGAATCATGTTCTTAATCGACTTGTTAACACTAGTGATTCTCAAGAGCATGCCATGGCAGCCAAAAGCTCTTCCATAAGCAATCTCTAGCATCAGCAGTATGGGCATTTGAATATACACTATCTCTCTCAATTGGTTCAAGTGGATCTGGTTGTTGGCTTGCCTGAGATTCAGACTCAAAATCATGGAGTGTGCGAAGCTTCTCAGACTGGAAAGCAACATCGAACTCAATTTTCGGATGGCAATGCTTGGCAAGCTTCCAAGGTATTACAATTGGTTCATGTTAATGTATGTCGACCAATGAAAACTCCTTCCATTACAGGGTCCAAATACTTTCTATTATTTGTTGATGATTTTAATCATAAAATGTGGGTGTATTTACTTAAACAAAAATCAGAGGTGTTTACTATGTTTTAGAATTTTAAGGCATTAGTAGAAAAAGAGTCAGGTCAACAAATAATAACTCTTAAGACAAACAATGGAGAGAATTTTGTTCTTTTGATTTCTCCAACTTTTGTACACATAACAATATCAAGTGTCAACTTACTACACCGTACACCCCTCAGCAAAACAATGTTGTTGAGCGGAGAAACCGCACAATCACCGAGATGGCTCAGTCTATGTTGGAACATAGAAATGTTCCAAAGAAGTTTTTTGGCAAAAGCAGTCTATACTATTGTTGATCTTTTGAATAGGTCTCCTATGCAGGTCATTAAGAGGAAGGCTCTTGAGGAAGTCTAGTCCGACAGGAAGCATAAAATTACTCACTTAAAAAAATTTGTCAATTCCGCTTATATTTGGATTCAAGATGCCAAGCACTCAAATTGGATTCGAAGAGCCAAAAGCTCATGTTTAGAGGATACAATAAAGACCACAAGCATATCAACTGATTGATGTAAACATTGGTCGTCTCATATTCAATTAAGATGTTGTCTTTAATGAAGAACGAGGGCCTTTTCAACTCTCCTCTCCTATTTAAAGTCCTAAGAATTCGCCTTTAAAGGCTACAGATTTGGGTGTTAGTCTTCCATTAGGTCCACCTAACGGGAGGGATTCAGATGATTGTAACTCTGAAATTGTGGAGTCTCCCACACATCATATTGCACCACCCAACTTTCCTCAGGAACTATTGATTTACATCCCACTGAACCTATTCCAGCCCCTGTTCCAACCAATCCAATTCCAGTTGTTCCTCCTGAATGAGATGTTGCTACTTCTACTCTCTAACCAAATGGTGGGCCAAAACCATAGGTGACCTTTATGATGATTTCATTGAGGATAGATTATCTAAAAATAAGGGCAAACAGCAGACTAAAGTACACTTTTCTCTTATGGCCAATATTCACAGTGTTTGTGAGCCTCAATCCTATTTAGAGGCTAAAGGTATGCCTGAGTGGGAACAAGCTATGGAAGCAAAACACCGTTGTCTTCTGAAGAACCACACTTGGGTCCTTTTTGACATCCATCTGGGAAGAAGCCCATTGGTTGCAAATGGATGTATCAATCTAAGTACAAGGTTTATGGAACTCTTGATAAATACAAAGCTCGGCTACTTGCTAGAGGGTTCTCACAGAAAGATGGCATTGATTATAAGGAGACTTTTGCTCCCACAGCCAAAATGAGTACCATTCAGCTTGTCTTCACCATTTCAGCCCAATTTGGATGGAATGTCCATCAAATGAGCATCAAGAGTGCACTCCTCAATAGTGACTCGCAAGAAGACTGCTATATGACACAGCCTCCAGGTTTCAAGGTTGCTAGTAAAGAACACCAGGCATGTAAATTGGTGAAAGCACTCTATGGTTTGAAACAAGATCCTTAGGCTTGGTACTTAAAGATTGATAAGTACCTCAGTGAACAGGGCTTTTAGGAATCCTTCTAACTCCAATCTATATGTCAAAACTACAGGTGGTGATACTGCTTGTCATCTATGTTCATGACCTGATTATTATTGGTAGTTCAACACTTTTGATTGAGCAAATCAAACAGAGTTTGTGTCAATCTTTTGACATGACATATTTGGGACTTTTGCATTACTGCATAGGTATTGAGCATTAGCAAAGAGATCGTAGTATTTTTATTTCTCAGTAAAAGTATGCCAAGAGTTTGCTAGACAAATTTTGGATGCAAGATTGCAAAACTGCATCCACACCTATGGAAGAAAGGGCTGAAATTGTCAACCAAATCAGATTCACCTTTGGTGGATGAATCCATGTTTAGGCAACTAGAGGGCAGTCTCATCTACCTCAATGCCAATAGACTTAACCTTAGTTTTGTCATGAGTTACATCTCTCACTTCATGACAACCCCTAGAGCTAAACACTAGATTGTAGCAAAGCTAGTGCTGCGATATGTGAATGCCACTTTCGATTTTGGGGTTTTATACTTCAAAAGAAATTATCCTAGACTTATTGGTTTCACAGACTTCGATTGGGCAACCTTTGTTGATGAAAGAAAGTCTACATCTGGATATGTCTTTAGTTTGGGCACAGGTGCAATCAGATGGACTAGCAAGAAACAGCAAGCGACAGCTCTTTCCTCGACTAAAGTTGAATATAGGGGAATTGTTAAAGAAGCTTGTGACGCAGTTTGGCTTCGAAGAATGTTTTCTGATATACATTTGCCTCAAGCAGGTCCTTCACCTCTCTTTTGTGACAATCAAGGGGTGCTCAAACTTGCCAAAAATCATGTCTTCCATTAGTGAACTAAGCATGTTGTGCTAATTTATCATTACATCCACAAACTTGTAGAAGACGAATCAATACAGTTGCAGTATGCTCCAACTGAGTACCAGACTGCAGACATTCTCACCAAGTCTTTGAGCTCAAACAAGTTTGTAAAATTTAGGGGGCAACTTGGTGTAGCTGATAGATTGACCATTACAGGAGGGTATTAGAATAATATTTACATATTTATATAATTAAGGGTCAATGTAATATTAAGTCTAGTTAGATAGTTTCTAAATTAGCCTTCAGCTATCAATTGTTTCTTTAGGAAACATCATCAATGTAATTGTCGATATATGTACATTTCTTTCTTTGAATAAAATTAAGTAGTTACCATCATGCAAAAGAGACAAAATGATAGCATGCATATGAGATGCACCTCTAGCAGCAAAGACACGAAGAACAAATGCTAAAAATGTTCTGATTACTGGAAAAAACAAGTTTTGAAGGGGCCCCGAAACCCTTTACAAAGCTAAAAGCAAAAGATCGAAAGAAGACAACACAACAAAAAGAGGCAACAACAACAATCTGCCCACTGAAGGGCTACAAGGGCACCAGCAGAAGAAACAACATAAAAAACACCAGCCCAAAAGACAAAAAACTAGCACGGGATCCAATCTAAATGACCGAATACATGATCCCAGCTTTTTCATCAAGAGTCTTATCCATTTTGGCCTGGATATTGTCCACCCGACCAATGACACGCTTCAGCTCATCAACATTTTTCTTCAAAACGGGAGACTTCTTCTTGGAAATCCCACGGCTTCTGGAACTGGGCCCACCAGTTGCCTCCGGGGAGTCATTCTTGTGATCACTATCCTCCTCGGGACCATTGTCCAACAAATTAACCAAGGCCTTAAGATTGATGATGGACGCTTTCATGTTGTCCTTGCTTTGCTGGAGGATGTTAAGGATGGTACTCTCCATATTGTCCATTCTTTTTTGAATCTTAGAAGAAGAAGAATTAGGGTTAGTATTACCCTCCTTGAGATATGTGTCCACTTTCTCCTTAAGGCTGGCATTCTTAGCTTCGAGTTTCCTGCACTTCAGATTAAGCCTTTTAATCTTGTGGAAGCACCACTTATTAAATCTAAAGGAGTATAAGGCTTTAGCTTTGGCAGTCTGCAGGGCCCCGATAGTGACTTCTTTGTCATCAAAGTCCTCAAAGATCAGCTTAATAGAGGACTCTCTGATTCTCCTTTCACTGGAATCCTCGCTACCATCATGGATATTCTCCTAAGAATCTTGAGAAACAAGCACATCATGTCTCATACTAGCAACAAAATCATCCATAATGGGGACCTCCTCTTTGTGAAAATCTTTGTCAGCTTTATGTTTTTCGGCATACTGAAGAGCAGTATCCACTAAATCTTCCAGGCTATGAGAGTTGTGATCCATGGCTTCTTCAGAATTTAAGCAATCTGTAGACTTACCTTTCAGATTGGCCATGTCCTCCGTATCCTTGTTGCCCAAATCCTCCTTTTCAATATTTTTAGAAACAAAGTCAACCTCCCTATTTTGGGAGTCATCAGTATTCTTCTGGTGGGAACCTTCCTCAATTTTATTTTTAGTCTTTGCCTCCGTCTCAATGTTCTTATCAGAACGCTTACTGTTATTATCCTCATTTCCGCCCTCATCCTAGGGAATGGCATTATCCTCATTTCCGCCCTATTAGGGTTTTGCCCATTATGGTTCCCACAAACCTCCTCCTCCTCGGAATCCTCAGTCTCATTATCATCAATACAGTCATTGGAGACTTCAACGCTCCCGGTCTGGCTTTTCATAGAGCTGCTACCAATATTGCCATCAGCCTTTCGCTTACCAGAACCATCATTGGCAGAGTTAAAGCTCCGTTTACCCTTCCCCTAAATCGGGGTGGAGGCATTATAGTTAGGAATTGTATTCTTAATGTGCTCATAAATCAACAAAATTAATCCCTCATGCCGAATGGCCTTCTTAGGCATTTTCTTGTGCTCATTCAGGGTTTTAATAACAGAGCTATGAAGGTAAAAGGGGATGTTGATAGTACCCTTGTACCTGAAGTAATTGAAGAACATGAAATGGTGGGAGTGAGCCTGAGTAAATCGCCCATCAAGGGTGAAGTACTCCATAACCAATTGCAAAATGTTACACCAAATCTCTTTGATTTTGAAGACATCAATGAAACCATTGGTGCGAGCCTCCTCAAAATCCACCTGCTCCTCAAACTTAGGGAACTTCTTAGTTGCCATATCAGAAATCTTGCGGTTTCTATAGAAGTTCAGACCCTCATTAGGAATGCCTGTGACATGAGCAATAAGCTCCACCGAAAGCTCAATGGTCCTACCATCCATAGTAATGGAATCATTTTTCCATCCCTCAAAGAAATTTTGAGTGACAGCTTTGTCGAACCCATGAAGCCTCTCCAAAAATGAGGTGACACCTCTTTTCTTCAGCTTACGCCAAACCCTAGCCATATCGTCCCCTTTGAATCTTTTACAGTTATTACGTTCCTCGCATTTAAGATCGCCTCCCATATTGAGAAGATTTAAAACCAGACACCAAAAGCTCTTGCATGAATGTTGAGAATGGCTGCAGATATTGTAATTCTTGTTAATATAGCCAAAATCAGAAATAGCAACCCTAAAAGCATGGGAACTAATGGTGATAATAACGTCAAGTACGTAGTTCCACACTTTCCAATAACTACCCGCAGTCACCGTAGTACTCATGTGAGTAGAATTAACCATATTAAATCTTGCCTTATGTATGATTTATCATAATTAATTTTCGATTTGGTGTCCTCATTAAGATCCACCGCACTTTCCCAAGTGATGACATCATTAGAGTTAACTCCAACATTTGCCAAGCTGTCCGCCACAATGTTGCTTTCACGATACACATGGGAGATGTGAATTTTGGCACACTTAGCAATAATTTTCTTCGCGTTGGAGATGACATTATCTATTGTCCACGAAGGTATAGAATTTCCTTTCAGGCAATTAACAATGTTCATAGAATCTCCTAACCAGATAGTCTCAAAATTGAGCTTGTTGGCGAGTTGAAGACCATAGCAAGCGCCCATAGCTTCAGCAATATGATTGTTTTGAGTTCCCAAAGGGGCCGCAATAGCAGTAATAAAATTTCCATTGCAATCCCTAATTATACTGCCACAACCAACCGATCCAGGATTGCCCTTGGCCGCCCCGTCAAAATTTATCTTTATCCAACCTATCGGGGGAGCAATCCAAACACTGTTGCCACAGTCATTTTTCTTAGGATTAGGCTCATTAAGATTCTAATTGTGTCGGGTGGTACCCTTCGGAAGGTTTTCAAAGATACCTCTCTTAGCTTTCTCAAAAACCATGGCTGGAGTATTGCACTTATCCCAAAAGATACGATTATTTCGTTCTTTCCAAATGTTCCAAGCAATATGAGGAGCGACCAGCAACCAAATCTTTTTAGCCATCTCATTGGTACTAGGATAGCACCACTACTGACAAAAATCCTGGACGAAGCAAGGAAAAATCTTGCACAAAAAAAGACCACACCTGCTGACAAAAAGGACAATGTAAAAAAACGTGGTTAGTATCTTCCTCAACATCAAAGCAAAGACAACATCTGTTGGGCATGATGAAACCCCTCCTTTTGAGATTATCAACTGTGAGAGATTTGTTTTGGATGAAAATCCAGTAGAAAATCTCAACCTTAGGAGTGAGAGCTTTGTTCCAAACCTTCGCCAAGAAAGGAATATCGATAGGCACATCAAACTGAAGGAGACTAGCAAAGGCCACCGTGAAAGAGCCACTAGGAGAGGGGCCCCAAATCAGAGTGTCATCCTTGTTATCAGAACAGGTCTGAGCCAAAAGAGCCTTGTCTATCATTTGAAAAGCGGGATTGAACTCAGCCAATTTCTCCCAGCAGTTATTAATCCAATAGTCTTTCACTTTAGGACCAAATCTTCTAATGCACCGTATCACATCCTTAGGGTTATTAGAAATGTTGTTCAGGGGGTTTTCCATCAACCAGGGATCATCCCAAAATCTCATTTTAGGACCACTTCCCAATTTCCATTTTTAGCCTTTGTTGGCAAGATTTCTAGCATCACTAATGTTCCTCCAGAAAACAAAACCTTCAACTTTCTCTGAATTGGATAAGAAATCATCAATGGACGGGATATCAGAGAGGTATTTTTGTCTACAAATAGTGTTCCAATCCTTAGGATCTCCAAAAATCCTCCATATCTGCTTGGCCAAAAGAGCCTTATTCATAACCTTGATAGGTCTAAGCCCCAAGGCCCCCAAGTATTTAGGTTTACACACCCTATCCCAAGCAATCAAAGGAATATGGTTTTTTTCCTCAACACCAGACCAAAGAAAACATTTAGGAATGTTGTCAATTTTATCAGAAAATTTAAAAGGAATCTTAAACAAGCTAAGGGCATAAACCATCAAGCTTTGAAGAGAAGACTTAATGAGGGTAACCTTCCATGCTGGGGATAAAACGGAACCTTTCCACCTAGCTAATTTTATGAAGAATCTATCCACTAGTTGATTCCAGAAAGAATCAGTAATATTGAGACCAAGGGACAGGCCAAGATAGGAGGAAGGGAAAGTGTTGATCCTGCAATCTAAGATTCTAGCAATTTTACCTTGCCTCTCCTTAGGGGTATTCATGAAAAATAAGGAACTTTTGGCCCAACTGATCAGTTGGCCAGTAGCTTTGGTATAAAGATAAAGGGCAGCTTTAAAAGCTTTGGCTTCTTTAAGGGTGGAAGTACCCATAGTGATGGTATCATCCACAAACTGGGCATGGGAACAGGTTAAAGGATTAGAGGAAGGTCTAAGACCTTGAATAACACCCTTAGTCACCAAAAGTTGAAAGTAATGCTTTCAACCAAAAGACTAAACAGAACAGGGGAGATAGGGTTTCCTTGCCTCAACCCTCTGGAATTTTTAAAGAACTTGGAGGGAGAACCATTAATAATAACAGCAAAGGAAGCAATTGAAATCAATAGGGAAATGATTTGGATAACTCTCTCATTGAAACCAAACTGCTTAAGAATCAGACATAAGAAATTCTAGTCCACACGAGCATAAGCTTTAGTCAAGTCAAGTTTGAGAAGAAAACCATGTTTATCTCCCATAATAGCTGAGAGGATGTTTTCATGGACCAAACTAACAGAGTCGAGGATTTGTCTTCAAGGGATGAAACCATTCTGCTGAGGAGCATTCATAACCTTGATAAGTCTAAGCTCCAGCAATTTTGGCAATAAGAGCAAAAAAGGTGCCATTAATTTCTTTGAGCAAGCATCTACTACCAAAGAATTCTTTCACAACATTAGAGACATCCTTCTCCACAATCGGCCAGAATTTTTGAAAAAAGAACATGGGAAACCCATCCGGGCTTGGAGCTTTATCTCCTTCAAAAGAAAAGACCGCTTCCTTAATCTCCTTAGTGGAAGGGATAGCCTACAGCATCTTATTTTGCTCTTGATTCACTATACTCGGAATAGCTTCCAACAAAGAAGCCTGGTTGTCCCCATCAAGATTGTTGTCCACAGAGAGCAAGGAGGAAAAGTAGTTGACAACAGCCGTCTTGATATCTTCTTCTTTGTAAATCTCTTCATTGGCTTTAGAGATTTTAGCTACTCTATTGGCCGCTCTATGTTTGAGAGTAGTCAAATGGAAGAACTTGGTATTTTTATCCCCTTCTTTAAACCAAACCGCCCTAGATCTTTGACGCCAATAGATTTCTACCTTAAATATAATATCATGATAGTTGACAAGGGCTTTCTTCTCATTATCTTTAAGAGAATCGGTCAAACCATGAAGTTGGATGGCATCCTGGATAGCAGTAAGGTCTTGTTTAGCCTTATAATTCTGCTGGAAGATGTCCCCAAAAACCTCTTTATTCCGAACTTTGAATTTTTCCTTAATATTTCTGAGCTTTTTAGTAAGAAATTGGATGGCATCCTGGATAGCAGTAAGGTCTTGTTTAGCGTTATTCTTCTGCTAGAAGATGTCCCCAAAAACCTCTTTATTCCAAACTTTGACTTTTTCCTTAATATTTCTGAGCTTTTTAGTAACCTTGAACATGGCAATCCCATCAATTCTGATATTCCACCACTCACAGAATTTTTTTTCCAAGTCAGAGTGGCTTAGCCACATTTTTTCAAACCGGAAAGAAAAATGTTTGGGGGCACTAATGTGGTTGGCCTCCAAAATCAGCGGATAATGATCAGAGCCAATTTTAGCAAAAGAAGAAAGAGTGCAGCAATACTTTGAGAACCATTCCTGGGTAATGAGGGCTCTATCCAATTTACTCTGAATGTTATGAATGCCAACACGCTGACTGGACAAAGTATAGTTCAGCCCTTGAAGGTCTAAATCAATAAGAACCTAATCATTAATAAAATTGAAAAGCTCAGCTCTACTATCATTCTAACATAAAATGCCCCCATACTTTTCATTGTCAGTAAGAGGGGTATTGAAATCCCCCATAAGCAGCCAACAATCATCCCTATGATGGAAGTTGTCATTGATGTCAAGATCCTACAGCATGATGTAGATACGAAAAACATAAATGATTATATATGTATGTAATATGTATGTATGCATGATGAAGAATATATATATACATTATCAATATATATTATCAATATAAACATTCAGCAATATATATATACAGCTGGAGACACAAGAGACATAAAACAGAGATATAATATCAGATACAATATACATATCAAAAATAATGCAACACAGAGATCTGAAGGTATATGATATTACTTAGATATATGAAGATACAACAGATGCGTATACATACAGATATACACACAGCAAACAACATATGGAGATTTCAATAAACAGTGTATACAGAACAATACAGAACAGCATATACAGAACAGAAGATTATATCATCATAGCAATACAGAACAGCAATACAGAACAGAAGATTATATCATCATAGCAATACAGAACAGCAATACAGAACAGAAGATTATATCATCATAGCAATACAGAACAGCAGATTATCAAAAATTATCGAAGACTATATTTGCAAGAGTGTTAATCTACAGACCGTAAATATTCAGGGAGTCGGAAGGTTGTCAGTATTGCAACAAGAGTGCTTTGTCTTTTCATTGATCTGATGCGTTTAATATATGGTGTGATTTTATCGGACTCTGCCTGCAGTTTGAATTCCGTTGAAATCTTTGTTCCATCAGCATATTATTAAGTATTCTAGAGGGCCGTATTGATTAAGAACAGGGATTAACGGCAATCGAAGGTTAAAAGTAGACAATACAGCATATATCGAAGCTATAAATTATATCTACAACAGTCGATTATATATACAGCAGTCGATTATATCGAATATGCATATATCGAAGGTATTATCGAAGGATGAAAAAAAAAGTCTAAAGTGGTCTTCAGAACAGAGGCGGCAATTTATACGGCAGTAGTTTATAGTTTCAAAGGAGTTATAAACATCTATCAACGTCTAAATATTATAGACGTCTAAATATGTTTTATAAACATCTATGTTATACAGTATTGAAGACATATTAAAAAGATTAAAACAATAAAGGATGATCGAAGGTATCAATTTTATAAAAGGGAATTAAAATATATAATTGATTGAAGTTTTATTAAAGGGTGATTAATTAATATTTTTTTTTAAAAAGGGAGACACCTCTTTAATTGAAAAGTCATGTCTTTTATAAAAAGACATAATGTTTTACTCAAATATGAGTATATATATACTCAAATCCTTTTTGAAAAAGATAGATGAGAAGTCAGCATGTGAAAAAGAGAAAAGAAGAGCAGTGGAGAATAGAAAGAAAGAGAAATTAAATGCTTATATATTCAGATTTTTATCTGACATATATATATTGAGTATACAGTAGTAAAGACATATTTTTGAGAGTAAAAGGAAAGCTATTGGCTGACTTAGAGAGAGCAGATTGTGTCCATCATCAGTTGAATAAAGCAACAGCGTTCAGGTGGAAGAAATTTTTTTGAAAGCAGTGAGTTGGTGCTCAGAATTTAATCAGGGGGAGTTGGTGCTTCCTGTAGGTCGGTGCCTGCAAAGTGTGGGAGTTGGAGCTTCCAGTGAGTCGGTGCTCATAAATTTAGAGGTTGGAGCCTCTAGTAGGTTGGAACCTACAAAAAAATTTTGTAAAAGAATATTATTATATAAAAACAAATTATTTTGTGGTTATTTTCCCATATTGGGTTTCCACGTTAAATTTGTGTTCATGTGCATAATTGAATTTGAAATTATTATTGAATAAAAGTTTTAAATTTAAAATTGTTATTATACTGATTCACCCCCCCCCTCTCAGTATAATCGTGTGCTCTTCAATTGGTATCAGAGCGGGTTCCTTCTATATAGCCTAACAGCTTGAAGGTAGATCCAAAGAGCACTAATGGCTGAAAGTTTTCAAAACAAGACACCAATTTTTGATGGGACAAACTATGCATTTTTGAGTATAAAGATGGAAGCTTATTTAAATGCTATTGGATTTGATGTTTGGCAATCAGTACTAGATGGTTATACACCACTAGCGAACCCACCAACAGATGCAACCGGAAAAAGGAAAAGTGAGAATAATGCCAAAGCAAAACATGCTATTTTATGTAATCTTGCCGACTCGGAGTTTACAAAAGTTATGCATTGTAAATCTGCAAAGGAGATATGGGACAAGTTGAAAAATATATATGAAGGGACCGACAATGTAAAGAAGGCCAAACTTCAAACCCACCGAAGCACATTCGAAAGCCTGAAAATGAAGGAAGACGAAGACATAGCTTCATTCCTCTCTCATGTTGATGAAGTAGTCAATTCAATAAAAGCCCTTGGTGAAGATATAGAAGAACAGCTTGTGGTTGAAAAGATCTTGAGATCCCTACCCATTAGATTTGATTCTAAAGTGTCAGCAATCGAAGAGAGGAAAGACCTGGTTAGTCTTACTAAAGATGAGCTACATGGAATCCTTACTGCCTATGAAATGAGGATTGGAGGCAAGGAGTCTAAGAAGGAAATATCTTTTAAAGTTTCTAAAAAGAGTAAGAGCAAAAAACAAATCTCAAGTGATAGTTCAAGCAGTGAAACTGATGAAGCTGAAGCCCATTTCTTGAGGAAATTAAAAAAGGGAAGTGGAAAATATAAGGGGAAATTACCTTTCAAATGCTTTAATTGTGGAAAGATAGGACACTATGCCTCAAAATGTCCTCAAAATGATGATGACTCTAGCGAGGACGAAAAACAAGCACACAAAGAAGAAATGGAAAAACAACAATAAGTTTAATAAAAAGAAAAAATATCAAAACAAAAACAAAAAAAGTTTTTATTCCAAAAAGGACAGCTCTTCAGATGAAAGCAGTGAAGAATGCCCAAGTGATGAGGAGGTTGAAATTCTATTTATGGCTGAAGCAGACACAAGTGATAGTTATGAGGAAGAAGAAGACAAATCATGTAATGAAGAAGAGGAAAACGAATTGGGTAATGAGGAAAAAGATGTTGATCTCCAAGAAGAACTTCATTATGCATACAAACAAAATGAAAGACTAAAAAGAAAACTTGTAAAACTCAAAGAGGAAGCTACGAAAGCAGCAAAAGAATTAGAACAAACAATTGAAGACCTAAAGATCCAATTAGAAGAAGCTAAACAAGCTGAAACTGATTTAAAATTAAAAAGGGAATTGAAGGAATGTACCATCAATAAGAGTTTGGAAACCCTAAATGATATCACTGATAGTCAAAAGCCTTCTTCTAGCAAAACAGGGGTTGGTTTTGTAGGAAACTCAAACATTAACAATACATTCAAAAGCTTCATAAAAGAAGGAAGCAACACAATCATAAATGAACCATCAAAAGAAGACAAGCTTAAAGAAAGGAACTACAAGAAGAATGAAGAAAATGGTATTCATAAACCTAGTCATAACTTTCATGGATATTGCTACTCTTGCAATTGTTTTGGTCATAAAGCACTAGATTGTAGAATGCCAAAACAAAATATGAATGATTGGAAAAGGCCATATTATAGACAGCATTCTTCTTACCTATTTCATGGATATTGCTACTCTTGTAACAAATTTGGTCATAAAGCCCTAAACTGCAAAAGCAAAATGAGGAATATTCAAAATTTCAGCACACAAAATCCTTTTGCTCCATTAATTAATTTTGATTCAAAGTGTAATAATTTTGGACATGCTGCCCACAATTGTAGAACAATCTTTCCTACAAATCAAGCAAAGAAAGAAGATCTTCCTCAAAAGAAAGTTTCGAAAAAGAAAGAAAAATCGTTATTTGTTCAAATAGCTTTACATGCTCAAAATAAGAAAGATTGGTGGTACGTTGATAGTGGATGCTCTAGACACATGACAGGGGACAAAAGCAAATTTATCTCTTTTGAACCAGCAAATGGAGGATCAGTAAGATTTGGTGACAACTCAAAACGATATATAAAAGGAAAAGTAACTCTTAGTCTAGATCATGGTAAAACAAAAACAGCCGATGTTTGGTACGTAAAAGGACTAAAAGAAAACTTACTAAGTGTAAGTCAGCTTTGTGATCAAGGGCATAATGTGACATTTTATCCTAAAGGTTGTGAAATTAAAAAGGATGGAAAATTAATAGCTAATGCTTGTAGGACTACAACAATTTGTATGTTTTACAAGAAATGAATGATGAAAAATGTCTCTTTGTACAAGAAGATGAAAATTGGCTATGGCACAAAAGATTGGGACACTTAAACTTTGATAACATTGTCAAAATCAGTCATAAAGGAGCTGTAAGAGATATACCAAAGTTATCAAAACCTACAAATATTATTTGCAAACAATGCCAGCTAGGGAAGCAAACAAGAAGTACATTCAAAACCAAGGAATATTCTACATCAAAACCACTTGAACTCATTCATTCAGACCTTTGTGGTCCAACCAGGACAAAAAGCCTACAAGGAGAAAAATATTTCATACTATTTATTGATGACTACTCTAGGATGACTTGGGTAGCTTTCCTAAAAGAGAAATCAGAAGCTCTTGACAAGTTTAAAGCTTTCAAAGAACTAGTTGAAAATGAAATGGATGCAAAAATAAAATGCCTTAGAACGGACAGAGGTGGAGAATTTACTTCCCATGAATTTGATGAATACTGTGAAAAGAATGGTATAAAAAGACAACTTTCAGCACCTAGAACTCCCCAACAAAATGGGGTTGTAGAACGAAAGAATAGAACTGTTCAAGAAATGGCAAGGGCAATGCTAAATGAATCCAAGATAGCTGATTCCTTTTGGAAGGAGGCAGTACATACAGCAGTCCACATTTTGAACCGGGCACAAATAAGAGTAAATCATGATAAGACACCTTATGAGCTATGGAAAAGGAGACTAGCATCAATCAGGTATTTCAGAATTTTTGGAAGTACATGCTATATAAGACGGGATGAAGATGACTTGGGAAAATTTGAAGCTAGAGCAGATGAAGGAATCTTTCTTGGATATTCTTCCAAGAGTAAAGCATACAGATGTTACAACAAGAGACTTCACAAAATTGTAGAAAGTGCAAATGTAAAGATAGATGAAGGAAAACCATTTGAAAAGATAAATGATGAAATGCCAAGCATATGTGAAGAAATAGAAGATCCTAAAGATAAAGAAGAAAAGGAACTAGAGCAAGAAGTTTCCAAAACCCCTTCAATAGCAAAAACACCAGCAAAGACTCCATCAAAATTTGTTCAAAGAAACCATCCTAAAGACTTGATTCTTGGAGACCCAGATAAAGAAGTCCAAACAAGAAGGAAATTTGTCAATACTACTGAAAGTGCACATGTTTGTCTTTTATCCAAAATAGAACCAAAAGATTTCAAAGAAGCAAGTGAAGACAAGTTTTGGGTGAAAGCAATGGAGGAAGAGTTAAACCAGATTGAAAAGAATAATACTTGGGAAATTGTTCCAAGACCAAAAGACAAAAACGTCATAGGAACCAAATGGGTGTTCCGGAATAAAATGAATGAAAATGGAGAAGTCACAAGGAACAAAGCTAGACTAGTTTGTAAAGGCTATGCTCAAGTAGAAGGAGTAGATTTTGAAGAGACATTTGCCCCAGTTGCAAGATTAGAAGCAATCCGGATGTTCTTAGCATTTGCAAGCCATAAAGCATTCAAGGTCTACCAAATGGATGTTAAATCAGCTTTCTTAAATGGAGACTTAGAAGAGGAAGTGTATGTTGAGTTGCCTGAAGGATTTACATATTCAGAAAAGGAAAATCATGTATGTAGACTTAGAAAAGCACTTTATGGGCTAAAACAAGCTCCAAGAGCTTGGTATTCAAGATTGGACAAGTATCTTCTAGATCAAAGTTTCAAAAGAGGTATGGCAGATAGTAATCTATACATCAAATCTGAAAATAACAAACTTTTGGTGGTAGTAGTATATGTGGATGACATAATATTTGGAGGAGCAAGTGACAAAATGTGTAAAGAATTTTCCATGAATATGCAACAAGAATTTGAGATGTCCATGCTTGGTGAATTATCCTTCTTTCTTGGATTGCAAATTGAGCAAACAAGTAAAGAAATATTCATTTCTCAAAGCAAGTATATCAAAGAAATATTAAAAGAGTTTGGGATGGAAGATTGTAATCCAGTCAGCACTCCCATGATTACAGGATGCAAGCCTAGCAAAAAGGATGAATCCCGCGATGTAAATCAAACTCAATATAGATCTATGATTGGAAGGTTGTTGTACTTAACCGCCACAAGACCTGACATTCTGCAAGCAGTTGTTGTTGTAGCTAGATTTTAAGCAATGCCAAAAGAAACCCATGTTCTAGCAATTAAAAGAATATTGAAGTACCTAAAAGGCACTATGGATCTTGACTTATGGTATCCAAGAGGAAAAGACATTTCACTTACAGCCTATACAGATGTTGATTTAGGAGGCAATATTCATGATAGAAGAAGTACGAGTGGAGGAGCATTCTTCCTTGGTAACAGTCTAATTTCATGGTTAAGCAAGAAACAAGGATTAGTAACTCTATCTACCGCGGAAGCTGAATATGTTGCAGCAGTTGCAAGTTGAACAAAAGTACTTTGGATGAAGCAAACACTAGGAGATATCAAGATTGGTTTTGAGAATCCCATTCCCATTTTCTGTGATAATACAAGTGCAATCAGTATTTCAAAGAATCCAGTCATGCATTCCAAAACGAAGCATATCTCAATCAAATACCACTTCTCGAGAGAACAGGTACTTGAGAAACAAGTCAGGTTGGAATGCATTAATACGAAGGAGCAATTAGCAGATATTTTCACAAAACCACTTCCTAAGGAAACTTTTGAGTACCTAAGGGAGAAATTGGGAGTACTATCACTCTCATCCATTCATTGAAGGTTTCATGAGAAGCATGTGTTCAGGGGGAGCTAGTCTCTAGCCCTGGAGACCCTTTGCCATTGATGACAAAGGGGGAGACATAGAAGATGAAGGGAATAGTGAACTAAGGGGGAGCAATGCACAAATAAAACCATATATTTGAGAAGTTGCCATCAATGACAAAAGGGGAGATTGATAGAAGTTGTCATTGATGTCAAGATCCTACAGCATGATGTAGATACGAAAAAGATAAATGATTATATATGTATGTAATATGTATGTATGCATGATGAAGAATATATATATACATTATCAATATATATTATCAATATAAACATTCAGCAATATATATATACAGCTAGAGACACAAGAGACATAAAACAGAGATATAATATCAGATACAATATACATATCAGAAATAATGCAACATAGAGATCTGAAGGTATATGATATTACTTAGATATATGAAGATACAATAGATACGTATACATACAGATATACACACAGCAAACAACATATGGAGATTTCAATAAACAGTGTATACAGAACAGCATATACGGAACAGAAGATTATATCATCATAGCAATACAGAACAGCAGAGTATCAAAGATTATCGAAGACTATATTTGCAAGAGTGTTAATCTACAGACCGTGAATATTCAAGGAGTCGGAAGGTTGTCAGTATTGCAACAAGAGTGCTTTGTCTTTTCATTGATCTGATGCGTTTAATATATGTTGTGATTTTATCGGACTCTGCCTGCAGTTTGAATTCCGTTGAAATCTTTGTTCCATCAGCATATTATTAAGTATTCTGGAGGGCCGTATTGATTAAGAACAGGGATTAACAACAATTGAAGGTTAAAAGTAGACAATACAGCATATATCGAAGCTATAAATTATATCTACAGCAGTCGATTATATATACAGCAGTCGATTATATCGAATATGCATATATTGAAGGTATTATCGAAGGATGAAAATAAAATAGTCTAAAGTGGTCTTCCGAACAGAGGCGGCAATTTATACGGCAGCGGTTTATAGTTTCAAAGGAGTTATAAACATCTATCAACGTCTAAATATTATAGACGTCTAAATATGTTTTATAAACATCTATGTTATACAGTATTGAAGACATATTAAAAAGATTAAAACAATAAAGGATAATTGAAGGTATCAATTTTATAAAAGGGAATTAAAATATATAATTGATTGAAGTTTTATTAAAGGGTGATTAATTAATTTATTTTTTTTAAAAGGGAGACACCTCTTTAATTGAAAAGTCATGTCTTTTATAAAAAGACATAATGTTTTACTCAAATATGAGTATATATATACTCAAATCCTTTTTGAAAAAGATAGATGAGAAGTCAGCATGTGAAAAAGAGAAAAGAAGAGCAGTGGAGAATAGAAAGAAAGAGAAATTAAATGCTTATATATTCAGATTTTTATCTGACATATATATATTGAGTATACAGTAGTAAAGGCATATTTTTTAAAGTAAGAGGAAAGCTATTGGCTGACTTAGAGAGAGCAGATTGTGTCCATCATCAGTTGAATAAAACAACAGCGTTCAGGTGGAAGAAATTTTTTTGAAAGCAGTGAGTTGGTGCTCAGAATTTAATCAGGGGGAGTTGGTGCTTCCTGTAGGTCGGTGCCTGCAAAGTGTGGGAGTTGGAGCTTCCAGTGAGTCGGTGCTCATAAATTTAGAGGTTGGAGCCTCTAGTAGGTTGGAGCCTACAAATTATTTGTAAAAGAATATTATAATATAAAAACAAATTATTTTGTGGTTATTTTCCCATATTGGGTTTCCACGTTAAATTTGTGTTCATGTGCATAATTGAATTTGAAGTTATTATTGAAAAAAAGTTTTAAATTTAAAATTGTTATTATACCGATTCACCCCCCCCCCCTCTCAGTATAATCATGTGCTCTTCACCCTAAAGTCATCTCTTCTATCCGCAATTTTCTTCCAAAACTTAGCTCTGTTCACTTTAAGAGTTAGGGACATATATGTTGGTAATAACCAAGCTAAAGTTGTCTCTAATATTCTTCATTCTGACAGAGATCATATTAGGGTCTTCAGAAATTATCACACCACATAAGGTTTTTTTGATTCTAGAAGATAGCACCACCACCTGAAGCCCCAGCAGAACTATAACTACTAACACCACCTTTCGGGAATAATCTAAGATTGTCCACTTTATCCTTGCTCATTTTGGTTTCCTGAATAAGAAGGATATCCAGTTTATAGTCTCTAACCATATTTCTCAGAATGTCTTGTTTATGGGGTGCATTCAACCCTCTTATGTTCCAAGAAATTATCTTCATAATCTTTTGGGGGAGAAAGCTTCCGGAATAGTACTCTTTTTCCCATCTGCAAACTCCTACCAACTGTCTTGCTCACGGCCAACTTTAATTTGTTTTCCTCCTGGTCCAGTCTTAGCTTTCCCAACATCAGCCTTCTTAATTCTAGTCTTGATTCCTTCTAAGGAAAAACGTGAGTTATTTCCTTTAGGGTTCTTTTTAGAGCTTTGGCTGATATCCTTGACCTTATTTAATTCCTTGACCTTAGAACATTCGGGGGAATGTTCCCTGGATTCACTAAATCCATCTAGGATTTTAGCCACTTCAGCAAGATTAGATAACTTAATGACAATACAATCTTGGGAATCCTGAATCACAACATGATTGGTGTCAGAGAGCAACTCGAAGTTCTCATTTTCAGGGGTAGAATCTTTAGAGATCATCTCAGCACTACCTAACTCACAATGAATGATATGAAGAGGTTCACCACCCTAGGTCAACTCCTCTAGCTCTTCATTAGCACTCAGAAGAAGCATAAACTGATTTTCCCCAAAAAGCTTGTCAAGATTTTCTTCATTAGTAGAATTGGGTCTAATAACTTCAGCCTGGTCACTATCTTTGATCTCAGGCTTTAAAAGAGGATTACTCCCTTACTTGTTGCTGCATATGCCTGCCATTTCACTACCAAGGCCTTCTATCATAAGGCTTTGGTCATCATTCTTTGGTACCTCTGCATTGGTTGGTTTAACTGAGACTTCAGAAGAACCCTTAGAGGTAGAGGACTTAGGTTTCCAGACAGCTGTTTTAGTCTCAATCTTTTTATTCTCAGGACCACCCTCTTTCTTTTTTGTAGCTTTCAACAGGCACTTTTTAGCCCAGTGACCCGTTTTTTTACAAATGAAACAAGCAAAAGGGACGGATTCATATTCAACTAACTGTTTCCAGACACCCATTTTTGAAACTAAGTCTATAGATAAGGGAAGGTCAGTAGACTTACAAATATTAACGCAGATTCTAGAATTCACCAATCTGGACCTAGACGCCATAGCTGGATCCAAGGAAAGAAATTCTCCAAAGACATTAGCTATCCCTTTGAAAAAACATCTGTTCCAATATTCCAAGGGAAGACCCGGAAGTCTAACCCAGACAGGAGCCGATTCCAGAAAAGATTCACTTAAATCCATATTAGGCTCCGATTTTCGCAGAGCCAAAGATGACTTGCCCATAACCCAAGGTCCTCCACATAAGGCTTTGGTCAAATCCTCCCCATCGGTGAATGAAAAGGAGAAGAAACCTTTTGGCATAGCAACTATATCAACTTGTCCCTTAAGGAACCATCTTCTCTGAATGAACCTTCGAACATAATCTATGTTCGGCCTTACCCCAACAAATTTCCCAACCAGCATAAGGTCCATCAGAGACACTGAATGATCAATCACCGTGTCTAGGATGAAAATGGCAAATTCTCCCTTGGTAGGATCAGAGATATTGTTGGCTTCAGGAAGAGAGGACTTTCTCAAAGGCTTTTTTCCAAGCAGCGCCACCCAGGGCTTCTCAAGAATAGTAGACTCACCTTTACTGATGTCTCCAACAAGATTCTGAGCTCCCCCCCCCTCAGGTCTGGGGAAGCACTATCTCTTCGTGGGTCCCTAGACAACGAAACCCCACAGTCATCCACAGGTTTCGTTGACCCATCATCTTCTTCCTTATCTGCTGACCCTAGTGAGATGCCAGCAGACTGTCCCGCATCTCCAGTGGATGCCCTAGTAGAGCTACCAAGTTTCCCGCCCAAACTTCCATTCAAATTTTGTCTTGCACCAGCATCTCCTTGTCCTCCCACTCCCGCTCCTGTCATGATCCCTCGTTGTTGTTGTTCTACATTTGAGAATCCTGTTTTCAATCATTTGCACCTCACATAGAACAATTTACTGCTGCTCATTATATGCTTCCTCAACCATGTAGGAAGAGAAACCCAATTTTGATAGACAAATATTTGGTGAGCTTGTAACCACATCATTTGTTAGTATAAGATGATAGCCACCAAAGATGTAGAGGCCTAATGGAAATCACAATGACAATAGTGAATCACTCTAACAAAAATGAATTGTATTCTCACCAAGAATGCAATAGAATAGAATTTGATTGAATAAATTGAATTGACATTACAAAAAAGACCCCTTGGTTAAATAGGCCAAGGTGAGACATAGGAAGGCATAAGATTATTACAAGCGTCTTAATCTTATAGCATAATACATAAAGTGATAATTTATTGCCCACCTAAGGTGAAAATTTGAAAGTGTCACATGTCCACTAAAAGTGGATCACTCTCCAAGGTGGAAAGGTTATTGTGCAACATGTCCACTAAAGGTGAATCACCCTCCAAAGGTGGAAAGGTGATAAAGCGATAAATCCACCAAAGGTGGAAGTTCCACTTAAGGTGGAAAACTGATAACACCCCTGAAAGTGGGAATGTTCCTTTGTGGTCCTTAAGTAAGCTTAAGTAACATGTGTTTAGAACTTTAGAGCCTAGGAGAAATAACATCCTCGGTACAACACATAAACACACCAATATTTAGTGCTCGGGAATATTCTTCTTTACTGAATGCAATAAGTGATAAAGGCAGGTTGCAACATCCTCCCACGGAGTTTTTCTAGCCTCAGATTTTTGAAGAGACATCCACAAAAGTGACTGCTGCAAATGAAGAATGCATCCCTATGGAAACAGATTTGCAGCTGGCGATTCAGTTCTCTTATTGAATTGTGACAATAAACTGCTTTACCTATGGGCTTCTCCAAATTCTATCATTTTTGCATAGATTTGAAGCTTATGTCAATTAATCCTGAGGCATTTTTAGATGGTAAAGCTTAAACAACCATAATCCATTCATGAAGTAAGCAAAACAAAATAACAATAAAGATGACATATGCATCTATAGTTTCAAAATAGCTCACAATCCTACAATGATAAAGATGACATGCATCTATAGCTACTACAGTAATTATAACTCATTTCAGATGTCAACCAAAACTTACAGCTAAACCTTCAATAGGACCAAGATGAGATCGAAAATGCTTTACAAATTCTATGCCTGATGGCTTCTTTTTCCAAAATTTTAGGTGACCTGCAATAGCAAAAGAATAATATTTTACTTTCTAAACACACAAAACAAAGAGATGCATGAATCAACACTCTTATTGAGACAAGACACTATAAAAATTGAAGGATCTAAGGAATCCAATAACATTGCCATCAACTGCAAAACAAAAGCTTTTGTCTAAATTGTAGTAGATCAAACCAAAGATATTTTAATTTTTAAACATTAAAGTAAGAATGTATACAACTGTGCAATGTTTCGTTTCTGAAATAGGATTTAATAATAATAAATTAAAATATAAAAATAAATAAATACATAAATAATAACATAATATAATTACAAGTTAATTAAGATAATGAAAGGTCAAGAGATAAATAACGAAGAGTTGTGACTCCCTCAACATAAGATATAAAAGGGGATATGGAGGAAGGAAGAAAGAGGAGAGCATAACTATTAAAGAAGAATTAATGGAAAAAGAAAGGAATCTGAAGAAAATAAGTGACTCTTTCAAAGGGCAGCAATGATGAAGGGTTGTGATTATGAAGCGTTGTGACTCTTCTAAAGGGTTGTAATTATGAAGGGTTGTGACTCTTCCAAAGAGGGACAATTATAAAAGGTTGTGACCATTGCAAAGGGATAGACATAATGAAGAGGTGTGACTCTCCCCCACATTGGAAGATATGAAGGGGAAAAGGTTTCATTTGAGGACATCGAAGGGAGATCAATTTGGGGAATAATATATCATTCTCAAAGGCAACAATGAGAAGTGGTGACTCAATCCTTATGCAAGGTGGTGACCCTTCCACCAATAACGTATAAAGTAGGATTCATTCCAAGCATTAAAAGGGATACATTGTGTTGTGAATCAAAGGATAAATAAGCAGGTTAGAGCAAGAGAGAATCTGTGTCATAAATGAGCAGGTCCACATGGACCAATCAAAAAAGAGGTATCTACTTAGTGTGAGAGTGGTCAAAGATGTCCCATAATCACCCAAGGTTCCCACCAAGCATTAAATGGTCGTCTGACCAAAATAGCTTGTCATTTATTCCTTTCCTTCAATGCAAAGAATCAGAACATGTCAATTTTGGAAGGTGAATGAGTGTCAATCTTGTTGACAATTCTATCATTGCTTAAGTCTTTCATACTTGAATTGAATCTCAGGAACCTGAATGTTTTCCTTGAAAATCTAGAATGGGAATGTTTTCACTAAGCGATTATCCATGATAGAAGGACGTGATTGGGGCGAACCTTGCAGCGAATCGGTTGTTGAACCAACTTCCACGGTTGTTGGCACAAGCAGCACTCGCACGACGTATTCGGCAAGAGGAAATTGACCGTGAGGACCGCCACCAGGAGATCCTCCGTGCATTCCATGCCCGAGAGCATCTTCGTCGCCGTCGGGAGGAAGGAAATGACAAACAGTAAAGTTGTTGAAGTTTGAAACGAAGGGGAACGGAACACAAAAATTCAATTGTAATTCAATTGAGAATGTTGTAAAGCAACATGAATTAATAAAAAATAAGTGTTCTTTTTGATTGAGCAATGTGTATAGTTTGTCTTGATGCCCAATAATTTAAATAAAGATCGAAATAAGAAAGCGATAGATGACGAAGGGGAAGCCGCACAGAAGGCTTTGATATCCGCGCAGCAACGTGAACGTCGGTGTAGGCTCAGGCAACTTGCCAAAGACCAGCTTGCCGGAGGGTTGCCCGAAGGGGACCTCGGAAGTGGTACGGAGGGTGCAAAAGCCGAAGAAGAGTTCACTTCTCCGGAACGGAGAGTGCGGAGTCGGGAAGAGCTACTTGAGGAGACACGGGCGAGAAGAGCCTTTCTCCAAGAGGAGAGAGTACGGTTTGAGGTGGGTCTCCGTACACCAAGCGTGGAGAACCAAATCGGCGGAGAGGGTGATACTGCAGAGGGTGGCACGAGCACACCAGCAAACCCTCTGTTGGAACCGAGAACCCCGCACGGTACGGTGCCAGGAGAAGGGCAAGTACCACCAGCCCAGCAACTACCGCAAGGACAAGTACCACAAGTCCAGACTACCCACAACACTCAGGGAGGTGTGGGCACGAGTGGTATCGGTGCACCACCTCCACCGTGGCCAACCATGGCGGTGAATAAGCAGAAGTTACCGAAATTTACGGGGCAATCCAAGGAGGATCCAGTTCAGCACTGTCGAACGTGTGAAACGATATGGACTGCACACGGGGTAACTTACGAGAACGAATGGATCCGTCAGTTCCCTGCAACACTGCGGGAGGGTGCCTATGAAGAAAGGGGAGCCGTTCGTCTGGGTGAAGGAGCAAGGGGAGGCATTCGATGACTTAAAAACGAGACTGTTGGCAGCCCCCATCTTAGCATTTCTGGACTGGGACAGAGAGTTCCATGTTCATGTGGATGCGTCAAACTACACCATCGGGGCCACCCTGGCACAAGAAGGCGAACATGGGCTGGATTACCCAATCTATTTTGCAAGTCGGTTACTCTCGAGGGCGGAGAGGAACTACAGCACTACAGAGCGAGAGGCTCTCGGAATGGTCTACTCGGTTCAGAAGTTTCGGCACTACCTATTGGTGACGCCGTTTACTTTCTTCGTAGACCACCAGGCTTTGATGTATCTGGTTAACAAGCCCATCATTCAGGGAAGGGTGAGCAGGTGGTTGCTGCTCCTTCAAGAATTCACCTTCAGAATTGTTGTACGGCCAGGACGCAGTCATGTGATTGCGGACCAATTGTCCCGAATTAAGTCCGGCAAGCCTCCAGTAGGAATAAACGATGACTTTCTAGATACTCACCTGTTTCACATCGCCGTACTACCGAAGTGGTACACAAGTATCGGTGAGTACCTGTCCACGGCCCGATTTCCACAAGGAATGCTCCCCGGAGAGCGTAGAAAATTGGTTCTGAGGAGCAGAACCTTCCAGCTTATCAACAGACTGCTGTACAAAATGGGTCCAGATCAAATATTGAGGCGTTGCGTAATGGAGGAAGAGGTTCCGAGAGTGTTGAAAGAAGCTCATGAGGGACCTGCCGGAGGGCATATGGGCCCCGACACCACCGCCAAAAAGGTCTTGTTGGCAGGCTTATGGTGGCCGACGGTGTACAACGATGCCAGGGAGTGGGTCGTCGACTGTGACACATGCCAGCGAGCAGGGAGACCTCTCAAACGAGACTTCATGCCACTTAACCCCTCTCATGCACAGGAATTGTTTGAACGGTGGGGACTGGATTTTGTGGGGCCTTTGAAGCCCAGCTGCGCTCGACGCTGTCGGTACATTGTTGTGGCAACAGAGTATCTGACCAAGTGGGTGGAAGCACAAGCACTAACGGATAACTCTGCTCTAAGTATAGCGAAGTTTATTTATGAGCAAATAATAACGCGGTACGGCATTCCACTGCAGTTGACGAGTGATAGAGGTGGACATTTTGTCAACCATGTGATCAAGCTACTGATGACAGAGTTCAAAATTTTTCACACACTCTCGAGCCCGTACTACCCTCGAGCGAATGGTCAGCAGAGGCGACTAATAAGATCCTGATTGGAGTCATTTACAAATCCTGCGGCGTTGAGGGCGAGGATTGGGAAGAAAGGCTACCCTCGGTACTATGGGCCTATCGAACATCTTACAAGGTGACCACCGGGCAGACACTGTTCCAACTCATGTACGGACAGGAGGCCGTGGTACCGGTAGAATTCATGGTTCCTAGCCTGTGGATTGCAATTGAGAATAAATTGGGAGATATGGAGAGTCTGAGGGAACGACTCTATCTCTTAAATAAGTTGGACGAAAAACGGGCTTTGGCACAATGGGCCACTGAAGCGACGCAGCAACGGAGGAAGGTCTGGCACGATAAGCATCTCCGACGAATGCAATTTACACCGGGCCAGTTGGTTCTAAAATACAATGGCCGAAATGAAATCAAGCCTGGGAAGTTTAAAGTAAAATGGATAGGCCCTTACAAAGTTCGGGAGGTGGCTACAAACGGGTCTGTAAAGCTGTGGACCCTTGATGGACGGGAAATACCGGACGCGGTGAACGGCTCGAAGCTGAAAGTGTATCACGAACGGCCGACGATGTCATTGCGAGGGCCAGATACTTAGAGAGAAAAAAAAAAAATATATATATATATATATACATAAAAAAAATAATAATAATAATAATAAAATAAAATAAAAGTGAGAGCAAAATGTCCGTACAATACCGTACGGTACCGTGCAGCACATATGTTCAACATTTTAAAAGACCGTACGGTATAGGAAGTCCGTACACAGAACCGAGAAATGTTAGAAACAAGGACGTCCGTACGATAGTCAAATTGCAAAGGAGGTTTGACCGTACGCCAAGGGGGTGGTAATACTATGATCGTACGGCCCATATAATTAAGCCTTGAACACGCCGTACGCTGCATAACGTCCGTACAAAGGAAAAAAAAAAATGAGTTTTCTGACATGCCGTATAGCATTATTAGTCTGTATAGCATATGGATTGGAAGGCCGTACATCCGCATTGAGTCCGTACAAAGCACAAAAATGTTTGCACAATGAAGACCATACGGCTGTACAGGGACACAAAAAGAGCAAGTGAATGTAGCTATACATTATATTGGGGTGTTTCTGAATCCCATACGGCAATCACATAAGGAGGTATGTGTTAAAAGCATTTTGTTTTACAGCGTGTACGGCAGGTGAAGGGTGTTTGTGTGCGGTTGCATATTTGGGGATTGTAAAAATAAAAAAAAATAAAAAAACGACAAAACAAAGTAGTTCACAGTGAAGAACGAATGGTACCGAAGGGAAGGGCATGAGCAGAAAGTAAGGGAAACATAAGCGGTTTGCGGAAAAGAGCATGGGAGCAGACGAAATTCACAAAAATAGGGTGTTTCATAGACTTTGAAGGTTCTAAATTGGCCTTGGCGGCGGGGGCTCTGCCCCAGGACCCCGCGGGGGCGCTGCCCCTCGACCCCGTTGGGGGCGTTGCCCCCTAGACCCCCAGTCGGTTCAGTTATCAACCCTTGGAGAGTGTGACCAGTTGATGAGGCCCGGAGCTGCTACATATTTGCATATTGGAAAAAGTACATTGGCTGAAGAAAGTTGATTTGTACGGTAAGAGGAAGAATTTTTAAAATAAAAAAAAAACGGTTAAGACCGTTATTGTTGGACACTGCACAGTAGTATGGGATCACGACAGCATAGTACTTGGAGACAGAAATTACAGGTTTCAAAACCAGCCAGCAGCAGCAGAGGACCGAGGGTTTCACAATCTGGAGTCCGCATTGCTGGTAGCATGGATACTGCCAGAAAGCACTGTCCACGCGTACAACAGCCACAAGCACAAAAGGAAGAGATTACTTGGAAGACTGTGACATTCGAGGGTTTGAGCAGAGTGGAGTGCCGAACATGGTGGGATAACACTCCAGACGCACATTTTTTGAAGGGACAGCTTCGAAGAGCAGGAGTACACTGGGCAATTCAGATGCCTTTGCCCTCCATTAGAGAGTACGAGGGACCTCTCCGAGGCATGATTGATACATTCGATTGGGATAGCCGGCGTAGCACTCTGAAGTATTGTGGCACTAAGATACAGATTTCATTTTCTACCCAGGAGATATCGAGGGTTTTTGGCATACCTGGCACGCACGAGAAGAAAATAGATTTAAAGCCCAGGAAACTGTCCCGCGAAGAAAAGGAAAAGTACATTAAACTGGTTTCCAGAAACCTGTCTCAAAGTGAGTTGGAGTCATTGGCTGGCGCTTCTTCAAAGAATCGAGGAATCAAGAAATCATTTGTGGCTCCCGGAGAGTGGCGGTGTCTGATGGACATCGTGAAAAGCAGGTTGACCGGGGCTAGTAGGGCCTCCGACATTGCCCTTACACATCTCATTTTCATGAACGGGATCCGTAATGGTACGGTGTACGATTGGGCTTCAGTTATGGCGGAGAGGCTGTATGAGTTCATGACTCTGCAGCATCGGACATTTTACATGCCCCATATTGCCATCGGGTTGTTCCTGAATGCTGCCCGAGAGCAGATTCCAGCAGAGAAGCTGAGGCCACAGCCAATTGATATTGCTACGGGAGAGCCTCTTATCTTTCATTGGCGTCACTTGGATGCTGGCGGAGTACAGACAGGGTCAAAGAGGAAGCGCCAAGTCCTCTCAGAGTCGGAAGGGGAGAATGTGGACAGTGGCCGAGAGGAGTCGAGTGAGGACTTGGAGGAGGAGGAAGGCAGCGAGAGTGTTGCAGTGGGAGACTCTGACACTCTCGATACAGAGGTACCATCTGAAAGTGCATTAGCTCCAACTCCACCGTCTGAGAGTGCACCACCTCTTGTACTATTCACGCCACCAGTACCCTCGGCGACTGTTGCAGCGGGGCCCTTTGTACCGTTCGGTACCACATTGGAGGCTGTACCCGTGCCACGGTTCGGAGAGCTCCGGCCCCCTGTTGTGCTACACCCGGCGGGTCAAGCTTCCGAGCCACCTACAGCTCAGCCAACCGACCCAGGACAGACTAGCAAAGATGGTGTTGGAGGTTTAGTGCAGGAGCAGACACAGCCACGAGAGCAGGTTACATTGGATGTTGTTGGTACTGAGGCCATTGTGCGAGTTGGGCCAGGGGTATTGGAGGAGCCGGCTCGAGCGTTGCCGACGGGGGATGAGGACTCTTCAGTGCTGTCATGGTTGGAGCAATTCACATTACCCCCGATAGCAGTGGCAGCTCCCATTTCACTTTCCCCTGCCAGAGTAGTGTTAGAGAGGCCTTCAGAAGTTATTGACCTGGATGCAGTGATGTCGCCACCAAGAGAAGAGCCAGTAGCCCAGGAGAGAGAGATATCCGAGAGACCAGTTCCTATGGAGGGACAGAGACCGCAAGCTGAGGCTAGTGCGGAGCCACCAGCCCTGATAGGGTCACGGAGGGCGGTGCCAGCGAGGGAGTCCGCGCAGAAAGTGTTGGAGCAGTACTTGGCGGATGTAGCCGCAATAGCTGCTGGAGCCCAGCGGGTCATAGCCTCAGCAGAGCTTCAGGCTCAGGAGGGGGTTGCTGAAGAGTTGGAGCGCCTCTTGACCTTTGTGCGGGTTGGCTGTCCACAGGCATTTGCAGAGTGCTTTGAGGCTAGGGGATGGCCTACTCAGGAGTCTCTTACGATGTTGGAGGATTGGGCTCTTAGTGCGACGGTGGGCAAGAGCCGGATTCACGGTCTTATCCGAGAGTTAGAACAGGCCTTTCGAGAGGAGTATTTCACTCTCAAGCGGTTAGAGCATGCTTCCTCAGTACATCAGGCTACGGGATTGGCAGCAGAGGCAGCTCGGGAGGAGGCAGCTTCCCGTCTTACAGCTTTGGAGACTGCAGTGGTTCAGGAGAGGGAGTCTTGGGCGGCTGAGCGGAGTACTATGGTGTTGGAGTTGGACACTTTACGGGCTGCATTGGAGACTGAGCGTGCCGAGCGGGCTCTTCTGGAGACTCACCTTGGTTCTGCTTTGGAGACTGTGGATGCGAAGGAGAAGGCAGTGCTCGAGGCAGCTAGCATGGTTCGGAAGGCTATGGAGCTTAAGATGAGGGCAGAACAGGCTTTACAGCTTCGGACAACTCAAGTGTACGAGTTGCGGGCTAAAGTCACTTCTGGCACAGCCACAGCCGCGCCATCATCATCAGGGACGCTTCCTACGCCCCCTCCTGAGTAGTTTGTAGTAGGCTCATTTTTGTCTATGTTATATTTTGTAAAAGTCATCGGAACCGACTTGTTTTTTGGGGGGGATGATGTTGTCGGTATATTTTGTATGTACGGGTGTTGTGTAATAAACTTATGTTAATCTCGGCAGTTATTACCGAGAGTGTGAACCGTTACGATGTGACGTTTCGGTGGTGTCTCTTCGGAGGTTATATGTACACATTGCTCTGAGTGTGAATGACATGATTTTGGTTTTCTGAGTACTTTATGTTTAGCGAATTGCAATACTTTCCTGTGTTCATGTTTATCAGTTAATGTGTGTTGATGCAACTATTCTTGTTGACCCGAGAGGGAAAACATCTTTCATGATCTTACTTTACAAGCTTAGCATAAGAAGAGACCTTATTCAAGAGAGGATTGAGTATCTAGTATTTAGCTTTGAAAAGTTGGATGTCTTGATTCTACATGTTGTAGTGGAACAAAACTCACATCAACAGAAATTGGCACTAGAAGGAGGGCTGATTGTAGTTTTCTCAAGTATTTGTCAAATTATGAAGATGGTGAAAGATGGTTCTTCCTAGATCTCAGCAGGCTAAAGCAACTTGGGGAACACTTCAAGATCATATTGTAGCTACATTGTACTCAATTGCTTGGGAAGATAGAAGAGACAATAGAGAATACTTGAATGTTGGTGAGGTGTTGAATCAAGAAGAAAGAAAAGCGTGAACAATTGAAAGGAGAATTCAAAGAAGGTTGGAACGCCAAAAAGAGGTACAAAGGAAGCTTGAGAGAGAGAGCAAGGTAAAAAATTTGGCTCAATCAAATCTTGAAGAGGACCAAAACTAGAACACAAAGTTGGATAAGAAGATTGGATCTTTCTCTCCAGAAAGATTTGAAAGGCTACGATCAAAAAGAAGACAAAGAGTATTGAAATCAACTCCAAAGCAAGCCGAAGATTTGATAGAATTGCAGTTTCACAAGAAAGGAAGAAATCATTGGGTAGCTAATACTAAGAGTTGGGCAAGTTCTTCTAGCAGTCTAGTTCAAGTCACTCAAGCTCAAGTTACTCAAGCTCAAATAGTTCAACCAACTCATGGAGCGATGGCACAACTTGCACCATGGATTCAAAACAATGCTTCACCTCTCACTTTCAATAATTATCATGATCTACCCAAGAATCTGGAACACTTATGCTCCAAATTTCATGTGAATGATCCCAATTGAACAGTAGAAGACCATATCAAGGAATTTGAGGATGCCTTATGCAACAACAGGATTCAACATGAGGATGTAGCATGTAGGCTCTTCCCTCACTCTTTGGGAGAAGAGGCCTTCCATTGGTTTGTAAATTTGCCAACTTCATCTATAAGTGGATGGGATCAATAGAAGACAGCATTCGTTGGGAAGTTTGGCATTCCCATCACTCTGTTGGATTTGTACAAGCAATTTACAGATATTAAGAGACAAGAGCAAGAGCCCATTAATTCATTCAACAATCAATTCCACAAAGCATACACATGATTGCAAGCTCTTTACATTATCCAAGATGCAAGTGCATTGGAGATGTACTACAATGCCTTGGATTCTCAAACATCCATGTTCACAAGGCATTCGCTCAATCCTCCAACGAATTTGAATGATGCTTACACCCAAGGCATAGTAAGTGGGCAAACAAATGAAACATAATATATTACAACCATTAATGGGTGTAAGGCCAACAGTTGCAACCCATCAAGTCCCACATGTTGCATTTCAGGCTCCATCAAATCAACTTATGTTGCATCTAGGGGCTCGATTATCTCAAGCAACTCCAACAATGCCTATATATCTTCAAGGTGCAAGTACATCTACACGAACACAAGAAGAGAAGGATGAGATAAGGGAGTTAGTTGAGCAAGTGAAAAAGCTATCTACTAAGGTTAAATACTTGACGAACCAAAACAATCAGCTACAAAGCATGCAAAGGAACTTCCTAGGAAATAAAGAAAATTACCAAGGAGGGAAGTATCAAGGAAATTACCAAGGGAACTATCAAAGAAACAATCAAGACAATAATTATCAAAGGAGTAATCAAGATGGTGGATACCAAAGGAACAACCAAGGAGGAAGTTATCAAGGTGGTGCTCAATCAAGCAATCAAGGGTATAATAACAACCAAGTCGATCAAAAGAGGACATGGAATACAAATCCAAACAATGGGAAGGCAGTATCACCACTTGACAATCCACCAACCACTAAAAATAGACCAACTAAAAAGTTATTCCTAGTCGAGGCGGCACTATCAACATGGTGTAGGATGCATGAAACAAATCAACACTCAGAACTACAATGTCCAAAATTCAAGAAAAAGACGAATGTCTTGCAGAAAGTGATAGAAATTGCAATTAACCAAGAAAATCCTCCAATGACAAGATATGAAATTGTCCCAACAACAAGGTATGATCAATGCTTAACTTTTGAGGAGTTTTCATTTCCTCTAGAATTTGAGGCTTATGATTTCCACCGGCTTCAGCTAATTGTCCATCGAAGATGCCGCACTTGAAATTTCCTCCAGGTGCAAATGAACCCATAAGGGATGTAGGCTATGTTTATCCACCATTGAATAATAGCGTTCTAGTTCAAGGCACTAAAGAGGTGAATGCATTTCAAAAACCTCAAGGAAATGAACTAAGAGTTTATCAAAGCAACCATAGGAATAATGAGCCTTTGACTTCATCTATTCCTCTTAACAACTTCAATACGCCTCCACATCCAAATGTGAGTAATGTGCCTGGCTATCCAAGGGATTCTCCTAAATATAGACAAGGCAATAACAACAATGGTCAAAATGCTAGCAATATGCAAAGCATAGTCGAATCCAGAACACCAACAAGAAACAAACAAGCTAGCAATCCTCCAAGTGGTGATGAATTGAAGAAATTGGAACAGAGTGTAACTGAAGAATTGAGGAAAGTTAAGATAAATTCGTCATTGTTTGAATTGATCAAAGTGACAAAGATAAGGGATGTGTTTCTCAACAACTTAAAGGATAATAAAAGTGAAGCATCCTACGGTCAACATGTGACAAATGCTTCACAAGGAGCTAATAGGAGTGCCCACAACATGTCTAACGTGGCTCAGAATACAAACTTGGCACAAAGTGTTTCATGTGATGATCAAAGCACATTCAATAATCAAGAATCATCACATCCAATTTATGTAGCTCAAAGTGCTTCAAATTCAAATCAGGATATAGCGAAGATTGGAGGGGATGCTAAGGGACAAACAACTTTAAAGGTAGATGAAGTCAACAAGCCCGCACAGGTGGGATGCAAAGCTTAAACCTAAAATTAAACACCCAAATAGTATTCTACCAGGGGAAAGATGAGCCAGCTTCATTTCTGCTATCAATGAGAATCTTTGGAAAATTACTGCACAACTATTTAATTGATTCAAGAGCATCAAGTAATGTTATGCCCTTATCCGTTTGTAGAAGATTAGGAAATATCCCTAAACACACAAACAAGAAGGTTACACAGCTAGATAGGATAGAAGTACCAGTAGTGAGCGAATTGAACAACATTCATATGAAGCTAGCATCTAATCCTAGAATGGAGCAGCATATCAACATTTCAATCATCGATATTCCAGATGGCTATGGCTTGCTTTTAGGCAAAGATTGGACTAGAAAACTTAAAGGTTATGTAACCACTGATTTCTCACATGTTTGGATACCTTGGAGAGGGATTCCTAATCAAATCAAGATTGAAAGCACCCCAAGGATGAAGTTGACCATCACTGAATATGGGGAAGAAAATGAAATTTTATTTGTTGAAACAGGCTTAGGCCTCTACCAACCCAAGATGCAAGAGGTTTTGATTTTGCAAACTTCATATGATGAGAAAAGAAAAGAATTGTCAAAGGATCAAAGCTCAACTGAGATATTCATAGAAAGTGATCAAGGCTCCTCATCTGATGAAGGAGGAATGTTTGAAAATATTTGAAACTTCGTGTTAAGAACTGTAAAACAAGGACTCGAGTTGGATAGTCGAACTTCAGTGAGAGACTTATTGCTGCCCAACTGATGTAGGATTCACAACGCATTTCATTCAGAGTTGTCTTGCTCCATGTGCAACGTCACATTACAACAGATTGAGAAAAGGGTCCCAGGGGCATTGAAATAAGGGGATCAACAAAAGAACTAGAACAACAAATTGAAACAGAAGGATATGCCTCTACTTGAAGAAATAGCCAAAAGTAGTAAAATGGGGGAAGAAAGAAGTTGAGTTACACCAGAAAATGATAGAGAAAAGACAAAAGAGAAATCAGGTCCATCAAAAGACCCTGCAAAGGGATATCAAGGAGATAATCAAGTGTGGACTTTGAGATTTGATGGTCCAAAAACTAAGAAACGATCAGGGGTTGTGTATGAACTGACCAGTCCGACAGGAAAAACATATTTAGCAGCACATAGGCTACAATTCCCTTGCACCAATAACATGGCTGAATATGAAGCTCTAATCTTAGGCTTGTTGTGCAATCAACAAAGGGGCAAAGAAAATTCATGTTTTTGGAGATTCGGACTTGGTGGTGTGCCAAATTTGAAAGAAGTATGCATGCCACGACAAGAGAACAGCAAGATATCGAAATAGAGTATGGGGTCTGATTGAGAGTTTTGACACTTTTGGAATCGAGATTGGATACAGATCTTGCAACAAAGTTGTGAATTCTCTAGTGCAGGCAACAAGTTCATTGGCATCACTCACACTGGAAGGATGGAAGAAATTTAGAGTGGAACTTGCATCGGTGCCCTTAGTGCCAAACAATGTAACCAATTTTCAAGTGTTTGATGAGGATAAGCATATATTAGATTTCTTGACAAACACAAGTGTCTTCATAGCTCAAATAATTGATGATGATAAGATCAAAGAAGCAGAAATCAATCCAAATGGAATTATGAACTTGAAGACTAATACTATCCCAAAGGGGATGATCCAACCAGAAAGGATGTTTGATGTGGACCAATTCAGTAAGATTAAGTATCAACCCACAGGGAGGGATGAATGTGAAAAGGTAAACCAAGGAACAGAAGATGACCCAAAGATTGTGCACATTGCCAAAGTTTACACTCTTGAAGAAAGAGAAGGCATCCTTAAGTTGACGAAAGAGTTTATAGATGTGACAGATTGGGGATATGAAGATTTGAAGACATATGATCCTTCCATCATCATATATACTATAGCATTGAAGGAAGTAAACCATTCAAACCACACCAAAGGCCTGTCAACCCCTTGCTAGAACCATTGATTTATTAGGAAATGAAGAAGTTGTTGACAGCAAAGATCATATTTCGAATGCGACATACGACGTGGGTCATTGATCTAGCCCCAGTAAAGAAGAAAAATGGAGTGATAAGGTTATGTATTGATTTTCGAAATCTGAACAAGGTATCAAAGAAGGAGAATTATCCATTGTCATTATTAGATGAAGTATTGCAAATAGTAAATGGATCACTTATGATGACATTTATGGATGGATAGTCAGGATACAATCAAGTGAGTTGAAGAAGAAGATAGGTTGAAGATAGCTTTCACCACCAAGTGGGAGACTTTTGCTTACAGAAGGATGCCTTTTGGCCGAATCAATGCAGGAGCAACATTTCAAAGGGCCATGGACTTCACCTTCAAGGACCTGAAAGATAAGTTCATTATTATTTATATGGATGACATCACAATATTTTCTAAGAAAAGAGAAGATAATATTGAAGATTTCAGGAAGGTATATTCGAAATGCAAAAAGTTTGGAGTTTCTCTCAATCCAAAGAAGTGCATGTTTGGGGTGACTAAAGGAAAACTACTTGGACATGACAATTCAAAGAAGGGAATTATGATTGATCTTGAGGGAGTGGAGGCCATCTCGAAGCTAAGTCTGCCACCCAGTAAGAAAGAGTTGAAATCTTTCTTAGGAAAGATTAATTTTGTGAGGAAATTCATTTAAGGATTTGCAATGATAGTGAAACCTATGAATGACATGCTCAAGAAGGATGCAAAGATGGATTGGACTCTAATAGCCACGAGAGCTTTTGAAGAGATAAAAGAAGCAATTGTTATGGCACAAGTTCTTGTGAGTCCAGATTATGAGAAGCACTTCTACATATACTCATTTGCCTTAGATCATGTGTGCGCAGAAATTCTTACACAGAGGACTGAGGAAAGTGAAGAGCATCCTATCGCTTTCATGAGTGCACCATCCAAGGAGGCTGAATTGAGATACCCTAATGTGGAAAAGCAAGCTTATGCCTTGCTGAAAGCAATCAAGAAAATCAGGCATTACATTTTGAGGAGTAAAGTACATGCCATAGTGCCTGATATTGCTGTAAAGACATTATTGATGCAAAATGAACTAGGTGAGAGAAGAGGAAAGTGGGTCACCACTATCCAGGAATATGACATAGACATTCAACCAATTAAGTTGGTCATAGGACAAACACTAGCGCAGAAGAATGCATATGATGGACAAGGCCTAGTGCAACAAGTTTATGAATTAGAGGAGGTGTGCCCAGATGAGTGGTACAAAGATGTTATTAGTTACCTGTTGAGCCATAAATGTCCTTCACATTTGAATCCAGTACAGAAGAAGGCGTTGAAATTGAAAAGCAAAAGATACATGCTGCAGGGGTTGGCATTATATAAGTAAAATCATGAAGGCATAGATTTGAGATGTGTTGGGAAGGAAGAGGCAGGAAGAATTCTAGAGCATTTTCATGACAAATTTGGGATAGGACATGAAACGAGTTTGGCCACGGCACATAAGATACTAAGATCGGGCTATTATTGGCCAGCTTTGTTCAAGGACATGCATGAGCATGTCAAGACTTGCCATGTTTGTCAGACTATTGTTGTTTGAGAGAAGAATCATGAGATGCCACTGCAGCCAATTATTGAGGTGAGACCATTCGCGAAGTGGGGACTCGATTTCATTTGTATGATCAATCCACCTTCCTCAGCACAACACAAGTATATTCTAACTGCTACAAACTACTATACTTGATGGACGGAAGCCCAAGCCTTAAAGAAATTCACTACTGAGGTTGTTATTAAGTTTCCTAAAGAAAAAATTATTACAAGGTTCAGATGTCCTTATGCTTTAGTTTGTGACAATGGTTTTGCATTTCCTTCACTTAAATTTTCTAACTGGGTATTTGATCATGGGATTACTTTGAAATTTTCATCTAATTACTATCCCCAGGGGAATGGCCTAGCAGAATCAACCAACAAGAACCTACTGACTATCATAAAGAAGCTTTTAGATAAGAACCCAAGAGATTGGCACAAACAACTGAAATTCGCTCTATAGGAAGACAAGACAAGATCTAAGAACTCTTTAGGAACTTCCCATACCATCTAGTATACAGACAGGACCCAGTCTTCCAAGTCCAACTAAAGATCCCAACCTTGCAATTCTTGCAAGAATACTATGAGAATGAGGATAGGGTCCAAGTGACATTGCCCCAACTGATGCAACTAGATGAGAAGAGAGATGAAGCCCTAGATAAATTTGCAAAACATTAGGGGGTAGTGAAAAGGTGATTCGATAGAAAAGCAAGAATCAAAGAATTCAAGATTTCGGACCTAGTTTTGTAATGGGATAAGGCACATGAGAAACGAGGAGATCATGACAAATTGTGGAAGGGTCCATATCAAATTTCTGAAATTTTCGGAGAGAATGCTTTCAAGGTGAAAACGTTGACTAGAGAGGATGTCCCATTGCCTATCAACGGGCAATTCCTAAAGCATTACTTCCGAACTTAGGACTTCTCGTGGAGTCCTACTATACATAGTTAGAGTAGGTTTGCCTTGAGCCATTTGGTTCAAGTGGTTTAGAGTAGATTGGCTTTCAATTGTCGTGTTTAGTTGTTTTAGGAGCCAAGTGGTTAGTTTGCCTTGAGTCAATTGACTTAAAGATTTTCTAGTGGCTCATGTCATAGTTTGGAGGTTGTTGCTTTAGTTTGGTGGTTAGTGATCACTAGTTTAGTTGGCTTTAGTTAGTTTTCTTTAGTTAGTTGTTTTAGCTTTAGGTTTGCTTAGGATCCCCTGATCCTAGTAGTTTAGTTTTCCTGTAGGGTATAGCTTTTATAAGTTTAGAGTTGTAGTGTAGGTTTCCTTTTCTTTAGGAGCTTAGGTTGCAGAGGGATCTTGTTTGTAGCTAAGGTGACATATGTCAAACTCATACTTTTGGTATACTCCAGTTGGGTTTGTTTAGTTTATTTCTTGAATATCTCTTGCAAGGCTTCTTGAACTGGAAGTTATTCCTAATAACCAATCCTTCGAAAAGGATTTGTACTGAATTTGGATTGAATTCATTCATTGTGTTTAAGGCATCTAAGTCTTTCAGTTACAACATTTTGCTCACACTTAATTGCTCTAAGTTCCCTAGAAGTTCACGAAGTGAAGTTGGAATTAGTGAAAATCATACACCTACTTTAGTGCCACTATGGTTTCCCAAACCCTCTACAAGCTTCGTTGCTTGTAAGCCAAGATTAAAAGATTTAAAAGGAAAAGATAGTAATATCAAAAAAAAATTGAAAAGGGAAAAATAAATGAGAAAAGTAAAAGGCAATTTGGCTTTGGGTGTGTGAATATCTCTACCAGTGCTATTCAATAAAAAATCACTAAAGGTAGAGCAATGTTTGTGATAGACCACAACGATAACCTCGTTAGGGCTATGGATGCGTGACTGCTAGCGAGGCTCTATCAAGAATGCTTTTAAAGTAAGGATATCAAAATAGCTAAGTCCAATGGATCTAAGAAGCTCTCTAGGTTCTTGTTGAGCGTGGAATGAATCACTTGCACACATGTGAGTAATTAGGGATTAAGATTCTTACCTCAATTCATGGTTCCTCCCATTTTGAGTGCAATTCCTAGTTGTTGGATGGGTGAAAGTGGAATCAGCCAAAGGTTCTTCATTCTAACTGGTTTTATTCTTGAAATGTTCAGGAACATTTCTTCAATGGAGTCCCCAGATGTTGTGAGGTTTTCACACCATCACCCCATTGCAAATGGGAACCCCCTCTTTTTGCCTTTGCCCCTACAATCTGCATTTGAATCATGAGTTGAAAAGGGATAAAATCAGCTAGGTGTGGGTGACCAAGTATGATCAAGGAAATACCCCACCTTAAATTTCCGCCCTCCACTTGAGTTTGAAAAGGTGATCAAAATAGCAAGGTAAGACTATTTTGTCACAAGTGGGCTGCACGTTGAGTTCAAAAGCTAGATAGTGGAGCAAAACTAGAGTTACAAATACAAAGAAAATTACTATAGAAGGCAGAACCTTCGCTTCCTTAGTGAAAGCAAACTAGGACATGATTTAATGGCATGATGGAAGAGAAGGGCGATAAAGAAATCAGGAGTTTGAGACTAATTTGCCAAGGATAATGGCATGAGAGATGGTGTGAAAATGCAAGGTTGAATTGGTGAATTTGAAGTTGAAAGATGAAGTGAGAAGAGGATTCCAAATCGTCCCCTGCATTAAGTTTCCGCCTTGGACTGATGCTATCAAATCTTTGTTTTCAAGGTAAGCAATGAGAGAGTAGAAGACGTTGAATTGGAGTCTAGAGATGAACCAAAGGAATTCCTTGAGGGATGGCGGATTCCACCATCCCCCAAGGATAAAATCCTCTCCCTCCTTGAATTTCCGCCTCAATGTAACGATGGACACACGAATTCAGTCTTCCAATTCACAAGATGACGAATAGAAAACATAAAATGACAAGCAAGGCTTAAGTGTTGACTAAATTCAATGGAAACAATGGATCTGAAAATGGATGATTGGAGATCGATTTGACTAAATGCAATATGAGAAGAGAATTGGAGTTGAAAGTGAAAGAAAGTGGAATCCTGGAGGGAAGGCGAATTCCACCACCCTTCGAGGATTTTTTTTTAAAAATCCTCTAAGACATTAAATTTCCATCATATCTTCACAAGTGTGGAAACACGTACCAAGTTCTCAAGCTCAACAAAACGGGGATTAATAACGTGGAAATGATAAGTTGGCCAAATTTAACAATGGGCGATTGGAGTTTGGGTAAAGGATTTGAAATCCTCGTGCCTCCCTAATTTCCGCCTTGCCTACGTGAGGATTCAAACAGAGTGATAATCAAAAAGACAAGGAAATGAAGATTATGTGTTGACAAGATTGGGAGTCAAATCGTTGTGGACTGGTTTCAACGAAGAGTGACTTTGAGTTCGAAAAAGCAAAAAAAAAAAAAGAATAATCCTCGAGCGATGGCAGATTCCGCCACCCCCCAAAGATTCGAAATCCTCGAGCACCATCAATGTCCACCTTTAGCAATCAATCTTGCGATTAATCTTTTGGCCTCCAAGTCAGGTGAAAGAGGGAGAGGCATAGTTTACTGACATAAGATATGAAAGGGGAGGAGCGATGAGTTGAAAAGACAAGAAGGTGAATTTCCTTGAAAGATGAAAAATCCTTGAACTTCTCTTATTTCTGCCTTGGGCTGATATTTCTTGTTGTGCAATGTAAAATGGAAAGATCGGGGAATGTATGAGGTTGGGATTAAAGTTTGAGCGGAGTCAAGGATTCCTCGAGGGATGGTGGATTCCGCCATCCCCTGAGGATAAAATGCTTTATCATGATGGATTTCCACCTCTATTAGGAGGCTCAATCAAGGGCTAATTTGTAATGATTTTGTTAAGAGGTGATCAAACATTTGATATTATCATTTCACCATAATCATGTCGGCCTATAAAGAGAAATGAAAATTAAATTAAATATTTCAATGGGCCTAAAATGCAGCAAGTCGACCTGCTTAGAGAGGTGTGCCTTTTCAAATCTCAATCGCCTATATAAGAGAGACAAAACAAAATCATTTTAACACAAACTCAGAACATTTTATCTCTATTATAAACAGTGAACTATCTCATTAAGGCAGCAATTTTTTATCAGCATTGAAGTAGCAATTTCTCTCCAATAAGGCAGCGAATTGGCATAAGGGTAGAAGACCAACATAAGGAAAGGATAAGAATCTTTTGAGAGGTCAATGATTCTATGCAAATCAAGGAGGATTTCTCTCAAGGCATTGAGATTAGGAGGTGGTAAGAAAGGCAGATCTGAGCTTTTCATGGTCCAAGAGTTGTCTAACATTTCCAGATTTTGACCTTTTTTTTCAAATTCATGATGCATATCAGAATTATCCATGAGTGAATTTTCATGTTTTTGATAGGATGCTCAACATTTTGTGAAAAAGAAATCAGAATTGCATTAATAAACTTTAAGTAATAAAGATTTGATTGAAATGGTTTAAAATAAAATGACAATCTCACTTGAATTCTTGTCAAAATCCAATTAACCAAAATTAGTAAGAAAGGTGAATCAATCAACTTAATCATTATTCTAGGTGGTAGACTTCATTTCAGAATTTTAGTTTTCTTTGAAAGTAATTAGATCATCATAGGGGGGAAACTACAAGGTTCAAATGATAGAAGTCCCATTAAGGCATTCAAGTGAAGCATTTCAAAAGTTTGATAAAGTCTAGCTTACTAATTAGAATTCAAACTCGAGTGCTTAATGTGCTGATCAAAACTAAAACTAGGGACTAATAGAAGAACTGTAATGGCAGGGGGGGCATGTCAGGAGCTAAAGCGAGGAGCTCAAAGAAGGAGAGACAAGCCCAAGTGAGGAAAGACACCAAAGAGATGATATCAAAATCCAGTTACACCACAAAGAATAAGAAGATTGGGGATACCGGTCTTGAACCTGTCAACATGATCCACGTAAGGGAGAGGATGTCTAGAGGTACTCCTTCCAGGATGGCTAAGAGGATGATGAAAAATGGAATAGTTCAAGTAGTTTCTTTCCCTCCTACCATGCAGTGCACTGAGTTGGTTTTTGAATGTGCAAAGCATTACAACCCTCAAAAGAAGACAATTGAAAATGGGAAAGAAAAGAAGATCATAGCTGTACTATCAGCAAGGGCTATTACGGATGCCTTCAACATACCACTTCATAAGGAGGGAAATTACACCACAAAAGAGCAATCTTTGAAACAATATAATGATCAGGTAGATGCATCTGCAAAGAGGATGAACGATGATTGGATGGTTGAGCCATGGAGTCGCTATTCCAAAATCTTGAAGTTGACCAAGCTGACTATATCAGATTTCAAGGAAGATATTGGTGATCTCATTGTGATGCTAAACAGGGTGATGGGAGAAACACAAGGTGGCATTTTTCAGCCTTGGATGTTCTACTTTATAGACAAGATCTCTGCAGGCGAGGTGATGTTTGAATGGGCAAAGATTATCAACGACAACCTTGACCTTCAACTAAGGATGATGAAGAACACCAAGACATTCTACATGACATCCTACCTTGTCTACATGCTGGCCATGGTGTTTAAATTTCAAAGGTTGACAAGTTTGGGAAGATGTGGAGTTGCTCCAAGAGAATACTTAGTGCATGAATGCTATCCACAGCTACACCTTCACAATCACAAGAATTTCAAGATTTTCAATAATGCATTCGCCATGAAGATTGTGAGACAGTTGCAAGAGGCTCCACATATGAGACTTTCCGAGGAGGCTACCAAATTGATTGAGAATCATGGATCATGGTACATCCAATATCACAAGTTCACATACATTCGAATGTTTGGAAGTAAAGTTTGTCTGAGGAAGCTCCCAGATATCCAACAAACAAGATGGTCCTCATGGTGGTAGCTAGGCTATTACTTGGCTATGACAGGATTCTAAAGCATAAGCATAAGCCAGGAGTTGGATTCAACTTCAACCTAGGGAGTGAGACTTGCTCACAAGCAGCAGCTGAGGCAGAAAATGAGGAACTTGAGTTCAATGGACAAGGAATTTATGACACGAGGAAATTTCAATCCTTAGAGGAAGATTAAGAGAGCATATGGGAATAGATACCTCCACATCCTGCATATAGAAGACTATTGGGCTGATGAAAAGGATGATTTGGAGGTCAAAAAGAGGATGTTCTCAAGATTGACATTGGATATGATTAGAAAGTACAAATGGAAAGGAACCTAGGTTCCTGATCAGTTAGAGGAGGATGATAACATTACTAGAGGAGACTTCAACACCACTACAAATCTTGAGTTGGAGACGATTAATTGGCAGGATGATAAAGAGGTCAGTCTTGAGAATTTGATGCTTCCAGTGGCCCTTTTCACTCAGCAATGGTTAGATGGGAAGATGGAAAATTTAGTAAGAAGAGGAGTCCACTTAACATATGATAAGATGAGGAGATGGAAAAAGTTGAAGAAGAGGAGTCATCTGAGCAACCTCACACATCAAGTGGACAGCAAGGTGAAGTTACCGAGAAAAGGAAGAATGTTGCAAAGGCTCCACCAAGCAAGGATTCAAAAGAAAAGGGGATAAGGATTGAAGAGACACAAGCCAAGAGACAAAAACAAGCGGCTCCCCCATCGAAAGAAAGTGCCACTTCGAAACAAGGGAAGAATATGCCATCCAAAGGAAAAGAAGTGCATCAAGAGATTTCTTCTAAATCGGAGGACAGCATTAGCCATAGTTCTTCAGGATATTTTCCATTGAGTGCCACTAAGTTAGAAGGAATGCTTTCCCCACAGAATGGAAGGGAGGATGAGATGGTAGATGTTGAAGATTCTCCTAAGGAGGGACAAATCCCACCTCCTAATGAAGGTCCAAGTGAAGACATTGCAGTCATACTAGTTGAAAGCCAAAGAAGAGAAGAACCCAATTTGGAGTTAGGAGGATATACAGCGCCTGCATGGTTGTGGGATATGATACAAGGAAAGGAAAATGTGGAGCCTGAACTAATTGAGAACATTGAAGACATAACGCAACACATTGAAGAAGAGAAAGAGAGTCAGCCAACAGGAAGGGTGACCAAGGTGATTAGAGATGATTCAAGAACTCGCAAAGTCCAGATTGCCATTCCAAAGGTGAACAAGACAAGAGATAGCATTCAGCTTCAAGATCTTGAAATAATTGAACATGAAATGGGAACTACTACAAAGACAATAGAATTCGAGGAAGCTCAAAGTACTCTTCAAGCCGTACAGAATAGAGTGAACAAGAAAGTTGCAAAGGAGAAGAAATATAAGGAAGAAGTCAGGAGATACAAAGAGTATGTCAAGCGTGTATTCAATCCAATCCAGTAGAGAGATCCCACATTTGTACCACTTCTCACCCTTGAGAGGGAATCAATTGATAATACAGAAAGTTCAATGATATCACTTCAAGAAACTCAAGCTTGGATGGAAGAAGTTTTACAAGAAGGAATAGCCTTTCTTCCAAGATTTGTGAGGCAATTTCAAGCACTCACAGCACTTAGAGCAAGATTTCAGGCTTTTGGTAGGCTTTGGGTGGAGTTTCACCCTATCAAGAACAAGACCATACCTCGATTGCAGGCTATGACAGAAGTTCATGAGCAATTATAAGAGAGAAGCAAACTGATCAAAGCAGGGGAGATGAAGGATGTAACATTATGGTACTTTGCCTTAATCCATAAGAAAGATACTTTGGAAAGAATCAAAAATGATAGTGCTCATCTTGGTGTTTTTATTCTAAATATGATTGTAAAAGCTATAGGAGCAACGAAGGTTACCTTCCACTTTGAGGAGAAAAGGGAAGAAAACATGAACTTAGAGATTTTGATGATAAATTGAGAACTTACACTTTTGAGGAGAATGGTGTCGTCAGAAGGGAGCATTTGAGAAGATTTCCATCCCTCCAACTTCTCACGGCCTCAGCCAAGGACAATGCAGCAAAGTGGGAGAAGACAATTGTTACAACTAAAACTGAGATGGACTTAGCAGATTGGAGAATACAGAATACACCCATGCCTCCAATGAATGAGCTTGACAATGTTGTGTCCATGCTCATCGAATTGGCAAAGAAAAAAAGAGAAAGGAAATTATATTTTGAATGATAATTTGATGTGAAGCCTAAGTGGCAAACAAATTTCTCATTGGTTGGTAGTTTAGATGCTAAATTTTGAAAGGCCCACGTTTTCATGCCATTTGGTTGGTTGTCTCTATTTTGTAATTTTGCTATTGGTCCATTTTGAGGTGCTTGAATCTCACTGGCCGAAGAGATGGCAACCCTAATTAAGGTTTGTAGGATTCAATCTGGACCATTGACTCTAATTTTATCTTGGTCGTATATAAGGCTTGCTCCTCTCATTTATAAAAGTTGTTGGAGAATTGTTGCAAAGATAATGTCAAATTTTCTCTACTTCTCATTGTTGTGTTTTGCATGGTGATTAGTTGTGATCATGTTTGAATTATTGCATGGTTATCTTCATCCTCATTTAGAATAGATTTCAATTTCAAGTTGTTGAGACAGAATAGAATATGCTTCAAGTAGTTTAGTTGGATGAAAGAAATTGTGGATGTTCACTTGCAAGACTCGAACACAAAACTAGGCCACTAGCCTCTTGTTGATTGTAGGCGTGCCTTGTGTGTTTAGCTAGTGATTAAAAGTACTTAACTTCAATTGATATCTAGTCTTTAGTTTGCATCCATTGATGAGATTGAAGAGGAAATATTGATTTAAAAACCATTTGAGTATACCTTAGACGCTTGCACTAGGTGGGTGGAGTCGCTAATAAGATCGCATCTAGTAGAGTCCAAGTCATCCATACTTCCTTGCATTCATAGTTAGGAGTAGAAGTAGAAGTTAGAAGTTTAAGTTCAAGAGTTGGAAAATCAAAAAGGCTATATTTTCATTGCACATTGTGAAGCCAAATCTTTAGAAATCCAATTGACAAGTCTTGAGAAACAGCATGCCAAATCTTTAGAAATCCAATTGACAAGTCTTGAGAAACATCATAAGTCCCCTTAGTGATTCCAGCAAATCACATTATTTCACTGCTCAACTATCCACAATAGAAAGAACCTTGAAGTCATTTCATGATCTTACTTTGCAAGCTTAGCATAAGAAGCGACCTTATTCTAGAGAGGATTGAGTATCTAGCATTTCACTTTAGTGGAACAAAACTCGCATCAACGGGTTCCTGGCTGCATCAAGTTGTATCTCAATAAAAGAGATTATGAAGCTCAACTCGTCTTTCTTCTTCCAATACGGATGTCACCATTCGGTACTCAATGTAACTAGTCTTCTCTTTCCAGGTGACTGAGAGTACATGAGAAACAATGTCTTGTTGTTCTCTCTAAGGCAAATTCAAGTCTGGCTGAACAACAGGTGTTGGTTCCTCGTACAGAAATTCATCGTGTGCAAGGAGCACCATCATGAGGAAATTCTTTTTAGCAGTAATTATGGAAAAGATTGAGTTTGAAAATGCTACCACCTTACCTTTAAGTCAGAACTTTAAGACTCATATAATTCTGGTAGCAAATAATAATAATAATAATCCTCCATCTTTGAAATTGTGTAATTACCAAAGCAATTTGCTTCATTGCACTTTGTCATTTAGGAGTTGTACCTTCCCAGGATTTGAAAAGATTATGCTTTGAAAGATGTGCGACTTGATACAATCGGGGGATCTGCAGACTTTCCTGAATGTTCTCCCAAAGTAGTAGAACAATAGTTCAAAGACAACCCCGACTTGCCGACAACAAAGGAGGGGAGTCGACGACCCATTTGTTGTTTTGAACTATTATACAAGGGCGTGAGAGTTCGTAGTTCCACCCGACTTGCTGACAACAAAGGAAATTAATGCAATTGGGGAGGTTGGGAACTTTCCGAACCTTTGGCCAACTAAATATAAAAACTCTGAGATTTGACCGATTGGATATCCAAAGAATTGAAGAGATTGACCATTTGAGGTAAAGTATAATTTCAAACTGAGCTTCATATAATATCAGGGCTTTGAATGATTAAGATGAGACCAAGAAATTTTGAAAGAAGTGTGGGTTAACAAACCCCAAAACGTAACAAAAAACATAAAGCACAAGGACAAAAGTTGGGAAATAACACAACACAAGGAAGAAAAAGATGCTTAGAAGGAAGAAAACAATGCTGAGAAGGAAAATCGAAAGGTTTCAAGGCACTAGTTAGAAGAATTTGCTGCAATATTGAGGAAGTCCACTGCAACTCTGAAAGGTTGGTCTACAATTATGAGTTTGAATGTTTGAGACTAATAATTCATTGCCACCACTTCCAAACAAATTCCTTCTATACAACACTATCTTACATGCTTCAAGTTTTCAACACTTGCAATTTCTGAATCTAATGTTTTTCTTTCTAAAAGCCAATCTACAAAAAGTATATTACTTGCTATTATTTCAACATTTCCTCTCTGCTAAATTTCTAGTAAGACAATTGAAGAGCACACAATTATACTGAGAGGGGGGGGTGAATCAGTATAATAACTATTTTTCAATTTAAAAACTTTTATCCAAAAATAACTTCAAATACTCAAATAAACAATTATGCACATGAACACAATATTTACGTGGAAACCCAATATGAGAGAAAACCACAAAATAATTTGTTTTTATATAAACTTGTTCTTTTACAATGATTTGTAGGCTACGACCTACTAGAGGCTCCAACCCCTATGTTTATGAGCACCGACTCACTGGAAGCTCCAACTCCCACACTTCGCAGGCACCGACCCACTAGAAGCACCAACTCCCACTGCTGTCTTCGTGAGCACCAACCCACTGTTTACAAATTTCTCTTCCACCTTGGCAATGTTGCTAACTCAACTGATGATGGACACTTTCTTGGCTTCTCTTCCCTTTTTAAAATCTGTACATATTATCCTCTTATGTCTTCCTTCTTATTATATCTTAAAGATAAATCTATATATATATATATATATCTTTTATTTTATTCCTTATCTCAAATATATATATGTCTCAGATATAAATATACATATTTATGTATTCTGGACTTTTCTTAAAGTTTCTTCGTATCTCTCATACTCCACCGCACTTTTTTTTATTTGCTTATGTATTCACTTCCCCTCTATTTCGAAAATCATTTATTCCTCTTTTTATATGTTAATTATACTTGCTCGTGTCTTTTCAACCTTTTGTCTCTATAGACGGCACCTCTTCATAACACATGATTACTTTTAATTGCATCTTTTCGAAACTACTAGTTCGGACTATCGATAATCTTTTAGACTCGGTTTGTATTAACAATTGTTTCCGCTGACCTGTGTGTCTTTATCAGAATTAATATTTGTTTTTTGTTTGTTTCATATGATCTTAATCGCATCAAACTCACGGTGTATACTCCCGTCACTGTGTGTACCAAACGCGTGAATACTACAGCCCGCTAGAAGTCAAGATGTCGCTCTTTTATATTTACTCATCGCTATCTATCGGGTCATATTCGATTCATATTAATTTCACTGCCGTCGATGCCATTCTCTTGTTTTAAACCTCAACCTTTTCTTACACGGTATCTGACTTATCTTCATCGCTGTCTCAATAAGTCTTGTTTAAATATTTGAAATGATGACATCCAGTGTTGACGTTTTTCCACTTCATTGGGATGTATTTCTTTTCTTTTCAACCTATCTCAAGTGCGCTGTCTTACAGACCATTTTATACAATGTTTTATAAGATGTTTCTGCAGTCTGTCCTAGTCTGTATTGTTTATACATCTGATTGCCTTCACTCACGTTAGATATTGGGATTTATTGGCATTAGTAATTCTTTTGAAAATAATTACTAATTCTCGATTTATTTTCTTATGATCTCATTCTTCCAATGTATACAAACTCACTTTCGTAGTTAGATAAAGTCATCTTGCTCAAAATCTCCACAAAGGCTTTTATCTATTTGATATTACGTTGAGGAGCTTTGTAATGAAGTTTTCTTGATTATTTCTTTGAACAATCTTAATGTCCTTTAATAGCAATCTTCTCATGTCATCAATGGTAACATTATTTTCAATCTTTTGACATCAATGACAATTTTTCCATCAACAATATCTTCGGATATTACCAGAAATATGAAAAACTAAAACTTGGGAACTGGGTTTTTCATTTTTGTAATCAGAGAAGAAAAAATATTTCTTGGCAATCAATACAGGCTCAGCAATAACGAATTTTTATTCTAATTTACCATGAGTCTGTATTTCCTAGCAATTAAATTGAGGTCTTTTAATCTGTATTACTAAGTCTGAGTTAGTAAAAAATTGAAAATCCAAGTATTTAAAATTTAATCTGTACTTTTTTATTAAATATATTTTATATATGAGTCTATGCCAATTGACAGAGTAATATGTCCACTGTTACAGACTCATAATCATATATATTTTTATTTTATTATTTAATTTCATTTGCATTACAACTGTTGACTGTTGGTAGAATAACAAGGGGTAAATCAGAAATTTTATTTGCATTACAAACTTAATACCTACATTCCCATTGTTTTTAAAAAGTGGAATAATTTCACGTAAATTCTAATATCTTTTTATTTTCCATGTAGAATGTCAGGTTGGGGAAACAAGCCTTGAACCCCTTGTAGAAAAATGTTGACCGTGCTCCGAGAGTCACCCGCAAAGGGTCTCAACATGAATTTGCTTGTCATATATATTAGAATAATAATGTAATGTTTCTAATGGTCATCTATAGTAAGTTAAGTTTTATTAGTTCGTTTCCTTTTTTGTCTTTAATTAATGATTGTTTCATTTAGTAACATCGTCTTTAAGGAGACTTTGTCTCTATTGTTTAATATTGAAATATTGAACTATCAAGTTTTATATAATGGTATCAGAGCAAGTTTGGGTCTAACTCCCTTATGGAAGGCCTAAGGTAATGTAGGTTGCATGTACTTGAACGTGCATTTTGTTTTCCGCATGATGAAGTTTGATCATTTTCTAGAATATTTTACCACGTGAAGTCTAGAGTTTTGCCGCGTGAAAGTTTTTATGATGGGTTGTTTTGTTTGTCGTAGCTATGATTTGTTTTTTGTAGTGTGAGGGTTTTGCATGATTTTGTCCTAAATATCATGGTCTCTTGGGTTTTCTAATTTTTGTCCTTCAAAAATTAGTGGGTGGATTTTAATAATTTTTTCCCTTTAAAAGATTCTATTGGGTTTTAATAATTTTCTCCTCAAAAATTATATTGTGGGTTTCCATAATTTTTTCCCTTAAAAAATTCTGGGCAGATTTTCATAATTTTTTCCTTATAAATTTTGGGAGGATTTTATAATTTTTGTCCATAAAAAAATTAGTGTGGGTTTTGTGCAATTTTTTACCTCAAAAATTGTTTTGTACAAGGGTTTTACCGTTTTAACTTTTTTCCTAAAAATGAAGTTTTGTATGCCAATCTGTGTCTCGGATTTTGTGCCAACTACTTGCTAATGTTTTAGTGTCTAGTTTTGATCGAATTTTTCCTCAAAAATCATGTTTCGTTTTTTCGATTTTATTCTCAAAAATTGTGTTTGGTGTTTTTTATTTTATCCTCAAAAATCATTTCTTGATTTTGTGATTTTTTCCGAAAAAAATCATGACTAGTGTTGCTGGTCTTAAGTTTTCTCAATTTTTTTCCAAAAAACAATCATTGGAGGGTTTTGTCAGTTTTTTCCACAAAAATCGTGACTTCTTCTAGTCTATTTTGAGTCGTGATGCTTATCTGCAAAAGTCTCATATGCAAAAGTTCTTGGCAAATCGTGGTATCTTGCAATCTGTTTTGGAGCGTATTGCTTATCTGCAAAAGGGTTTGGTGATTTTTTCCTCAAAATCGTGGTTTCAGTTTGAGAAGTTCATCTCAGTGTCTCTAGCTAAATGGAGTGATACCTTTGTTTACCAACATCAAGTTGGATGGTTTTTGGTTATCTTGGTCATTTCCAAAAGTTCTATAGATTTAGGGAGGGTCTCAGTAGCAAGCTCATGTCGTAGAGTGTTCTAATGAGAAGGGGGCAGCCTTCTATGCATGTGTGATCAAAAGACCTACAAATTGTCTTTTGTAGGGTAGTTAGTACAATGACCAGAGTTTCGAGAATTGCTAGTGAATCGCGATCCGGTTCACTGAAAACGATTTTTTTGGAGCCGGAAATCGTTTCGGCCGATTTTTTCACATGAATTGCCCGAATCGCCGAATCAGCAATTCGCCGAATCAGCAATTCATGTGAAAAAATCGCCTGAATCGACTTGGGAAATCGGCATGAATCGGCTGATAGCTAAAAAGTCAAGTCAAATTTTAAAAAAACACAAATATTTTCAATGTTTTTTTTTGCCTTTCCTATTTGTTGCACATTTATACAAATATAACATTTAAGTATAAGTTTGATTTATTTAATTTCTTATACTTTAAGTTATATTTGTATAAATTATAAAATATATATACTTCAGGATGTTTGAGATAGGTTCTAGCTTCATAGGAGTTAAGATGCAGATTCTAGATTTTGAAAATTCCAGACAACCAAATTTCAGGATTCAACAAGCCTTTAGCAGGGCTACCTCCCACAATCCATCATGGCTTTCTAAGGTCAAATTGAAGCTGGCAAAAGGATTCTCAAAGGGTTTTAACTCGTTTTATCACAAATCACTTGGTCTCGACCCCATCTCTATGACAAACTTAGCTTAGCTCTCGCCCAAATCCCAAACAGACATGACTTCCCAACAGGCCAAAATCATTCAAACCTCATTTGCCGGACCTAGGGACTTGAAAACAGCCACCAACAAAGACTATCTAAGATCTAGTTATGAAGACTTTGACATTTGGCATTGATCAATGATCAAGCATCACAGATTCATACTATGAAACGATTTAGTTTTATGGATCTTACAGATACTGATAGACATATGTTTCATGGATCTTCATCTTACATACATTTATGATTTGATGTCTTATGGATCTTCATCTTACATACATTCTATGATTTGACTCATTACAATCCTATGATTTCTATTTACTTTAGCTACAATTTACATTTTATGTGTAATGTATGTGATGGATTTATCATTTATGTTCCTTGTTTATGTATATTAGCTTCTATTTGATGATGTTATAGTGTGTTTAAGTTATATTCAATAATGGGTGCATGAAATGAGTTTTAAATTGTTAAAGTCTCTAAATTTCAAGGGTTTTTTAAATTTGCCGGTTCGTGGCCAATTCACGATTCCATTCAGCCTTGGCGATTCCGATCCGATTCCGATTATCGTTTCTTTGACGATGACCATTAAGGGAGGGTATCAAAATAATAATGTAATGCTTCTAATGGTCATCTTCAGTAAGTTTAGTTCTATTAGTTAGTTTCCTTTTTTGTATTCAGTTAATAATTGTTTCATTTAGAAACATCGTTAGGTACTTTTCTATTTAAGGAGACTTCGTCTACATTGTTCAATATCGAAACATCGAACTATTTCGTCTACATTGTTCAATATCGAAACATCGAACTATCAAATTTTACAACAATATAATTGTTATCAACAAAGCTGCACCTTGACTAAGCTATCAACATAGTCACTTGTTGATTGAAAGATTCCAAACCACGGTTCCAAGGCAATTTCTGAGTTTCTTGTTTTCAATCAGTTTTTAAACAGCATTTTATGAAATTGCCTAATTTTTGGGGGTTTTTCTTTTTTCTGATTTTTTTGTGTTTAGATTTATTTTTTTGGATTTTTCCTCAATAATATGCAATATAAAAGTAATGAACATCTAATAGAGAAGTGCATGCAACAACTGGGTATTTTTAACAACTACTAAATAAATCTGATTTTTATTTCTTTCAGCCAAATGCATAATTATGACAACCATACTAAGTATTTGAAATGTAGAATGAGTTTAAATTCCTAGAACTCCTAACTCGCCTGCTAACTGGATCTGATTATTCCAGGCATAAAATATTATAAATCTGCCACAAATTCTCTGCCCTAACTGATGCTAGCAGAAGTATGCAGCTGTAAGGCCACTTGTGAGACTGAAAGGAGTTTGAAACCACTCCGATCTGCAACTGGGAAGGTCGGTCTGCCTAATACAATCTGAAACTATGCTGACTTCCTCCAAATCAAACCCCAATAAGGCCCACTTAACTTCAATGCTTCTCTACGGCCTTCTCTTAGGTGTCCAGATAGATGTAATTGGCTGCCAATGATCTGATCTGATATTCTGATACGAAAATTTTACCTTCTTCTTCACACACAATAATTACCATAAAAAGTTTTTCACCCAAAATGCTCTAATTAGCTGATGATTCAATGTAATTCCTCTCTACAGGCAAGCTAGAGGAATGTCCAGCCTGATATCTTCAAGAGTTTCTGTTCTTGAAGAGAAATACTGCTGCAACCCTGATAAGCAGAGCTCCACACAATTCTGAAAATGAAATCATAAAACCTAGACGATGAAAATGGGCTTCCAACATGTTGCTTTATTGACCTCAAACCTTAATTTGTTTTTAGGGTTGCCTTGCATTTTTTTATTAAATTTTTTCTTTTCCTTATGTCTCACTCAACCCCCTTAGGCTCCCTTATTAATAAAATTAAGTTGTTTTTAAAAACAACTTAACTCATGTCTCCTAGGCATCATGGCACAAGGAGGGCCCCAACTTGTTATTTTATTATAATAATATAAAGTAACATTATTATTATTTATTTATTCCAACGAACCTAGGCTATATTAAAATTTAAAATATTTACCGAATTATTCATAAAATCAAAATCTGGACTCATAACTGAATTCCAACTGAAGCCCTGTGATCACTGATGTTGCCTGAGTCCTGCAGGCCAGCTGTCAGTTCTTCCTAAAAAATAGGAGCTTGCCCTAAAAAATAGGAACCCCTCTCCAAACATATGTAACTGCTCAAAAAGATTTTTCTTTGGTCCGTGGTCCCCTGGGTGGTCATCCAGTCAACTGCCAGTTCTCCCTAAAAAATAGGAGACCTCCCTAACATGTAGGAATTGTCATCTGAAGGTCCAAAATAGCTCACAAAGCCCTTGCAAAGCTCCATGATCCTCAAAATGAATCCCCTAACCATACCATACATAGGATGACCTCTTAGAGTGTGGGCTCTGATGGTAGAGGTCAACCTCTAGAGAAGGCTGGTTCCTTTCAATGCCTCGCCTAATCTATGGCTTACTGAGAAAAGGGGAGAAGAATGCTTTGAAAATGAAAACTACTACTACTACAGTGATGCACCAAATTGGTTTTCATATCCTATACCATTGTTTAATATACATGATTGCTCAATACACAAGCTATTCCTTACACAATTCGGGGGTGACATACTTATACATCAGTACTTCATAGGAAAGTCAATATTTTTACAGTCCTAGAAGGAAAAATCAAACTTTTCACAACTCGAAAGTTGTTCAAACTGATGACATAACCTACAACTTGTATAAAATACATTTATCTCTTCATAAGGTGCTGAAGAAATGAGACATACTTAAAGGATTTGCATGAGACCACAAAAAATACATCAATCATTCATTTTTACACACAAGAAGCAGATTAGAGAAGGTAAATACTTGCTTTATCAATCAAAAGGTATTTACAAACAGCTGTACATACCTGAAAATTGAGTCTTTTGCCTTTGCAAGACCAGAGCGAACTGGTTTAAGATTACAAACTTGGCCTAAAAACAACAAGAACTAACATCAAATTGAGCCTAAGAGTTGTGCTTTATAGAGAGCAACAGCTTGCTACAAGAAGAGATATGTGTGGAGAAGAGAAAGACAAGTTGCTTGCCTTGTTACTGGGTCACACTCCTTGGGTGTCCAACTAATTTGCTGCTATTTTTGAGCCTTCAAAAGTGCTCCAAAAAGGTGAGAAGATGTAGAAAAGGATGCTTCCTTGACCCACTGAGTCAAAAGCCTCCTACTTTTCCTCAACCACTTGAAAAAGTCACCAACTGCCCCTATGTACTTTAAACATGTTGCATAGCCGGCTTTAACTCTTTCAACTGCTGTCATCTTTCTCCCATGGATATAGGAGACGTGATTTCATGTCTTTGAAGGTTACAAAAGTATTCTGTTCGGGTGAAAACAAAACAGGATATTAGAGACCCTGTCAACTACTTGAAACCAAGTCATAATGACTTAAAACTGCCCCTTGATACATCTATTAACCATTAAGACTACTTGTGCTTAATACATTGTCAAGAAAGGTGTCAAAAATTGATGTTAGAGCCTCTAAATTTAAATCTCTCGGTATACTTTCAGGTTACCTCTTTTCATGAAGCTAACTGCGCTTAAGTAGGACTGTTATATCTTACTTTTCACTGTACAAGGCACTGTCACTTTGCATTTATCTATGAATCTAGATCCATGACTGCCCCATATTCCAGGTTCTCTTATGGCGGGCTCTTCACATCCTATACTTGTTCTTTGTATAGACTATAGAGTATTCATTGTGCTTTTACCTTGTCATTGTCATGACAGTCCTTGCGCACTTGACTGCCATCTCTGAAACCTTTCTCATCATGGTTTCTTGACCTTTTTGAGTAAAGGTCTGATCATGAGTACTTAGAATAGTATCTAAGTCTTTGTTACGTACAGACCTAGAATGTTTTGTGCCTTTATGAGCCTTTGGCAATTGGATGTCAGGGATTGTTTCAAAACTCTGCTCAACAAAACCACAAAGTATGCAAAGTTTACCAAGATCATATTAAAGCTATAAACACAATCTTCTATTTTCTTCACAACCTTCCATATAGTGGTGTCTTCATACTTCTTGCTTGGCATGTGACTGTTCCTTTGAGTTTTCTTTGCTCACTTGACTCACAACTTACTACAGTGATCTTCATGTATTACACTATCTTACAAAATCTTTGCCGAATTGGAGGGCTAACATGTTTGATTTCATTATGAAATGCACATGCCATGTCATACCCTTTAGAATGCACATTATAAGAACCACACAGTCTTCTTGGCATGGCTGCCCCTTTCATTTTAGCCTAGAAAATCTGCAATATCCCCTCATCTCTATCATTTATTGCTTTGAATAGCCATTTTGCCTGTGTGACCTGAAACCTTTATTTCTATAGGCACTCTTCCTCTGTCCTAAGACGCTAAGCTCATCCTTCTTTGATTGTGATCTTGAAGTTTCTGATTTGGCTACTCCTTTATCATGAAAACTGCTGGCTCTTGTTGTGTTTGTCATTATATGTTGACATATTCACATTGTTCCCTCATTCAATCAAGCAGAGTAGCTAGCCTTTTCAACTTTCCACTGTGATATAAAGGGGCTATCCTCTCTTATGGTTGCATGTCTTGAATTGTCCTTCCTCACTTCTGACTGCCATCTTGACTATCTCTTTGTCCCTTGGTCATTGTGTGAAGCTCTTTGTTATCCATGCTAGGCCCTTCAATAGACTGAGTATTCATGTTTCTTTCATTCTTCTGTATGGACTGTCCTAGCAGAGCTTCCATGACTGTATTGTGACCACCCCTGTGCTCAATATGATGTCTTCATGAAACTTGTTTACTGTCTATTAGCTTTCAAGAGATCTGTTCACTCTTTTTCTGTTGCTCTAAAGCCTTTCATGACTGTCTTGTCTCCTTTAATACCACTCTTTCTTTTGTTTTCTTATAACAACCTATCATTAAGGCCTTTGATTGTTCAAGATACAGTATCAGTTCAATTTGTTCCACTGAATCCTTTGGAATTGTTAGTGCAAACCATGTTGCAACTGTCAGCTTGCAAGTTGCAATCACATGTAGATACTTGTCTAGATAGATAATGAGAACTAGGAATCTCTGTGCTGGTTTAGCTTATTTGCAGCTTAAGAAATAATCGAATACTGCAATCCTGTGGCAAATCATGTCATTTCATGGTGCTATACAAATATTCCAAGTTGAAAAGTTACAGCTCCCCAGAAAAGCACCATGTAATAAGATACTGCCCCGTGTTTTAATGTATCTGCCTCTGACTTCATACCTGTGAAATCACAATTTACTATTCCTCCAATTGTGGTAAAAATACAGCCAAATAATGAAACCATCACCTGTTGTTCTAGGACAACATGGAACAATTTCCTTCCTAATAACTTGATAAACAGAAACTCTGATAATGCAAAAATTAGGCCATGCAAGGCAGAACCCAAAATGTTCAAGATGTCACCAGCAACATATTGACCATTGCTTACACCTGCAGGCCTATCAGAATCTGGATCTAGGCCTATAATCAACACAGCTGCAGTTATAATTGCAATTGCATTGAAAATGGAAGCATTTGATCTTTTTCCCACAATAAAATAAGCAAAGACTGCTGTAAATGCAAGTGAGGATGAAGCAAGAAGAAAAGATATTGATGCTGGTAAATATGAGTAAGCCCATGCATACATCAGGTTGTCAGCAGCACTCAAAAATCCAAGTATTGCATATGAAATGACAAGTTGTCAACTAAGTGGTGTAGGGGAGATTCCTTTTCAAAAATAAAATGAAAATAGAAATACAGCAGTTAGAGGCCAGCCTGTTACTGCTATCCATGAGAGCAGCCACCTGCTCTTTCCACCATCAACATAGTAAAGTATAGAATGTAACCACATAGATCTTTCACCTTGGAGATATCTGGACATATTCACTGAAGTGCCCACTGCCTTTCCCAAAAACTATCATAGAACTACCACTTTGATCTTTAAGATTGATTTCATCCTTTGTTTATGGAATTATCAACTTTCATCATAACATAGCATCCATTGCACAAAGGATTGTCTTTTATTTGACCCTTACTATTATCGTGCCACTTGATTGTCATAATGGGTATGACTGTCACTATTATTATACCCTGCTTCCATCATGACAATTTGTCAACCATTGTCCTCCTTCAATCAATCCAATCTTCATTGCATGACTAGTAAAAAGCAATCACTGTCTTCAAGTGACCAATCTGAAAACTTCATGCTCTTTTATCTTTTTTCAATAATCTCTTTCATAGGTCCCTCGTTGATGCTATACTCTACAAGTTACAACCCAATCCTTAACCGTGTACTAAGTTCACCCCAAATGGGCTCTCGGTGGATACCACATCAATAACCAAACACATGCCTTGGATAAAACCTTGGACAGAGAGCTTTAAGTGACCAGCAAGCTTACTTTTTCTGATTTTTTCTTGAAACCCCAAAAACTAGGGGAGCAGACTTGATTGGTATTTAGAACTTCCATATTAGCAGCAATCTTATCATAATTCTCAGTATTTGAGGCCACATCTAGGCTTATTATAACGGATTCTATGGCTCCAAAAGTAAATACAAGCTCCTTCAGTAATGAATACCTACAGACATCTGCCTTTCTTGGATAAAAACAAAGCCCATGAAACAAACACACTCTTAAAACTCCTATAGAGAAAAACCTAGCAGCACACAAAGTCCAGTAACAGGAACATGCCAGGTGAGCTGTGAGAGAAAGTATACAAGCTTCAAACATGGATAAGCTTCAGATGAACTCGTAGGATCCTCTTGACTAAGCAACGTGACATCTAATTCCTCTTGAACTCTTCAAAACACGAAACTCCATGCCTCCAAATCTCTACAATGTGCCATTAACCTCCTTCAACATGGATGAAGCTCTTCAAAACTTCACAACAGGGGCAAATAATGAGGTCAACAGGTGTTATCCTCTTGAATGCATGAAGTGGAGAACTCTTTCAGCGAAAGGCACAGCAAAACCCTAGCATTTTTGCATTGTGTGGATGAGGAGGGAAAATTAAAGCCATATTTTCCCTTCTCCTTTTTCTTTAAGTTGAATACAGTCAACAAAACTTTGGTGCCCAAGATTTCACTAAATCTCTAGTCCTTATAAAACATAACCCAAAAATCTCTAAGGACTTACAATCCAAATTTTAGCAAAATAACTTATAAGTCATTTTTTCTTGAATTGTTTGAGCTGATATGACAAAAATGTCAACAATAACATAACCCTATCTCATTGTTGATTCTTCCCTCTCAAGATGTGGAACTCTATAACACTCCTGATTGTCCATTCTCTACATTCCAAACTGGAGAGCCAAAATTAAACATGATCACCTCATTAAGATATATGTGATGGAAATCACAATTTTGCCATAGTTGCATGGAAACAAATACAGAGTCAGATGCAAATATGGCTGGGTTTCAAAAACCACTTAATATTTATTTATATGTATTCTGGTTTTTATATTTTAGGCTTTTTTTAAAGTATTTGCATCTATACTCATTTAAATATGTGAGTGTGTGAGAGAACAATTTTTTTAATGTTTTTTTCCTGCAATTTTTAAATGTTGTTTCCTGACCCTTAAATGGATAAGGCAACAGATGGTGTGGTACCATTTCTAGACATCAGACAGAGCCCGAGACGGGCTTGAATATCGATACATCCAGATGCAAAACCCGTGCCATAACTAGGAGCAATATTCATATCTGGCATCCAATACACAGATATGTGTATCTCTAATGGGGGGAAAGTACCCATCAAGTCCAAATTTTGCATAATTTCTTTTACTAAAATATCATAGCACTTCACAAAGTCCACTAATTTCACATCATTATCGAAACAATCAAAACACTGTATGACAGTGCAGCTTAAGAATGCTAACATGAGCAAGCAAATCCATGAATATTCAATCAAGTTTGACAGCTCCATTCATTAGAAAGTGGCAGCATTACAGATTTGAAAGTTTATGTTTTCAAAAAGCTAAACTGAAAACAAGAATTTCAGTCCAGCAGTATAAGATTGATATTTTAAGATCAAATTGTTATGCACTGTCTACCAAACATCACAAGAGCATGAACCATAGGAACGAATCAGTAATTGGTGTTAAATAAAACATACCATCACAGCTGCCTGTCATAAAGAAATCTGCATTTGAGACTGCAACATGAGTGACCACATCACGATGCATGTAGCTTTTCTCATACCTGTCAACAGACACAATAATGGCACTTTGAATCTAAACCAATGAATAAACCAAAATTTTGAAAAAATAGTTGAACACAATTTTATCTACTTGCCATTATTAATGTGTTAATCACTACAATGTAGACATGAAGAAATGGCAATAAATTCTCCCTTATCACATATGAGCCCTTTGCAACATTTTAGGGTTGCTCTCAACAATATGGAATGGCAAAATTCAAAGCACAAAAAAAAGAGGGAAAAATATATATTGATGTCCACTAATGACCAAAAATAAGTCAATGCAGCTTAAAAATACACTTATTTGTCAGAGAGGTACTGAGGTAAAAAGACCATTGGTCATAAAAGTGACCAAACACTAGGCATTAAAGAAATGTAAATATAACAAGAAACACTTTATTTGATTGTTTTGTTGTGCTGTCAAAATTTAATTAGATATAACCTTTTTCTTTTCTTTATTTTTGTGCAACTTACTTTGTAAGTGATCAATTAGAACGAAAAGTGCAAAGACACCCTTAGAAGCACATCCAAGCCACTTAACATCAAGTTTGAACATCAAAAAGTGCATTAAAGGGCTTATGCATGTGCCCCATGGCTCAAATGTCAAAAGGCAAGTTCAAAACATTCAAAAAGTTGCTAATAAGTGCCCCTGCTCACACCTAGAGGGTTGGATGATAAAAGTCAAGTGTTGAAACAGTAAAAAGTGTTTTAAGTGATAAAGTGCAGTCTTGAGGCATTGAGAGAGAGTTTCAAAGTGAAAACATGTAAAAAAATGTTCACCGAAGTCTAAAAGCAAGCCCTGAGAAGGATAAAACACTTAAAAACAAGATGAGTTTCTCAAGGAGCATGCTTTTGAATGGAGAACCCCAAGTTACACATTTAAAACATAAACAAATGCCATTCAAGCAACTCTCCCAGCATCTTGTTGATCATTAGCAGCAGATCCTTCCAGTTTCATTGCAATTTTTGGGGGTCTGGCACTTATTCTCATTCTTCCAAGCATATCATTTCTTGCACTCTTCATTCATGGTGTTTCAAAATTATCATGCAATGGTTGCACCAAGAATAAACTTTCACAGGTTATTGGAGACCAGGCATAGGGTTTCAAAACAACAAGGTTCGCAAGCTTGCAGAGAAAGCAAAGGATGAAAGTGTTCTAAATTAAGTCACCATGATTATTTGGTGAGTTGTCAGTCTCAAGTTTCTTTAGAGGATCTACCATGCTCAAAATGCGGAAGCTGCATCAGAAACACAAAGATAAACTTACCAACACCAAACTAGCTATTTTTGGCTAAGGCTACTTTTAAGAGACAGCTATTTCAAGATAATTTTCTAAAATTTCTATTCAAAGGTGGCCTATTTTAAAAACATAGTGTAATAGAATATTGTATTTAAGGCTTGCTTTGTGTGCAAACAAACTATTGATTGCATCGAAAATTCAGTATGCTTCTTTTTTTCTTTGATCTCGAATAAGTGCATGCAAAATATTATAAATAAACAACTATAAATAACTGTTCAGCACTTAGATTTTCTATTGGTAATTTTATGCCTGCTTTCTGCTGAGATTAGTGTTCAAGTTTTGTGTGATCTTGCCTATGTGTTGTTTAAGAAAATCAATTTCTTTTATTTAAAATGTCAAGCTTTGTATTGCGAATTTCATCAAATCGGTGATTGCAGCATTCTATGTGATTCCTTCCATTCAATTTGCTTGATCTGTTGTGAGTAATCCAGTTCTATGTTTTATAGTGTACTCATGTTTTCTAGTCTCTTCTTTTAGCTGTACTGACTGTACAATTACCTCCCAGATGCTCACTGGATCTTTATTGGTGACTTCAATATGATTAGAGCAAAGATGATAAATCTGGTGGCATGCTTCATGGATGGAAGGGCAATGAGTTGTTTTTTTAGTCCAGACTTAAAATGAAATTCAAGCTTACAGATCCCATGGCTAACTCCAAAGGTAATAGTATTTGGTATACTTGGTGCAACAATCAGAGAGGTCATAACAAAGTGTATTGTAGATTAGACAGAATGTATTTTGATCAGTCCTTCTTTGGGAGTGGTAATACGGTTGATCATTCGACTGTTAAGGTTTCCCCTTTCAATTTGTCTAATCATTCCCCCATTCATGCCAAAATACCATGGAGTGAATCCAATGTGAACTCTCGCAGAAGAGTGAATTCCTTCAAACTTAATGTCTCCTTGCTTAAAGATGCTGACACCTTGGAAGCCATCAAGAATGCTACCTTTTTTTCTAAATTTGTAATCGAGATAAGACACCTGTATCCCAGTGGAGTGACCTCACTGTTGTGTGGAAAAATATTTTTCAGATGGTGGGGAAAAAGAATGCTATAGATAGAAGAACAGGGGAGGCTGGTCTACAAAGAAAATTAAATGATATTGAACTGCAAATTCATACTAAGGGAGCTAGTGAAAAGTTGGAGCTGGAGCTTATTGAGACCAAGAATGATCACAGAAAGATTCAGAATTATCATATCCAGTGTCAGAAAATCAGGGCTAAGATGAATTGGAACCATGAGGGTGACAGAGGATTTAAGTATTTCTTTAATATTATTAGGAGTAAGCAGAAAAAGGAGGTGATTAAAGAGATTCAGATAGATGGTAATTTGTCTAAAGATGTCACAGAAATTAAAGATGCCTTCTATTCTTTCTATAAGGACCTTTTTAGCTTTGAGCACAAGCAAGAAAATCAGGAGACTTTGGATAGGTGTCTCCTCCTTATCCCTCGTAAAGTTTCTAAAGAAGATGCCAGAGCTGTCCATCAGGTTATTACCCTTAGTGAAGTGGAAGGAGCTATTGCATCCATGGCCAATGATAAGTCTCTCATGCTAGATGGGTTACCTGTTGAGTTCTACAAAACAAATAGTGATTGGATTTCCATTGAGCCGTTGAATTTGTATGAGGATGCTTTTGATAAAGGCACTCTGGGGAAAGAGATTAACAAAGGAGTCATCAAACTTATCCCTAAGAGTGGTAGCAAGACATTGGTGAAAAATTGGAGGACTATTACCCTCCTGAATCTTTCTTATAAAATTATAGCCAAACTTCTTGCAAGAAGACTCTCGGGGGTCCTGCAAAGAATCGTCTCAGTTACTCAGACAAGCTTCATCCAAGGGAGATATATACTTGAGAATCTTATTACAAGCTGGGAGGCCATGCATTGGGCAAGACATAAAGATCAAAATGTGGCTATGGTTCTTCTAGATTTCGAAAAGGCCTATGATAGGATAGAATGGCCTTTGTTGTGGGTATGATGGAAGCTTTGGGGTTCTGTTGTGACTTAATCACACCTCGCCCATCTATTATGGGACCCCTTATCTTTTTTGGTTGCTTGCCCCTTTTTGTTTGCTCATCTTCGTTGCTCCAGTAGCAGTCTCATGGTTTTCTCCATTTTTTTTTATTTGAGATGAGGATGCTTGAAGTTGAGTTTGGCTTCCTATTCCATCCCGTGACTCCTTTGGGAATGTAGATGAATGTGGTCGAAAATAGATAAATGGAATCCTTTAAAATCTCCCACATGAGGCATACCCTGACAATCCCTCAAGCTTTGAAGCTAGATATCATGGAAGAGTGGGTTAGTTTAATCATGTTCAAAGGAAGATTGATGCCACAATATTGGAATTAGAAACACAACCAAATGCAGTAATGGAAAATATTGACGTAATCAAGAGTGTCCCCCTTTTCGAAAATGAGGATTGGTGATAACACTTAGCCACAAAAAAGCCGGTTGCATTCAAAATGGCAAAAGCAAAATGACTTGATACAGATTAAAAGGCATGATATGAACACTAATGGAGAGGGGTGCATATGAAGTTGTTATAGAACGACATCTTCATCAACAAAACAGCCACACGCGAGATCCTCTGAGCACCCCAATATTGCATCTTTTGTGGTAGATCATTCCCAGAAGGACCCATTTTATAGCCAAAGCAATGAAGGAATCTTTTCTCCTTCGCAAACGAACAAGGCCTTGGTCAAAGAAGACACTCGAGCATATAGAAACAAACATCTTAAGTGCATATGGTGAAGGCGAGGAACAGTTAGAAGAGAAGAATTCATCTCTAGCCATTCACGGAATCCTCAGGAAGTGCTACGAAAGATTTTGATCTACAAAGGATGGATTATGGTTTCTACAATGCACGTCCTTATCCACTACATCGTTGGATTCATGGTGCCCAAAAAATTCGATCAAAATGGGTATAGGATGCTTCCCCTAAGAGAATGTTCCCTGCAAAATACCAGAACACTATTGGAACATATGCTGCACCAAGAGGACATCATGGAGTTAAGAGAATCCCAAACTGACGGAAGTGTCATATGATCACAGTCTGTGTTGCATCAAGCTCCAGTTACACCCTACAGAGCACGACATTGAGAATCTTTTTGAATGAATTCGTTGAGGACGTCCACTCATCGACATCATACTCGGAGACCAGTCATGTCAAGGAGGAATTGCCCACGCATGAAGATGGGGCTCACGGTGTTGCAAGATCATTTGTAAAAATCCACCATGAATCCCTCTGCATACCCAAACTGATGGAATGAAGTGATGAAGGTCGCAGTGGAGTGGAGGAGGAGTTCTCAAGAGCTTATGAGTGTCATCGGGGCATTCAGGGCAGAAGTGCGAAGCCAATAGTCACCAATGGAAGTCAGGCGGGTGCGTGCGAAAGGGAATTTGCGCTACCCGTCATGCTCAAAGCGTGTTTCAACAAAGTCAACGGACTCCTCTGCGAACAAGAATCCTTCGCTTGTCCTAAATGCCGCCCACCACCTTTCTCGGGTGCAAATCTCACCTAGTCACGGATATGCTGCTGGAGACAAGAATCCATGACTCATTTCTACATGCGCCCAAGCACATTATTGAATGCAAATACAAGTCGATTGCAGAACATGCCGAAAGAGGAATAATTCGGCACTCACAAGGAATCCCGCTCAAGGGTCTTCACAAGCGCACATTTGTCTTGGTCGCGGAGTGTTAGTCTTGGACAAAATCCACAACTCCCTCCAAATCCCGCTCTGCCGCTAGAGGAAGGACAATTTCGGACAAGTGAAGGAGTTCCTAAATGAAATAAATAAATTGCCAATGGCTTCCAAATTCCGTTCAAAGCACAAGCGACTAATGTTTTGAAATACGGAAGTCTAACCATGGTCACTAAAATTACTTTTGAGTGGAGTAAAAGGAAGTCACGACAAAAAAATAATAAATTCGAAGTATGAGATCAGAACTCAGAAGTGCAAAGTTCGAATCAAATAAATCCCAAATCTTAAAAAATTGGTGAAACTGATCAAAATTGCTTTGAAAGTTTTTTATTTTAAGTTTTTAATTTAAATTGATTAAATATTGATTTTTATTAATATTTAATTAATTAATTTTCAAGAATCAAAAAAACACAAAGATTGGAAAATAAAGCATGAATTAAATCAATTTGGATTTAACTAAAAAATTTAATTAAATATTGATTTTCTTTTAATATTTAATTAAAACGCAAAAAAAATCGATAAAATAAAAAGCAATAAAAGATGCAAAGTTCACAAGAAATTCAAAATTGCTTTAAATGATTTTTTGATTTTAAGTTTTAAATTTAAAATTGATTAAATATTGATTTTTATTAATATTTAATTGATTAACCTTAAAAATCAAAAAAATCCAGAACAATCAAAAAATTGGAAAATCAAATAGATAAAACTTCTTCCTGAAGACAGCACTCAAATTGGCAAGTTCTAAAAAAGCGAGAAGAAAAACATAGACAAGTGGCAAGGAATCTCTTCGAAATTGGAATCTTGGGAGGCAAGTAAGGCAATTTCCTAAATTAGCCTACAATCTTTAAAGCAACTTTTCAGGTTTTGCAACTCTATAAGAGAAGGCCTCTCTTATTTCATTCTCACACAAATTGAGAAGAGCAAACTTGAGGGTATTCTTAAGAGGAAAGAGAATATTGTTTTTCTTTAAAAGGCATGAAAAGGATTATTTATCGTAAAGTGTGAAGGAATTTGAGGGGAGTTGTGAAATTTTCTTATTTTCTTCAATAAGTCAGTAAGAGGCACAATTTTCCATAAAGAGAGAAAATTCAATGTTGAGCAAGCTGGAGAAATTCTATCAAATTTCTAAATTCTAGGAAGAAATGTTTTTTTTGCTTTTCTCACTTTCTTTCGTGCTCTTATAAGTTTATTTTTTGTTTTGCAGATGGCGGAGCCTAGAGGAACAAGCGTAAGCAAGAGGCAATTGATAAAGTGTTGATGTTTTGTAGCTTCGGTCAGATAAACACTATGAGTCAATACTAGTGAAGATATATATATATATTTAGTATATATGAGATGTATATATATACTTAAATATGTATATATATATATATATATTATTATGTAAATATTAGAGAAATTAATATAATACTCAAGAGATATTATATATATATATATATATATATATGTAATCATAATTATCATTATATTAATTACATAATAATGAATAGACATGTCCCATGAAGGGACATGTCTCTTCTTGGCTCATTCTCAATATAAACTCAAGAGATTGTTGCATTTGGAAAACACATACAATGAGATAGTGCTATTACATTTGCAATGATCCTAAAACCTCAACATGGTATCAGAGCAAAGCCTGGGAGTTGATGGTTTGAGGAAAAATTGATTTGAAGACATTAGGGGATCATCACAAATTGGAAAGACACAAAGGAAAGATTCCGGCTATTGGACAAGGATGAGATGGGGGCACGGTGAGACAAAGGCGTAGAGATTCAACAACACATTACACAACGACATTATTCTAGGTCTGTGATCATTAATATCCTCAGCAATTAAACACATACTCAGCGATATGTTATGGGATTGGTAAATCACGTCATCTGCAAGTTGACAAGCAGCGATTGATGGTTAATTAGTAAATACTATACCTGCGATCTTCTTGGTCAACGATATCAAGGTTAACAGAGACTCACATAGGAGCTGAGAGGATATTGGTAACTCATTAGTATATCGAATGCAAAGCATTTGATATATTCAGCGAACATTATTTTCTCTGCAGTCCTACATCTATCTCGGATTGGCGATTATACCAGTGCTACTTATAATCATGGTTGATCCTTGTCACATTTGCATTGGCGATCATCATGGACAGCGATATTAGTTTTCATTTACTATGTGATTGATGAGATTTACAGAACATCGACAATATATATATATTCTGAATTTGGTAATACTATTCTGTGATCTAAGGACTGCGATTATTATATAAGATTGGATGAAACTTACAGTGTTATCAACGATGAAATATAGTTGCCAAGTTCTAGCGTCAGCAAATATGTGTATATATTGAAATCTATATAAATTCCATCGAGAGTCAAGTATTGAAGGATACGAGGAAAGATTGCAGTCCTTCTTACGATATCAAAGAAGCATCCAGAGTATGGATTCATTGAAGGGGAATTATGATGAGAGTTGAATCATGCATGATATTTTCTATTTGGGGTCACCTTACGAAAAGAAATATTTGAAATTCATAAAAGCACAAAAGCACATGAAAATTGCATTCAAGGTAAAAAGAACTTGACGTTTTTAGAGGGAGTGTGACATTTCAAAAGAGGACAAGAGGTTGATACAAGAACTTGAGCTTCAAAGGGAGAAGATAGAGGATATGGTTAAATCAACTTTTGATAATCTCGGTCATATTGATTCAGAGGGAGTAGAGTCAGTAGACCATATCGAGCTGGACTTTCCAGTGATCAAACAGTTAGATAACTTTGAATCATGAATGCCTATATGGGCCCTGTGTGAATCATAAGGAAGTGACGACTTCCAAATGATTATCACTTGTATTTGCAAAAGTTATTGGAAGGTGACGATCTTACAATAACTTGATCCTCTATTGTGATAGACATCTTGTAATGGCTGAAACAGATCATAATAGATGGCATCTTCTATTGTGATAGACATCTTGTGATGGCTGAAACAGATCACAATAGATGATTTCCTGCATGGTGGATTCAGTTCCTTAAATAGACCATTGACCTTCTATTGTGATAGACATCATGTGATGGTTGAAACAGATCATAATAGATGATTTCCTGCATGGTGGATTCAGTTCCTTAAACAAACCATTGACCTTCTATTGTGATAGACATCGTGTGATGGCTGAAACAGATCACAATAGATGTTTTCTTGCATGGTGGATTTAGTTCCTTAAACAGACCATTGAACTTCTATTGTGATAGACATCGTGTGATGGATGAAACAGATCACAATAGATGATACATTGCATTAAGGATACATTACCTATGACATTTTTTGAGTTATGATGAATATCGTGAGACTTGATATTCTTGATCAAACCATATCTTTGATATCTTATTGAGGTGATATCTAAAATATTTGTTGGGTACCTGGTGGACACCATGAGACTTGATGTTGGTAGGCCAATACTCTTGAGTACATGGTGAATATCATGTGACTTGATATTCTATGGCTATTACTCCTAATATCATGAGATGGTCTTCTTATGAATCTATGAGTTATGGTGAATATCATGCGACTTGATATTCCTAGTCAAACCATATCTCTGATATCACGGTAAATTATATCTTCTTATCCTAGTCATGTGTTTAATCTTCCCTGGCTAAGAGGGAGTGTTGATGTTTTGTAGCTTCAGTCAGATAAACACTGAGTCAATACTAGTGAAGATATATATATATATATATATATATATATATATATATATTTAGTATATATGAGATGTATATATATACTTAAATATGTATGTGTGTATATATATATATATAGATATATATTATTATGTAAATATTAGAGAAATTAATATAATACTCAAGAGATATTATTTATATATATATATATATATATATATATATATATATATATATATATATGTAATCATAATTATCATTATATTAATTACATAATAATGAATAGACATGTCCCGTGAAGGGACATGTCTCTTCTTGGCTCATTCTCAATATAAATGCAAGAGATTGTTGCATTTGGAAAACACATACAATGAGATAGTGCTATTACATTTGCAATGATTCTAAAACCTCAACATAAAGAATGAACAGAGAGAATTCTACCCAGAGTCCAAAATTGTCTCGAAGTGGATTGAAGTGAAGGACATGAACCTCGAATACCTCGATTTGAGTGAGTTCCAGAGGAGGATGTTTGGCTACAAGGATCATCACCCGACACACCTAGCTGCCCGGATCGTGAACAGTGGAATTGTAACTGCAGTCGGATTCCCTCCCACCTTTCAGCATGCTGGGTTGATCGTGGAATGTGCAAAGCATTACCAATCCAATGATAGGACGATTCAAGACTCAGATGGTAATGTCATTGCAGATCTCTCCCTGCCATCCATCACTGAAGCATATGGGATCCCTTCACCTCGAAGGTTGGTCTCGAAGACAAAGGAGTTAGCGCACAGAATTTACACGGTTGGATTTCAACATTGTGAGGAGATCATTAACAGCAAATGGATGAAAAGGAACAAATCCCACTACTCCAAGCTGCCCAAGGAGCTTGTGTGGTTGGATTTCCACCGGAAATATAGTGATCTGATAATGATGCTCAGCGGGATATTTGGCTTACCCCACTCCTACTTGTTCGAGACATGGATGTGGCATTTTGTTCAACAGGTGGTGGAGGAATTCAATCACATTGATTGGGTTGGGTTGATTAGTGACAACCTCAATGAGCAGCTGAGGAATTTGGAGCATACAAAGAAGTTCTTCATGAGTTCATACGTGATATATATGCTGGCACAAAACATGAGGTATGAAGGACTAAGGTACAAGGGGGCCCTCAGAAGTGGAAATCCATGATTAAGGGTGCACGACTGTTATCCACAGCTGCATCTACAGGCCATAGATGATTACACTCGAGTTAATGATGCGTTTGCAATGCGCATTATGAGGACCTTGCAAAAGGGATTGCATATGAGATTGTCTGCTGAGGCAATAAATTTGGTGGAAGAGTTCGGAGCATGGTTCATTCAGTTTTCCACCTCGTATATCAGATTGCAGGGATTTTCTGAGCAGTCGTACAAGCTTCCACGATACCCTACCGATAAAATGATCCTGTTGGAAGTCACCCGACAATTCACAGCTTATGACAAAGTCCTGAAGAAGAAGAAGAAGAAACTAGGACTGGAATTCCCACTTTCCATTGGAAGTGATGCAGTTGAAGTGTGCCCTTGTCTACCAGCAGCTGAAAGGTCATCTAATGAGCTGAACTTCTTCCATCTACCACTCTATCCAGGACGGCCAGATTTTGATCCATACAATAAGATTAGAGTAGTGGCAAGGATGAGGCATCAACACAAAGCGCACCTTGAGGACTTCTGGGCAAATGCGATTGATGAGATTGAGGTTAGGAAGAGGATGTGCTCCCGATTGCCATTGGATCTAATCAGGGCATGCAAGATTGTCCACGTTCCTGATCAGATGGAAGAGCATCCGAATGTGCTTCAGAGAGGGTATAACCCAAATAAGGAAAAGGTTGTTCATCCTTACGACTGGCAGAGAAAGGAGATTGTGGATCTTGATGCACTGACAAAGCCAGTCGTGGACTTCACAAAGTGGTGGGTAGAACGACAGTTCGACGGGATGACTATACCAAAAGAAGATTGGACATACAAGTTGTTAGGTCATCCATAGTTGCGAGATGAGAGACCAAGGCAGCCATCAGGAGGAAGGATAAAAGAAAGAGACATCCCGTCAGGAAGTGCAAAGCACAAGAAGGAGAAAGGTGTGGCTCAAGAAACGCATACGAAGAGGAGATTGGATCTTCATGTTGAAGAACCACAGCAAAAGAAATTAAGGCCTAAGAATGCACCATCTTCGCCTAGTCGGACTCCAAGCGTGCAAGAAATAGGAGCATTCGCGAGGCATGAAGAAGAAGCAAGTGAAAGAAGAATGTAGCAAGGAGAACAATGCATGACTAGGTCGATACAGGATAGATTGAGCATTAATACCAATGAGAGGTTCATGCCAGGAAGGAGCAGGGAACAAGATGTCACAACGGAGGAGAGTCTCGGTGTCTTCTTCAGAAAGATAATCGAGGAAGAGATCCCTGAGGTAGAAGCAAAGGCCCCAGCAGCAGAAGAAGAAATTCCCACCACATAGGCACTAGCTCCTGAGGCAATGGCAAAAAGTCCTAGAGCCGAGGAGATCAATACTAGAGCAGTGCAAGGACAAGAACAGTTAGCAGTACAGAGGGACCAGAATACAAATATTTCGGAGTGGCTTAGGCAAAGGATTCAAAGAAACCAAGAGAAGGAGGTTGACCCTGAAGTTGAGTTACAGGAAATTCCGAATCAAATTGACCGATCGGGAGAAAAGGGAAAAGCCAAGAAGTTCACCAAGATCATGAGAGGAGAATCAGGATCCAGAGTTTTGCAGATAGCAACTCTGGCACTTGACAAGACCAAGGATCAAAATGCTCCTGAAGAGTATCATGTGACAAAAATTGATCTTGGTCAAGCCTCTCAAGCACAGGTCATGGAGGGATTCGATGATTCGACACAAGCTATCAAGGATAAGATGAGGAAGTTGGAAGAAAAATATCAGAGGCAGAAGGGAGAGATTAGGGCTTTATGTGCATACATTGACAACTTGCCTCACCCGATTCGAGAAGAAGATCCATCTTTTGTTCCTCCACCAGCTATTCCAACTGAATCAGTTGAGGCCATCGACAGGATTAGGAGAATTGTGCAAGGTGCAAAAGCCTGGATTAAGGGTATCGAGATTGAGGGCTACAGCCTCGCTAAGGAATTAGTTCGAATTCGTAATAAGGCACAGGCCATCATTTCCCTAATTTGTTGCATGGAGCAGACTTGGGAGGATGAGTGTATCTATCAGGATGAGGTGATCTCTGACTTGCAAGAGCTAATGGAAACCCCTAGGCAGGTCTTGGTTGATGGCGAGGTCATCGGGGAAGGAGTGTATGATTTCCCTCGATGGTATGGTGCGGTTCTCATGGCGAAGGAAATGTTTGAACATTTCACTACAGAGTCGACTCGATTGAAGGGGATAGCTGAGAATATCCAGAAGGAGGTCTCCAATACCATTGCCTCACTTTGGTTACAACGGTTGGCCGAAGAAGAGATAACGATGGACAACATGAAGGGAAAATTGGAGGAGTTCTTTAGACTTAACTCTTCCACAAAGGATGATTTTGAGAAACTCTTCACCTTCTCAAGCAACATGCACACAGCTCAGGATCTATTACCCAGAATGGGAGGACAGCCTGAAGAAATCAGAGTGAGCAGTGGTGGCACTGGAATTCAGGCAGGAATCAATGTCGAGTGTCAACATTGATGAGTTGGAGGCCATATTGAGTAGATTCCATGAATTCAAATGCTAAGGTCAAAGATTGATGCATTTAATGCATAGTGGCTATTTATGACACCACACTCTCTTCTTGAGTATGCATGCGTAGTGGGTATTTATTACCCACTACGATAGTGGTTTCCTCCTCGCAATAATTTAGATTCTCTTTTCAATGCCCTAACCCTAATTAAGGCTGATGTGGCAAAATCTAGGCCATGAGTCATTGTTTCATCCGGGCCATTCGTTGTTTTCAAGGACCTATATAAAGGCCTCTTCTTCTCATTTGTAAGAGAGCGGATTTTGAGATTGTTGCCTAAGAGCTATTGAGACGATAAAATTTTCATTGAAGTGTGGCGATGAATTGATGTGTCTTGATGCTTGCTTGGTTTCATAATTCCCTCAATTAGATTAAGTTTAGTAGATAAAGTGTTGTGATTGTATTAGAAGATATGATGATGTTTTGATGAGTTCCTCCGGTTCATACTTTTGACGTTTTAGTGATTCTAAATCCTTGTGCAAAGTTAGCCTGAACCCGTATCTGTATGTGCCTAAATTCTATCATTCGTACAAACCTTTGAAGATTGCACCAATTCACGTGTAGTTGTAGCTTGACTTGGCGAAGCGGAATTCAGTATTGAGGAATTCGTCCATCAGAATACTTTCTTTTTCTATCATTACCCTTAGAAGTAGATTAGAATCTCTGAACCCTAAACCCCTTTCATTTCCGCATATCCAGTAAAACCCAAAAAATAGTACTTCATTGCAAATCTTTCGATAGTACCTACGTTCATCGTGACATAAAATCATTCCAAGAATTGAAAACGTAAGGCCCCTTGTGATCATCAGCAAATCACATCAACACTGAGCTTATCCACGAGTTGAGGAACCTTGGAGTTACCATATGACCTTCTTGCAATCTTAGCATAGGCAGTACTTTGTTCAAGAGAGGATAAGATATTTCAGTATTTTGTTCTATTGTTTAGTGAGTCATAAAACACACATCAACAAGTTCCCTCTCTACTTTTGCAAATGGATAAGTATATTATTTGAAGATTCTTCTACTGTAATAGATGTCAATGGGGAGCTCTCCAATCCTATCCTCCTGGGAAGATCCATTAAACAAGGGTGTCTAATTGCCCCTGCTCTTTTTGCCATTGTTGTTGAAGCCCTTCATTATGTTCTCAAAGCTCCTGAGTTGTGCCCTATGGTGAAGGGTGTTACATTGCCAGATGGTAATGATTTATTGAATACTCAAATTGCTGATGATACTTCCCTATTTTTGGAACTTTCTGAGGAAAACTTTGGCAATGCCATGATCAGGCTTCAGTTTTTTTGTACGGCTTCAAGGGCCAAAGTTGCTCCCCATAAATCCATTGTTATCGGTTGGAGCAACTCCCCCCCTCAGTGGCTTTCTCTTAGGGGATAGCAATGGATGGGTCCTAACTCTATTGTTCGGTATTTGGGCATTCCATTCTCCATTGAGCCCTCCACTAAAGATGTGGAACTAGATCTTTGAAAAAATTGAGAGAAAACATATGAAGTGACAAACTCATCTATTGTCCCTTGCAGGGAGGGTACAAGTTGTGCAAAAAGTGTTAACCTCTCATGCTATTTACTACTCTTCCACCTAGCTTTTTGCTAAATACCAATCCAATCAGCTTGAAATGATTCTTAGGAACTTTCTATGGTATGATGGACGTGGAAAAAAGAGACATTGTGTCTCATGGGATTGGTGTTGTAGACCAAGGAATCTTGGAGGATTGGGCATCAAAGATCTTAAGAGCCATGGGATTGCTTTGGCATCTAAATGGATATATAAAGCCCTTCAAGGTGAGGAACCTTGGAAAGTTCTTATCAGAAACAATTTAGCAAATTCAGCAAGCAAAAGTAGCAAGCAGTGGGTAGATATCCCTATTCAAGATATTTTATTTGGTCAGTTTGATGTGAAGCCTTTTGGAACTAAAGTCTTTGCCTCTCTTTGGAAGGCTTGGTGTCATGTGAGGGGGCATTTGGTTAACAGCAGAGCAATTGACGGACCTCCTTCTTTCACTGTCACTGACAGATCCATTTGGTGGGGAGTCTACTTAAATAACAAACCCCTTGCTCTCACCCAGAGCTACTCCGCAAAAATCTGGAAGGGGAAAGGTATATCTCTTAATAATGACATCTTGATTGACAAGCATCTAGCACCATGGGAATTCATTAAAGAGAAGTTTGATATTCAAGATTCACAGAAAAAGACATACACTCTTATTTCGAAGGCCACAGATAATTTCTTTCCAAGTAAGTTGATGGACTGTAAACAATTTCTTGCTCAATTGAAATGGTCGGATGGGACTCTGTTACTAGATAGCACTACTAAGCATATTTATAATATCATCAAGGATGATCCTGTAATTATTAATAAGATTAATTCTAACTGGGATTTAAATTGGTCATTAACTAGATGGCACTTTAGTCTGGATTGGATAGGGCACTCCCCTGCAAAACCTAGGAAAAATTGCTTCAAATGGTTGCTTATTCTTAAGAAGCTTGTTGTAGGGTTGCTTCACTGTCCTTCCTTTAGTCTGTAATCTTTGTGGATGCCCTGAATCTATTGAACATCTTTTCTTTGAATGTCTTTTTGCATCCTATGTGTGGTTTCTCTTCTTTGGTCGCAAAATTTGTTGGAATTCTTCCCCTGGTCTTTTTTAGTACAATACTCTTACTTGTCTTGTCGATGCTTTTGATTTTAAACTCAATAAGTTTTGGTCTGTTCTTTCATTGGAAATTCTCTGGACTATTTGGAGAAAGAGGAACGAGGAGAATTTTTAGAGCATCAAGAGGGATCCCACTAAGTTTAATTTGAAACTCGTTTATCTTAATATTATCTCACAGGTCTCTGCAGTTATGGAGATCCCAAAAGACAGGTTTACCATACTTGCAAAAGGAGCTATGATCGTGTACAAGGAAGATATTCAGTCTGCGCACCAGTGGAAGGCTGCTCAAGGCGAGGTGAATAAGGAAAAGTTGAACAAGCTTAAGAACTTTACTCAGGAACACAAAATTAGGAATTAGAACTGATTAGGAATTCCAATGTCTAGCTCAAAATTCCAAATTTCAAATTTTAGATGCGGGTCTTGTTTAGGTTATAAAAAGAAGTTTGCATTAAAAAAACAAGCTTAAGATAAATTACCTGCTGAACATGCTTCTTCTATAAAGTTCTAGCTATGAAGACATACACAAACAAGAATCCAACAATGGTGTCCCTGTAGTTTACTTCGTAGTCAAGAAGATCATTTTGTCCCTCAGTTGTCAAAGAGTGATGAGTTAAGCCTGTCAAATGACAATTGTAAAACCCTATGGTTTGAGAAACTAAAAGACTGCACGGAGAAATTGCAGAGATGGCTCAATGTTCTATATAAGATTGAAAGGAAAAAGGGATTGTCAAGAATAACATGAGAAGTCAAACAAGAACATGTAGCAAGTGGTTCTACTAGAGAGAAAACTAATGGTGCAAAACAGACAAATAAGATGGTTGGCCAAACCATAGTTCCACAGAGTTTCCTAAGGGGGGATGAGGGAACACAGGGACAGGTTTTGGAGAGTAGGCGACTGTTAAGGTATAGCTTCATGCGTATATATATATATATATATATATATATATATATATATATATATATATATATTATAGTATACATTGATTATGAAGAAGAGTTGTGATTATATTATTATTATCTTATTATCATTATTATATTGATGAAATATAATAATGATAATAACATAACAATATATATTAATATCACATTGGAGTAATCGAACTATGTTCGATGTTTATATTAACATGTAAGTATCAACTAATGAGTCGATGTCATTAATAATACTTAATGACTTGGTTTTGGTCGAACTGCGATCATTATACAAACTGGTCGCTTATGCATTAACATAAGCGACTGTTGTTAATAGTCGCTTATGCTAATGCATCAAGCGACCTAAGGGTCGTGTCTATTTAAATATGAAAAGGCACATTTGTTAAAACATGACTATTGCAAAGCATATTTATATGCTATGATCGCAGATTGGTAGAACAATCAATTACCACGGCATAGCTTCTACAATCTGCAATCACATCATAATAAATATTTCAATATAATATATATACAGTCATTATATATATATAACCAGACATTATATATTACAGCAGAAAATATATTCCCAGATCTTATTTTCCTTAACATGGTATCAAAGCCAGGTTCTTTCTGTAAAGCTTAACCGCTTGAAGGAAGATATGGGCACGCCAAGGAGATGAATAATAAAATATGAGTATTTTGAAGCTTACTACATTGTTAGCAGTCTTTGAATATTTATTACTCATTGTGTTTGGTTTCACTTTGAAATTTCTTTGAATTGTATTAAGATCCCACTGTAATAAATGAGGATCGGTTTTTTGTTTTATTAATGTCACGGTCTTGAGAATTTCATTGTATTTACATTTCAAAACCAAAATCATGTTTTTTTGTGTCAGATATTCTAATGAGCTCGAAAGGTGGTAAGCGTGTAACCGTACCAGTTCTCATACCACTCGGATCCCGTGTAATGCAATAGAGAAAGCCGTTCCACTCACAAGGTGCTAGGAATAATTACAGTCGTGGAATATGGTCACAAGCCAGTCGATCTCTTTTAGGGGCATGAGACATGTTTGAAGGTGGCGAGCGTATAATCCTCATCATTTCAGAATATTGTTATGATCCTATGCAACTCAGAATAGCTATTCAAATCAAATGGTAATTCGAGTATAAAAGGTGGCAAATCAAACAGTCTTACCATCTCGTGTAATCTCGAGAGGCTTCATTGAAGAAGAATCGAGCATGAGAAAATCACATATCTATTATAAAGATCAGAGGATAAGGTAAAACGATAGAGTATCTTCGTCAAGAGGGCAATGCAAGGGTGATTGTTCTGTTCTTATTACCTGTGAGCATCGACTTGGTAAAGAATAGAATCAGGCCGCAATACATTTATTGTGTGATCACAAGAAAATGAAAGGCAACCGCATCATTATTGGGTTTGTCTTGACCCTCTGAAATGACGTTGGGGTCATAGCTACACTTCCCAACTTTTGTCTTCAGCACCATCGTATATGAAGTTTCATTGTGTAAACTGCAAGGAGATGACACCAAATTAGCAGCACCAGATATTAAAGATTCAGACAACAAAATTTTCATAACTCCTGTGTTGTGGGATTTATGTAGTCTCCCCGTCAAGCTTGTGGATGTTGTCAATACACCAGTGAGACCTGTCGAAGTATTGATAGTGCTGTGTAAATATTTTTGGATTATTGCTTGCCGTATATATATCGGCCCTGCATTTAAACAGTTGATTCCTTGTCATGAAATATATCTGGTAACTCAGCTCCATTCATTGGAATGTATAGATTCTGCTAGAGATATCTGTAGATGATTGCCTAAGGAGGAATCATTGGAATAAGTAAGGGAAGACATGTACACCAAAAGAAAACTAATTTTCAACACATTTTGTAGGAAGCTTCTTCAAGCCTAGGTTATATGTGTGGGGATACCTTAGAAGTTGCAGAGATTGAAAGTGTATCTAAATTCCTTTATCTGAGAGTAGCCTATTACAGGATTCAGTTGGGAAACTCAAGAGCCAGCTTGTGTGAAGCAGAGATAGAATTCCCAAAGTACTTAGTGTTATTAAGCACCAAACAAACAAAACATCATAATTGACTAGCAGACAAAGACAATAGTTTTAATCTGCGTAAAATCCGTGAGGGAGATTCTTATGTTTAACTTGTACAACCGAGAGCAGATGTGTATATGCTTTGACCGGTGCCTGAATTCAGGAGGACTGAGATCACATACTCTAGCACATTGTCTCCAGGCACTTTGTGATCCTTGAGGCAACACCAAAGAATTTTTTATTCATTGATATTCATTGAGGCAACACTTTGTGATATTCAAGGTAGTGTTCAAAAGCTAAATAAGTGGAAGAAGTTTCCAGGGGGATGACATATTGGGAAATAAGAGATAAGTCTCTCTATCCTTTAGTTCATGCGTGATATTTCCTACATGGGCTCACTTTAAAGAAAGAAATATTTGAAACTCAAGATAAGTATTCATCTTTGAGTTCAATTTTTATAATTTTGTAGTCATGTTCTTATATGTATTCATGTTTGTACTATAAGAGCTATTTGCTTTGATCTTTTCATTTGTCTCCAAGAATGTTCTTGTAGAAAAAGAAGAATGATGCAATCAAGGCATTATGCAGGGTTGTTCCGTACTATAATAAGTGCAAGATGATTCTTTGATCACAAGTACCTATGGACTGCTGAGTGCAGGGTCCGTTGCACATGTGGCACTGACAGGCTCCTACAACTACACTACTCCAGATTTTGATTACACTACAATAGTGAAATTTCATAATAAGTACTCATGGATTTGTGTACAACCTTTGGACTATAGCGAGATGGATTCTTCAAAATATTTTTTGTATGGGCTCACCTTACGAAAGGGAATATAAAAGGATGAAAGCATGTGAAATTCAGATTAAGAGGGAGTCCTAACATCTTCAGAAAGTTTAAGAATTGATGAACTTGAGCTTCAGAGGGAGCGGATGATTCAGTCAACTTGTGACAAAATCGATCATATTGAATGAGAGGGAGATCATTGCTGAAGGCGAAACAATTATGAGGCTATAGAAGTGGAAACTCGTGGATAGAATCATAGATGAGATGCACATGGATAGGATCTCTGATTGAAGTAATTCATACATCTTGAAACTACAATTCATTGAGATGAACATCATACTAGAGGTCTTTATTATCTTCCCTCAAGTCCAAGAGGGAGTTTTAATGTTGTGGCCTTGAAAAAGATCAAAATGCATCCTATGCTAGTCAATGTGAGTCGGCAACCTTATGTCTATTCAGATTATTCATGTATGAGACATCGATTCTCTCAGGAAGAAAGGTATGGAGTCACATCCTGCAGTAACACTGAGATGAGCATAAAAACAGGGTATGCCTCCGTGACAGAAGAGGAAGAAAAAGGATATGCATCAGTGGATATGCGAGGATCTTGATTCAGAGGGAGTAGACCATGTTGTGTTGGCTCTCTAATGATCGAGAAACTGTAGCGGAGAATTATGATGAATTACCATGTGAGAAGGCTATGCTTCCATGTCAGAAAGAGAAGCTAGAAGATCAAATTAAGTTAGCACCCCAGGATCTTGGTCATACAAATTCAGAGGGAGTATAACATGTCAAGATGGTGTATACTTTGTAATCTCAGAATTTACCAAGACTATGAGATCGTGCAAACATATGTAATCCAGTGGAGGTACATCCTCACTAAAGAACAAACAACCGATACCAAGCATCTTGCTAGAAAGAAGATTGTGTACCTTCAAATAACCTTGGTATGTTGAGGAATAAAGCCTTATTAGGTGAAAAGAAGGTATCTTGAACACTATTTGTGTAATAACTATATCATGGCTAGACAACATTAAGTTGTTGGTTCCAAATTGACATGATGTGTTCTGGGCTATATCAAATAGTATGTCCATGGGTAGACAACATTGAGTTGTTGGTCTTAAATTGTCATGACTGAGAGTTTGACCTGAATTTTTCTTGTCTTTGATAGACAATTCTAAGGTGGAAGTCTTGATTTCCACTCTCTTGATGTGCCAGAGTGGATCCACCCTTTGAGAAGAGTCCAGGTGACTTTATGGGTTTTTTATTCATGAATAAATGTAAAAATGTATATTGCAATATTGTGTAAAATGATCATTTGTGTGTGGGTTAACATTTCAAGGTGACGATCTTGTAAATGGTTAACCAAAGTGTCAAGATAGACTACTTTTATTGTGTGTCCCGACTGTGCGGAGATCTTGACTCTTGTTATTACTGGATGTGTAATAACAAAACCATATCATGATAGACTACTTAATTGTGTGTCCCGACTGTGCGGAGATCATGATATTCAAGTCTATTTTCATGACGAGACTACATTAACTTGTGTATCCTGAAGTGCAGATGTCATGATAGACTTTTGATGTTTAATACTCACTCGCTAAGAGGGAGTGTTAAGGTATAGCTTCATGCGTATATATATATATATATATATATATATATATATATATATATATATATATATATATATATATATATTGATTATGAAGAAGAGTTGTGATTATATTATTATTATCTTATTATCATTATTATATTGATGAAATATAATAATGATAATAACATAACAATATATATTAATATCACATTGGAGTAATCGAACTATGTTCGATGTTTATATTAACATGTAATTATCAACTAATGAGTCGATGTCATTAATAATACTTAATGACTTGGTTTTGGTTGAACTGCGATCATTATACAAACTGGTCGCTTATGCATTAACATAAGCGACTGTTGTTAATAGTCGCTTATGCTAATGCATCAAGCGACCTAAGGGTCGTGTCTATTTAAATATGAACAGGCACATTTGTTAAAACGTGACTATTGCAAAGCATATTTATATGCTATGATCGCAGATTGGTAGAACAATCAATTACCACGGCATAGCTTCTACAATCTGCAATCACATCATAATAAATATTTCAATATAATATATATACAGTCATTATATATATATAACCAGACATTATATATTACAGCAGAAAATATATTCCCAGATCTTATTTTCCTTAACAGCGACCAAGGGCCAAAACTTGGGGACAATGAGGGGACAGCAGGGGGACGGCAGTAGAGCGGTGGTAGGGGGTGGTGCTGATATAAAAATAGAAATGAATCGAAATCTTCAAAGCAAAATCTGCAATATAACATATTGTGAGTGCCCCATGAAAGGCCAACTAGTTTCCATGTAATAGTTGTTGCAAGGTGTGCACCCTTGGTCTCCTTGTTGAGCACAGCGCTCGGGTTTGTGACATGGTTTAACCGCCTTCTATGGATTCTATAAGTATAGTGGTTGTATCGAGCATTAACAGGTTGATCTTTTGGTGCAACGGCAACCACACTTGTAACAAGTGGTATCATAGCTTGGTCACAGGTTCAAATCCCTCAATTGCGCTGAGGGGGATTGTTGCAAGGTGTGCACCCTTAGTCTCCTTGTTCAGCATAGCGCTCAGGTTTGTGACATGGTTTAACCGCCTCCTATGAATTCTATAAGTAAAATGGTTGTTTCAAGCATTAATAGGTCGATCTTTTGGTGCAACGACAACCACACTTGTAACAATAGCATGTGCCATATGGCAAGCGACCAGGCAGTGTCCCCTTAAGAGGTGGCAGAAATGGCAGAAGTGGTGATGCAGCGGGGGATGTTTCCCCAAGTCCCCAAGTCTTGGAAATCCCCCTATAAGGGACACGAGTTTTTTCCGGGGGACACGTTCATGTGGAACACTGGGCCAAACCAAACAAACATGAGAATAAATTTTGGTGAGAGAAATATGGTTCCCTAATGTGGTGACTAGCAAAGATAGAAAACTCAAGCCCACCAAACAAGAAAACTGAGAGACGCTGCTCAAGTATCATCGACAGGTGTGGCGATGTTCCAAATACCAGCAAGCTTTGTACCCCCTGTCCCATGCAGTATTCTGAATTAAGCATAAGTCCCAATCTCCAATTGAAAAATAAAAGTAGAGTTGATTAAAAAAACTCAAAGCCAGGCCAAGGTGGCCCCTCACACTTCTACTTAACTCTAGCCAACATACTCCCCTGCCTTGATCTAATTTCTTTACTCTAAAATCTTTATTTTATGCATCGTATGCATTTTTTTGAGTTGTTTACACATTATATTACTAAAAGAAAAAATATCAGCATTTACAATATTTTTAAAAAGAAAGCCAAATTTAGCTGCAATGCAACCTCCGTTCTTACTCAAAATAAATCTGCGATTTTGGTAATAATAATTATATCTCCAACCACATGTGAAACTCATACATTTACCCGAGCTAAACAGAATTTAGACTTTGACGTTGTTGCATCCAAATCAATTGAATTATTTGTCCACTAAAACCTAAAGTGAGGTCGTGCTACTAACTCTATAGGTTACAGTGCAAGGTTTATGCTAGTAACCGATAGAAGAGACTATATCGCCATAACTGGTGCAGATAAAAGCTCAATCGTTTTCCAACACGGGTCAAGTCAACAGAACCATTTACACATGGCATCCCCAAAGTAAAGGTTATGCACAGTTTATTTATAACTACTAATCTCCAGACATAAACACATACACCAAATTCTTTTCACTCTAACCATAAGAAACTCGGATACATCGATATCGGATGAAAGTCAAGGATGAACCGGACGCAAGAGATGCCCCACTGGTCATGGAATCAAACACCACGCACTGGGAACTCGCCAATCAAAAAAGCATCAAGACTGTGACCTAAGTTTAAAAGCTTAAGAATGTAGTTCAAAAAGATGGAAGAAAGTTTTAAAAACAAGAGAACTGTGACTAAATCTTAAAATTTTAGGAATATAGTTCAGTCAAATTTACCGCCAAGTCGAGCTTAAGACGAAAGTTTTTGTTGAAAAGGTCCCGTCCTAGCTAATCTCAAAAGGCAAAGAAAAATGAAAGTTGTTTTTAAAAAAATGTTTAGAAATCAAAAGAATTAAGGCGCCATTTTTGCAGACCCGAAGAAGCGGCTTTAATTATATCAAAGCCAATTAAAACTGTAAAAACAGGGCAAAAATAACTGACATCTGTGCAGAGGGGAGAGAGTCGAGATAAGCCTGCTCGAACTGGAGAGGGCGCTTGGACTTCGCAGGAGGAGGAAGAGGAGGCCCCGGTCCTATCATTCCTTCTTCTTCTTCCATTTCTGCTCGGATGTAAATATGCAAGCAAACACTAAATAGATTGCGATGCCTCTCTTGCTCGGGGGAAATCTCTGAGCCTTTTCACTGTGAATGTGTCTGTACTGCAGTGCGAGTTGAATCGGAGAAGCAACTTATTGTTCGAATGCAAGATTATTTTGATAGAAAGAAAGGAAGAAATTAATTAATTATTTTTAAACATAGCTTATGGGACAGACTGCTTCACTGCATTTGGGCCCTTCTCCTCTGCAATTCAATGATGAAGTGTCTTAGCTGTTCAACAATTCTTTCGTTAATCAACCCAAGTAGGTTCTGCTGTCTTCTAAGGCATCACATTCTAAAATGAAATGTTTTTTAAATTTTTACTTTTTTAGAAGTGCAGAAAATACACATTCTTTCTTTCTAAGTTTCTTTTGAATTTGTTAATTAGGCAATAAGAATTTTGGCTCTCTAAGAGATACGTACAATTTTTTATGATAATTATATAATATTTTTTCTTCTAGATGTTTTGGCAAAGATACATCATTGTAAAATTTATTTTAGAGAATATTAGAAAATAGGTGCAAGATGTTCTCGTTTGGGTTTAGAAAACTATTAGGTTCTTTTGGGGCTTTTCGTGCTTTCAGTTGTGTTTTATAGATGTGAATTGTGGGCTAGCAGCACTTCTATTTCAAAGTGGAAACAATTTGAAAAATTCAAAATTAAGCAATTATTATGATGTGTCTCATAGGTTATTTGAAAAAAATTTGAAAACGTGGAAACAAATAGATAGTCAAACATTATTGTCAATGATAATTTGAGCAAAAGAAAGAAGACTTGGATGAAAGAATAGCAAATAGATAAGTAAATGGAATATATATTTAAATGATTGTCCTATAGACAACAAAGAGATAAAAGTTTGTGTCTTAGATAAATTTTGTAAGCATACTTAGGGTAAAGTGTATGAGAGAAAAAAGAAATATTATTGTGTGTAAAACCTGAAACTGCAAACCTTCATGAAATATTAGTTTAATCATTTTCAAATCAAATCTAAGATATTGAAACTAAGCTAATTGAAATGAAAGCAATCAAGATCATTAATTTTAAAGACTTGGAATGTGCTCTCAGCTACAATAGATCTTCAAGTGAACCTAAGAAATGAGAATTTAAATGATGAATTAAGCTATGCTCTTAAATGCAAGAGTGGTGTTAATTGATGCAAACTGAACTATCCTTCATGCTTAAATGCATTCAAAACTTGATAAAAATCATCTATTACAACGTTACTACATAAAATTTCTAAGCCAAAATGACTCAAAAAATAAGATACTCCTATGCAATTTGATTGTAATTCACTTGTTATGGAATGAGGGATGAATTGTTCTAATTGTGAATCATATTTATAGGATTTTTCAAGGTGGAGGGGGGTGAGTTAGATATGAGTTGAGTTAACCATGATCAAGGCATAAGGTTGAGTTGTGTTTGTTGAGGTGTCCAATTTGAAGGGACAAGATTGATTCTCAAAAATGGATGGTCAAGATAGCAAAGCATTTGAGTAATCCATGTGCATGTTTTTCTCCTCTCCCATTGGTTGATTGATTTTTGTCATGTAGTGGTAGGTGAGGAATTTGAGGAATAATTAATTAATCAGCCAAGTAGAATTTATTGAATGGGTTGGATTTAATTATTTAAATGAACTATATACTTAAATAATTAATTCAATTACGTAGTTATTTGATTTTTTATTTTAATTAATCTAAAATGGCTTGGATTTAATTAATTTTGGCTTTGATTGATTTTGACCATTTTTAGGTGTATACAATTGTCCCTCTTTGAATCAATGTGTGAAGCGTGTTGGTTCAAAGAATACTAATGTCTGATGTCCAATTGCGATGATTTGATGTTTGATTCGATGTCAAGATGCAAATTCGATTAATTTGATGATATGATGGTGTTCCCATGGTGATGTTAAAACCTCAATATAAGTCCCTGATTTTGATTTTGACTAATTTTGATGTCTCAATGATGATTTTGAATTTTTTATGTCCAATGTCTCTGATTTTAAAAAGTGCCTTGATTTTGATGATTCCATGCTCTAGTCATATTATGCCCCCTTGGGAAAGAAATTGAAATGATTTCACGCATTTTTATGATTTTTTGAATTTCTAGTGAAAATTTTGATTTCAATTTGTTTCCTGATATGAAACTAAAATTTGAATGATAATCTGACCAAGAATTTGATGAAAAAGGCTCATTTTGATAAAATTGGTAAAAATGCCCCTTTAAAGGGTCAAATTAGGGTATATATTCTCTCAATTTTACTTTTTACCAAATCATTTTCACACTTCCTTTTACCATTTTCTCTTTGAGTTCTTTTTTTTTACGTCCCAACTGAAATCATGGTAGTCCTGATCTAGGAGCACCATTTTGAGAGAGGAAGGAGATACAACATCGTTAGGCCTACAAACCACCGGTATGTCTCAATTTTTAGCTTTTTTTTCTATTTTTGTGAATTTTAGCTATGATTTTATGATTTAGCCATTGAAAAATTTTATGTTTGTACTTTTCCTATAGTTTTAGCATCTATACGTCTATTTTTAGCACTTCTACACACTCTTTTAGCACCCATACCACCTAAAATAGCACCTAGGTTAGGGCATCTTTAGATTAGTTTCATCACCTACGCATTTTTTATAGTGCCTATACTCGGATTATGCATTTTGAAAAAAAAAATTAGCACCTCTACAATTAGTGTTAGCATCTATGAGGTGAAATAGAGTCTAGGCAATTTAGCGCCTATGCTTGGCAAAACAATGCCTGTGCACTTTTTTGGGTTAATTTTGCATTTTTTGAATTGGTAACTCAGTGTTTTGATTCATTTATTGATCCAATGGATATTGATGATGTCTTAGATAGATTATTGATGTTGTGATGTTTTTTAAAATCCATTTTGTATGGTGTCAATCTAGATCATTTGGTTGATATGGTATTGATGTCAATCTGATAGGTTGATTTTTCATCCTCAAGATATAAAGGATCGATATATGATGCACTCAAAGATGAGCAAGTAGATGATATGTTGATTAATTAACACTAGATGATTAATTTTGAAGATGTTGACTGATTGAAATGTGTTTGTTTTTTTTTAAATAGGTTTCCTTTGGGAAACTAAACATTAGAGGTCTATATCCATGTCCATTTGATATGATTCTTGAGTTGACTCCTACCGAGAGACATATTATTGGTCATTGTGGTTTGTGGTTTTTATTAGATATCTCCCAATTCAGAGTGAACATGGGTTTACTCACAACATTGGTCAAGAGATGCACGTTTCACCTTCCAATGGGTGAGATGACTATTACTTTGGAGGACATGTATTAGATTATGTGGATCCTGATCATGGGCAAGCTAGTATATTATAATCAGGTCTATGATGATGCAACATGTAGATGAGTATTTGGTGATGTGACTATTGAAGATCAGACTATACAATGGAGGTTGATGAGATGAAGATATGATGTGCTACCATCAATTTTGGCTTCTTTGATTGGAGGTTTCCTGGTGCCTGATAGACAAGGTCATAGATTTGCAGTTGGATGGGGTCAGATACTTGAGCATATGATTTCACATCCAAGGATATTTGCTTGGGGTTCATGTGTTCTAGCTCATTTATATCATGATCTATACCATGTGGTATATCGGCATAGTGTTGCACTTTCAGCTAGTGCAATGTTATTATAGGATTGGGCCTAGGAGCATCTCCCTATAGTGAGATTGATTGCAGAACAAGTTTGTCCTACTGTATTTCCCTTCATATATGCTTATCAAGGAGTGATTGTCTAGCCTTGGCTAGGCAAACTCAAGTATTGGAGATGCATGTTAGATGACATGGATGTTGTGTGTTGGAGGCCTTATATTGGACGTGAGCTTTAGAATGAGGATGTTAGTGAGATACCTTTCATGTTCAAGCCCCAATGGTTGATTGGATGTACTCCTCTAATTTTTAAGAGATTTTGTTTCATGAGATTTCTGTGACAATTTGGCTAGATACAGGGCATATCATAGGGATTATCAGTTTATGCTTGAGTTAAGTCTGAGAGATCATTGTGGTGACCCTGTGTGGATTAGAGGTCATATCGAGATGAGGTTCTTGGTCTCTAGCCTATGCAATGGGATTACAAAGTAGACATTATAAATATAGGGATATCAATTGAGTATGCGCAGTGGATGGCTCAACATCCTTTTCAAAGATTTACAGATTTTGCAGAGCCTATCCCAAATATTGATTATCCTAACTCTGATGATGATTATGATCATCATCATTAGCAGAATCATCATCATCGTCGTCGTCATCATCATCATCATCATCATCATGGGGATGACAATGGGGGACCTTGGCGATAGTGGAGAACCAGAGTTTGGGGAGATCATTTGTTCTTCTCATTTGACCCACTTGTTTTTTTGTTGTTGTCTTTGTACAACTTAATGACACCTTTCTTAATGAGATCACTCTCAATGTTTGTCCCCTTTTTTATGAGTTTATCAATAGTGCTTGGACTTTTGATCTTTAACTCGTACATCGACTCTAGTATAAGATTATTGATGAATAAATTAGTTTTCTATTCCTTAGGGATATCAAAGGGTATTGATTGACAATATTTTCCATCTTTGTAAGCATGCAATGAAAGGTTCACCATTTTCCTTCTTGGTAGTACATAAGTCTATCATAGTGACCTCATTTGTGATATTGAAGGTAAAGTGTGTGATAAATATCCCAAACAATTATTTCTAGGATCTATTTTTTCCATGTAGGTTAGCATAACATTCCAAAGCCTATCTAGCGAGACTCCTAGGGGAAATGTGCATAATATAGATGTCATCATAGGAAACATATATGCATGATGCATAAAATTATATAATATGATCCTTAGATTTTCCCTTTCCTTTGTACTTCTCAAATCTGGGCACTTCAAAATTTGGCAAGAATGAAGGCATATATAAATATTTAGCAAAAGGATTTGGCTATTAATCTTGCTCTATATATCCCTTCTTAGTGTCCTTAATTTTCAAAGCCACAACTTGTTGTGTCAATTCTTTGACCTGTTGTATTAACTCATCAGAAGGTGATGATTTTGTGGGCCCACCATTCATGTTTGGGTTACCCCTTTGCTAATAAACCATGCCTCCAAATGGATTTAGATCATGGTGGTCTAAAACAAACATCCTTGGTGAGCTTGTGAGTGATGAATTTGAGATTGCTCACATTGATATTGATTTGGGTGAGGGAATTGATATTGTGGTCCAAGATGAGTATGTTGCCCAATTTGTGAATATGGTTGATATGAAGGAAAATGTGTCATTGAAAGATTGTATTAAATATGGTGTAATTTATGTTGGACATTGGTTTGAGAAAGTGATTGAAATTATGGTCCCCCTTGTTGATGTTGCATGGTTGGAGGGACTCATTCTAGATAGCGCACATATTACTTGTGTGTCACTTAAGGTTGTTGGATAAAAGGATGTTGTTGTGCCTCTTGGTGTGATTGTCCAAAATGATAAAAGATTGGAGGTTATGGATATTGATGTTGAGGCCCTATATGATTATGTGTCACGGGTTGAAATGAAGGGTATTGAGTGGCATTTGATTGGTCTCCTTTCATTTATTTTACACAATTTGATAGTCCAAGGGATTCATCATAGGTTTCATATTGATCTTTAATTTTCTCTTGATTTATTTGTGGTGTCCTCCCCGAATTTAACTTGGGCTCACCAAAGGGCATACTAGATACCACATTTGAAAAAGAGAGTTGTGGTCTAGGTATACATAATTTGGGAAAAGTCTAATTCAATCCTTCTAGAGGTGCATTCAAAGAGTATGATGTGAAAAGTGGGATAATTTGTTGGACTTTAACATTTGACCCTATACGAGGCATAAAGAAAAATCTTATGGTAAAGAGATTTTGTTTCACCGGTTGTTAATTTATTTGGGGAACCTTTGACAAATTAGTATTATCATCCCAAAATGTCTTAGTAGTACATTTGAGGCCAAATTCTGACGGCCATTTGTCGGATTTTCAATGGCAATTTGTCAAAACTGCGACACATCTGTTCATCGGTATTTTGGCATTGGAAATGGCAACAAATGTGATAATCATCGGTATTTTGACATCACTACCTATCAGAATTAGCCACATAAATAGTAATTTTACTATGGGGCTGATCTGTCAAAAAATTCTTCTTACGACGTTTCATCGGTCCGAAAGGCGATGAATATTTAGTAGATGTCCAACAGGAGTACCTATCAGAGGTATAGTCGTCCCGTCACACCAAACTATCAGATTGGGGTCCTGCCGACAGTTATCTGTGGAATATCCGACGATAGGTAATCAAGTTCTGACATGAGTAGCCATCAAAGGAATAGATCTTCTATTGCAAAATGATTACCACCTGTCAAAAAAATGACGGATTAGCATAGTAAAAATAACAAAGCTCAAGAGACCATCATAGTTGGTCTTCGTCTTTGGTCCATATACTGACAAAACATTTTACATTTCATTAGCTCATCAAATGAGGGGATTTGAAAGAATTTAATAGAATATTTTCATGATAATGTATATTATTTATGTTGATGTTGCACGAATTTATCGACTTCGCGCACTTGTATACTACAAGCACAACCATAAAGAAGCATGTCCTCTAGTGGCCTACATTACTCAAGCCATGGGAGGGGATGCTTCTTTATGGTGGTGCTCGATGTATATAAGTGCACAAAGTAGATAAATTCATTCACCGTCAAACTAAAATAATATACATTATACATGAAAATATCATCCATTAAATTCTTTCAAATCACCGCATTTGATGAGCTAACGAAATGTAAAATGTTTTATCAGTTTATGGACCAAGGACGGAGACCAACTATGATGGTCTCTTGAGCTCTGCTATCTTTAGTCCTAGCTACTAGGTAAGGGTTGGAAGACTTATACCTGTCGATCATTGAGAATAATCACCGCCTTGCCTTTATGTACACTACATAGTATCTAATATAAGAGAAGCCAGAAAATATGAATGGATAAAAGAAATGAAAGATACAATAAAATTATCTTGTTGTTTACCTTCTCATAATTGGTCCCAGTCTCACAAAATTAATTTTATACGATCGCTAACACATTTCGTGCATGGATGAGAAACAGTATCCAAAGTTTCTAGATTTTGAGAAGAGGTATGAGTGGAGGCCAAAAAAGGGATATTTGTGAAGGTTTTATAGATGTAGTACTGAATCATCATCTCTGCACTGGTACTCAATCTGGAAACCCTCTCTAGCAAATCTCCACATTTAGAAAATCTCCACAAAAATCCCTTCTGGCCTCCACTGCATATATGTCTTCTTAGTATCTAAAAACTCTCCAGCATTGATTCCTATCATTTTTCACCATCTTCATGGAGTGAGACCTTAAATTAATGTGCTTCTCTTTGTTTCAAGAATAGTTTGACATTCTCTACTTAACAGGGCCAACCACGTGAAAGTGGAAGCTCATCTGGCCCCTCCTAGGAGCCTCTTATGACCCTTTATGAAATTTTAAGACTTCTAAGATGTGTATTATTAGGGGTTGTAAAGGGTCATAAGGGGTTATGGGACACAACAGCTGAGAAACATAAATGTAGGCATCATGGTCATAAGTTTTTGGAGACAACATAATTGAGTGGTATACCCAGATGATGCAAAGCAACCACTACTCCTCTAGAACCTGAGGAGTAGTAGTTGCTTTGCATCGTCTGGGTATACAACTCAATTATGTTGTCTCAAAAAAACTATGACCGTGATGCCTACATTTATGTTTCTCAACTGTTGTGATATCTACATTTATGTTTCTCAGTTATTGTACGTGTTTATGTGCATGTTTTTTATGTGTTTGGGAAGACATATTTCTAGCCTGGGCCTAGATCCTACAACAATTAGCTTCATAACAATGAAGTAGATGACATATGAGCAATTAGCTTCCCAAGAAAAATCCCATAAATGAACTATGCATACCCCAATTCCTGTGGCCTCTGTGCGTACCCAAAGGATAAATTTGAAACACAAGGGTAAGGCTTAAAGATTTGTCTAGTGATGCAAAATTAACTTCTTTAAGCCTTACCCTTGTTGTTTCAAATATATCCTTCGCGTACGTGCAAAGGGCACAAGAATTGGGGGTACATAGTTCATTTATGAGATTTTTCTTGGAAGCTAATTGTTTAGCTCTCATCAACTTCATTTATTATCAAGCTAATTATCAAAGGATCCAAGCCCAGGCTAGAAAGATTCTTCCCATTCTGTTTAAGCCATATTCCTTGTTCTTGTCAAACTTCCTTGGTATAGTAGTCGTGCTCTCTATAGTACTCTTCTTCAATTTGTGTTCGACGATAAGCATCTTCTTCTTCTTCCTAATTGCAGCCAAAGCTTCCTTTTCATCGGGATTCAACTCCACTTCCCCCATCTTATCATCCTCATCACCCTCAGCTGCCATCCTAAGCCCTTCTTCCCTCTCCAATTCTTCAAGCCTCTGCAAGATATCTAGATCAATAAAGTCTGCAACATTGTGTCCATCCATGATCTCAGGAATATCATCTTCTTTCCACTCGTCATTTGCCAAAATATACCACTTCTTTAAGTTTGTAGTCTCTAGTGGTTGCAAATCAATCTTATTACAAACTACAATAAGAGGCTTATTGGAAAACAAAGGTTTTATGCTGTGAAACAGAGCTATCTGTTATGCAATACTATAACCACAAGACCCCAAAACATCAAGGAAAAACAAAACAACCGCCTTCGAATGAGCCAAGGTAATAATATTGAGCATCTCTATGGTGTTCCTGTCCTCCAAGGGGTGGTCCAAAATACCAAGGGTATCAATAGGCTAAATAGCTTCAGATTGTCACAGAGGCCTAATGGCTCTGCCTTGTAGCCCACAACATAAAGCACAGCGCTCAAAGCAAAGTACATGTCCATATTGTAGAAATGGAAAAGAAACAACAAGAAAACAAATAAAAAGAAATAAAAAAGAAAATATAGTAATTAAATAATCACCAACAATGATACACATAATACCTCTGTATGCAGCCCATATTTAACATTTCAAATGCAAGAATGAAAGAAAACATGGAACTAAGCCCACAGTTCACAGGCCCACAAAGGGACATTTATCATAGTCATAGAAATATGATTATTTTTAAATGGAATACACCAAGGAGTACCATAAAAAATATTGACCATTTACAATCATGAATAGTGAATAATCAAATAGCTCATTTTTTTATCAGCATGTGTAGTCTTTATGTATATAAAAAATGAATGAAATATCAAGCTGAAATAAAATAGTGAACAAAAATTCAAATTCAAGGCCTAATTTATCAAGAGCAACAAACATTAGGATGAAATAAAAATCATTAAGACTATAGAAAAATCATTAGGACTATAGAAAAATCATTAAGACTAGAAAATCAAGTTCTAGAAAAATCATTACGACTATAGAAAATCATTTAGACTAGAAAATCAAGTTCTAGAAATGGACGGTTCTGATGCTTTGCCATTACAATAATTGAGCATTCATCATTTGGTACTTCTTGGTTTATTCCATTTAATTTTTTCAGTTGCCATGTTTATGTGCATGTTCTTTATGTGTTTGGCTTCTCTCCCTCGCAAGGGATACGTCGATAGGTAATTGATTTGAAAGCATAATGATTTGACAGTCTTTTTTCAAGATAGGCATAATCATCCCGCCAACCTTAATTAGAAACATTTGTGATATATGTCAAGTACTTATAATCAATATGCCCAACAAACAAAGACTTAGTAGTAAAACCATGTCCTTTGGTTTACTAGTTTACTTATAATTAGTATGTCCTTTGGTTTACTAGTTTAATCTGGTTTAAGAATGGTTTGTTTCATGTTTGAATGTACCATTGAATGAAGGTTGGATATATTAAGTACAATCTTAAGACTCGTGACTCTGAATGTTCATCAAAGCTTAGGAAAATCTGAATGTTCATCACTTGTGCATATAAGTGTTGATAATAAAAGGTATATGCACAGGTGAAAAACATGCATATTTGACCAAACAATATTGGAAGCTAGACCCAACAACAAATAGATTTATGGTGATTTTCACAATAGTACATGTGTTGCTGGGTAAGCTCCTAATAGCGCTCAGGCAAATATGCATGTTCATCACCTGTGCAAATGAAGTGGCTCTAATGGAAGATACAATCACTAAATTCTGCATACTCCTTATTTTGTTCTGGATTGATATTGTTAGACATGGTCTTTCTTGAATGGAATGACTCGTTACTTGTACATTGACTAGAATGTTGGTGGAAGAAGGATTATTTATTTGCAACCATTTTTTCAACTCTAATTTTCTCAACACAAAGGGACATTTATCATAGCCATAGAAACATGATTATTTTAAAATGGAATACACCAAGGAGTACCATCAAAAATATTGACCATTTACAATCATGAATAGTTAACCTAAATCAAATAGCTCATTTTTTTATCAACATGTGGTCTCTGTGTATATGAAAAATGAATGAAATATCAAGCTGAAATAAAACAGTGAACAAAAATTCAAATTCAAGGCCTAATTTATCAAGAGCAACAAACATTAGGATGAAATAAAAATCATTAAGACTATAGAAAAATCATTAGGACTATAGAAAAATCATTAAGACTAGAAAATCAAGTTCTAGAAAAATCATTACGACTATAGAAAAATTATTTAGACTAAAAAATCAAGTTCTAGAAATGGGCGGTTCTGATGCTTTGCCATTACAACAATTGAGCATTCATCATTTGGTACTTCTTGGCGTATTCCATTTAAGTTTTTCAGTTGTCATGTTTATGTGCATGTTCTTTATGTGTTTGGCTTCTCTCCCTTGCAAGGGATACGCCGATAGGTAATTGATTTGAAAGCATAATGATTTGACAGTCTTTTTTTAGGATAGGCATAATCATCCCACCAACCTTAATTAGCAACATTTGTGATATATGTCAAGTACTTATAATCAATATGCCTAACAAAAAGAGACTTGGTAGTAAAAGCATAAGGTTGCACATCCACATCCACCCTAGTAAGTAGTAGAGCCTTTCAAATTTGTAAAGAACACAAACTTTTCAAATCAAATTGATATTTCATTAAAACCTATGTTCTTGATCAAGTTCTTAAAGATTAAAACATGAAATAAAAAGAAGATACAATGAAGATGACATGTGCCTTTTAGTGAGGACATTCAAGAGAGGTTTGATGAGTATTCAGATTGCTCAAAGATTGATTTTGAATCAGCAATTGGCAAAGAACATGAAGTGGTGTGTGGTGAATCTGAAGATGGAAGGAAAGAAAAGTCCCAAGTTTTGAATTTGGACAGTAGAGGCTCCTTTCCTCATTCTCACAAGTCTCCAAATTTGTCACATGGATTAATCAGTAAAGAAGAGGCATTTAGCATTGGCATTCAAGATATAAAGGTTGGGCTTGATTGACCATTGCACAAAAAAGGTGCTTGTATCCATTTAAAATTTGTCACCAGGGTATGACCATAATTATGAGTTCATAACAGTGACATAACTCCACTACCTCAAGATATGGCAGCCTTTGGTCAAGAAGAGAACAATGATTTACATCCTATATTTGAGGGTACACATGGTGCAAGCATGGGACATGATGGGAATGATACAACTCATCATAATTAATAAAAGAACTCTTGCCATCATTAGGGTACCCACGGATCAAAATAGTCCTGGTATTTGGGTCAATAGATGACAAACTTTCCATATGCTGCCTCACCTATTTGAGGTAAGCCAAACTCGGTCCAATTCTCTTAACAATGGTACACATCTGTCCAAGTGCAGTAACATTCAAAGATTTGCAGCAATAAAAAGAATCATTATGGTCATCACAGGATGGAGTGATATATAGTGGAGAGCTATATAGGGATGGTTGATAGTGTTCCTTGAGGGAAGGGGGATTGTGAAAGATTTTTTATCATTGTATTGTGTATTTCCAATATGTTTGGATGCAGGGCAGACCAAGAGAATGAAGGATCACTCACTAATTGCATGATAACCCAATTTTGAAGGGTCACTGGTTGAGGGGACAGTCAAGGTCTGGATGTTGACAGTGTTCCTTGAGGGAAGGGGGATTTTGAAAGACTTGTTATGATTGTATTGTGTATTTCCAATATGTTTGGATGCAGGGCAGACCGGGAGAATGAAGGATCACTCACTGATTGCATGATAACCCGATTTTGAAGGGTCACTGGTTGAGGGGACAGTCAAGGTCCAGATGTTGATAGTGAATTCCTTGAGGGAAGAGGGATTGTGAAAGACTTGTTATCATTGTATTGTGTATTTCCAATATGTTTGGATTTCAAAATATAGTTAAGAATTCAAAATTCATCCTCTAAACTAGAGGCAGATTAGTATAGGGGTTATCTCTTCTCAATGGGTATACATAAGATACTACTATCATAGTACTACCTTTGTGAACATTTAAAAGCTAAAACCATTCAAATATTAAATTTTCCACATACATCAGCACATAGTTTAGTGAGTAACCTTTCCGACAGGATAAAAACAAATCTCTTTTACGGAACAAGTTATTTTTGCCCATAAGATCTAAGGTATACTTATAGGATAATATCTAATATCAACTTACACACAAGATGGAATACACATAAAGATATTCCTAAGAAATTTTAACATGATTCATTAAGCTAGAGTTTCATCACCATTACTTATTAACTAGCTTATTTAACCAATTCCATATCCTAGAAATCCATAATAATCTTCTTACAAGTATATCTTTTCCCAACATTAACAAGTTTGTTTTAATTTTACCATTTTCCAAAATAAAAGTCATAGATTCTTTAATAGAGGGAGAGAAATACATGAGTCATACGACTACCCTCTTATTCAATCAAATTAATATGTTCAACCCACTAACATTTTGTACACACATTTCAATAAAATCACATTTGAGGAGTAACTACAAGTATTGTTATCCTTATACACATCTTCAATATGACATCTATACTGGATTTCCTACAAATTCACATTCTTCTAATATTTTGATTTTAGGACAGTTAGAAAGTTTGACTTAAATCTTATTCTAATAGACATATCATTATTCCTTTCATAATAACTCATTGTGCCTATATAATAGCAATGTTGTTAGCTTCAACTTCCATTTCACACACAAAATGCCAACAAAGTAAATAATTACTACACAATTTTGTTTAATATCATATTCTTTCCTTGTAGTTGATGGTTTTCACTGGATCAATTCACATTGTTTACAATGATCATATATAATTCAGAATTCCTACCATATAATCAAACATTTATCCTTTCAACAATTGTGTACTATAATCCTATTTATTACAAAACCTTGGGGACATAGGTCCTTTACCCAAGGGTTCCCTCTAGCTAGGCACATTCTCCTTGCAGACACATTGATTTTTCCCTATAAAATTTAGTCTTTTAAACATATTTCTTGAGAAGAAGGGAGAGACACATTTGATTTCAACAATAAATTTAATTTCTTACATGAGAGGGTATATAAAAGAGAGATGCTTCTTAATGAATCTCAATCACTGGTAATGCATGGACAGTCAAACCACTAGTCTCTAAAGCATTCAATAAGTGAATATGAATGTTTGGAAACTACTCCCAACAATTCTTAAACAAAATAAAGCATGTTTAAGAATTGTTGGGACTAGTCCTTTGGTGTGTATTAAACATAATAGAATTTTTAGCACATTATTATCGTTCTATTTCTTTGTTGTAAACATGCCATTGGTTCAGTTTTAATCTATTGGTGTCATGCCCTAGCCCATGCTTTATCTCCATTATTTGATGTTATTCACTATTTTGAAATGTTGACTGTGGCTATCAAATGGAAAAAATAGAAGAAAAAAAATTTAACACAATTTTTTTTTTACAAAACTGAACCAATGGCATGTTTACAACAAAGAAATAGAATGATAATAATATGCTGAAAATTCTATTCTGTTTAATACACGCCAAAGGACCAGTTGTATGAAATTGTCAATCACATAGCATTTCATTGTTGTATGAGTGGATTGTGCAGGGACAATTAACATTAAACAAGGAGCAAACTCCTCAACACATCTTGGAAACCATTAAATTCAATAATAAATGAAACCTAACACCAACACTATTCCTTCCATTCAATTCTACCAAGAATAAAGCATTTAATCCATTCAACATTACATATAATCATTAGATAGTTACATTTCCTGGCTGTGTAGAGGAACAGTCACGACCAAAACGATCAAAAGTACTTTCACCCTTGCACAAGCTATTCCAAACTTCAAGTAAAATGAGAAATATGCTATATCAAATCATTCATATTCATAGTAACCATTCAAAGGATCATTTTGTCAATGAACCCTCTGATTGTACCCCTGCGACAGAGAAAGGAAACCTCAAAATAGAGAAAGGAAACTTAGTAAAACCAGTCTATGCCGTTGTTTGTGAGGGTATAGTCACGATAAGTGCCTCTCAAATGTCTCCAAACATGTAAGAATGTCTTTAAATACTTTACTAATCTCTTCTAAACATTAACGCATGGACAATCAAACCATTCATCTGCAAAGCATTCAATAAGTGAATATGAATGTTTGAAAACTTTCCTCTCAACTTCCCCAACCACTCATAATCGGTTAGAGGGATTAGTTGAGTGTTTAGACACTAAAATGATGAATTGTAATATCAACAAATGTGAATCCAAACATTTCAAAATAGTGAATCGATATCCTTGAGCACAAGCACTAATAACATCAAAAAATGGAGATAAAGCATGGGCTAGGGCATGACACCAATAGAATGTGGTCATTTCAGTGAGCATTCATGATCAAATAAAATGCAATGCATTTGAAATTTGTGGTTGAATACGATGCCAGAGGCTCGAAAGATGTTGCCCATCAAAGATACCAATCAAAGATGAAGAAATCACATACCTTCTCTCGCACTTAGCTTTCACGAAGGAAGATTTGATAGTTAAATCTTCATTGTACCACATGAAGAACATGCCATTGGTTCAATTTAGCATGTTATTATCATATCAGATAAAGTATGTTTAAGAATTGTTGGTAAGGATAGGAATAGTGGAGATCCTAGAAATATCCCTCTAACCGATTTAGAGTGGTTGGGGAAGTTGAGAGGAAAGTTTTGAAACATTCATATTCACTTATTGAATACTTTGGAGACTACTAGTTTGACTGTCCATGTGTTACCAGTGATTGAGATTCATTAAAATTGATTTCTTAATTGAAAAGGACTTGTAACAACAATATGAGGAAATTCTAGCCAGAGAAAAAATATATTGACACCAAAAATCTAGAGAGAATTGGTTGAAAGATGAGGACTGCAATACAATGTTTTTCCATAGTTTGGTCAAGGAAAGACCATTAATTAATATAATAGCTTCAATAAATAATGAAGTTGGTCAAAAAGTTGTGGAATTAGATGCAATCAACAAGGAAGTGGTAGACTTTTACTCATCACTATGGTCATCACAAGATGGAGTGATATATAGTAGAGAGCTATATAGGGATGGTTGATAGTGTTCCTTGAGGGAAGGGGGATTGTGAAAGACTTGTTATCATTGTATTGTATATTTCCAATATGTTTGGATGCAAGACAGACTAGGAGAATGAAGGATCACTCATTGATTGCACGATAACCCAATTTTGAAGGGTCACTGGTTGAGGGGACAGTCAAGGTCTGGATGTTGATAGTGTTCCTTGAGAGAATGGGGATTGTGAAAGACTTGTTATCATTGTGTTGTATATTTCCAATATGTTTGGATGTGAGGCAGACCAAGAGAATGAAGGATCACTCATTGATTGCACGATAACCTAGTTTTGAAGGGTCACTGGTTGAGGGGACAGTCAAGGTCTAGATGTTGATAGTGAATTCCTTGAGGGAAGGGGGATTGTGAAAGAATTGTTATCATTGTATTGTGTATTTCCAATATGTTTGGATGTAGGACAAACTGGGAGAATGAAGGATCACTCACTTATTGCATGATAACCTAGTTTTGAAGGGTCACTAGTTGAGGGGACAGTCAAGGTCTGGATGTTGATAGTGTTCCTTGAGGGAAGGGGGATTGTGAAAGACTTGTTATCATTGTATTGTGTATTTACAATATGTTTGGATGCATGGTAGACCAGGAGAATGAAGGATCACTCATTGATTGCATGATAACCCAGTTTTGAAGGGTCACTAGTTGAGGGGACAGTCAAGGTCTGGATGTTGATAGTGAATTCCTTTAGTGAAGGGGGATTGTGAAAGACTTGTTATCATTGTATTATGTATTTCCAATATGTTTGGATGTAGGGAAGACTAGGAGAATGAAGGATCACTCACTGATTGCATGATAACCTAGTTTTGAAGGGTCACTGGTTGAGGGGACAGTCAAGGTCCGGGTGTTGATAGTGTTCCTTGAGGGAAGGGGGATTGTGAAATACTTTTTATCATTGTATTGTGTATTTCCAATATGTTTGGATGCGGGGCAGACCAAGAGAATGAAGGATCACCCACTAATTACATGATAACCCAGTTTTGAAGGGTCACTAGTTGAGGGGACAGTCAAGGTCCAGATGACTAGGCCATTTGAGGACCCTATTTCTTTGCATTAATTGTTATTCAAATTGGATGCATGGATTTCTTATGAATTATTGGCTACTATTTATCCTGCAACAACATCTGTAAATCTGCATATACTTCTCTAGGGTTGTAAGCCACTTGGGGATCAGAATAGAGAAAATAAATCAAAATCATTCTTTGTCCTATTTCCTTTTAATAAAGTCTCAGCTATCAATGATACAATACATTTGATGCCCTAAGATATCAATACAAATGGTGCCTAGCTAGAAGCTCACGAGCTGTCCATTTGATAACCACAGTCGACATTTCAAAAAAATGGATATCCTTGAGCACAAGCACCAATAACATCAAATAATGGAGTTAAAGCACGAGCTAGGGCACGTCACCAATACAATGTGGTCATTTTAGTGAGCATCTTAGCAATAGACAATGGCATCATTAAATGTGCCAGTAATATCAACAAATGTGAATCCAAACATTTCAAAACAATGAATCGATATCCTTGAGCAGTAAAGCACCAATAACATCAAATAATAGAGATAAAGCACTGGCTAGGGCATGACACCAGTAGAATATGGTCATTTCAAAGAGCATTCATGATCAAATAAAATGTAATACATTTGAAATTTGTGGTCGAATATGATGCCAGAGGCTCGAAAGATGAAGAAATCACATACCTTCTCTCACACTCAGCTTTCGCTTGTTTTCTCTTGCTCCTTTCTATGGAAATCGAAATAAAAATGATTTGGCGCTTCACTTCTTTTTTTAATCTATACCCCGAAACTGTCATAATTCTTATGGTCAATTTAAAACCCATCAGAATACTGACACCATTGGGGCCTATTTAATAAAAAAACAAATTCATTAAAAAAAAATTACTCGTCGGAAGTTTCTATCGAAATTTGGCCCCACATGTAGTAGTGTCTCAATCCAAGATTAAGGATTTTCTTTACTTCAAAATGTCATTCCATGGGTATTTGTGTGGGTATCCTTTTGATATGATGATGATGTTGGATTACTAAAAACATTGGAGGTAGCTTTTGAGGCCAAGTTTTGCTGTGTTATTCTTGTGGTCTTTCACCAACGAGGGAGATCATGATTTTTTTGTGGGTTGGATTTAGTTTATGCCATATATTTTTGTTTGAGAAGTTGTAATTTAGCCTGATTGCACATATATTTAAGCTCAAAACTTGATTCTATTTTTTGTTCAATGAGAAGATTGTACTTAACAGGGTCTCCAAGCACCAATATTTATAAAATTCTCGTAAGTTTGGGATTTCTCATGAATTTATCTATTAAAGGGTCATGTCCTTATAATAATGATACCAAGTTTGAAGATGATTGATATTGAAGGTGGGTGTGAGACTCTTTTTTATTCTTGCGAGGTGGTTTGTGTTGAATTTTACCATGAACAGGTTTAAGATGTAAGGTAAGATCTTTGTTATGTTTCTCAAAATCAAATGTCAATGTTCTAGGGCATTGTGAATTATTTCCAAATTTAGGTTCTTGTGGTGCCCCAAATAGATCCATGTACAACTCTATATATGATTCTCTATTGGCATCATAATATGAGAGTTGTGTGGTACCAAATTGAAATGGTCTCAAGTTGAAACTATCCATGGATGGCCTTGAGGAATTTTGTCATATCCTAAAAGCTTGGGATGTTGTTTCAACCATGGGTTTGGACCTAAGGGAAATGCCTAATATGGCTATAAAGGGGTGGAAGATAAAATCTAGTCTAAGGGAAATAATATTTACACTATAATTCTAAGATGTTTTGGATAATGTAAGTCAAAGGTGACCAATGAGATGGTATGGGACCTTAAAGGTGATTTCAAAAAATGAAAGCAAAGAACAATATGATAATGGAAAAAGGATAAAATAATGTGAAGGAAAAGGACCTAAATACAAGTTAGGGGTAAGTAATAAATGAAGGATGATTAAGGTATGTGATAAGTCTGAAAAAGGTAATGACAAAATGGTAACAAGGACAAGGTTCTAAATGAAACATAAGGCTATAAGCTAGGCCAAGTGAAATGAATGAGAAAATAAGGTATGATGGAAATGACTAAAGGGGTACTATGGAATACTATACCCTAAGATGAAGGATGCAAATGAGGAAACCTAAGGAAAACCTATGTATGGAAGGTTGAAACAAAGTTGCAAGGTATTGAGTCTCCAATGTTTGCAAGGTTGAAAATTGGACAAAGTTTGATTAAGGTTTGATAAATTTATTTGGGTAAATAATTTAAATTTTGGAAAAGTGATGTTTGATTAGGAATATGTTTTAAAAACACATGAAAAACAAAGTGGTCATTAGGAAATGAAGACAAGCACAACCTACGGTTTAGGATCTAGGACAATACTTGTTGAATCCCCTTGCAATAAAATACAACTTTCAATTATATAGATAGAATCTTGGAGGTATTGGCTCCCCTTACATGGAACTCACTTCTTAGGAATGCCAAGCTTTGAATTTCTAAAGACCCAAAGATCTTGAGAAATTTTCTATCTCAAATTGAAGAGTACATGAGGGGTATCTTTGAGGTATACATATCCCAATCCCTGGGTCAAAAAGAAGGGTATTTTGGTCACTAAAATAATTTTTTTCTAGTAATAATTCAACCAACACGTTATAAGCATCCAACAAGATACTTAAAGCTCTAACCAATCCTACTATGGGTCTAATATACTCAAAGGTATGCTCCCTTTTGAAATGGAACTATACAATGAGTGCTAATACCAACCAGATTTGGCTTTGGCCCTATCCTTAATTTATATAGCTAACCAATTGACACCTACTTGAGGTCATTTCCTTAGGGTGAGTACCTCTTTTCCCATAGAGGCAAACTCTCTACTAGGGTTCTATCCTAAAAAAAACATGTCAAATGACCAAACACATCAAACATTTGATAAATTCTAAGCACTAGAATGAAGTGTTTACTAACTAAATAGACAATTGGTTTGAAAAATAAAATCTTCAACTAATATCCTGCACCAAATGTCATTAGTAGTTTAAAAAATAACGTCTTTGACAAAATGATCAACACCTGCACAAGCCCACACAAAGGAAAACATTAGCTCCCCAAATGAAATTAAAAAATTAAAAAATTAAAAAAATCTAATTTAATTAAAAAAACAAGATCTAATCTAATTAACAAAAAAATACTTCTAATCTAAAAGGATAAAAATTTAATATAATTGTTGAAAAATTAATCTAATTAACAAAATTTAATCTAAGTTAATAAAAAAAGCTAATTCTAAGTTAGTAACAATATTGAATTACTCTAATAAACAAAATGAAAAACTAATTAACAAAATGAACTTTAATCTAATTAACAAAAATCAAAACTAGTCTAAACTATCAGTCACATGCTTTTGTGCATGCAACGGTTAGTCGATACGAGAGTTGATTTTACAGACAACCAAATATTTGAACACACCAATTTAAATGACCTTGCAAGACCAAATAGTCGCAACATGCATTATTTTAACCCGGTTGTACATGTAAAGGATAACTCTTAAAGGTTTTAAGAATAACGAATGTGCTAGAAAGTGTATTACAAAAGAGAAAACTATTCAAGGGAAATTCAAAGAACAAGAACAAACAATAATGAGAAAAAACAAAGAAAATTGTATGGTGTTGCTCAATTGAAATTTGATTTGTATTTCTATGTATGCTAGTGGATCTCTATTGTTTAGATTCTTGTTATTGAATAATGATTTGACTGAAAATAAATTTTGAGAACAAGATTACGTAATAGTTGTAAAAATGATCTCTTATTATCACATTCAGAGAGTCAATTATCTATTTATATTAATGGTAGGTTGTCCTAAATATTTACAAGTAAATTGTAAAATATTTACATCCAAAAGATAACTCTTATAGGTAACTTTTGTTTCTATTGTCGATCTTTCTAAACAACATATGTGGTAGAAGTAGTAGTTAGAGAACAAGACTAAACAATAATGAGAAATGGTAAGATAAATTTTATGTTACTGCTTTTTTGTAATTTGGTGTGTATCTGCAGTCAACAACATACAAAGTGAAGTTACTCTACAAAAGAGACAACTGTTAATAGCATACTCAAGAAGAAGCCTAAAATAATTTTAAAAAGTTGGAAAATGTATATGTTGTTTCTTTGTAAAAGAGACAACAACTAGTAACAAACTTAGAGAAGAAGATTAAAGAATGGTGAAATAAAGTATTAAGATGTAAAATCTTGCCAAAACAAACACTCAATTTTTTTTTAAAAGTACATGAGCATAGTTTGTACCAGTTTGGTAGCTTTTCCACCTCGATGGAATTTCAATCCTATCATGTAGGGGAGGATCCTACTTTCATAAGTCAGGAGCCAGCATTATTGTTTACACCTTATTTACTATGTGATCGATTGTAATGAATTTACCAACACTCTTCATTGATGAGAAGCCAAAACTTTTTTTATGTACATCTCGCCAATGATGCCATGTAATATCTTGATGGATGGATAGCCATTTCTAAAGAAACAAGGTTAGATTCATAAATATAAGAAAATTTCAAACTACTATCACAAAATAGGGGTTTTATGACAAAGATAAGTTAATGAATCTTAATACCAAGCTTCAACCAAGGCGGATCCTACTTTCATAAGGAAAGAGCCAACCGTATTGTTTACATCTTGCTTATAATATGATCAACTTTAATGAATTTAACAACACTCCTCATTGATGAGAATATGAATTCCATTCAGAACCAATATAATAATTAATATGAAGGATTTTATGAAAAATTCTCTAATGCTTAGAAAATAGATCCTTTTGGTTAAGTCTTGATCATGAATGTGATGCAAAATAATCTTTCAACTTTTATTACAAAGCGATAACATCCATGTGGTTCACAACCCAGAATTCATTATGTATGCCTGATTATGAACATGCCTCTAATGGCAGCTATGAAGGGTTGTTTTTGAAATATTTTTGAGATTCGTTGGGAAGACCATTATGAACTTTTGTGGAAAATGAAAGTAATAAAAATGTATTGTTGACTACTTTAGGATGAAAACAAATAAAAATAATAATTGTTAAGGTGTAAATTGCAAGAAAAAAAATTAAAAATGGTGGGATAAGATCTAATTCTTTCATTTCTAACCATACATACATGTATCTAGAATCTTTCCAAATTTATTGGTTAAAGAAAAGTAAAAGAAAATTTCTAAGATGCTCTGCAAATACGTTCAATTTATCGCCATTAATATTCTGTAGTGGTTCTTACATATACATCATCCATTTTATTTTTTCTAAAGCTAAACCTTTTCCCTGTCACTTATCAATGAAGCATCCAATATAAAATGTAGACTGCACAAACCCTACTTAAATTAATAAAAAAATTCATGAATTTTCCAAATTGTGTAACTAAATAAAGCCAAACAATCCAAAATATCTTCAAAATTTATCTGTTAGAGAGAATAAAAAATAAAATAATCATCTTATTCTGTAAATATTTATTTATCACAAATAATATCCTGTATGGGTTATTATAAGTACATGAGCCATCAGTTTTTTGAAGCTAAAACTTCCCTAACTGCACATAATCAAACATCTAGTTATAAAAAATAGACACTGCAAACCCTAATTTTATTTAATAACAAATTCTTGATCTTTTAAAATCCTACCAATAAATAAAGCTAAATGATCTAAACTTCTTCTAAATTTATATGTTAAAGAGAACAATAAATAAAACAATTGGAGACCTCCTCAAAATACTTTTCATTTATGGCCATTACAATTATGTAGTACTCCAACTATATTAAATTTTGTGAAGCCAAACGCTTTCCCCACTACTAACCAATAAATAATCTGACAAAAAATGCAGACTGCACAAGCCCTATTTTGTACTTTTGTGTGCATAAGAGTCCCCGTTCAAAGATGGTGGAAACATTGCTTCTGCTCGACCATGCCCACAATGATCTATCCATGGAGAAAATTGATGTTGGAGGGTTGTAGGATTCGAACCCTAGCCATTCACCACTTTCTATAATACTCTTACCATCATACAAAGCATTATTCGATTTGCAACCCCAGTCAGGCTCATGGTCTACCAAAATCATAACCATGGTATGCATTGCCTCTAGCATCTATGCAAAGCTCACAAAAAAATGCTTCAGTTGTCATCACCCAATTTCTCTAACCCATTTTTCTAATAGATGATCTATTGTAAATCTCCTTTGGCCAGTATCTTCCCTAGAAGCTCATGTAACAAAATGACATAGAATATTACCAAAATATTATAGATGTTTCTTATAATTTAATATTTTAACTACAGTCAACAAGAAATATCGTATAACAATGTTTTAATATAAAATATCTATTAATCATATCAATTCATTGATTATAATAAAAATTTCATAACTATTTACAATTATATTCAAATACAAGTTACCGAAAAAAAAAGAACAACTAGAGGGGCTGACAACTTTCTGGCAGGAAAATCATTTTTCAAGGAGCAAAGCTCCCACAAATAGCCTATCGGCTAATTAGAAACAAAAAACTAACCTAACATTTACAACAAAACTAATCTAAATTAACAAAACCAATTCTAAATTAATCCCAACTAATCTAGTCTAATTCTAATATCCAAGTGAAAAAAATAAACAAACTAACTAAAACACCACTGATAGGGCAAACATAACAGAGACTGCAAACCATCTAAAAGGTCCTTCAATCAATTGTTTGGAAAAATATAGCGTCCAAGCTAGAATTATAGCACATTAGAATTATCCTTGTGACCTTTCTTCTATTACAGTGGTACCATAGAACATAAACAATTAGCAAGGAATGCATAATTTATATGGTAAAATTATTATGTTGTAATTTGATAGGCTATGCCATTTAAGTTCTAGCAAGAAGATAAATATAATTATGTAATCTTATCAAAACAAATTGAGAATTCTATGTTTCAAGAGAATGTGTAATATAAAATGTCAGTGACAATAAAACACCCAATAAACTTTATCCTTTGATTGTAGATAACAAAAATAGTGTGTAATAAAAATCAACAAATACCAACATTTGACAATGTCTAGAATTTTGTTGGAATTAATTAAGACATTTGTATTGGCCAAGGCAATGAATTAGCAATGCTCTCTTTTGTGATAGAAAATGAGATGACCCACCATCTCTTTTTTAAAATTTTTTTTCTCTCAAACCCAACTTCCATTTCACACCAAAGATCTCACATTTTAATCTAAAAACCCACCATGGCAATAACTATATGTGTTACATGGGCCATCATGCAAAGAAAAACCAAAAAATGAAAGTACATGTAGCGTGGACCACCCTGCAAGTGTAGTGATTATAAATAATATTTGGAATTCCCAGTAAAATGTACTTTGAGTATTATTGTGAATAAAAAAGACTCTGGTCGAAGCATTCAAATGTCTAGTAGTTTGGTCAACCCTTAGTTATGGCACATTCCCACTTTTTTGAGCTTGTGTTCACTTCGCCTCTCCAATACTAGTTGCCATGTACCAATATCACCCAAGAGTTGTAATCAATCAATTTGTTGTAGGTATAGAAGGGATTTTGTTTTAAATACAAATGATAATAAACATTTAGATAATATTGTATCATCTTAAAATGGAAGCACTTCCATGATAAGAGTGTTTAGCCCTCCAAGTAAGTGGTTTGGGGTCATGTTAAGTGCCTTGATCGGGTCTTTGCATGTATTTGGCTTTCTCCCCGCTTTCCACTTCTTTCAAGCACTTGATTTCTTCATTCTAGGTGAAATTAGGGTTAGGATCTAGAGGATTCTCCTTAATTTCCCTCTTCCATGGCTCTATTTTCTAGGTAGGATTCAGAAATAGGTCCTCCTAGCTTTCATCACCATCATCATAGGATTTTATGTCTATCCCTGACATTATGTCCTGATCTAATTTCATTTCTAGGTTTCTGGGCATCCCCGGGACCTCCTACCTTGGCTTTGACTGAATTTGGGCCCAGGGTCAAATTCAAGGTTGATCCTGACTAGGTCAGGATCAAGCTCAAACTTGACTAGGTCAGGATCAAGGTCAAACCTGACTAGGTCAGGTCCAACCTCAATTTTGCCCCCCTCATTCAAATTTCCAGAATCCAAAATTTTTGGGATTCAAGCTTTCGGGATATTTATTTTCCTGCCTCCGGGTTAATCATTTTGGTTTTTGGATGGTAAATCCTTTAATTGTATTTAATATAGGTATATTTTCTAAAGGTTAGGACCTAATTAGGATTTAATTCTCCAAGGTGGCCCCTCTAGAGGATTGTGCCCTAGATCACTATAAAAGGAGGCTTTCCTCTCTCATTTTCACATCTCATCCTCAAGAAATTTCATGAGCAAGCTCTCAAGTGCAAGCAAGTGAATTCAATCAAGCAATTGCAAGTCTTCAAGCATTCAAGTGTTCAAGCATTCATCCATCAAGGAGATCCATTGTTAGCTATTGAAGGATTCAATCTCTTTGGAGCCCCCTTTGATGATCCATCCTTCCACATTCATTCAAGCCTTCTCATATGCAAAGATCAAGTCAAGATTGGTGTTGAAGATCAAATTCCATTGATTGGAGATATCCTACATTCATCCTACATCCATTGAAGCACTCCTACATGTGGATTTGAGGATTTGAATCCTCTACAAGGACTTCAACATAAGCGAGGTGATTTGTTTCAATTACTTTGTTTATGCACACTATATTTCAATTCAATTTCAAGGTTAATTCCTAAATTGGGGTTTGACCAAGGGAAACCCCCCATACAACAAAAACCCTCATTTTCTTGCAGGTACAGGCGTGGAATTTCAGATCTGAGAGTAAATTTGGATACCCTTTTTGGCAAACTTCTGAGATCTGTGAATAGAATTCGAATCAGACTTCAAATAAAGAATGTAGTATTTGACCTTTTATGAGGGTCAAATCCAACCTGAGCTCATCTTGGAGAAAGATTTCTGGGTTTTCTCTATCTCGACATTTCTAGTCCAAAACAAGTTTCAGAATTACTTGAAAGTACACATAGACATCAGAATTTAACATTTTCCAGATCTTCCTTAATTTGAGGTTAGTATTTGTATTTCAATTATTTCATACTCCAAGCATAAATTTCATTCATAGGGAAATATTGGATTTACTCTCTCTCTCTCTCTCTCTCTCTCTCTCTTCCATATTCTCCATAAATTGATTTGATTGTGTATTAGCCTCTTGGTTGATCAAATTGGATCTCTTCTTTGGGAATTTGGGTTTGGGAATAGATCTCATATTTCCCCCTTTCTCTTTTATCTGAATAGTGTTGAATCCATTTTAACCCTATTCATTTTGGTGAACCCGACTACTTACTCTCTTTTCTTTTGTGGAATTGGATGCCTTATTGTGCTTTCCTTTTATCTTGTGATATTAGATTTTTCCTTTGTGTTAGATCTTGCATGCTAATTAGATTTGATATTCATGCTTTTATGTGTCTTTAGTTTAGTTCATTTGCATTACATTGGTTTATGAGCTTTACTACCGCTAGTCCTACTTATAATATTCCAGTTAGAAGAAGTCGTAGACTCATGGGTGCCTTTGATCTTGAATCTTCCTCTCCTTTCCTTAGGATCCCGGATGATAACTTGATTCTTCATGATTCTAATCCTACTATGGAGCAAAACTCTTCTCACTCATCTCATGATGAGGATGATGCTTTAAGAGTTCCTCTTGAGCAAGTCCAAAAACTTTCCACTAAACTTGATAACATGGGTAATTGGCTTCTTCAAGAAAACCATAATCAAGATTCCATTCAAGCTATAGAGGCTCTTAAGAAATTTCTCTGTGATAGTGATCAATTTGTTAACCTCTTACATGGTATTACTCACCTTATGCATTCCAATGTTAAACCTTTAGTTCAAGAAGCTCAAGATTTAGGGTTGATTCCTCCTATCACTAGTGTTGAACCTCCCTCTAATCCTTTACCTAGTATTCCTATCTATACTCCTCCTTTGGTGACTGTGACGGTTCCCTCTATTCCTATGAGTGTTCCTCATGTGTCCCTTCCAACATCACAACCTTCATATCACAATGTTCCTTTTACTTATTCCAATCCACTTCCAATTGTAGTTCCTAGTGTTCCTCCAATTGTGTCTTCTATTCCTGTAGCTTCTTGCACTTTACCTAGTGTGTCTAATGTTGCTACTCATCCTATTTCCTCTAATGATTCAACAATCATCAGTTTGGCTCAGACTGTGTCATCCATACAACAACAACTTGCTTCTTTAACTCAAAATAAGTTTAGTATTCCTACATGTGACATGGGAAGTCCCTTGTCTTGAGACATCATTCGTACTCCTTTTCCTTAGTAAGGTGAGATGCCTCATCTTGAAAATTATAATGGAAAAGGAGATCTTGTTCATCATGTTAAAATATTCCAAATCCTTTGTAGTTATTATGCTCATGACCATAGGATTTTAGCCAAACTGTTTGCTAGAACTTTCCATGACAAATCTTTACAATGGTATTGTTCTTTGCCTCCTTATTCTATTGATTCCTTTCCTCAGCTTGCTAATCCCTTTATTCAACAATTTCAAAATACTATTGGCCTGCAAGTGTCTTTGACTAATTTGATGCATTGTAAACAAAATGCTCAGGAAAAATTGACTGAATTTATTGGTAGATTTAAGCATTTTCATGCTCAGATTTCCTATCCTGTTCCTGATATTGATATTAAACGTATGTTTATTTCAAATTTGCAAAAGGATATTAGAGATAAGATTCTGCTTATTGAATTTACCTCTTTTCAACAACTTTTTGTAGCACTTCATCATTATCAATTACAAGTGAGTCAATTTGAGAGCAACACTCCAATGGCTCCTGTTCCAGTTGATAAGAGTGATGCCGCTCCTAATCCAAACAAGTTTAAAAAATTCAACAACTATGTCAAGATAAACAAACAAGCGAATGCAGTTTCTGATCAAGTTGTTGTTGCATCTCACAATGCCACTTCTGCATCCACTACTTTTTGATTAAATTATGTGTTTACTCCTCTTTCTGAATCTTTACATGCTATTATGAATAGGTTGTTAGCTGTTAATATGATTACTTTACCGCCTATTCGACCTCTTTTACCTGTTATGATTGCATCTAAATCTTTTGATCAAAATGCTTTTTGTCAATATCATCATCAGAATGGTCATGATACCAAGAAATGTTATTCTTTAAAACATAAAGTTCAAGATCTAATTGATTCTAAGGCTTTATCTGTTGATAATCTGGATAGTACTGGGAATAAATTTGTCTCTCCTCCTAATCAGAATCTTCAAATTTATACGAACCCTTTACCTACGCATGATACTAATACTATTGCTCAACCATCTGTTATGGAAATTATGTATGATTCAAAGATGGATGGTCTCAATCATGTTGTTAATCAAGTGGAGCATGTTGTTCAATCTGTATCTCCACCTCAACCTCAACTTCAACATCAACCTCAGATTCAACCTCAAGTTCAATCTCAACCTCGACCAAAACCTAAACCTAAAATGAAAACTCAACCTAAACCTCGACAACAATTTAAGAATAAAAGACCTCGGGAACTTTTGATTACCTTTGATGACTCTGAGACTATTAAGGCTCATGATGGTCCCCTTTACATTGCTGCTAGGATTTCTTAGATACCTACTCGTGGTTGTCTTGTTGATCCTACATCCTTAGTCAATGTTATCACTGAAGAAAATATTTTTATGAAAAGCTTACAATGTGAATTTTATGATACATTGGATGTTTGGATTCAAACTTGAAATGGTTTTCTTTATCCATCCTTTGGTTCTATTACTTTACCAGTTGAACTTTGTGGAAAAATTGTGAACACTACCTTTGCTGTTGTTCCTACTTCTGATCAATTTCAAGTTAAGCTAGGTTTGCCTTGGTTATCTACCATGCATGTTGTTGCTTCACCTATCCATAAGTGTCTTAAGTTCATTCATGATAAAGAAGTGAAGACGATTAATCATAGTCTATATCAACCTTCCAGGCCTAGAGATTATGCTGCTCTGGATTTCTTTTGGCCTTCATTACCTAATTCATGTCCTCCTCGACCTGATAATCTTTTTCAATCATATCAAGCTTATAAAAATCATAAAATTATTGAATTAAGTTCACCTCCTAGGGATCTTAATCATGGTCTTTTACCTACACCTTCTATACCTCCTTTAACTATGACTTCTAGCTCGATTAATCAAGTTCCTTCTACTGAACCTGTCAAAGATCTTGTGACTATTTCTCCTATGGTTAATAATCCTATTGATCTTTGTAATGATCCCTTTTAGGACCCTTGATTGGTTGGTTCTAAAATTCCCTTTTTGGATTAGAATCATACTTGAGATTTGTAATTTGTAATATTTCGAGATCGATGAAGATAAGTCCCCAATGACTATCACGTGTCATTATGTGTTCAAATCATAATATATTAATAAAAATCTCTAAATCATAATTAGACTCTAATTCCTTATGTTACTCCTAATAATAAGTTATTAAGGAATTAGCTAAGTCTATTATAATATTTTATATCACGAGTATATAAATGGATATTTAGATATATATATATATATATATATATATATATATATATATATATATATATATATATATATATATATATATATATATATATATATATATATATATATATATATATATATATATATAACTAGTTCTCTTATTGATGAGTCTATATTCATTCTTATAATTGATATAATCATTCTAAATATATGATGTAATACTCAGTATATACCCGTATTCATATAATATATAATTATATGTATATCTATATATAATAAAGGGAAAAAATATAATTTGATTTAGATCATTCTTTGATCATATTTGATCCTTGAAACACGGTTATCACCAATGCTTTAACAAGAGTGGTTGTTGTTATCTTAAGCACTGATAAATTATTGTTGGACAATCATTTCATTAGCAGCTTCTTGGACAATGCTTGAGGCTTTGCTACGTTGTTGCCAACGTGGGTATCCACTTGGATATTAATCGCTGATTGGGAGATAGTCATTTTCATCTCTTACGTTCCTTGTACATTATTGCCGCTTTATCCTTTGGAAGAGAGAGATGGCGGAAGTGTTGGGCGTATTCATTGGAGACTTCTTATTTCGTTGTTCTTATTCTCTTATCGTGATTGCTGCTGTAAGTACATATAACAATCTCCAAAACCTATTAATGTCTTTGGTATTTATTCTTTTATATGTATATTATCTTCTGCAATAGATGTATTATCCTTTGATAATACTATTGTCTTCTATGATAATAATATTGTCTTTTGCGATATATTATCCTCTGTGATAATAATACTATGATCTTTGTATGTACGTTATGTGTGTTTTTATTCCTCCCTTGGAAGGATGATATGAATATCATCTTATACCTGAGTGAAGAGTCACTTGGAATGGATCGTATTCATTCACTAACATCTCTTTGTTAATTATCATTAACAAAATTATTTGTAGATAGTAACCATGTTTTTAGTTTAATATATGTTATATAGATGATTACTTAGTGATCGGTTCTTAAGAGGTGAAGTTATTTAATTATTATCAAAACCATTCTTGATAAGTCAATAGATATTAGATTATTGTCTTGAATCATAATAATAGTGTGCTACCGTTAATCTACTAACTCCATTGGTAATTAGATTGTTGATTAGTCATTGATGTGTAATCTCTTTGGCTGGTTGTCATTGATGCTTCTGAAATAAGCATTAATCGGTATTGTATTAAAATGTAATTTCTCCTTGTCTTCATAATTATGACCTATATTGTTTATTATTATATTCACAATAATTAACAATATTGTTATTTCAATAATACATTATTATACTAATATTTTAATAATATATTATTATATAGATTGATATTAATAATATTGATTATTATTATTAAGTAATATTAATATTATATTAATGTTATTATTAATATTAATAATTTAATAATTATTAATATTAATAATTTAATAATTATTAATATTAATAATTTAATAATTATTAATATTAATAATTTAATAATTATTAATATTAATAATTTAATAATTATTAATATTAATAATTTAATAATTATTAATATTAATAATTTAATAATTATTAATATTAATAATTTAATAATTATTAATATTAATAATTTAATAATTATTAATATTAATAATTTAATAATTATTATTAATAATTTAATAATTATTATTAATAATTTAATAATTATTATTAATAATTTAATAATTATTAATTATTAATATATAACAATTATAGGTATGAATTGATTTTGTAAGGGCTCATATCTTTATTATTAAAACAATATTTAAATCAAGTTTACTCATTTACATTGTCAATTAGGGCTCATGACAGTCTGCCCCTCTCGAATTTACTTGTCCTCAAGCAACAATATATTTGTTAATCAACTATTTAACTATAAAATTTCTTATTGCAAAACAGGGAATATCCCTCCCAAAATTGCTTGTCCTCAAGCAATTATATGTGTTATTGTTATTTGATAATCATTTTTGGCAATTTAACTTAAGACAAATTTTCTTTCATTTTCTTAAGAATTAAGACCTAATCATAAGTATTCATACATGGAATAAGGTATGTGCACTTTACAAGTAACCATGCTGAAAACCTCCTCAAACATGGAGAAAAAATATAAAAATCATCATGTGGATGTACATGAAATCTACACACAAGGTCTGTAATATACACTCAGGACATGAAGCATCTATTTAAGTTATGAACACACATAAAGCACAAGTCATACATGAATACACATAAGGTGTGTAGCGCACATATACAAATTATATATATACGATATAAATCATACATATGACTACACACAAAGCAAAAATCATACACAAGAATACATTAGTGCATATGAATATATGTAAGGCATGAATCACACATACAACACCCATAAGTCATGGTCATATGTGTGCAAGGTATAAATTCCAATACACACAAGGCTAGGATTATGCACTCAAGGAATATATCACACATCATGAATCACATAAATATATGTAGAATATAAGACATGAATTCACATAAGGTATACACACAAATTCACTCAAGGTATGAAGCATACACGTGCATACACAAATTTACTTAAGTTAGGAAGCACACATGTGCACACATCACATAACGCAAGAAGTATCCACATGAATTCACCAAGTCAAGAAGTATACACACAAAGCATTATACAAATTACTTACATAATGTGTGAGGTATAAATACAGATAGGGCATGAAGCCATAATACATGTACACAAGGCAATAAATACATGTCAGACACTCAAAGGATGATGTAGCACACTTAATTACACCCCAAACATATATAAAAGACATAAAGAAGTGCATAAGTACACATCAGAAGTGGAGCAACAAATACACATTTTTAAGGCATGAAACAAGCATAAGTACACATATGAAGATGATGCATTCAGTACACTAAGAGTAAGCATATAGTTCAACCATCAATGTTTACTCATAAACTCATATCTTCTTAGATTATTCTCTTGTTTCTAGATCAATCAAAATATACTTGAAAACATATGTAGAAATATGTGAAGGCACAAGCATACCCACTAAAGCATGAAGACATGAAGCAAACATGTCGTATACATAGTGATGCATGAAGACACGAAGTATATACATTGAAAACATGAGGCATACACATTGGAGCATGAATACACGAAGTATACATATTGAAAACATGAGGCATACACACTGGAGCATGAAGACACGAAGTATACACATTGAAAACATGAGGCATACACACTGGAGCATGAAGACACAAAGTATATGTAATACATCTTATTAGGTTCATCCTAATCGATCATGAATTACTATCGATTGTAATGAACCCTTTTCCTATCACTTGACTTGAATTCTATGAATTAGTACAAGTAGGCATAAATTAGGAAATCATAAAAAAAAAACAATAAAAAATATTCTATGTTAACCATTACTATTCACAAGATATACAACTATTATGTGATAAGCTAAAGCTCATAGATTATATTTAATATTTGGATCTTCTTCGTATAGGATATATCTTTCTCCTTCTTTACTAAGGTCACTATAGGGTGAAAGGCTTACCGTGCTTTGGGTGCGTGAAACAGACTACAAGCGGCTTCCCTCAAGGCTTAACCCCAGTGTTGGGACAACTGACATGTGCCCAAAATTACTCCACCTCTCCCTTCCACAAGCTCCTTACCCTAAGGTATTATAGTAAGGAATGAGGGATAGACCCTTATGTACTATAATTAGAATAACTAAACTCTTTACTCAATCTCATATTTATCTCTATATTTTCTCACACATTGTGGATTCGTATATATATATAACATTCCTTGTAGAGATTATGGGGAAATCTTTCTTTCTATCTCATTAAGATCATCCGGAATGGGAGAGTTACAGGGCCCAAGTCGCGTGAAACAGACTACACGTGGTTTCCCTCAAGGCTTAACCCTAGTGTTGGAATAACCATCATGTGCCCGAAATTACTCCACCTCTACCGTCCACAACCTTCTCCGTCGAGATGCTTTAGTGGAATGGACAAAATGAGTTCGTCTGATTTATACTGGATATATCAATTTAACATTAATATATCTCTTTCTTGTATTGTTCCATGATATTTCTAAGTTCATTGGTCACTTGTCCTGCCATGGAAACACTTCCTCTTGTTTGTTGATGGGTTTACATGAACTTAATTTCCACAGGATGGCAAGATCATGCTCTGATACCACTTGTAATGATCCCTTTTAGGACCCTTGATTGGTTGGTTCTAAAATTCCCTTTTTGGATTAGAATCATACTTGAGATTTGTAATTTGTAATATTTCGAGATCGATGAAGATAAGTCCCCAATGACTATCATGTGTCATTATGTGTTCAAATCATAATATATTAATAATAATCTCTAAATCATAATTAGACTCTAATTCCTTATGTTACTCCTAATAATAAGTTATTAAGGAATTAGCTAAGTCTATTATAATATTTTATATCACGAGTATATAAATGGATATTTAGATATATATATATAACTAGTTCTCTTATTGATGAGTCTATATTCATTCTTATAATTGATATAATCATTCTGAATATATGATGTAATACTCAGTATATACCCGTATTCATATAATATATAATTATATGTATATCTATATATAATAAAGGGAAAAAATATAATTTGATTTAGATCATTCTTTGATCATATTCAATCCTCGAAACACGGTTATCACCAATGCTTTAACAAGAGTGGTTGCTGTTATCTTAAGCACTGATAAATTATTGTTGGACAATCATTTCATTAGCAGCTTCTTGGACAATGCTTGAGGCTTTGCTACCTTGTTGCCAACGTGGGTATCCACCTGGATATTAATCGCTGATTGGGAGATAGTCATTTTCATCTCTTACGTTCCTTGTACATTATTGCCGCTTTATCCTTTGGAAGAGAGAGATGGGGGAAGTGTTGGGCGTATTCATTGGAGACTTCTTATTTCATTGTTCTTATTCTCTTATCGTGATTGCTGCTGTAAGTACATATAACAATCTCCAAAACCTATTAATGTCTTTGGTATTTATTCTTCTATATGTATATTATCTTCTGCAATAGATGTATTATCCTTTGATAATACTATTGTCTTCTATGATAATAATATTGTCTTTTGCGATATATTATCCTCTGTGATAATAATACTATGATCTTTGTATGTACGTTATGTGTGTTTTTATTCCTCCCTTGGAAGGATGATATGAATATCATCTTATACCTGAGTGAAGAGTCACTTGGAATGGATCGTATTCATTCACTAACATCTCTTTGTTAATTATCATTAACAAAATTATTTGTAGATAGTAACCATGTTTTTAGTTTAATATATGTTATATAGATGATTACTTAGTGATCGGTTCTTAAGAGGTGAAGTTATTTAATTATTATCAAAACCATTCTTGATAAGTCAATAGATATTAGATTATTGTCTTGAATCATAATAATAGTGTGCTACCGTTAATCTACTAACTCCATTGGTAATTAGATTGTTGATTAGTCATTGATGTGTAATCTCTTTGGCTGGTTGTCATTGATGCTTCTGAAATAAGCATTAATCGGTATTGTATTAATATGTAATTTCTCCTTGTCTTCATAATTATGACCTATATTGTTTATTATTATATTCACAATAATTAACAATATTGTTATTTCAATAATACATTATTATACTAATATTTTAATAATATATTATTATATGGATTGATATTAATAATATTGATTATTATTATTAAGTAATATTAATATTATATTAATGTTATTATTAATATTAATAATTTAATAATTATTAATATTAATAATTTAATAATTATTAATTATTAATATATAACAATTATAGGTATGAATTGATTTTGTAAGGGCTCATATCTTTATTATTAAAACAATATTTAAATCAAGTTTACTCATTTACATTGTCAATTAGGGCTCATGACAATCTTCCTAAAGAACCTGTGAAGGATCCTATGATTGTTCCTCCTAGTTCTCAACTTATTTCAAATAAATCAAAATGAAACCGATCTGCTAATGATCATCGTATAAAGCATCGTGCTCATGCTAAAGCTCAAAGATCTTTACCTTCTACGGATAAACCTATGCATAATGTGGTAGAACAGATTGTTACTAATAATGATGTTCACATGCACGATTATGATGATTCTATTCATATCTTAGATCCTATTTTGATTAATTTGGATGAAGAAGATACTCTTGATGATACTGATGATGTTAATGATGAATATGAAACTATTGACATTGACATTGATTTACCTAATATGCTTTCATCTCAATTGACTCTTACACCTAGTGTTGAACATAGTGATTTTCAAGAGGATTCTTGTTTAGAACTGGCTATCATTCCTACTGTGTTGGATATAGTCCCTCTTGCGAGTTACCCACCTTCCCTAAATGATATACAATGAGATGGGGAAAGTAGGTGGCACGCTTGATCGACTTATCCTTCGTGGTAGCTTTGTTGTGTGTTTGCATGCTGTATTGTGCTTCTCCCATAATGTGATTACTAAATGTTGTTAGATTCTTTTATACAATCCTTGTTACTCAGTTGGTACAAGGTGATAAAGGAATCAAAACTGTTGTTCAAATTCTTCTATATGTGTGTCTATTCTTCTATGCGTTGTTCAATGTTATGTTGTAACAGTGCTATTGTTCGTAAATGTTTCCTTGTGTAATCTGCTTGGATTCGAGATATGGTAGCACTAATTCTTTTTGGTCTCCATGTCATGGTCTGAAAAGATTCTCCTTCATATATCTTATGTGATCTTTCCTCCTTTATGATTGTAGTTCTACTTTCTTTGGGGAATGATGTCAATTCATTTGCAATAATATCATATATATATTATCTTATGATCATACTGACCCCATGATAGGTAGATCCCTTTTGTGCTCTCTATATGTCTTTGTGATATTTCCCTTGATTTGTCTTCGTCTAGGGGCATCTTGACATGGAAACGTAATCAGTGGAGTTGTTTATGTTTCCGTTAAAGCCATTGCTCCTGTTAAAGTGTCAATAATGACTTTAACGTGGGGGCATACACTTTGCTCACCTGTTGCACACATGCACTTTTCAATACATACATATTTTTCAAGATACTTTTTCCCTTTTTGGATTAGTAATTAATCCTTAAAGCATGGGTTTATATTTTAGGATCTCTTGATCTCTCCAGTTTCAAATACACATATATTTTGATCCCTTAAGGTCAGAAGTGTCCTTAAGACTGGATCTCTTTTATTTTATTCTTATGGAATAGAATATTCCTAAGGATGAATCCTTGATGGGTTGACTAGTGAGTAGCCACATTCACTAGGTGGTTCAATTCCATCTTTCCAGTTGCACCATTTTCCTATGTGGTTCACAATGGGACATAAGTTCTCATTAGGCGAGGTAATCACACCTTCTTTCTCTCTCTAGAGATGTCTCTCTTATTGTGATCTAGGAGTCGATGAAGACTTGAGTCCCTGGGGGCTTAAGGTTTCTCTTTGTCCCTTGGATTATAATAAGATTATCTTTTCATTCTGATCTCTTTTACCAAGAGTTTGCATCGAGTCCATACTCTTGCTAAAGTGGGGGCTTAATGTATCATCTTAAAATGGAAGCACTTCCATGATAAGAGCATTTAGCCCTCTAAGTAAGTGGTTTGGGGTCATGTTAAGTGCCTTGATCAGGTCTTTGCATGTATTTGGCTTTCTCCCTACTTTCCACTTCTTTCGGGCACTTGATTTCTTCATTCTATGTGAAATTAGGGTTAGAATCTTGAGGATTCTCCTTAATTTCTCTCTTCCATGGCTCTATTTTCTAGGAAGGATTCAGCAATAGGTCCTCCTAGCTTTCATCACAATCATCATAGGATTTTATGTCTATCCCTAACATTTTTTCCTGATCTGATTTCATTTCTAGGTTTCTGGGCATCCCCGGGACCTCCTGACTTGGCTCTGACTGAATCTGGGCCCAGGGTCAAATTCGAGGTTGATCCTGACTAAGTCAGGATCAAGGTTGAACCTGACTAGGTCAAGATCGAGGTTGAACCTAACTAGGTCAAGATCGAGGTCGAACCTGACTAGGTCAGGTCTAACCTTGATTTTGCCCCCCTCATTCAAATTTCTAGAATCCAAAATTTTTGGGATTCAGGCTTTTAGGATATTTATTTTCCCACCTCTGGGTTAATCATTTCGGGTTTTGGGATGGTAAATCCTTTAATTTCATTTAATATAGGTATATTTTCTAAAGGTTAGGACCTAATTAGGATTTAATTATCCAAGGTGGGCCCTCTAGAGGATTGTGCCCTAGATCACTATAAAAGGAGGCCTTCCTCTCTCATTTTCACATCTCATCCTCAAGAAATTTCATGAACAAGCTCTCAAGTGCAAGCAAGTGAATTCAATCGAGCAATTGCAAGTCTTCAAGCATTCAAGTGTTCAAGCATTCATCCATCAAGGAGATCCATTGTTAGCTATTGAAGGATTCAATCTCTTTGGAGCCCCCTTTGATGATCCATCCTTCCACATTCATTCAAGCCTTCTCATATGCAAAGATCAAGTCAAGATTGGTGTTGAAGATCAAATGCCATTGATTGGAGACATCCTACATTCATCCTACATCCATTGAAGCACTCCTACTTGTGGATTTGAGGATTCAAATCCTCTACAAGGACTTCAACATAAGTGAGGTGATTTGTTTCAATTACTTTGTTTATGCACACTATATTTCAATTCAATTTCAAGGTTAATTCCTAAATTGGGGTTTGACCAAGGCAAACCCCCCATAGAACAAAAAATCCCATTTTCTTGTAGGTACAGGTGCAAAATTTTAGATTTGAGAGCGAATTTGGATACCCTTTTCGACAAACTTCTAAGATCTGCGAATAGAATTCGAATCGAACTTCAAATAAAGAATATAGTATTTGACCTTTTATGAGGGTCAAACCCAACCTGAGCTCATCTTGGAGAAAGATTTTTGGGTTTTCTCTGTCTTGACATTTCTAGTTCAAAACAGGTTTCAAAATTGCCTGAAAGTACACATAGACATTAGAATTTAACATTTTCCAGATCTGCCTTAATTTAAGGTTAGTATTTTTATTTCAAATATTTCATACTCCAACCATAAATTTCATTCATAGGAAAATATTGGATTTACTCTCTCTCTCTCTCTCTCTCTCTCTCTCTCTCTCTCTCTCTCTCTCTCTCTCTCTCTCTCTCTCTCTCTCTCTCTCTGTGTGTGTGTCTCTGTGTCTCTGTGTCTCTGTCTCTGTCTCTGTCTCTTCCATATTCTCCATAAATTGATTCGATTGATTCAATTGTGTATTAGCCTCTTGGTTGATCAAATTGGATCTCTTTTTTGGGAATTTGGGTTTGGGAATAGATCTCATATTTCCCCCTTTCTCTTTTATATGAATAGTGTTGAATCCATTTTAACCCTATTCAAATACAACAAAATTTATATCGCCATATGTATACAACATTACTTTATGTTGCTTTTATACTTACATCGGGTTCACCATCTGTCAATAGGGAAAATGTTAGTGTGTGACAATGTAAACTCAACCATAAAAAGCATGAAAAATCATATTTAACTATCTCTAATCACTCAATGAAGTGATTAATGAAATTTGCATGAAAATAATTATGTAAAAATGTAAAAAGAATCAAATTATGCAAACTCTTTGTTGTGCTTCATTGTTCTTATTTCTCATCTTTAGTCACTCTTTATTGCCAATTGCACTAATGTAATCGAAAATAAAGTATGAAAATTTTGATATTAATGAGGATACTCAAATCATGGTTAGCCACAAAATGAGAAAGAAAACACATTATAAAGAAATCTAACTCAAAAAAAGAGCCAACAAACAATAATAAAAGCAAGATAATAAAATCAATTGCGAAATTTCCCTTCAAAAACTCAAAAGACATTTAAATAAATTCATATTTAAAGATAAGATAAAAAGAGAAAATAAAAAGACATTTGAATATTAAAATATTCAATATGCAAAATAAAAGACAAATAGGCATAAATAAATTTCATTTATTTATGCCTAAAGGGGACATGAGGAACATAGGGAAATTGATTTAATTGATTAATTCTCTAGAAAGAACATTGTGATATTAATTAAATAATTATGAAAATTATTTAATTAAACACATGCTGACATGAAAAAATGTGATTGAATGACAAAAATAAATGACAACAAAACAAATAAATCTAAATAATACAAAATTTAAAAAAATGACTTGAAATGAAAAAAAGGACAAAACTGGTCATTCACATAAATGATGACAAAAAATGGGAGTGAGGGGCGATGACCATTTTTAAGTGTCTACAAGTGGCATTGTAAGGAAAAGAGAACAAGGATACATACTTCCAACAACAAGGTGATATCCTTAAAATGACAATGTATGTACCATACCCTTAGCAAAGAGTGAAGACTCTTGTAACTCAATGAATAGATAATTGTGAAAGGATATTTGCAAGTGGAGAGAGACCCTTAAAAGGAAAAGATCTTGGCTACAAGACTTCTACCTTCGATAGGAGTTATTTAACAAATATAACATCTTCAAGACAAAGAGGGGAGGAGAATAAGAATGTGTATGCACCCAAAAATGGTTGCCTAGACTTTGGGCCCCATTTATTTGATTTATCAAACCTGAATTAGTTTTATCAATAATCAATATTTTCAACATTATCAATTTCCTTGATCAAATCCTAATTTTATCATTTATTTGATTATTTGCCTTGGGCTAACCATTTTATCCTAAGTTTTTATTTACTCAAAAGGAATATTTCCTCTCCTTTTATTAAATAAAAAAAGCCCCACCTTTTCTTCTTATCCTAAGTTGCACAAATAAAGCACTATTCTCATTTTATAAAAAAGGAAAAAAATCACTTTTTGTCTCATATGGACATAAAGTCAACTCCTATTTTTTCATTGGAGGATACTTGTGCACACAGATCGCTCCTCTTTTAAGCTCCACCACTGATTAAGACTTTTGCCTCTTAATCTCAATGGTCCACTCCTTTGCATTTCTTATAAAAGGAAAGCTCTCTCCTTCATTTGCATCATCATGTTTTGAATACTAATCTTATGCTGCAGGAATTCTTGGAGACTTTTGTAAACCTCATTGTTCTTAGTCTTTCATTCTTGCATTTTAGCTTCATTTCATAGCTTAGTTTCCTTTGATGTAATAGATTTAACTCACATAGCTTAATAAGAGGGATTTGTAACACTTGTTCTTTCCATTTCATAAGCTTAGTTGCATTGCATTTTCATTTCTCTAGACTAGTTTGCATTATATTTTCATAGTGATTCTTGAGGATATTGGCACTCTTGCCCTTGTACTCATTTGAATCTCTCATTGTGTGGTTGACTAGCAAGGTCACAAGCTTGTAGCTCTAGCTGAGAGCAAATACATCATAGTCCCTTGCAACTCCATGCATAGAGAGCTATGAGCCGCTTTGTGAGGCCTCATTCTTGAGCAACCTTGCATGTAATGGTTCATAGAAGTGCACCATTTTAGTGTGTACATTTCTGGTGCCCACCGTGGGGCAGAGTAGATAGGCTTTGTCCTTTAGTTTCTTGTGTTTTTGTCATTTGTTAGATTATTTTTTAGAAATTTTGCAGTCTCTGGATTTTTTCCTCAGAATATCGCGTGATACTTCTCAAGTATATCACGTGATATACCTTACTATACCAGTGCGACACTTCTCCCCAGAGAAGAATCACCTGGCAGTATTAAAGTATATCGCCTGGTGTCGTGCGAAGTATCGCCCACGTATAGAGAAGTATATCGCCCAAACTGAGGTATATCGCTCGGGTATAGAAAACTATATTGTGCGATACTGGTGAAGTTTGAGGTATAGTACCTGATCTGACAGAGTACTACGATTCAAAGTTTTATCATCTGAATCTGATCATATTTAGTTTGCTGGTTTACTTTACTGTATTTAGATAGGTCTAACCTGCATCTTTAGCTTAGGCAAATCAGTTTCTTGCAATTATTTTCATTTAGATTTTGGATTTTGCTAACTTTGTGGGTCTAACTAGTTGTGGTTGTAGGTGCCTTTACTTGAGAAGCTTGCCAAAAATCGCATGTCAAAGAGGGCTACTAACATTTTTTGCAGGGCTACCCAAAAAGCATAAAAAATAAAAAATAAAAAAATTTGTTTGTGATTTATTTCCTTTCAAGTGTGGCATTCACTAATTGGATTAGGAACTTTAATACCTTGTGAAAGGGATTTTGAGGTGGTAGGAGAAGTATGCTCTTCACCTTTAGGTGAATTAGAAAATCTTGACCCATCTTAAGGTTTTGGAAGCAAGGGAGTAATTGAATCTCTTTGCTTGGTGTGTTTGGGAGAAGTTTTTGAGATAGGGGAGTATGCTCTTCACCCTTGAGGTGAACTAAAAACCTTGAACCTCATAAATTATCCATTTTTGTTTAGTTTAGGAATCCTTTAGCGAGCTTGCTCTTGAGCAATCAAGAGGAACGACTCAAGTAGGGACAACCTTGTCATCATTTTCCTTGGTGGCAAGTGATTTCAACTCACTATAATCTCAAGGCTATCAAGGACACCAAAAACCTTGGTAGACATAACACTTATCTTTGTTTGATGTGAGTAGCTCATGGGATTGAGACCATGGGGAAAACATTGAACAAGAATGCTTAAGGTACTCTTGAGGCCGCGAGGTCGTAGTCCTTTATGAGGAGCAAGAGGGGTGTTGTGAACGGAAATCCTTATTAAGAACCATTAGATAGAAGCCACCTTGTTTAGCCACTTATCTTCTTAGTGCAAGGATTGATCCAAGTGGTTTACCTAGATCACCTTAAGATACTCACCATATGTGTCCCTTTGGTTGTGTCATTTGACACTTCCACGACAAAGCCAATATCTCTTGTGGGTAACCACTTGGTGTGAGGCAAGGGGGCATCAAGTTGTGGGCTAAGTTGGTAAGTATTGAGCCTTGACCTTTTTAGGATAGATTTGCTTGAATTGTCTTCGGTTGTGTGATGCCAGTGTAAACATTCTTACATACAAACAATCGGTAGCATTCATAGGGTGCTTTTTCAATTCTGATATCACAAGTGTTTGTCTTGGTAAGGTTGCTTTTGCCCTTGTTTCAAGTGTTTTGAGACATGTTTGATCCCTCACTATTTGCAAACCTACCAAAATTCTGCTGATATTGTGACTGAAATCGAAAACATCAACTCTCAGACCGAAAATTTTGACCAAGCAGACCCAAAAATGCAAATTTTACACAGTTCTGGTTAAGAGTTAAGTAATCTTGCAACAGTATCACGTCCTTTAGAGCAAAGTATCGCGTGATACTTCGTAGGTTCGAAAAGCATCACCTGCTTTGAGAAGAAATATCGCACGATAGTCCGCCCCTGGCAGACTATCGCCTGACCTGCCTGGTGTATATCGCTCAAATATTATAAGGTATATCGCCTGGCATAAGGTGAATTATCGTGCAATTGTAGGTATATCGCCCCAGTAGCCTGGAGTATATCACCTAGGTAATTTCTATCGTGCTTGCAATTTGGTCAGTTTCAGTTGCTGTTGGTCAGGTTAGGTCTTGGAGTAGGCTTCTTGCTCTGATGTTTGAGACCTGTCTTGACTCTAAATTTTTAGTTTTAGTCCTCCAGGATAGCATCATCCGATTTATGAAATCACTTTGGGAATAATTGTCAAATTAGAAGGCCATTCTTGGTGCCAAGGTTCATCTCTAAGATTGTTAGCTACATTCTTGGAAAATTTTAGTGTTCTTATTGTCCAAATCGCTTTCACTTAAATCTCAATTTCAATTATATTTTTGGCCTAGTCCAATCTCTTGGTTCAAAAGTGCAAGGGTAGTCACCCTTTGATTTGAAGCACCTCTTTGACAGTGTTGGTAAAGCCCCTTTTCTATCTTCTCATTTCTCTTTGGACAATAGAGGACTTTGATTATCCTAGTTTGGCGCTGACACTTTGAGAGGTCACCTTATCATTGAGAGTATCTTTCTTTCATGTCAGTTATGATAAGGTACCAAGTCAATCAAGGGAAGCGACCCCCTGTTGCCTTTAGCCAGTTACCACCCGTTAAGACTCGTCGATAGCATAAGGGAAAAGGACCCCTTTTTGATCAATCACCTAAGAGTGAATCTGAGGTTTGTTTTAATCCGATAGCTAATCCTAATGAATTGAGCACCTCTTTTGTACCACTTTCATCAAGTATGGACATGATTTACACTTTCACTCGACAACAAAGAGAAGCCATGAATCAAACTCTTGAGGATATCTTCCAATGACATAGGAGAGAGTACGGTGGTTCTTCTCATGCTAGTACACCCGGGTCACCTCCCAACAACATGAGGTATTTTGATGCTCACCAATGAGCTGAGAGACATCATAAGCAAGCTCACTTAGATTCAGGGTCACAACATGAGGACCAAAACAACGAATCTAGTGATCACTAGATAAACGCAGCCAATGCAATAAGGCATTCAAGACCATCATCTCCACTTAAAGATACCTCTCGATATGCAAATACGAGATTGAAGAGCATTGAGAGGGAGAAACAAGCCTATTTGGATGAACAAGCTGCTAAAAAGGAAAAATTTAGACAACTAGAAGAAGAGGAACGTGCGTTATTGGACATAAAGAAGAGTCACCCAAGAAGAAGAAGATAGACTCTACGCACAACAACTCCAAAGATGATTCAACGGGAGGGGAACCAATAGTGGGACCAACTCACCCCCATCTACCCCTTCACCAAGTCCTAGAAGAAGATCAAGGACACCCTCACGATCCCCAAGTCCTAGAGGAAGAAGGGTTTCAAGATATGATCATCATAGGAGATGATCACCTCATAGACATTCAAAGAAACCCTCCCAATGAGCTCATCATGGCTCACAACCTGGAGGAAGTTATGCCAAATTTGACCATATGGATTTTATGACTATGCAACAAGAACCATCCTTTCAAGCATATGTGGAACGATATGTGGAACAAAACAAGGATCAATTCCTAGAAAGCCTTATCAACAAAGGTGCTAAAGTTCCATATGATTTTGACGTCCACCAAAAGATTAAGAAACATAATCCTTCAACCAATGAGGTGATCATGCAAATGCAGAAGGACATAGAAAGGATGAGGGCTCCTAAGAGCACATTTAATTTGGACTCCATATGTCCCAACCTGATTGACAAGAGTGTGGTGTTGGTTGAGTTCCCTAAGAAAGTTGAGTTTCCAACCTATGACAAATATGACGGCGTTGGTGACCCTCATGACCATGTTTGATAGTTCTACATAATGAGATTTTCTTTTCATCATGAAGACTCCTACTTGATAAGATTATTTCCGAGGAGTCTCAAAGGTCAAGCCATGGAATGGTTCACCAACCTTACTCCTCCAGTCAAGACATTTAAAGAACTCATCCAAAGATTTGTTCAGCATTTTGCTTATAATCTATCAAGGTCGGTCACAATGCTTGATTTGTGCAAGCTTAAACAAAATCAAGGAGAACCTTTTGTCACTTTCCTACAAAGATGGAGACGTTTGTGCTCAAAATATCCAAGGACAATTCCTGAGGAGGAAAGAATTGACATCATTGTGAGTAACTTAGTGCCGGAATTAAGGTATGAGGTAAGAAAGATATCATTTAATTCTTTTGATACCATGGTAGATGTGGCATGTCGCATAGAAGATGTCCTAAAAGAACAAGGAATTTTGGCTAAATCAACTAATAACAACAATGGCCAAAACAACAACAATCATGGTTATAAGGACAAAAAGAACTCCTATTGGAACAAGAATAAACAGGTGGTCAATGACAGAGTTGTTGAATCACCACAACCTAAGAATGAAGGAGTTCTTAATCTCTCCAATGCGGTGCAAGCCATGAAGCTGCAAGCGTCCTCAGGACAACAAGAGAATAAACCCAAGTATCAAGGGAAACCTAAGAAGGAAAAGAGACAATTCACCAAACTTGGGGACTCCTATGCAGACATTTTCAAGACACTAATTGCTCATAATTTGGCGCAACCTCAGGATCCTGCCAAGCACCGCATACCCGATCCTAAACCTCATTGGTGGGATGAGAAGGCCTTTTGTGTTTTCCACAATGGAATTGGACATGATATAGAAAATTGTTCTAGGCTTAAACATCTTGTCCAAGACCTCATTGAAAGTGGGTGATTACAAGTTGATGGTTTAACTACTAATGTGGATCATAAGGCTTTTAAAGAACCCTTTCCCAAATATGAGAAAGGAGAAAATTCTAACAACAAGCAGGGCAAAGCTGCTATCAACTATGCCTACACCAATGCTGAAAATGTTATTAATATGCTTGAAGTAGCTGATGATAATATCAACATGATGAGAGGGAAAGATCCTTATGGATATGATGTGGATTCAACTCCAAGGTCTGATGAAGGACCCGTTGTGGTGCTGAGAGGTCCTCACTCACGAAGGATGCCCCAATCTCTCAATGTTGTCACTAGGGGTCAGACTCAAACTCCCATTATTATCAGAGGTCCTAGCTCTAGCAAGTCTAAGCAGCCCATGTCCAAGGGTGTTCTTCCTAAATTTGTTGTTGGTCCTGATTCCAATTATAACCTTATTGACGAATTACAACATACACCAGCACAGATATCTATTTTTGAACTTTTAGAATTGTCCCCTAAGCACAAGCATGTCCTTGAGGATGCTTTGCGAACAGCCAGTGTCCCTAACAACTTAGATATTGATCAATTCCAGAATATGGTCAACCATTTGGCTAGCCCTCATTACCTCACCTTCTCAGAAGAAGACGACAAATCCATCAGTCACCCACATAACTTGGCCTTACACATCGAAGTCACAATTCATAAAACTCGTGTCAGGTGTGTATTGATAGATGGGGGTGCAGGGCTCAATATTTGTACCATGAGTTTGTTGAAGGCTCTAGGATATTCCGAAGACATCATTGACACAAGGAAAAAGATCATAATCAAGGCATATGATGAAGCAGAAAGAAGTTCTAAGGGATTGGCCGTTTTGCCTATTCGCATTGGTCCAGTAGAAAAGGATATCTTATTTCAAATTGTTGATGTTGGACCTTTAGCCTACAACATTTTGCTAGGTAGGCCATGGATTCATGAAATGCAAGCAGTCCCATCAATGTATCACCAGTGTGTTAAGTTTCCCCATAATGGTGTAGAAATTTGCATACCTGGAGATAGTGCTTTGTCAGTTAATAACATTTCTACTGGATCACATGTACCTTTGAATAGGGAAGCTGATAGTCCTAGTATTTCACTTGAACAATGCAAGCAGAAGTTTAAGACCATAGATCTTGGGATGGGAGATTATAAAATTGATTCTTTTACAAAAATGCCAATCTCTCCTAGGTCTTATGGGAAACCATCACCAAATATGAAACCTTCATCATCAGCAATGACATTATTTGGAAAATTTGTTGAGTCTTCGGTTCTTATTCAAGAAGAGAAAGAGGAAGTTGACGTAAGGGACTGGATCTATCATGAGGAAAAATACCAACACAATGAGAGCTTTGCTCCTTCACCTAAAGCTTATGGGAGAGGGTATACATTGGTTAAGAATATGGGTTATCCAGGATATGGTCCCCTTAGCCATAGGTTGGATGCTAAAGCTGAGCCTCTTAACCATACCCTTTTTGGATGAAAGAATAAGTCAACAGTTGGCTTAGGTTTTGAAAATAAGAAGAAGAAAGGTGTCCCTATCCCAGATGCAACGGACAGTGACAGTGATTCAGACTACACACTTGATCTTTCTAATCAACAAGACATGTGTGATGATTGGGTGCCTTCAACAAATCTTCTTTGGGGAGATTCAAAAGATTTGATACTTGACGGTCCTACTATCCCAACTACGACGGATAGTGACTATATGAATGCTAGATTGACAATGGAAAGTGTTGCTATCCTAGCTGCGATGGATAGTAACAATGCTAGCATTAGAGAAGGGGAAACCTTTCCCAACCTTGAGGCTTCTACATCACAAGGCCCAAATGATGATTCAGACACAGACTCACATGAGTACGAATGGGGCTCACTTTCAGATGCAACAGTTGATTTGGACATGGATGTTGTCCATACTTATAGTACCCAACCTGATGTGACCAACGAGCTTAGTGTCAGACTAGAGGATTGTACTCCTCAAATTGCCTTAGTGGCTGACGCTTCATTTGGTAGGATAAATCCTGACTCGAGTATCCTCAGAGGGGACTTGATGAATCCTGATTGTATGTTCATCAGAGATAACACCTTTCACATAAATAACATTGAACCAGTCATTGACCTACCCCTTGTTCACTATGACCTAATTGACTGGTCTCAGCGCCATCAAGAGCCTAGATTCCTCACTTTTCAGAATGACTATGAACTTGCCTACTATCTGAATACTCTTGAACTCGTGGCTTCTTCCACCAGTGAACCGACAACAAGTATGACGGAGCCTGATATTAAGTACCTCAATCTAAAAATAAAAGAAAAAGAAAGAAAGAAAAATAGGTCTGATGGCGAAAACCACTTTGTGGCGGTATCAGAACCAAAAATAGTAAAAAGAGATGATGTATCTGAGGGTGAAAACCTCTTTGAGGCACCTAAGGATGGGGTACTTAATAACTTGCCGAGTTATTTTCAGGACAGATCATCAGTATTGATTGAGCCAACAAAACCAGTTAATTTGAACACAAAAGAAGCTCCTCAAATAATTCATCTTGCTTAGTCTTTATCAGAAGAAGAAACCAAGGCATATATACAATTCTTACAAAAGAAGAAAATTAATTTTGCATGGACCTATTCAGACATGCCAAGGCTTGACACAAATCTTATAATGCATCACTTATCCATAGCTCCAGGAGTCAAACCAGTGAAATAGAGACTCAGAAAAATGCATCCACATGTAGCTCTCCTTGTCAAAGTGGAATTAGAAAAACTTTTGAGAGCTGGATTCATCAGAGCCATCGATTATGCAGAATGGATCTCAAACATAGTACCAGTTTCCAAACATGATGGGTCCATTCGTGTATGCACAGATTTTAGAGATTTAAACAAAGCATGCCCAAAGGATGATTTTCCACTTCCAAACATTGACATGATAGTGGACATGACAGCGGGCTATGAAATATACTCTCTAATGGATGGTTTCTCAGGATATAATCAAATTAAAATAGCTCCTGAAGACCAAGAGAAAACAACGTTCACATGTGCATGGGGAACCTATTGCTAGAATGTCATGCCATTTGGGTTAAAGAATGCAGGAGCAACATACCAACGAGCTATGACCATAATTTTTCATGATATGATGCATAAGAACATGGAAGATTATGTGGATGATACCTTGGCTAAATCAAGAAAAAGGGATGCACACCTTCCTAATTTGGAAGTAATTCTCGATCGCATGGAGCAGTTTCAACTCAAATGAAATCCAAAGAAGTGCGCATTTGGTGTCACCTCAGGCAAACTTTTAGGATTTATAATATCAGCAAAAGGTATAGAGGTTGATCCCGAAAAGGTCCAAGCAATTTTAGATATACCACCTCCAAGAAACATTAGTCAAATGAGAAGTCTTCAGGGATGACTCCAGTCAATTAGGAGGTTTATCTCACAGCTGGCAGATAGAGCACAACCCTTTAATAAGATGCTATATAAGGGTGCTTCTTGTGTATGGAATGAGGATTGCCAAAAGAGCCTTGATCAAATAAAATAGTATTTAGCTAATCCTCCAATTTTGATGCCGCCTATTCCTAGGAGACCATTGATTTTATACATTTCAGCAACAGAGTCTTCCTTGGGGGCATTGTTGGCTCAATTAGATGATACTAGGAAAGAAAGGGCCATCTACTATATCAGCCATACTTTAGTCTCTTATGAGATCAATTATAATAACATTGAGAAGTCTTGTCTTGCAGTGGTGTTTGCTTCTCAAAAGTTGCGACACTATATGCTTGCTCATACTATACATTTGGTTGCAAAAATTGATCCTCTTAAGTACTTGCATAGTAAGGCTGCCCTCACGGGTAGACTTGCTAAATGGATGATGGTCTTAACTAAATTTGACATAGAGTACGTTGAAAGGAAAGCCATAAAAGGGTAAGCTATTGCTGACCAATTAGCTGATTTCCCAATTCAGGATAGTATGCCTGTTCAAGTGGAGTTCCCAGATGAACACATCTTGTATATGACTACTCGCACTTGGAAAATGTTCTTTGATGGTTCCCACATGCAAAATGGATCAGGTGCTAGAGTATTATTTGTTTCTCCACATGGATACAACATTCCAAAGTCTTACAAACTTTTATTCCCATGTACAAATAATATTGCCGAATATGAAGCTTTAACCAATGGATTGAGAATGGCTATAGAATGGAACATAACAGAGTTACATGTCTTTGGGGATTCCCAGCTAATCATCAACCAAGTCAATGAGGAGTATAACACCAAAGATGATAAATTGATACCCTACAAAAAGATGGTTGACTCATTGAAACATTACTTTACATTTGTGACATTTCAACAAATCCCTAGGACAGAGAACAAAGCTGCAGATGCTATGGCCACATTAGCTTCACTCCTTCAGTTGGAGACACATGAATCAAGATTCAAATTTCTGGTGGAAGAGCTACACCATCCCATCTTTGACTCGTCTGAAAGTCATGTCATTTGTACCCTTGTCACACATGCGTCTTCCCGATATGGTGCTATCTATTCATATCTTCATGATGGCATTATTCCTGACACATTCAACCGTTCTAAATGTCACAACCTCATCCGTAATGCCTCTCACCACACCCTTATCTCTGGTGATTTATATAGGAGGGGTTTAGATGGGACGCTCCTTAGGTGCTTGGAAAAGGAGGAATCTAACCAAGCGTTAGTTGACATCCATGAGGGCATTTGTGGTGGACATTCTAATGGTCTTGCCATGGCCCAAAGGTTGCTTAGGGCGGGGTATTATTGAACCACGATGCAGATCGATGCAGTAGCCTTTGCTAAGTCTTGTGAAAAATGTCAGAGACATGGAAACCTGATTCATGCTCCAGGTAGGGAGCTGATTCTTTCTATTTCTCATTGGCCATTTCAGCGTTGGGCCTTTGATCTGGTTGGGAAAATTCATCCCAACTCATCAGGTGGACATAAGTTCATTATTACTGCCACTGACTACTTCACAAAATGGGTGGAAGCTGTGCCACTTTCTGTTGCTTCAGGGAAGACTATCTCTTTGTTCATCTTGAATCACATTATTTGCCAATTTGGAGTGCCTTCTGAGATTATCACTGATAACGGAGGTCAATTCAAGAACAAGGACCTAAAACATTTATGCAAGAAGTTTAAAATTAAGCAACACTGGTCCTCCATCTATTTTCCCCAAGGAAACGGACAGGCAGAAGCCTCTAATAAAACCATTCTTAAAATTCTTCATCGGACAATGCACAAGAATGGTAGGGATTGGCACTTGCAAATCAATCCAGCACTATGGGCTTACAAAACAAGCATTCGCACACCTACAAGAGCCACGCCTTTTGCCCTTACCTATGGTGCTGAAGTGGTATTACCTTTAGAAGTAGAGATCCCATCACTCAGAGTCTCACTCAAAGGATTGATAACAGATGAGGATTACCGCGCCATGAGGTTACAGGAACTAGAACTTTTAGATGAGAAGCGTAAGGCTTCCTTTGATCATATGAGAGTGTATCAGAAGCGTATGTCCAAGGCATTCAACAAGAAGGTTCACCCTAGAGAATTTCAAATAGGTGATCTTGTTTTGCGAGAGAACCCTAAGAACCAATAGAACAGAGAACAAAAGGGTAAGTTTGAACCTAATTGGCTTGGACCATATGTCATCACAGCTGCTTTTGGTACAGGTGCATATTTACTGTCAGATCTAGATGGAGAATAGCTCCCTGATCCCATCAACATTTTGCACCTCAAGAAGTTCTACCCTTAATGCCCATTTCTGTCTGGGGGCATCCTTTGTACATATTTTATTGATCCTGAAAAAAATTCCAAAAAAATTCATATATGATGCTGAAAAAAATCCTAAAAAGCATATACAGTCCTGAAAAAATACAAAAAAATCAAAAAATGCAAACAATTCAAAAAAATAGAAAAAGTGCCCTGGTGAAAACCTGGAAGCAGGCACCTTAGTAGCAAAAATACAAAAAAAAGAAAAAATTGAAAAAATCTCCAAGTGGTGAAAACCTGGAAACAGGCGCTACTTGAGGCCTTTGCACTCCTATTTGTTAGCATGCGTCCTCGACACTGAACCTTTCTCCATCATACCTTGACCTCATTTGAGTTGGTTTGGAGTTGGTCTTTATCTTTGTCTAGGGGGCATAACTGTTAGCATTGGTTTTTTAGGTGCATTTGTCTCTTGGGGCATTTCATAACAGGTGTTTTTCAACACCACCCCAAACAATGTTTTTCAACACTACCCTTGCATCGAGTGTTTCTTAACACTTATTAGATGTCTTACCCAATAGTCCAAGTGTAATGTGACATTTCTCACTAAGCAAATGTGATACTCAGAGTTTGACTCTATGACCAACACACACACACACTTAAACAATCAACTCGCTTGAGATATGTTGACTTTATATTTTTCTTTGTGTGCTGTCTATGAGGATTTCTTTGATGAGTGGTCTCTCCCTGAGACATTTTCGATGATGCACAGCTAGAAGACTGAGGGTATGAGAACATGTTTTCTTTCTTTATCTGCTTATGGGTATATTTTTTTGATCCTAACTGTCATGAGCATTTATGTTGGTCTTACTTGACACTATGGATTGACAAGGTATTATCCTTGACTGTTTTGCGAGTGCATGCTCCTAGTTATCTTGACTTTCATGTGTCTTGATACAAGCATAATCTCGCCATATCAAACTTAGGTGATCTCACTACATTAGTCATCTTGACCTACATGTCTTTGATGCCTAGGTGAGATTCCCACATATCTATCTAATAAAGATCATATTCATATTCACATAGTCATACTAGTGTGCATTGTATGATCTTACGACGTTACCAATAACGCTCGATGATGATAATTAGACATCTATAGGTGTTGTGACCTTGCAAGTAAACCACTTTTCATAGTAGCTTGCATTCTTAGGTTCATCATAGTTTAGTTTTTGCATCTTGCATATGGAGAGAGCTCTCCTTTTCATCTTACGTGGACCTATCAGTCAACTGCACTTCTTCTCGATCATGTCTTTCACTCCTTGTCTTTTTCATCTCGAACCTGTTCCTATTCATCACAAGGGGTCAATCATATCCTCATATCTATATCACAACTGTCATTTTCAGAAACATGAGTCTATATCATACACACAAGAATCAAACATAAATCTATAAGAGAGAACATACATAAGCATGTACATTAACATTTTGAGCAAAATGACAAGACAATATACATAAACTGATACCTCCATCATAAGTGAGACATAAACACATGATATATCAAACATCTAGTAATCTCATATATACACCACTATCATGATACAATATATCGAACATCCAGTAATCTAACAACATCTAACCCTAAACCTAGGACTGACTACCACCCTCATGTCCTAGTGCTGGCAAAGGTGGTGCTGGATCCAGGACTACATCTGACCTACCCACTACTACAGAGTATGATGATGCTCTTTGATCCTCTAGGACTGCCTAAATGTAGAGGCCATAATAATATGCAGCTCACGCTGCCTCTCTTTGTCTCTCTGCCAGGGCAACCTGTAAGGCTCTCTCTCGCCGCTCTGTCTCTGCCCGCTGATCAGTGAGTTGTTGCTCTCTCACTGCTATAGTAATCCTAAGCTACAATATCTCAGCCTTGAGAGCCTGTATCCTCACTCTCAGATCATCCCCACCTGTAGGCTGATCCTATTGTGCCTCTACCTGTCGGTGAGCTGGTCTCGCCTCATCCTCCGGCGTCGCTGACCTCTGTCCTCGTGACCATTTCCAGCCACCTGATCTGGATCCCTCCCCTCTCTCCATCCTCCTCCCTCTCCCCCTCCCACCATCTCCTCCACCTCCTCCATCTCCTCCATCCCCCCTGTACTGGTACTTGTGCATCTGGTATCATGAATCGAGGGAATGACATCCTTCGCCGCTCTGCCCTATATGCTACATCAGCCCCTACATCTGCCACATCTGGGTGATACTCCTAGGGATCACTTCTGATACCAACTGTCTCTACAATCACCTGTTGGTAGTCTAACATGGGTAGCCACCCATGTCCCTCCTCATCCCTGGCTCTGGCATATGTAGTAGTCTCTGTCGAGACCCACTGCTACCTCCCAAACTGTCGCCATACCTGAGTGATGTAGAATCTCTTGACTATCTCTGCATGTCGACCTACCAGTGGCCGAGTGCATAGCATGTAACTCAACTCATCATCTGCATCTCCCCATGCCTCAACATCCCTGTATGGCCTCCATGTGAAAGAAGCCATCTCATCCAAGATCCTCTTGTAGTATGTCACATCCCCCGTATGAGCATGTGATATGAAACCCATATATCTGTATATATATGGGTATCTCCTCTCCCTCGGCTGAACCCTTGGGCGCATCACAGCAATGTGCTCCCATGCCCACACCTGTGCCAGGATGGCACCGCACACCCATGACCGGCTATCCCTATACACGATCTCATGTAGCTCGTGATACATCTCCACCAGAATGGCTAGTCCCCATGCCATCCGACGAGGTCTGCCTACCGAGTCCATCAGTAACTTAGCCCATCTGAGCGGGAATCCCTTCTAACTACGATCAGTCATCAGGATCTGTGAAATGATCGATGCCACAATACATGGCACTGAGAAATCTCTGCCAAAATCCTCTACCAGCCTCTCCCAGTTGACATGCCGATCAAGGATAGTCACGTCCTGGAACATCTCCTGGATCATCTGTCGCCCCTCGGTCACATCCTGATCATAGTATACCTGTGCCACCACACGAATCATGTTAGTTTTCATCATATGGAAATATTACACTTACATAATTTAAAAACATGATTATACTTACCGGCTCACCGTGACATGACACTCGTAGGATCCTATACACATCCTCTAGCGTGATGGATGCCTCACTTGTGGGAAGATGGAAGGTATTGTGCTCGCTATGCCATCTCTCGGCCAGTGCAGTCAACAACCCATGGTCAGCTCTGATGTCTGGGAATCTTAGTAAATACCTGAACCCCATGGTCCTAATGTCAGCACTGCCCGGATCATCTAGATCTTGGACACACCTCAGCCCAGTCACCTTCAGCGCTCTGATGATTAGTGCCGGAAAGACCTCCTGCAAGCCATTAAACCAAGCTAGTTGTTAGACCATATCATGATGGATGTCCCAAAATTAGTCTAACACATCTCTACAAATGTAAACTTGTCTAAACCCATGTCATTTTTGCTCACAAATACTTAAAAATTCAAATTTTCCCCTTAGGCGATACTGCTTTTTTTTGGAAGTATCGTGCGATACTTCTCCCTATAGTGGTGCGATATACTTTGGGTCGTGCAATACTTCACCCGGTATCGCGTGATATTTCACCCAATATCGTGCGATACTAGTGCCTATACTCACGCGATACTTTGGGGACCCGTGAAGTATCGCACGATATTTCTCCCCAAAGGGCGTGAAACTTCTAAAGTATCGTGCGATATCTCACCTAAACTAACAAATTTGAAAATTTAAAAATTTAAAAATGTGCTTAAAATGTATTAAATGGCTCAAAACAATGAGTTTTTTGAAAACGTACCGGGGCAGGATAGTGTGGTGGCCGGTTGTGCAACCGGGCACGCTCGAATCAATGCCTGTGGATGGGAACTCCTGCTTGCTGTGTCATTTTCTCTCTCAAAGCTCTCAAAATTCTCAAATTAATCAAAGACAAATGATTTTTGAAAATGACATTTTCACCCCTTTTATAGCATTTTGACCAAATTTCAAAACACCTCGAAATTGCGCAAAAATTGCACCCCTACCTAATTTCGACGTCTGGGATCTATTTTTGAACTCAAAATCAAAATCTGAGGTCATCTTGGTAGTCCAAATCATGTTCTTCTGCACAGTTGATTGACGTTTTGAGGCATAATTCTCTGATTTTCGATGGAATTTCTTCCCTCCATGTCTCTCACATTTTCTAGTCTTTCATTCGCTCTATTTTTAGTCTTCTATTTCTATTCTTCTACTTCCTCACTGGGGCATGTTTTCATTACCTAATGGTTAACCTATTGACCCTTACCTTCAATTGTGATTTCATTATGATTTGATCATCTTTATCAATTTTCTACTTCTCCTCTACCTGATTTCAATTTCGATTCCAAGGGGGTAGTACCTATGGGATTCTCATCCCTGATTTCTTTGATTTTTCTGATTCAGACATCTTTTGTGAGCTTTTGAGATTCTTATCTCTTACTTTGAATGTGATCCCGAATTGACCTCATGTTCAAAGGCCTTTGTTTATGTTTGTCCGGGTGTGATCCCGAATCGACCTCACATCTGAGTTGTTTTGTGATCCCAAATTGATATCACATTTCAATTCTTCTTTGACTGCATGTGTTCCCAAATCGATCACACATTAGTCAAAGAGGGGCAAATGTATGCACCCAAAAATGGTCACCTAGACTTTGGGCCCCATTTATTTGATTTATCAAACCTGAATTAGTTTTATCAATAATCAATATTTTCAACATTATCAATTTCCTTGATCAAATCCTAATTTTATCATTTATTTGATTATTTGCCTTGGGCTAACCATTTTATCCTAAGTTTTCATTTACTCAAAAGGAATATTTCCTCTCCTTTTATTAAATAAAAAAAGCCCCACCTTTTCTTCTTATCCTAAGTTGCACAAATAAAGCACTATTCTCATTTTATAAAAAAGGAGAGAAAGCACTTTTTGTCTCATATGGACATAAAGTCAACTCCTATTTTCTCATTGGAGGATACTTGTGCACACGGATCACTCCTCTTTTAAGCTTCACCGCCGATTAAGACTTTTGCCTCTTAATCTCAATGGTCCACTCCTTTGCATTTCTTATAAAAGGAAAGCTCTCTCCTTCATTTGCATCATCATGTTTTGAATACTAATCTTATGCTGCAGGAATTCTTGGAGACTTTTGCAAACCTCATTGTTCTTAGTCTTTCATTCTTGCATTTTAGCTTCATTTCATATCTTAGTTTCCTTTGATGTAATAGATTTAACTCACATAGCTTAATAAGAGGGATTTGTAACACTTGTTCTTTCCATTTCATAAGCTTAGTTGCATTGCATTTTCATTTTTCTAGACTAGTTTGCATTGTATTTTCATAGTGATTCTTGAGGATATTGGCACTCTTGCCCTTGTCCTCATTTGAATCTCTCGTTGTGTGGTTGACTAGCAAGGTCACAAGCTTGTAGCTCTAGCTGAGAGCAAATACATCATAGTCCCTTGCAACTCCATGCATAGAGAGCTATGAGCCACTTTGTGAGGCCTCATTCTTGAGCAACCTTGCATGTAATGGTTCATAAAAGTGCACCATTTTAGTGTGTACAGAATGCACCCTTTTTAACCTCCTATTGCTAAGCAAAAAAGGTATTCTTGATAAAAGATGACATGCTTTAAGCCCACAATTAAGGGTTTTTTTTAGCATGAACATACTTTTACAAATACAAGAAGAGGTTGTGATCAATGATACATGCCTCTTCCATAATAGATAATATTGAATAAAAACAAACAATTCTCTTTAAGAAAAGAATTTCATGTGATAAACAAATGCCACTACACTAAGGAAAGTGGATTCTTAGAAAGGGAAAGAAGAATATAAGACCTTTCCCCTTAAGGGTGAAGACAACGGAAAATATAACATATTATATATCCTAAGTGATAGATATGTTATAATAGACATGTACTTTCAAACAAGAATAAGTTGCAAAGAAGGATGTAAATATATTAAAAAAGAGAAGATCCTAATGTAAGACAAACACATCCATGCAAGACAGGATGTCATGTTATAAAAGAAACAATTCAACAAAGGGACAATGTATTTTTTTATTGATAATATAGAATCAACTGTTTACAAAATGTCTAGACACTAAAATGTCAATTAGCTATCAACATTAGATGCTTTTACATCCAAAAATCCTAAATACAGTATCTCTTAATCCATATTAACCAACTAAAGCCCAAAAATTTACAATATGAAAGCCAAAAAGATCTGTGATCATGGAACTATACATATGACTGGGATATCTATCATTCCCATCCCCTTTCCTGCAAGTCATCTGGATCAGAATTATGACTAGGTACCATGTCAGTACTCCATCCAGCATCTTTGTCTCGATCCTCTATATCATTCCATCCAGTGGGTCTGTCAATTTCCTTATCTACTCTAAGAATTGTCTATATAGATCTAAGAGCCTTCTTGATTGTTGTTGGCTGAAAGATTCACATTATCTTGTGTATTTCTACCTAGATTGACATTGTCGGTGCCTCTATTGTTGGTAATCAAATCAGGAGGTTCATTGTGAAAAGTAACTCTTTGGATGTCTCTTGGAAAAAGGATCATGGCCCCATCCTGCATAAGAGATTGGAATCTTTCTCTTAGTACTTGAATAATGGTTGTCACCTATGTCATTATAGAAAAATATGTGAGTTTTGGATTAAACTTAGTAAGATCTCACCTTCTTGCTCGATCTTTCTTTGTTTCCAAATAAGCCACAAAATTTTAGAAGTAGGAATTAACCAAAAGGCATTTAATTTACTATCAAAAGCATCCACATAACCAACAAGTATTTCATGCCAAGACAAACCAAGACTATCCCTCCATTTAAAATCTTTACCAAATAAAATAGACCAAATATTATATGCCCACTGACACTAAAAGATAAAATTCTCAAAAGATTCAACATAGTTACAAATAGAACAAAGGATGACCTTTTTGACATCTTGAGACACAACAGAACCAACAAAAAGTTTTTTCTACAAAAAAATCCACTTGAAACAAGCTTTTTTGGGCTCAACATGAGACTGCTATAACAACTCAAAGACAAAATTCCACTTATTTCCCGGCCAGTTCAAGCCTCAGGCTTGGTTAATTTCACCAAAGATACTCTTATCATTTTTAAGAGTTTGTAGATTTTCCTATAAGAAAAGTTATACAACTAAGTGCCATCATTCCATTTAATGTACCCCAAACTTTGAATAGAATCTATACACCATCCAGGAAACCAATTTCCAACAACCTTGGTAATGAGAGTCTATGTCTTTTTATGAGAAATAGGAATCTTAAATTTATTACTTAGCTCAGTCCAGGAGAAGATCCTGTTATCAACAACAATATCTTTAATAAAACAAATACCTTTACTGTGCCAAGCTTTAGCAGAGCAACATTGTGTGAGGGCTAAGGGCTTATTATTGAGATATATACCCCACCAAATTGACATATCCAGGACTGAAAAGGAAGGATTCCCCCCTACTGTATATCTAGGACAAAGGAATGACTTAACTTGTGTCCATGTCTTCCACATAGAATTGAAGATCTTAGTTCCAAAAACTCTCACATCAAAATCACCTAATAAAATATCATAAAAAGGTACACCTTTCCAAGCTTTCCATTTTTTAATAATAGATCTAGAAATATTATTTCTAATGAGGATTTTCCATGGTTCATCACCAGAGAGAGCTTTAATAATCCATTTTGATGCCAGGACCATGCCTTATTTTTTAGGATCTCTAATGCCAAGTCCTCCCTGGTTTCTTGGGGTACAACACCATTCCCATTTGACACAGTGCCTTTTTCTATTTCCAATACCATCTGACCACAAGACAACTCTAAGAATCTTTTCCAACTAGTTTGTTTGATAGTTAAAAAACATCCATGTTGAAGCATAGTATAGTGCATGAGAGGACAAGACCTTTTGAACCACCTGCATCCTGCCAACTAGGGATAACATATGAGTTTTCCATTTTATATTTTTCTTCTCAATTTTCTTGAAAATCTAGTTTCACATATCCTTAAGAGATGGATCTAGGGCAAAAGGAATCCCTAGGTATCAGACAATAACATTAGGACCAAACCATTGTCAACCTCTATTGCAAATCCACTATGGAGGATTGTCATTCCATCCTAGGATAACTAATTTGTGAGGGGATATCTTTTCCCAAGAGGCCTCATGGAATATTTGAATTCTACAAATAACATTATCAAAATTACCCTCAGAGAGTTCACAAAAAGAGAGGTGTCATCAATAAATTGTTCAATGAATAGATCATCCTTGTTTGCAAGTGAGATACCTTTAATAGGGGGACCAAATTTTGAAGCCTTCAGTATGTAAGATAAGGCATCAACAGAAATCACATATAGGGTAGGAGAAAGGGGGAAACCCTATCTAATAGATCTTCCAAGAGGGATAGGGTCATAGATTTATCCATTCACTTCTATAACTGTAGAAGAATCTCTTAACAAGATACTCACCCATTTGCAGAAAAAAGATGAAAAACCAAATTGCATTAACATGGCCAACACAAAATGCCATTCAATTCTATCATAGGTCTTCTCAAAATCTAGAAGAATCATAACAACCTTCTGATTATCTTCTTTAGCCCAATACATTACCTCCCAACTACTAATCAAATTTTCTAAGATGTACCTCCCTTTGATAAAACATGTCTATGTCACTGAGATGATCTCATTCAAGGTATCTAAGATTATTCTAGCCAATAGTTTAGCAATGATCTTGTATGACAAATTCAATAATGTAACAGGTCTCCAATTCTTAACTCGAGTTTTGTCTCCTTCTTTTGGCAGGAGCTTGATAAGACCTCTATTGACATTTTCCCCAAGAGTACCAACCTCAAAATCATACTCATATAATTCAAAGATCTTTATGGATAGCCACTCTCTATTGGTTTTATAGAATTCTATTGGGAGACCATCCAAACCAGGGGCTTTTCCATTAGCTAGGGACCTAATGGCATCTTCAATTTCTTGGATTGAGATTTCCTTTTCCAACATGTTGTTTTGGTCATTATTAATTTTCCTTGGAATGAATTTAAAATAGTATTCCATACATCTTTGTTTTCCCTCATTATGTTCAGTGGTGAAGAGGCTTATGTAAAAGTCTACAAAAGTTTCCATGATCTTTTGTTTGTGATTGCATAGTCCTTCCTCGGTCAGAATACCAGTAATTTATTCTCTACTTTGTTTGGCCCTTATAAGATTGAAGAAATAATTTGTCCCTCTATCCTCTTCCTTGATCCAGTTGGCTTTGGCCATAAATTTTGTATTTTTGAACTGATCTAAGGTACCCTTTAATATCTAATAACTTCCTTTCTAGCTCCACATCACCACCTTTATCTTGTAATTAGTACTCAATTTCCAAAAGTTTGGAGTTGAGAATCTTCTCTTGAAAATTCCTATATTTGGCTTCTTTAATACTAATGGTCTAGAAAATCCTTTTCCAAGATTCAACTAAATGATCCCATTTTTCTATTGGGGGGGATTTTGGTAACCGAAATTTAGAGAGAATGGAAACCATCCTTAGAGCTGCCAAGTTATCTTTATTTTGCAAAAGAGAGGTATTCAGTTTGAAAAGGTAGTTCTTGACATTGGTTCTAGACCAATCATCCTGACCTTGGAAGGAAATACATATTTTAATAGGGGAGTGATAAGACATGTTGGTAGGAGAGACAAAAACAAGATACTGCCCTTGGTCCTAATGAATAATAAGGTCCAACTTGTTGATGTATACCCTATCAAGATTGCAATAAATTCCATTTTTGGAAGACTGATTGTTGCACCAAGTAAACTGTATACCCTCCTAACTGCCTTTCATACTCTCCATTGGGTCAAATATGGAAAAGTGTCTCTTGAATCTAGCCCAAAAGAAGTATTCATTACCTTTCCACTTAAACTTATCTCCTCCCGACTTATCCGTAGAGCATTAAACCATGTTAAAATCTCCCATAAAGGTCATGTAGCAATAGGTAGGTTGATAATCAACCACTCACAAAGTTGATCTCTTTCCCTATAATCATTAGGAGCATAAATATTACAAACTCCAACTATATTGTCTTTGATCTTAAGAGTAATCCATAGGGCTCTATTGCATGGGGACGTTCCATGGGTGATAATTTTGTCACTCCGTGTGAGACTAATAAGTAAGGCTACCCATCCTTTCCCCTATCATGACCTGAATAAAATTAATTGGATTTATCCCCGATAAATTTTAATACATTAAAGGCTTGGTAACCTATGACTTTAATTTCTTGAAGGCATACAATGTCTTTGCCCACAAGATTATTGCACCATCTTAAGAGTAATCCATAGGGATCTATTGCATGGGGACGTTCCATGGGTGATAATTTTGTCACTCCATGTGAGACTAATAAGTAAGGCTACCCATCCTTTCCCCTATCATGACCTGAATAAAATAAATTGGATTTATCCCTGATAAATTTTAATACATTAAAGGCTTGGTAACTTGTGACTTTAATTTCTTGAAGGCATACTATGTCTTTGCCCACTAGATTATTGCACCATCTTCTAACTATGTATTTCCTATCAGGCATTTCCAACCCTCTTACATTCCAACTAGATATTTGTAGCTTCATCATTAATTAGATAGAGGGGTGGAAATATTTCACAATTTGGTAAAACAATCAGGAATCTCCTTCCCCTTAGTCTTGTTACCCCTATCAGTATTTTTAAGGCTATTTCTCCTCTCATAAGTTTTCCTTTTCTTCTTTATGCCAATGACTTCAGTGAAACCATCCTCAACCATTTCAACATCATTAATGCATTATTTGTCTGTCAGATCATCACTTCTTTTTGGTGAAGGAATGGGCACTGGTTCTTGATTAATGTGTCCTAAGGGGGGAACATTTGAGTTGATAGGGTTAGAGTCTTTAACACCCTTTTTGATCTTGGATAGAGAAATTTTTTGGACATTTTTGTGGCTAATGTTGTCTTAAATAGCTTTCTCTCTAGGGATAGGGACATATTGAGGTTGAACTAGGGTTTGGTCTTTATGACATGAAGATGAGAGATTAGCAGGTCTGACTTCATAATATTCCTCAAACAAGGGATTATTCAAAGAAACAAAATTGTCAGTCGGGGTGTCAACAATGTCAGTGCCTTGATTAGGAGTAGGAATACCCCCATTATTGTTTCTAGGGTGAAACTCTTTTTGAATATTTTTTAGAAAATAAGATTCCTTTTTATTATTTCCATTCATTTTACAATGAAATCATGCTCCAATGTCACCAACTCTAGAAATATCCCAATTGTAAACCTCATTATCAAAATTCAAAGAAATTTCATCTAGGAAAGAGACACCAGGTTCAAGAGCCAAAAGGATACGGGCATTGAGGTGAGGGAGAGTGATTCTAGCATTTTCAATTTGGAGAACCGACCTTAATGGCTTAAGGATTTGAGGTAAAAAAGGCCAAAATTCTGGTTGGACTCCTTTGAGTTCTACCCAAAAGGGAGAGGGTTGAGAGACAACATGTTCATGGTTTCCTTTTGGGAACCATTGAAGATCCCTAAACATGGTTTTCCCTACATTCCAAAAACTTTTATTCAACACTTTCTCCTACATTGCATGGTTTTTAAGAAACACCACAAAGAGCACTCTTTGAATCATATGACTGAATCTAACAATAAAACAAAGCTTTTTTCCCACACATTATTAAACCAGTCATCAAGAAATTTACGAGCATGAAGGAACTTTAAATCTATATAAACAAATAATAATGCAACATTCTTAAGCCTATTTTGCTCTTCTTTAATAGCAATGCACATGTCCTCAGTTGGTGACAAAGAAAGGGTACTACCAAGAGAAACTAGGACCTTACCTTCTCCTGCAGTGGATTCAAAGGAACTACTTGTACCATATCCCTCTCTTTGTCGATTTCCATTGGAGTTGGAAGGTTTTCTGGCTCCCCCACCTTTCTTCTCAAAGGCTTTCAAAATGGGTAGACTCCATAATTTGCATTGCATTACCATCTGTAACCACCAATTTATATGATGGATTTGCACCCTCCTAGAAATAAGTACCACTATTCTTCTCATTAAGAGGACCGACAAAATCTTGCCTATCCAAATCATGATCGAGCTCTTCCTCTGCCATGAGAAAAAGGAAGAGCACAAAACTCAACCGACTGATCCCTAAGCAACACACACCTGGGAGAAGAATGGCAGAAACATGAGAGCCCAAAAAAGATAAAAAATGAAGATAAAAATAATCATAAAACAATAATGACACAGAGAGCCTAAGACAATCAACACATGCAGACAATAAATCACAACACATGGCCAAGTACAGTCTACAAGAGGCATGTGAAATGAGGAGGAGTCCACTTGTAGACCACAAGTCCAATCAGCCTAATTAATTCCCAGTATAGGTTATCAGATAATGTATTTTTTGAATGGAAGAAACACCATAAAATCCCTAAGAGGAATATCATTTATAATAGACATGCTCTATGATGCATGAAAAAGATATTTAATAAAGAAGATGAATCCTTGTGTGAAACAAATAATTTATTATAAATGATGCAAGCCCATAAAGAGATAAATAACTCTTGTGAAAGGAGAAGGATTTATACAAACTTAGTTGAAATCCAATTACAAAAAGATATACACTTCCAAGCAAGAAAGAGGTTCTAAAGAATGATATCAATCCCCTAAAGAGAAAGATCCTTAACAAACAAGTCCATGCATGAGAGGACATCATAGTATAAAATTTTAACCAAGAAAGAGATAATGGATCCTTTAGAAGGAGAAATAAAGAAGACATAGAGAGAGAGAGAGAGAGAGAGAGAGAGAGAGATCCTGCCCACCAAGTGGAAGGACAAGGGAAATGACCTATTATGTTGGACAAAGACCATGCAAAAAAAAAACCCCAAATGATTTAATCTATTAATATTATATGACAGAGAATAGAATAATAGGAAAGAGAGATGTTAAGGTACATTTTTATATCAAGAAAAAATATAAGATCTGTTATTAAGAAAATTAAAGATCTATCCACTAAATCTTGAAAAAAATGTGTAAATTCAATACAATCAACAAAAGAATGTTTATTTCTATGATTAAATAGACATAAAAATTCACCGTTAATAGGTCTTTGATTCTTTTGAAAATATCTACAAAGAAAACAAATCTTAGTACCATATTTAAGTCTCCAAAATATTCTTTTAGCTAAAGCCAAATGATCATCAAAAGGAGGTGTGAAAACAAATGGTGTTGGTAAAAGAATGTATAGAGGAGGTTTTGGTTGTGATGAAGAAGGACTGGAAGAAGGTAAAGTGGTGGTTTTGAGGCATAAATCCTAAACCGCATCTAGTAACTTGTGTATGAGGATCTATAGGGATTTTATACCTTGTTCATTAATACCAAGACCTTGTACACTATAACCTTATTGAGTGTAATGTCATAAGACACATTGTAATTAGCCTTTAATATTGAGGGGGAAGGAAATTAATTATAATATTTATGTAAGTGTGTGGTATAAAGAGGAATAGGAATGAAAATGTTCTCTTTAGGGAGATTAGGATTCTTATCACTATTCCTGACTTCTTTGGGTGGAGAAGAAGAGGAAGGATCTTCATGTTGAATTAATGTTATTCTTGGAGATAAATCATCAAGAAAATACTTAACATAAATATTATGATGAATTCTTTGATAGAAGGAATATTGTTTAAGGTCATCTAAATAAATGCATAAACTAGCTTTCTTAAGACTATCTATTAAGGTGGGTTGAGGAGAGGAGGATCTAGGTCTCACTAAAATGGGATAATTGGGATCTTGATCTTTATCCTCATGATCAATATACACCATAGGAGTAGGATTAAGGTGGTTTATGCTAGTTTCATCTTTAGGTTCATCAACAAATACCCTTATCTAATCAAATATATTTCATGTTTTTTTGTTAAAAATTGAATGAGAAAACCACATGAAATATTTATAAAATTTATTAAGTGTACTGAGAATATGTTTGCATTGTTTTCATTGATGTCAAAACCTTGTACAAATTGTATGTTTGTACCAGGGAGTTATCTATTGGTTGTGCTTCAATATTGTGTAGTTTATATTCGATCTATACAGTGTGTTTTTGGTGATAGATTATTATGATAGATATCTTTGTTCTTGTTATTGAAATATATCTTTCTAGTACATCTATGATATTTAGTAATTGGAGTAGTATGAAGTTTTGGATGGATATACATGGTTATTGTGTTTCAGAGTTCTTCAAGGCATCCATGCTACCTAAACATTCATGTTGTATATCAAAAGTTTTTGATATGATAGTTGTATTTAGTTTCTAGATAGATTCTATTTGTCTCTATCCATCATTTGGTTTAGGATTTTTGTAGATCAAGTAATGGACTTGGTTGTAGCATTCCATCAATTCCAGAATTCATTTAGTTTTTGTTAATTGTGTTGTGAAATGTGTTCATCATATGTGTGACCTATCTTTAGGTCCTGTAGTAACATGGTATGAAGACCTCATATGTATGACCTATTTTAGGTCCAGTGCTAGCATGTTAAACTATATTGTAATATCATTTTTAATGAAATCCTACAAGTTTTATGGCTAGGCCAACATATGTATTGGATGTGTGTGTGTTTATATATAGATAGATAGATAGATAGATAGATAGATAGATAGATAGAGAGAGAGAGAGAGAGAGAGAGAGAGAGAGAGAGAGGAGAGAGAGAGAGAGAGAGAGAGAGAGAGAGAGAGAGAGAGAGAGAGGAGAGAGAGAGAGAGAGAGAGAGAGAGAGAGAGAGAGAGAGAGAGAGAGAGCAATCATTTTGTATCCAATGAATGTAAGTGTGAGAGAAAGCTAAAGGTGATGTGATGCAAGTATAATTATGTGAGTGGATATATGGTAGTAAGGTGTGTAAGCAAAAGTAAGTCATGTGAATGGTTTTTGTGATATCAAGAGGAGCTTTACATACATCATTGCAAAAGATTAGAATATGTTGGTAGAAGATCTTTAACCAGGTCTTATACTAATAGTGATTGTTGTTCAATACTAGATGTAACTCTTTAATGCATGTGCAGATGCAATTATACTAGTTCACATTTTGTCAGTAAGACATCTCCTTATAATACATATTTTATATCAAGCCAGTTAGCCCAACTAGGATTGAGCCTACACATAGTGAGAAAATCGACATTGAGACCCTTGTAAAAATCACCTTAACTGGTGTTAACTTTCATGAGAATTAGTTTCTTTGTGGTTTTTCCCATCTTGGCTTTCAATGTTATATCTAGTGTTATGGTGTTTGTTGTTCTTATTCTCTCAAGTTTTGGTCAGTTTTAATTATTTGTATGGTTTATGATTATACCGATTCAATCAAGTTTGTGAAGAGAATTTTGGAATAACTAATTCACTCCCCCCTCTCAGTTATTTGACCTGTTCAACAATTGGTATCAGAGCTTGTTCCATTACAGATATAGCTTAACCACTTGAGGGAGATCTAGGATGTTTGAACAGATGGAAGGAGAATACTATTCTGACGAGGATTGGTAAATCATGATGGGTGACATTTAGAACATTGAATTAGAGAATAACAATATGAAATAAAACATTAAGGAAGAAAATGTATGTATCTCAAAGAAAGACACAAGGAAGTAAGTTGGGAATTGAAGGAGTCAAAAGAAAAGGTGGAAAGTCTTGAAAAATACTTAAATGATTGCAAAAACACTAAAGAATTTCTCAAAGAAAATTTTAAGTGAAAGATGGAAGATTGGAAGAAGACTAAAGGAAATCTAAACGATACCATCAAATAGTAAATGCAGGAATAGAATAAAATTGATGAAAATGTCAAGGCCATTATCAAGTAGAAGACATATGAGAATGAGAAGTTGGATTGAGAATCAAGGAAGCTGAGATATGAAAAAAAGGTTTGTGAAAGTAGCACTATTTTGGATCAAATTTTAGCCCTATAGAAAGGACATAATGATAAGGAAGTATTAGGTTTCATTGGTGAGTGTTTAGATATGAAGAACAAAGAGAAAGAGAAGGAAGTTGAAGAAAAAGAAAAGTTCGAAGTAACAAGAAAGGTTAGAAATTAGGGAACATCTACAAGAAGACCTCTGGTAAGGCAACTGAATGCTCAATGGTACTTATCTTTTAACAATTATTGTTTCATATGCAATAATTTTGGCCAGAAGGCTATTAAATTCAAGATAAAGAAGGAACATAACATTCAATGCTTTAGTTGTCATAAGTTTGGTCATAAGGTAAATCAATGCAGAATTCAAGTATCTAATCCAGTTAAGAGAAATGGAATGAACAATATTTTTATGGAAATTACTATGCGTGTCATAAATATAGTCACAAGGTCAACCAATGTAAATCTAGAGTTCAATATGTGAGATTAAGACAATGGAATATCAATTGTTTCAAATGTGGTTAGACTAGTCATTATGCTAACTCTTAGAGATGTGGTTGTGCTTCGGTAAAGTCTAGGAATGATAAGAACATCATAGTTTCAAATGAATCTCAGAAGATAGTCATGGTATGGAAGAAGAAGGAAGCTTATAAAGAAAACTTTGTTGTACCAGATCTTGGAACTATCTCTTCTAATAACTAAGCCTAATTCTTTGGCTTAAGGGGAGTATTAAAATATTGTATATGTCACTTCCACTACTTAGATGTGATATCAACTGTAATTGTCATGTCTCTGGTGTGTTTGGGTATTAAATTATCATTGCATTTGTTTTGGTTTGATTGATGTGCACTATATGACTAGTTGTGTCAGTGATATAAGTTCTCAACATGAAAAGTAACCATAAGGAGTTAATGTTAAAAAGGTAATTTTTAAAATCATTTGCGAAGGAGAAATTGAGATTTTTCAAAGCTTTTAGGTGATTGGTGAATTTGTGCGAAGATGCAATCAAGAATGTTTATTCATGAACCTAGTGTTGCCATGTTAAAGCTTCTAGAAGGATTTGAATTCAAAGAATTTGATCATGGGAGAATCAGACAATTGGAAGTAGGGTTATTTGTAGAAGGGTTGTAGAGAGTTTGTGACCTAGGTCTAGATACTTGGGGAGAATTTCCCTAGTTTGCAAAAAATGAATCAATATTGTCTATTATGAGCTAGTTCAAGGATGGAAAATTGGTGTTAAACAAACCTTATGCTGTAATGAAAGAGGTTATTGAGGAGATCATTGGGTTGTGTAGTGTCAAATCTCTTCCTAGAAATAAGCCATTGAAATATATAGAGACTAGTGTGCCTTCTTGACTAACACACTTGTCAATCTAGTGGAAAGGTATGTTTCCTATGGAATCACATATAAAAATTTCTTTCAAAATTATGAAGGTGCTACATATGTTGTAGCTATTTATATAACACATAAAATGGTGAAGGAAAGCATGCAATTCAATTTATGTAGTTTTCTATTGGAAAATTTATTTGAAAATGTCAAGATGTCATTAGAAGGAGGTTATGCATTTTAGTTTGGATCTCTAGTCATGTGTTTTGTATTATAACTTCAAAGATCACTAATTGATAGAGAGGAAATTGAATTGAGATCTTGCATTCCTATCATAAAATGATTTACAAATATCTCGAGATGCTAGAAAATAAGGCAGATGTTTGTAAGGCATATTATATATCTTTATAGATGTGTATTTATTTTGGTATGATTTTGTCTAGTGTAGTACCTGATAGTGATGTTGAGGAGGGTTCCCCCTCCTATAAAAGAGAATTGGAGATTGTTATTGGGGGTTCTCCTCTAGAATAAAAAAGGAGAAAGATCGGTGAAAAAGGAAAAGAAATTGTTACCATTTTAGAAGAAGAAGAATAGAGTGAAAAAGAAGTAGAAGTGAAGGAAGAAGAGGAAATAGAAAAGGATGACGTTTCTTCATAAAAAAGCTATGTGGATTCTGATGTAGTGGAAACAATATTGGGAGAAGGAGAATTTGATAGGATTGGCGATATGTGGTCTAGTTTCCCTTTGGATAGCACAACTAAGATATAAATTATGCTAGTAAAGAATTTCATCAGTAAGAAAGTTGTTGTTTCTAATGTCTCGTATTTTCTACTAGATGATCTGGTAAAAATTATTGAGAATTGTATACACCTAAAAATGGTCATCTAGACTATTAGCCCCTTTTGCTAAATCATCAATTACTTGCTCTTGATCAAATCCTAGCTCTATCATTTATTCGATTATTTTCTATGGGCTAACCATTTTATCCTAAGTTTTTATTTATTTAAAAGGAATATTTCCTCCCCTTTTAATAAATAAAAATCCCCCACTTTTCCTCTTATCCTAAGTTGCACAAATAAAGCATTATTCTTATTTTATTAAAAGGGAAAAAACACTTTTTGTCTCATATGGACACAAAAGTCAACTCCTATTTTCCTATTGGAGGATACTTGTGCACATGGATTGCTCCTCTTTCAAGCTCCACCATTGATTAAATCTTTTTCCTCTTAATCTCCATGGTCCATTCCTTCTCATTTCCTTTAAAAGGAGAGCTCTCTTCTTCATTCTAGATCCTCAACTTTTTATGCTAATGTTATGCTGCAGGTTTTCTAGGTCATCTTGGAGCTTTTGAAGATTTGGAGCATTCTTGGCTTTTGCATCTACATGTTATCATAGTTTCACTTCTTGCATTATCATGGCATTCTTAGCTTAGATTTCCTTTATGCTTTAGATTAATTCATGTAGCTTAACTAGGAGGCTTTGTAATACTTGCATCTTTCATTTTCATAGCTTAGCTTGCATTTCCATTTCTAGCATAGCATTGCATTGCATTGCATTTGATTCTTGAGGATATTGGCATTCTTGCCCTTGTCTTCATTTGAATCTCTCATTGCATGGTTTACTAGCAAGGTTATTGGCTTAATAGCTCTAGCTGAGAGCATTCTTAAAAACCCTCACACTCCATGCCTAGGGAGCTATGGGTCAATTTTTGAGACCTCATTCTTGAGTGTTCTTGAATGTAATGATTCATAGAAGTGTGACACAATTATAGCACACAAGAATAGATTATTGTAGGATGGTGCAGACTGTAGGAAATTAAAAGAGGCAATTAAGAATAAATGTATGGATGTTACTCAAAGACCATCTAGGTTGATAGGTGAAACAAAAGATTATATTAAAGAGATTTTTGATATTTATCGGTATTGTCTCTAATGGCCTTCTATGGTTGATAATTTTAGAGGAAGGATTGAGGTCATTGAATCAGAGTTAGATGAATCAGGTAAGAGTTATGATTGCTTAAAAGATAAAGGAGGAAAACAGAGGATCAGAGTTGGTCAGATTCAAGATGAGATGTTGCGTGTACAAAGATAAAGAGAGGATTTAGTGAAAACTTTATGGTTGGTGAAGGATTTGGTTGAGGTCGAGTTAGAACATCTTTCCATAATTATTTCTGATGCAGAGGATTATGTATGTTGGTTTCGGTCCTTAGATTAGACTTCATCATTTAACATGTTGGTGCATCATGACAGTCTATGTGCTCAGTTAAGTTCAACTATGGACGAGTGGAAGATGAATCTTCTCATTATCAAAGAAAGGTACAAAAAAGTTTTTATTGTAAATTATGTTGTTCTTATTTGATTACTTTTTGTGTGGTAATTTTTCACTATGCCAACAAGGAGGAGAGAAAATCTAGGAAAGAAAAATTGAAATGCAATATCTAACTCAGGGAGAGTTTTTGGAGTTTTCATGTTTTGGCTATTTTTGGAGTTTTTCTATTTTTTTTGTTTTGTCATCGATGTGAAAGGGGGATATTGTTGAGTGTATTGAGAAGATGTTGGCATTGTTGTCATTGATGTCACAAAACCTTGTACTATTTGTATGTATGTACTGGTTAGTTATTCGTTGGTTGTGCTTTAGTATTGTGCAGTTTGACTTTAGTCTATATAGTTTATTTTTGGTAATGGATTATCATGGTGGATATCTTTGTTCCTATTATTGAAATATATCTTTCTAGTACATCTATAATATTTGGTAATTAGAGTAGTATGAAGTTTTGGATGGATATGTATGACTGTTATGTTTCAAATTTCTTTCGAGTATCTATGCTACCTAGACATTCATGTAGTATATCAAAAAAATTTGACATGACAGTTGTATTATGTTTCTAGGCAAGTTCTATCTGGCTCTATCCATCAGTTGGTTCAAAAATTTTGTAGATCTAGTTATGGAATTGGTTGTAGCATTCCATTAGTTCCAGAATATATTCAATTTTTGGTAATTGTGTTGTGAAACACACTCATCATATGTGTGACCTATCTTTAGGTCTTGTGGTAATGTGGTATGAAGAACTCATATGTATGATCTATTTTAGGTCCAGTGCCAACATGTTAAACTATATTGTAATATCCTTTGTAATGAAAGTGAACATATTTTTTGGCTAGGTTAACGTATGTATTAGATGTGTGTGTGTGGAAATAATTTTGTATCCGATATTGAATATAAGTGTGAGAGAAAGTTGAAGGTTGTGTAATGCAAATATTTTATTGAGTGGATATCTTATAGTAAGGTGTGTAAGTAGAAGTATGTTGTGCGAAGGGTTAATGTGATATCAAGAGAAGCTTTACATACACTGTTGTAGAAGATTGGAATATGCTACCAAAAGATCTGTAACTGGATCTATTACTAATGGTGATTATTATGCTACTAGCTGGAACTGTTTCATGCATGTATAGATGCAATTATATTAGTTCACATTTAGTAGTAAGAAATATCTTTGTAATACATCTATTGTATCAAGAAAGTTAGCCCATCCGACAATGAACCTACACGTAGTGAGAAAACCGACAATGAGCCCCTTGTAAAAATTACCTTAATTGATATCACCTTAACCAGTGTTTACTTTCATGAGAATTAGTTTCTCTATTTTTTTTCCCATCTCATTTTTCCACATTATATATGGTGTTATGGTGTTTTATGTTCTTTTTCTCTCAATTTTTTTCCATTCTTAATTATCTATATGGTTTATGATTATACCAGTTCAATCTAGTTTGTGAAAAGAGTTTTGGAATAACTGATTCACCCCCCTCTCCCTCTCTTTGTTATTTGGCTTGTTCATCAAAAGTCTTAAAACATGCCTTATAAGGAAGAAAAATATTTTAAAATCTCATAATACCATATGAAAAGGCACAATAAAGGAACATAAACATCATTAAATGCAAGGGTGTATTTGTCACTCCATATGATTGATAAATAGAAGTAAGGAGAAATGTAACAACATAAGTTATCACACACCAATCTAAGTTAGTAAATTCCATGATAAAAATTACCCAAATTAGATCCAAGCACACAAAAAGGTCTAACACCAAAATCAAAATGGAAATGTCGTGCATTGGATTCCCCAAAAATGTATCATAAGAAAAGGTTAGCAACATGGATTATTCCCCTTTTCCTAATGCACAATTAGAAGGAAGATGTCTCAATAGGCTCAAGTAGGACTTAATATCTAAGTGGGACAATTATCCTTCACTAATTGATGGGCTGTAAAGATATGGATGATTATGATGATATAAAATAGAAGGCTAAAAAAGAAAATATAGATAGTTTTAAAAAGGACATATTGACAAAAAATAGAAAATAAGTTATAATGACCTAAAATAGGGACCCAAGAACTATACCAACCTATAATTTGAATTTGAAGGTAATCTGTCAGGTACAAAACACCTAGTGTGTGTTTATTCCTAGGAATAAGATACCTAGGGAATTTAGTACATATGTGTTTTTTCTGAATCCAATCAAATTCTTCCTGATAATCATGTGCTTGCTAGATAAAATCCTGACAATTGTGACACTTGTACGTACACATAGAAAAATAAGGAAGCAGGTTGGATAGAAGGGTTTGCCTTAGTCAAAACCCTGTTTGGAATCAACCTTGAAACGACATGAAAGAAATGAAATCATGTTGTAATATAACAAAGGCTAGACATTAAAAATATAATATATTATACCTTGGAAATACAAGTGCTTCTTTTAATACGATCAAATATGTTGATGAAATAGATTTGACTTAACAAAAAACACAAAAGGAAATTATGAAATAAAAAACCTTATATGATGGATGTTGTAGTTTTTCGTAATGCTTGATTGAGAAGAAGAAAGAAGATGTAGATGTGAATGTATATCCTTCCTTGATATAACACTCCTTTTCTAGGCCTTCAATGAGGGAAAGAAGCTTGATCCATGGAGAATATCACCTTGAATTATTGAGAAGAAGTCTAGATCTTGAATGCTTGAATGCTCGCCTTGAAACCTTGAACTTGAATGCTTGCACTTGACAATAATGAATGGTTGATAATAATTTTGTATTATAGATATAAAATGGGAGAGATAGTGTGCTTATATACCTCTCACAACATCTTAGGGGTTAAAACTCAAGTAGGCCGATTGTAAGTCTAAATATTTCACCAAATCACTAAGACAGGTCCCCAATTCCAATTTGGGCCTAATCTTCAAGGAAAAAATGCCCAGAGATTTTTTTCCTAGGAACATAATGCCCTAGGCATTATGTTTCACCCAATTATAACTCATATTGATAGCATAAGTCCCAAACAATTAGGAGATGCTAGATTATAGATTCCAGGAAGTTCTAAGATTGAGATAGAACACGAAGGCCAGAAATGGTAACATAGGGCCTAGGTAATGAAACAAATTATGGTATTGGTGGAAAACATAGAGGAGCATAGTTATAAATAAGGGTTTACCTCGATTTTAAATAAGATTGAAATGATAGAGGAATTATATTTGAATTTAGATATGCATTAAGTGCCATATGAAGTCCTACTATGAAAACACACTAAGAGAGTGCTAAACAATCATGAAATTGTACACACATGTTAGGTTATTACAATTTAAAATGGCACAATTACTTACTTGATTCCTATCTTTATTACTACCAATTTAGTTTGGACTATAGTTATCACAATTGCAAAATAATTTTATAGTGTAATTGATTTATGTGAGTTGCACACACCCTATGTATTTTAGTATTTGCTTTTAATTGAAATGAATGTGATCCATTGTACATAGGTACCCCACTAGATTTCATCATATCATGTCAATTTAAATTCCTTTTTCATACAACATATAAGAGTGATTATAAGAATTTTTGATAATATTATATTCTCTTATGATTGTTGTCTTATCTCATACCCTCTTCATAACCTAAATTGTAGCTCAAATAATCCATAACATAATGTCCTAATCATAACCAGGGTATATCAAGGTCATATCTTATGTTTTGTATGAACTTATACCACATAAAATGCAACCTCGGTCTGCTTAATCCCATCCTATTGATTCTCCTTTGTGCACTATTATTTTGATAGAATATTGAATTCACTATAGCTTATCAATGCTTTGGAATTTATTTAAAATAAAAGAGAAAGTTAAAAAATAGAATGAAAAATAAAAATAGAGATTTAAACACAAAATATTAAATAAAATTTAGTAGTGATTTCTCATAAATGGCTATGTCCACTCTTCAAGCAAGACAATAACTTTTTTCACTTGCTCAACATATTACAACTAATCTACACACTTATTTATAATAATGTTTAGCTCTTCAAATATGAAGAGACATTAATGAAATGAATAATCAAAACAATTGAAAGATCATGTTTGGTAGACTTCACATTCTCAAAAACTTTTAGCAAACCATTCTATCACAAGGTTCTGACACTGAATCACTGATATTCATTTGAAAGCTTGAAAGCCTTTTCAACAAAGCTTGATTATCTAATCCTTAGATAAAAGAAAACCACCGTATGTTGATAGATTGAAAATTTATTTCTTATCAAGTTTTATTAAAAATTAAAAACAAATTCCTCCATGTACAACCACCCTATGATATTGGTAATTATGATTATTCCTTTCATGTATATTTAACTCAATATGAATTTATCTCCTCAAATTGTTTTACATTGAAAAATTCTCTTGACATAATTGATTTTGGTAAATTGTAATTTATTGTAGTTGTCAATAGCTTAACAAAGGATATTAAAGAAAACTTAATACAAATTTGTTTTTAATTGATTATTAATACAATTTGTGTTAATATATTTTTCTTGTCCTTAAGAATATTTGATATATTTGTTTATTTTTCTTTAGGAGAAAGGATTGAGGTAGTTGTGAAACATGTGGACTGAAATGAAATTTTCTACCTAGATTAAAGAAGATTTACTTCAACTTTATAATAGTAATTTTTGAGACCATGAAATTGATTTATTTATAGTTGAGGTCATATTAAATATTTAAATGTCTTTGGATTAAAAGAGGATGGCTCTAAGTGACTAGATTAAAGAATTTCAAGAAATCGTATAAAATAATAAATTATTTTCAATATGCTAGGGAATTTTTGTAACTTATTTTATATAATTGCTTGGAGTAGTGTAAGATGGAAATATATTGAAGAAGGTTTTTATCTTAAGGTTGTGTTATTAATAAGAATTTTATGTCAAGATTGAAGGTTGATCTAATATGTGCACATAGGCAGTTTTTGAAGCACATATTATTTTCTATGAAGGGAGTGACTACCTTTCTCTTACATTTGATATAGAACCATAATGTGGGAAGTGTTGTTTTTATTTCTTCTAATGTTTGCTTGCAAGTTATGGTCATGTGTCAAATATGGGTATACGTGGAAGGATAGGTTTTTGTTTTTACCCTATCTTCTAGGTATCTATAAAAAGATATTTGGCCAAATCCATTTTGCATTCATTTGATACTATGTGAATGCATATTATTTTTAGCCCCTACCATATCTTTGTGTAGATGCTACATTTTCATAAGTGAAATGTTCAATAGGGCACAATGTTGCACCAAATTTCATCCTACTTGTCATGTTAGGCACCTCATGCAGGATTGGGAACTCTACTTTTCATGTTGAGCACTAGGGAAACTAATGCTTCATGGTTGGGCATAAAAATGCCTAGACCCTGTTCTTGTATCAAGAATAGAATATGGAGAGTATTCCAAAACTTAAGGAGATGAAATGGTTGATGTAGTACCATTTTATCATGTATTTAATACAATCAACCTATTGTTCATCTATATTTATCATTATTCATTTGATGCATCTACCTTTTGGTTAAAATTAATGTATATTCATGATATATTATATCTAACTAAAATAAAAATATTGTAAAATTATCTTTGATGCATTTTTATTTATTTAAATTATGGAAGTTATGAGTTATTTTTAGAAATTTTGTCTTATGTGGATTTGCATCTTTACACCAAAGCCTCTGGAAGATTCACCACTTAAAATTTAACTCACTTTCTCTTCAAAAAAAATTCTTTATTATATATTTTTTCTTGGGAACCTTCACTTATGTCAGTATCTCTTTTCCCTTTTCTTCCTTTTCTTGACTCTTAACCCTAGTATTCTCTTCACCATGTTGCTTCTTTGGACTTCTATTTTTATTAGGAGTTTCCTCAACTTATTTATTCTTATCCTATATAATCTCATTAGTAATTTTCTCAAGTATGTCATTTTTTCCAACTTCCAAAACATACATGTCTTCCAATATGTGTTCTTCTTTATTCAAACTAGTATTTATCTTCCATGGAAGAGAAGAGACAGTTTCCTTTAGTTTTTCTACACCCAAGCCTTTAACAACACTCACCTAGACATTCAAAATTCTTTTTGTAGAAACATTTTCAACAGGTGTATTATCCTCTAGAAGAAAGGAACACATTAATTGCACAACTTTATCTACAACTTATTTTGTAATATCCTCTATTTGTTTCACCAGGTGTTTCCAATCCTTTGGATTCTTACCCATGATAATACTTACTCTTTATTTTATTCTGAATTGACTGCCAAGTATCTATTTTATCTTTACTTTGTCTTCCTTAGACCATGACTTACATATTTTCATCAAAACTTGTGATTTGAGATTGGATTCCTTATTAAATTCATCCTTTCTTCTCTTAGTTAGAGCATCTCTCAATCCTTCATATAGTTTATCCTAAATATCATCTAGACTCATATTGTAAACAATAATATGTCAAACTATTCATTTATATAGTTATCTTTCCATATGTAGTATCATCGTTATATAACCCCATAAGCATCTCTAGAATGTTGTGCACACTAATCACATTCACAAAATTATTCAAGTCCATGGGTTGATACCTCATACCAACCAAAGGTACTTATCCCTTCTTCTTCATCCTTAACAATATTTATTGGTATATGTATTTGTATTCTTAACCAATCCTCATCATCACTACTACTAGTTCCATGAAACTTTTCAATTTTAGGCTTTTAAATAGCCTTTCCCTTAGTAACATTATGCGTATTCTATATTTTCTCTACTTACTACACCTTTGACAGGGGTTCCAAAGGAACCAATTTTCACAAGAGGACTAGAGGTAGAAGGAGATATTTTTGTTCTTCTTTCGGGGGTACTAGAGGTACCTTCTTTGGGTAAGGAAAATTTAAAATTCTTTGCAACCATATTCACCCTAATTTTAGTAAATATATTCTCCATCCTCTTTTTCTGACTCTTCTTAAATGTTTTCAAAATTATGTTGTTTAGTAGCTCCGCTACAATACCAAATCTATTTTCTTCTAGACTAATTGAAATATCCAATAGTGTTTTGATATTATTTTTTACATATACCTCATAGGTCTTATAGGGAAGTTCCAAAATCCATCCAACCCTAGGTTGAGCTATCTCTATGAAATAATTATCTCTACTAACTAGAAAAGTAATATCATATTTATATTTTCTAACTAAAGACTTGAGGACCTTGTCCCTTTTTTGGACTTTCTCTTGAAAATCCTTGAGCCAACCCCATAAAAATTTTCTATATACATTATCATCATTACTGATACTCTTAATATACCCTCTAATTTGAAGAGAAATCGAGGAAGGCTTTCCCATACCTTATCCTTTATACTAGGAAGTTTATTCATGAAGAAAAATGCTAGATAGATTATAAGGGATCGATATATTAATTAGTGATATTTTGTCCCTTATTCTCTTCAAATTTTCCATTAATTATTTTTAGGTAATCTCATAGAGATCAAAGTCTTTCTCTACTTACCATCATCTGATGATGAGCATATATTGCAATCATAGTTGTGAAACCCTTCAAATTCTAAAAATAAATTTTGTAGCTTATACCCATTGCAGAAAATGTGATCCCTAGATTAATTATATTTTTTATAGCCATTTATCATTTTTCATATTTGTCACCAATAAAATCTTTGACTACATCAATATTCACATTCCTTGGAGAGAAAAAGAAGCCAATAGAACACATATGATTAAAATCATAATAGCATCCTTAATTATCTTGTACAACTTGTCTCGATACATTATGTCTTCATGAATTATGCTTATAATTATTCAAATCCAATTGTATTCATTTGAGAAATCAAGAAAATCCTTCCAAATGTTGAGCCCAAATTATGGAATAAGATGATACTTAGGTTTGTATGTTGATAAACCATCTTCCACTAATTTCTTTCACACATCTTCAAACTTAGAGTGCCTTATCTTAGTTAAGAGAACATGTATGTAATCCCTTATATCTCCCACATAAACAACATCCAATGAGATATTATAAAACACACCATCAAGATCTATCTTGACTGTCACATATGAGTATAGGTTGTGGCTTGAGTTCAGTCTCAACTGTGATAGGGGTAGCCATGACAATAATTGTAAAGCTCCACCAAGAAACCCTTAGAACAATAGGGTAAAGCATGAACTAATAATATTTTTCTTGCAATTACATGCTCATTAATTATAAAAGTGCATCTTGTGGTTAATAGGAGTTGTGCTAGGGTATTTAAAAGTGGAAAAAGGTGAGATGTTTGATAAAATATGTGTGTAGAAGAAGAAAAAATTGGTGCAGTATAGCAGAAGAATTAGAGGAAGAGCGAGATGATAGAATTGAAGGCAAGAGGAGTGAATAGTTAGGAAGTGACCATGAATGGAGGCAACAACTTTAATAGAAACAAATAAACAACAAAAAGGTTTTAAAGGCTCTATGAAGAAAGAAAGGATTTATGACTTGGTGAAATATAAAGATGAAACAATTATCAATGCCATTCCGGAGCTATTAGGAGAACAATTTATGGAGATAAAAAATAAATGGAGGGTGAATGTAGATGTCATCTCCATGGTGGTGGCATGGGGGTTGGAGCTAGGGGAGAACACAAAGAAAGTTGAAAGGTTTTTAAAACCCTATTTGCGAAAGATATGCTATTGGGTTTGGAGTCCATTATAGAATGGGCAAACCGTGGAGTTGGGTTTAATTTTTAATAATGCTTTAAAGATGAGGATGAATCTAAGATGTTTGGATGTGTGCCCTTTGTTTGTTGGTTTGGTAAACTAGACAGGAGGGATTATAGAAGGAAGGTGGTTGCCACTTGGGTTAAGTTGAAAGGAGCAATAAGAGATTATGGGGAGGAACATGAAGCTAAAGTGCAGGAGTTTCTAGTTAGGGTGTGAGTTTCCAGTTAGGGTGTCGATGAGGAGAATAGGCAAGAGAAACAAAGGAAATGGAATCAATAATGCAGTGTGAAATGGATAATGACAATGGTTTTTGCAATTTTGAATAGAATATTTGAATGTGGTTATGGGCTTTTTGTGTTTTGTCTAGAAAGCCATGTTTTGAAGGATGATCTCAATGATCTAAACAAACAAAAATGGGATAAATGGATGTGAAAGCTCAAGGATTGAAGCTACAGAGTTACAAGGACAAGGATGAAGTGTTGAGGAGGGTTCAAAATATAATGTTATGATTTAATGTCCAGTAATTCATTGTAATGAAATTATTTGGCGTAACAAGGGCCCTGTTGTTATGAAGTTTTATTATAATTTTAGATTGTAAAGGTAGGGAAAGGTAGATGTTTGAATATTGTAAAGATACATAGTATGGTATCTTGGTAGATGTTCCAAGAAAGGGTTTAGTAATGGTGGATAAATGATGTCTAGAATATGAAGCTTATATGTACTCTTTCTTTATTAATAAAATATTATATTGTTACTAATCAATTTTTTTTCTATAAAAGTGCATCAACATAAAATAGACAATGATCATCACACAATCGTGCATAAGAGGAAGTCATACAATCACTTCCAAGGGTTCCATGACAACCCAAAAAGATATCGCAAAATGGATACACATGTTCTCACAATGTCTCACCATAGTCTAGACAACATACAATGAATTACAAGAGACCCATTTAGACCATCATCCAAGATTGTCAATTGAGATTGTAATCACCTAAAAATGGTCACCTAAACCATAAGTCCCTAATCTCAACTATTCATAAAAAAAACTCTAATTTTGATGAAATTTCCCAAGTCCTAATATAAGGCAATCCAATTCATCAATTTGATCTGACATATATTCCATATGATTGTTGCACTTGATCCTAATTCATTGATTAATTCCTAAAGTCTTAAGGTTATTGGCAATTAAATCAATCTTATATCATTTATTTAATTAATATTTTAAGATGTTGATTAAATAAATACACAATTGTCAATTAATCATAAAAAGGAGTTAAAATTAATTATATTATCATGTTTTGAGGAAAATGCATTAAATTTTTTTAATAAATCAAAAAATACATTTATATCATCATCCTCTAGTTAACTGAATTACATTTTGGAAACACTTTAGTTAACCAAATTTCATTTTGGAAACAAATTAGTTAACTGGAAAACCAATCCAGTTGACTTGTTTGTTAATTTGGAATATTCCACAATGACTGATGCACCTTTGGAGTTAATTGATTCTCCAAAACAATCTCCACCATTCATCTCTGATTGATCTCAATCGTTCATCCTCGAAGGGATTTCTATATAAACATGCTTCATTTCTTCACAAAGCACCCCAAATTTTGAATTAGAGTTATGTTGTTGTGTTAAATTCATATCTATTTGCACATTTTATATTTGATTACCAATTGTTTATTTATTTTGTTAATTTAGCACATATAGCTTCATTATTACATTAAACTAAGATAGGAACACTTCATTTTTTCTTAATTGGATTAACTCTTTGCTAATTAGATTGATCTTGCATTTGCATATAGTTGCATTAAAAATGCTTCATTTAGATTGTGTTGTGGTCATTGAGTTTGCAATGATATGAGAGAAAGCTCATACTTAGATCTATTAGAAGGCAATGAGACGCCTTATTTAGTCTTAGTTTAGATCAATTTTCTTTCATTAATTTAGATTAACTATTTAAGGATTCATTGAAATGTTGTGTTAGATCAGATTGCACATTTTCACACACACATTTCTAGCACCCACCATGGGGCAAAAAAATCAATTTTCTGTCTTCATATTTATCTTCTTTTTTTTCGCAAAAAATTGAGGTTCTATCTGTACTCTGGTCATGTCTTCTCGTATGAGCATTCTCACAAGCTAGTATGAGTCTAGACTGAAACTCGTATCAGAAGCAAGAGATTCTCATACTGGACCCTATAGATTCTCATAGTAGAATTTGGTCTAGTACTTCACTTTTTGTTATAGATTCCTGACATTTTGGTCATACTTTGGCTTTGTTTTCTCATACGAGCATCCTCATGGGACAATACGAGTCAGAATAGTCACTCGTATTAGAATACAAGGATACTCATATTGAACACAATATATTATCATACGAGTCTATTTCAATCTTTTTTTGAAAAGCAGCAAGGGTTCTTCTTAGATTTTTGGATTTATGCAACTAGTTTCTTTGGCTAAGTCTAACAAAATAGTATCTTGTTCTATTTTTGTGTTTTATTGGCAGCCTAACAATTTCATGCAAGATGTTTGAGTTGAAGATGTTAACATAATATCTAAATATTTTTGCAGGATGCATTTCAAATAGTACAAAAGGAAACTATTGATGAGTTTGATGTAGGTTGCCTATGATGAAATCAACTAAACATTATGTTTTCTTTAATGTTTTTAGGAACCTCGCATGCTAGAATTTTTAAAATGAATAATTACTTAATGTGCTTGTGAGTGGTGAAAAGGATAGGAGACTATGCTCTTTTCCCTTTAAGGGAAAATCAGAAATCCAGACCCTTATAACTATTCTTTTTATTTATTGCAATGCTTTAGATGGGTCTATCCAAGTGGGAAAAAGTACTCACCCTTGGAGAACGAACCACATGAGCATGAGGTGTAAGTCACACCACTCCAACTCATGTTAAACAAATTGTATTTTTGAGGCCAAAGCCTCAAAAGCCAAATTTCATTTGAGCTTATACACGGCTCTTACCTAACTACATAATAGGGTCTTAGGGTCTAAATCACATTTATGTGACTATTGGTGCAAAGGTTCTTTATGGGGATATATGCCTAAATTATGCTTACGCAGACACAAAGAGTGAGTTCGAACAGGAGACCCTTACTAAAATCCATAGAGTAGTAGCCATCTGGTTCACCCCTGAAAGTGGGATAATCCAAGTGCAAGGGAGATAGTAACTCCCCCAAGATACTCATCATATTGTGCCCCCATTAGCATGTTGGATTTGGATAATATGGCATTAAGAGATCCATTGTGTGTTCTCCAGTGGCCATATTCTAATTAGCTATTAGGTGTGTACCTAAGTTTACAAGCAAGGATTTTCTCTCTCAACCAATTTGACTATAGGGATTAGGAATTGCTACTTTTTCTACATGTGTTTGATGTGTTTGTAAACCTTGAAACCTTTGACATTGAGACTTCCCAAACAAACACACATCACCAAAAATAAGAGAATGATCTTACCAAATGCTTCACAAAATATTCTAAAACCCTGTTGGTTTGCTTTCAGATACCCAGTTTAGAGTTGTCCCACGTTCTACAGATATACCTTGGATATTGTGAGCTTGTCTTAATCAACCATAATCTTTTCTCACTTAGAGTTACACTATAGTGAGTTCAATATTTTTGACCATGTCCTTTGATTAGTCCCATCACTGGCATCTTTGATCACCCTTATCAACTGTCTCTTTTGAGTTGTGAGTGCATCATCATCTAGGGTCCTTAACCTTGCCTCAGATATGAGTCATTTGTACCTCCTTCTTAAGAGGAAATTATCTTGTTTCCATCACCATCTACCTAAGACTTGTTCAAACATGATTGTTCTTGCTTTAACACCTTTCTAATGACCAAGTTGAGTTATGACTGTCCAGACTAGAATCTCTTCTAGACGATATCTAGGAGAGGAAGAGAGACCCTTTTCATTTGAAGACAACCCTCTTTTTAGAGAACAACTAGAAAACTATAGAAGATTGACCCATCACCAAGATGGGTCCTCTAACCCCAATATGTCTAGAAGAGGAAAATGACAAATAGTTTCGACATACCATTCGTAGTGTCAATGCTCATGACACCAATAATAATAGTTCTTCTAGTGAATCAAAGCCTGATGAGGCTATCATTGCTAGGTGTAAGGATGGAAAAGAATTCCTCAAGATGATGAAAGTCATCATGGATCGAGAGAAAGAACAATAATTTATTGAGCTAGCAAAGCAAGGAGCACAACTTCCTCCTCAATATAAAGCTGAGGATGTCATTTTCCAAGGAGGAAGAAATTCCTTTAACACTAGTAACCAAAAAACTGCAAGCCATGCAAGAAGAATGGTAGGAGATGAAGAAGAGTCAAGAGAAACCAATCATGAAGTATTCTATAGACTCTATTTTCCCATTCCCCTTTGATAAGGACTTGTACTTACGTCTATTCTCGCGTGGAGTGGAGATCCCAAAATTTGACAAGTACCTTGGGAATTCTAACCCTCAAGATCATGTCCAGGAATTCTATGCCCAATGTATGGAATCTATGCATGAGAAAACATATCTTATGCATCTATTCCCTTGGAGTTTAGGTGGTCAAGCCATCAAATGGTTCTCAAAGTTACCCACTGGCATATATTTTTTTGATGAACTCGTCAAGAGATTTCTGCAACACTATTCCTATAACATCCAACATCTCATAACAATAATAGATCTGTGCAATACAAAGCAACAAATAGGAGAATCCTTTTTGACATTTCTCCAGCAATGGAGGAAAGTCTTTTCTCGATATCCACGTCTCATTCCTGAGATAAAAAATATGGATATATTCATCAGTGCACTGATCCCAGAGTTGAGTTTTCCTATTTAGTTGCAAGATCCAAACACCTTCGATAGGTTAGTGAAGAATGCACTAAAAATAGAAGATGTGCTTGTCAAAAAGAGTGAAATCACCCTTTACAAAGAGAACAAGTATAATTCTAGTTCTAAGGACAAGAACAAATACTAGAATAAGAACAAAAATATGGTAAATGATGGGGTGGTTGACCAAGTTTCTCCCCAACCAAAACCATTAGTTTTTAATATAACAAGTGGCACCAAGGCCCTTAAATCTATTGAGACTACCACCAAAGCTCCTTCCAAAGGAACACACAATCTTCTAAAATATAAACCCTAGGCTAAGACTAAGCACAACTTCACTCCCCTAGAAGAATCATATGGATTGACACTCAAGACTCTCTTGGAAAATTGACTGATCACATTGTCATATAAATCTAGGCCATATGAGTCGGAGGTGAAACCAAAATGGTGGAATGACAATGACTACTATGACTTCCATAGAAATAAGGGACATAAGACTAAAAATTGTATGAGACTCAAGCATGAGATCCAGGATCTCATTGATAATGAAGTGATTGTGGTTGACAATCACACTACAAACACATATCACAACACATTCAAGGACCCTTTATCAAAGTATGAGAAAGGGGAAAGTTCTAAATTGAAAGATGATGCCCACAATAATCACACATATGGTACCAATGATGACAATGTCATCAATATGATTGAGGCAGTCCCTTACAAACATTGCAATGTCATTATTGTCCTGAAGCAAGAAGGAGATTCTCGAGCTACCAATGCTATGACCCAAGCGCAAGCAAAGGTCATATTGGGAGGAGAAAAACCTTCCAACTCTGGTAATCAACCATCATCATCAAAGACCTCCACATTGGGTAAACAACCAACTACAACCATCAGTAAGTCATCAAATTCTAAATAGCTGGCTTCATCACATGTTGCTGACTACAACATCGTTGAGCACTTACAAAAGCTGACTGCTCAAATATCGATCTTTGAGTTACTCAAAATATCTCAAACTCACAAAGAGATCTTAGACAAAGCCTTATTACCTGCCAATGTCTCTAAGGACTTGGATTTAGATCGATTCCAATCTATGGTGGGTCATTTGACCTCACCACATTACCTATCATTTTCAGAAGAAGATGACGATTCCATGAGTCACCTGCATAATCACCCCCTACATATTGAAGTTATGATCCACAAGCATTGGGTCAAATGAGTGTTGATAGATGGAGGGGTGGGATTGAATATCTATATACATACAATCTGATCAAACAACTCAAATTTTCAGAGTCTTTTATTGATCCAAAAAAGAAAATAACTATCAAAGCTTATGATGAACAAGAGAGATCTTCTAAGGGTCTCATATGCTTACCTATCAAAGTAGGACCTATTGAAAGAGAGGTCATCTGCCAAGCCCTTGATCTCCCACTTGCATAATTTTTTTGGAACAATCATGGATCCATGAGATGAAAGTAGTGTCATCCACATACCACTAGTATATCAAGTTCCCATTCAATGGTATGGAAGTCACTATACCTGCAGACACCAACTATGTTTGAAATTTGCTAAAAAATCAGCTGACACCCTTATGCCACACAATAGGGAAGTGTCTACTCCTAAATATAGAAGAAATGTGATTGCATGAATAGAGAAGGGTGGATACATGATCGAACCTATCCTATCAATGATATCACTACCCATATCTCACAAATCTCATGGAAGACCTTCAAAGGCAATGAAGCCATCAACCACACCGCCACAAGTCATCTATGATGGTAGCTTTGTACAGGAAAGTGTGGCTTTGGAAGATGAGAATGAAGAGAAAGTCATTATGGAATGGATCTATAAAGACCCCAAGGATAATGAGGTCAAGCATTGTGAGATATCCCCTAAAAAGTACAATTAGGGATATGACCTAGTAAAACAAATGGGTTACAAAGGGAAAGGACCTTTAGGGATGACTAAAATAGGACCTGTTGAACCACTTCATGTAGAATTCAAGAATCCTAGAGATAAAACTAGTATTAGTTTTAAGGAAGGTAAGTTTCATCCCATCACTAATCAGGGAGGACCTGTATTTGATTCAGATAGTGAAGAAGAAGCTGAAATTGAAGCTTTATCCTTTGAAATGCTACTAAATATTGGAATAGAGGATTATGATTATTAGGGAGAACCTTATCTTCCATAATGGTGGAGAGATATTCATGAAACCATTCCACCAAGTCCACCAACAAAAGAGTCCCTTGGTCGGTCAACATGAGTAAGACATCATCTCTGCTACAGAAGAAGAATTGACCCAAAGACCTATTGCAATAAGTCCATCTCTTCCACAATGGTGTAGATATATCCTTGGACCAAGTCCACCAAGTTTGCCAGTAGAAGAATTTGATACTAAAGAAAATGAGGTTAACCAAGGATTAGATGATAGATATCCTAACTAGGGATAGCTAGTAACTACATCACTTGTGTTGGATCTTCCCCACTTCATTAATCCTAATGAGTTTCCCATATCAACAGAAGCATATGAAGCAATAAGACTGATGCAAGAGGAAATACAAAAGGAGAACAACAATCAAGGTGAGGATGAAGAACCTCCCATGACCCTTGCACAATACCTAGGTAGGTCCGATGACAACTATACTAATTCAGATGAGTATGAATGGGACATACTCTCGGATGATACAATGGATATTGAAGTGGATGTAATACACAAGTACGCCACTGCTACAAATATTGAAAAGGAAGAGATCTCAAATTCTTGAGACCAAACAGATAATGAAGACCCCTTCAATCCTCTAGTAGAAATCATACCTATGGCTCTTAGTCCATCTTATTATAATCAACACAACACTCTAGCTAATCAAGTAAACAATGAATATATTAGGCCTCATCTTACTACAACTACATGGAATTTAGGAAGGTCTAGGATTGAGACCTTAGAACAAGGAGAAATCTTGAATGTAGGAGCTACAAAAAAATGGAATCTTGGAGAAGATGATAAATCTTCAAAACCTTTAGCACAAATAACCCAAAGGTTCTCTGACCTAACCATTCAGGATACAAACAAGGTAGAGGTAAACACCTAGGAGATTCAAGCAGAGTTTGAAAGAGTGTTTGCCGACAGAAATCCAGAGCAGATAAATAATGAAATCAATAGATTCCCCTCAAGGTCCAAGATTGAGATAGTTCCTTTTAGGACATGTCTTAAAAAAGCAAGTGCAATAAACACTAGAACAAGATGAGAAAGGAATCCATGTCCTAGGGTTAGACCTAACAAGTTAGGTCCACAAGTAGCCAACATGAATTTTGATAACAACGATGAGATTCCTTTTGGTCTAAATACACTATTCCAAAATGATGCTTTAGATCTTGAGTTGTCGGTCGCAAGTTATGATGAACATACCGTGAATTCCCTGGAACCATCTTATGGTATATCTCTCATACATCCTAAGATAATTTACTAGACACAACAAAATGAACCACTTGGCCTCCCCACTTTTCCCAATGACTATTCCTTGGCTTGTTACCTCAATGTTGTCAAACCACTTACTTGTTGCACTAGTGAATCTAGTGTGAACATGACTGAAGTGGATATCAAGTACCTCAGTCATAAATTAAAAATGAAAAGAAATAGAGGTTATAAGGGCAAAAACCACATTGTGGTGGTCTTAGAACATAAAATAATAAAAATAAAAGACGCATCTAATGGTGAAAACCTCTCTGAAGCGCTGAAGGATGGGATACTTAATATATTTCCTAGTTACTTTCAGGAGCAACTATTGGTTTTGATAGAACTGGCATAGGAAATAAACATCAAAACTAGTGAGCATCCATAAGTAATCCATCTAGCACAGTCATTGTCAGTTGAAGAACTCATAGAATTCACTCGGTTCTTCAAGGAGAAAAGGATTAAATTTGCATGAACCTACTCATACATGCTAGGATTGGACCTGGATCTAATAATGTACCACCTCTCAATTGCTCCAAGAGTTAATCACTTTAAACAAAAGCTTCACAAAATACATCCTCATGTGGCTCTCCTAGTAAAAGTTGAGCTAGAAAAATTGCTTAAAGTAGGGTTCATTAGAGTAATTGCATACGCTGAATGGATCTCCAACATTGTGCCTATGACCAAAATGGATAATTCCATTAGAGTATGCACAAAATTTAGATATATCAATAGGGCATGTCCTAAGGATGACTTTCCTTTACCCAATATTGACATGATCATGGATAAGATAGCCAGATATGTGATGCACTTTTTAATGGATGGCTTTTTTTTGGATATAATCAAACAAAAATCACCCCAAAAGACCAATAGAAGAAAACATTCACCTGTGCTTGGGGAACTTTCTATTGGAACGTCATGCCATTTGATCTAAATAATGCTAATGCAACTTACCAATGAGCAGTTACCACTATCTTCCATAATATGATCCACAAAAATATGGAAGATTATGTAGATGCTACCATTTTTAAAATAATAAAGAGGTCCACACATCTACATGATCTAGGAAAGATCCTAGATAGGATGGAATAGTTCAGGTTAAGGTTGAATCCTAAGAAATGCATGTTGGGTGTAACATTTGGAAAGATATTAGGATACATCATCTTGGCCAAAGAAAATGAGGTGGATCAGGAAAAAGTGGAAGCGATTATTGAAATGCCACCACTGAAGAATATCAGTCAAATGAGAACCCTTCAAGGGAGAATTTAGTTTGTCAAGAGATTCATCTCTCAAATGGAAGACAAAGCACAACTATTTACAAATCCTCTTCACAAAGGAATATAGTACCAATGGGATGAAGCATGTGCCCAACACTTTAATAAAATCAAGGAATATTTGGCAAACCCACCAGTCTTGATGTCCCCTATCCAAGGTAAGCCATTCATTCTGTATATCTCTGCTACTGATACATCACTGGGGGCACTCCTTGTACAATAGGATGAGAACAAGAAAGAGCAAGCCATTTACTACATCAGTAGGACTCTAGTCTCTTGTGAAATGAATTACTCAATGATCAAGAAATCTTGTCTAGAAGTGGTATTTTCATCATAGAAATGGATACATTACATGTTGGCACATCCTGTACAGTTAGTTGTAAAAATTGATCCACTTAAGTATCTCCCGAGTAAAGAAACCTTGATTGGAAGGTTGGCTAACTGGGTTATGATTTTGAGTAGGTTTGACATTGAATAAGTTGAAAGAAAGGATATCAAAGGATAGGCAATTGCAAATCAGTTGGATGACGCTCCACTACAAGAGAGTCTACCTATCAATGTGGAGTTCCCAAATGGGTCTATCATGCATATCACTCACCAATCGTGGAAGATGTTCTTTGATGTCTCATTCACTAAATAGGGTTCAGGAGCAGGTGTGTTTTTTATTACTCCTCAAAGTCACTCTATCTCTAAGGCGTAAAAGATATATTTTCCTTGTACAAATAACATTGTTGAATATGAAGCCTTAGCAAATGGGATGAAGTTGGCTCTAGAATGGAACATATTTGAGTTATATATCCATGGTGACTCTTAGCTAGTGATCAACTATATTAATGATGTGTATCAAATAAGAGATGATAAATTCATACCTTACAAGCAAATGGTTGATGATTTCAAGAAGTATTTCACTTTCATTACATTCCAATAGATCTCAAGGACAAAGAACAAAGAACAAAGTTGCCAATAAAATTGCTACTTTGGGTTCCTTACCTTAGCAAGAAGAAGATTTCTGCTACGATTTCCATGTGGAAGAACTTTGTTACCCTACCTACAACTCCTATGATTCTTATATGATTTGTACCTTCATAAGCCCAGACTCTTCCTGTTATAGCCATGTTTACTCCTACCTTTGAGACCAAGTTATCCCTAATAACTTAACCTAAAATCAAAGATAACACCTTATTTGCAACTCCTCATGGTATGTCATCATTGAAAAATGATCTATATAGGAGAGGTTTAGATGAAACTTTTCTTAGGTGTTTAGAAAAAAAGAATCAAAATATTTGTTAGTTGAAGTTCATGCTAGCATATGTGGATCCCATTCTAACAGTCTGACCTTAGCTTGTAAACTCCTAAGAGCTAGCTATTATTGGCCACACATGGAAAAAGATGCAACAAGGTATGCAAGAGCTTGCAAAAAATGTCATTTGCATGGAAATCTCATACACGCTCCAACAAGGGAGCTTATTCCTTTTATAACACATTGGCCCTTCCAACAATGGGCATTCGATCTCATTGGACAAACATATTTGTCCTCCTTAAATGGATACAAATTCATTATAACAAGCACAAAATATTTCATCAAGTGGGTTGAAGCAGTCCCACTCACTACTGCAACAAGAAAACAAGTGGCTCTATTTATTTTGAATTACATCATCTATCGATACAATATTCCTTCCTCTATCATTATTGACAATGGAGGATAGTTCAAGAACAATGATATCTCTAAGATCTACACCAAATTCAAGATTAAACAACATCTTTCTTTAATTTACTACCCACAAGGCAAAGGCCAAGCCAAAGCCTTAAACAAAAATATGCTTAAAATCTTGCATCGCACTGTTAACAAGTCGAGAAGAGATTGGCAACTACAACTCAATCTAATATAATGGGATTATCAGATCAGTATCAGAATGCCTACTGGAGCAACAACTTTCACTCTTGTCTATGGAACAACAACAATTTTACCTATTGAAGTATAAGTCCCATCTTTGAGGGTTTCTTTACACCGGCTAATACCAGATGAAGAATATCAGATATCACAATTGCAAGAGTTAAAAATGTTGGATGAATGTTAGAAAGTGGCGTTCGATCATCTCAAAGCATATCAAAAGAGAATGTCAAGAGGATATAATAAAAAGGTCAAGCCATGAGAACTTCAGGTGGGTGACCTTGTGTTGAGAGAGAATCCCTGCAACCAGTCACACAAGGAACAAAATGGGAAATTTGAGCCTAACTGGTTGGGCCCTTACATTATCACCACAACATTTGGCTTTGGCACATACCGACTCTCTACACTAGAAGGAGAAAAACTCTGAGAGCCCATCAAAACGCTCCATCTAAAGAAGTTCTATGCATGAACATTCTATGTATGCAACAATATGTAAATAGCTAAAAGTCCTGAAAAAATGGTCATCTTAGTGAAAACCTAGAAAACATGCAGTTTGATGCATCAACCCAAAAAATTGTAAAAAAAATGAAAAATACAAAAAAATAAAAAATTTGAAAAGAGCAAAAAAATTGTAAAACCAAGAAAAGTACATTGGTGAAAACTTGGTAAATAGGTGCCTCTTGTACTCAACCGTGCTATCTGTCAAAATGAGTATTGACATCCCTTATTTGCTACAATTTGCACATAGCCTTGAATCACTTTCGTGAGACACCAATTGAATCACGCTACACTGTCATGGATTGGAATAAGTCTGTATCTTTGTACTAGGACATTTAGGTCTAGCTAGGGGCAGTTTCCTATCATGAAAGTCAGTTAGAGTATCACCCCAAGCAAATTAGAGCTAGTTTTCCAAAAAACACTGAAAGGTTAATCACTGACACACACTAGTATTTCTCAACACCCACAATGTGATGACATCAATAAAAAGTGTTTCGTAACACTTATTTGATAATCTTAAATCACAGTCCAAGCGAATGACAAACTTGAACAATCACAAGTGTTTCTTAACACTACATACTTCAACAAGCTAACACACCAAAACACAAACAACACTCAAACCTTTCTGAATTGTGATTGATCACATCTCTATTATGACTTGATGATGCTTAAATGACTAGAGAAACAATAAAGGCTATGAATTTTCTTTGTATGTTGTTTTTTATCATTTGATTTACTGATTATCCCTTTATATGTAACTAAATGATGTCTAAAATGACTAGAGGAATATAGATTGGGGCATAATCATTTTCTTTATTTTCTTCTTGTCAGTGTGGTTTCGATGATCCTAAACAATCCAATAAATTGGGTGTATGTGGTAAGAGCCTCCATCTTGATTGGATGGCCACACATACCTTGACTCTTTTTATATGGATACTAAGGTGAGGCTAAATCTATCTCCTTGTCTGTTATTCTATTTGTTTACGCAAGAACCATTCATGTCATCCTGGCCTCTTATGCCTTGATGCTTATGGTTACATGCCACATCAACTAGAAATGATGCTTAGGTCATCTTGGCTTTTATGCTTTGATGTTTGTGTCAGTTTCCCACATTTCTCTGATATAAGCCATATCCATATTCTTATGGTCCCAGTGGCATCACTGAGAATTGTATTAGCTATGATGTCCCACAATGCTCAATGATGAAAATTTTCAAAGTAAACTTAGTGACTAAGTCCTAGGGTGCATTCATATTAGTTTTTCATTTTGCATTAGGACAACATTACTCTTCCATCATTTTTCTCCTACGTGGAATATGAGGCCGACAATCGAGCACATCATCTTCTTCTCTCACCAAGAGGTCAACCGTGTCATTAGAGATATGATCGAGTACCTATGTGTCATTAAGAAGATTCTCTACAAAGGGATGTTAGAAATGATTTCATATGTAAGTATATTCCATAAACCCATTTGCATATCAATATAAGCATAAATCTAGTTGCATAACCATAAATCATAGTTGCATTTATTATATATCCATTAAATTTCATTACACATCCATTTGAACACCATTGCATACATAACATCCATTGCACAATACATTAAATTTATTACATAATCATTGCATATTCATCTAAGATCTCCATGACATAAACATCAAATAAACATTTGCATTCATACATGAGCGTCATAAAATATCAATAGAAAAGTGTATCCATAAAAGCATAATAAGGAAGTAAGTACATCTCATAACAATAAATAATACACAAGTAAAATGAGATCAAATCATATATCACTATATATCATCAAGTGTCAAATATGCTACATCAAAAATATACATGTCATTGAAGAAGGTCATCGTATGCAAGGCCAACAATGGAGTATCAATATATCAAAATTAGGGAAGATAGCTTTTTTCCATGTCCTTAGCATCTGGAACCTGTGGAGGTGGTGGAGGAGGTACAACCTCATCAACATGTGGCATTTTTGCTCCTCTGACCTAGCTACAAACTGAGAGAAAGGCATAACCTATTGAGCTTTCGGAATAATTGCACTATAAGCCACTAAATAATATGAGGCTGAACTAGTTTGGTGCGTGGCCACTTGCTAATGGTGATCTTACTCTATTGTGAGCACGGGTATCCATTGATCCCTCTTAGCTATAACCAAAACTATCCTCTGATCTCTCTCTGCTATTAGCTTAGCTATCCATTGGTCTCACTCTGACAACCTAGTCTATGCAACAATGATCTCAACCTGTAGAGCCCCTACATGATCACAGAGGGATAGAATGACATCCTATGTGTTGGGATTATGGAAAGGTGAGTTATGGAGAGGGGAGGGGTGAATCAGTAACTCAAATTTTTTTTGCAAATGAATTCTTAAAACAATGTAATTCATTAACCAATTGACATGTTATTGTTTTATCCATTCATAACATTACTAAAAATAAGGAATGCTTTCTAATATAATATGTAAACATCCATGAAACTTCATACATAATACACAAGTATTTTGGTATCATAGAAACCCTTGTAAGAAGGTAAAAACTATGGTGGGAATGACACCCACAAAGCTTCACTAATTGCAGTAATACATTTTGTCAGTTAAGGCTACAACATTTGATCACTTCTGATGACCTTACCCTGTTAGGAGTAACAATAAAGAGCTATAAGGATCTACCTGGTTAGAGGATTTAAGAAACACTGTTAAGTGTGCAATCGGTTAAGAGATTTACAAAAATACTTGTTAGGCATACTCTGTTAAGAGATTTAAGTCTACCATAATTGTTAGAAAGTAACATTAGATTTGATCTATATGTAGGAACTTACTTTGCCCGATTTCAAATCTGATAAGTACATAACTATTATCACTTTTCTGTGATATATTTCTTCTTTGAATTTTGCTTGATAGCCTCTATTGTGCTTCTGATTCAATCCTTGAATGCTTTGTAAAAAATTTAACTTCACAACCTTGTCTAATCTTCAGATGTCTATATAGGCAACTACTTCATATGTGATACATGTAAAATGACATCTTGACAATTCTTATATCAAAAGATATTGACCTAATTAGGGTTATGGTATCATCTATAAAACATAAGACCTATGATCCAAATGAATAACCTAAAATTTCATTACATAAGGATCATCAATTATTTAATGATTACCTCTGCATTTAATCTTCACCTCGATCTATGTAAACCATTTTCTAGCTTGGTGTAAACTATTTACCTTGTATTATGTGTCATTACAAACTTTTATGTCATTCTTGTATTGCTCAGTATATATTTCATTCATCACTTGGTAAATTATTAACGCTTGGTAAATCTGAATGCTCGGTTATAACTATACTAGGTATTCAATAATCATTTGGCTTGGTATATGTGCTCGGTCAAGACTGTGTTCGATTACTATGATATTCTACCTTGTGCTCTACTTGGTTACTATACTCAGTGACCAACTAGCCTATTTTATTCATTTACTAATTGTATGTGTGATACTAATGACAACATATAAACTAACATTCTCCCCCTTTGGCATTAGTGACAAAAACACATATGTATGCCTTAATCAAAATTTCAAAACTTCAAAACTGTAGACTTAAAAAAAATGTCGACTCCCCCTGTCTATATGCCTCAATAAATATACTATATACATATTTTATCTTGTTGGTAAGTATACATATATTCCCCCTTTTTTGGTAATAATGCCAAAACTGTATATACTTACATTTTATCAAAAATGTTTTGATGGGTTTTCTTCAAGTTGGAGAAGAGATTTTCCCATTTCTCTTTCAAGATTTCTAATGCAATCTGCACCAAACTAACTTGTGCATACATGTCAAATATGTGATCTACAACTAATAGCTCAAGAGTAGCTACTAGATCCTTGGCTTTCTTGACATGCCTCTGCATCACCTCAATGTGCGATAACAACTCTTCTTGTAGCTCGATTGTTTGATCTTTTATTTTGTCTTCTTCTCTCCTTAGCTCATTTCTTAACCCATGTATGGGCTTGAATTTTGCATAGTGTAGTTTGAATGCATGGGGTTCTGTTATCAATATTTTTGCACTCTTATACATATCATCATCTAACTTCTTCAATTTTTCTTTTATCTATGTGGTGAAAGATTCTGAAGTGCAAAGCTTCTTCAAAATTGTGAGTATTTTTTGAATGAGAGTTTCAATTTCAGTTATAGTTTTAGATAACTTCACCTTATGAATGGCCATGACTTGGCTGATTTTCTCTATTATTTTGAATTGTATTTTGGACTCTTGTCTCTCTTCTATTTTATTTTCACCATCAACGTTAGGAGAATTGATTTACTCGATAAATGTTACAAGCTATTCAATGATGGGAGTTACCTCATCAACACTAAAATCAAGTACAACTTGCATTAGGATCTCTCTCAAATCCTCAAGCACTTGCTTATGTTTACTCTCCTACCTTAGCTTCTCCTGAGTTGCTTTTCTAGTGCATAATTTTCCATACTTTCTGAGAGCTTTAGGGTCTAAGGTTCTTGGGTCACATGAAGGTATCTCTATGACTTTATCCAAGGTGACCAAACCTTTTCCATGTTTCTTATTCTTTTTCTTCTCCTATTTACTGGATGTAGGGGATTTCCCATATGGAACTAGAGCCTTCGGCTCTGGATTTGAATTTGGTGGCTCGGTGGAGACACTTTCCTCATTTTCTTGTCCTTTTTCTATTCCCTTAGTCTGATGTCCTTGGGCTTTTGGTCTTGCACCTATAGTAGAATCATCTACATTTGCTTCAGTTTATGTTCCTTTTTCATTGGACTCTTTAGTTTCAAGATTGCTAGTCTCTTTGTCTCCTTCTTTACCCTTATATGTTGTGGTATCCATCTATTTCTTGGGTGTTGGGTCCTTGGGTTGCTCTTGTGTAGAAATATCTATGGCTTGTACTAAAATCAGTAAGTAACTCAATATTTGTGTTGTGTTTGCCTCAGTAGTCTTATCTTCCTCTATATTCTCGGTAGTAATAGTAATAACATCTTCATCTTCCTTCACTTCATCATCAGGATCACCTTTAGTGATATCTTTAATTAAGACTTCTTCATTCCTAGTAATTGCTAACTTCTTGGGTGTATCCTCTTTCTCAGTGTAGCTAGTAGGATAAAAGTCTTCTACATATGTATCATCTTCTAGCTACTCAGTGTTTGATATATGTATTGGCTCTTCAATTCGCCTTGGTGAAACAATATCAGCATCATCAAAATGTACACCTTTGCCTTGTCCTGTGACACCTTACTCAGGAATAACTACTAGTGAAATTTGTTCTGCTTCTGCTTTGGACTTTAGAATTTTAGTCCATTTTTCATTACTCTCTTCATCAACTTCTTCAAGTTTTCCCTATAGAATGTTCATTGCTCGACCTTTCATTAAAAACTTATTTTCATACTCTTTCATCGTATCATCAATCTTTGTAACAGAAAAGTGTGGCATTGCCAAAATTAAGGATCTTTCCCTCATCTTCTTCTCGATATGCAAGGCATAAGTCCATCTTATTGATACCTTATCATATAATTCTTTGGGAATATAAGTAGCAAACTCAATAGGTAACCTTTTAAACTTAATCATCATGTTGATGATTGCTTCCTCTAGTTTATCTTGATCCTCTATATACATATATACATACCTATTTATTTTAGGGTGATGTAGTCCTCCCTTTTCCTTTATTTCCTTTACAATGTCATCAATTTATTGAGATTTATTTACAAATACTTTGAATTTTTTGGTGTCCTCCTCATATGAGTTTATGTCATCCTTATTTCTTATTAACTTTCTCCTCTTCTTAGGTAGCTCGGTAAAGGCTTGAGTACCTCTCTTCTTTTGATATGTCTTTGTCATTTTTGGCCTTTTAATCTTTACAACTCCTCATTTCAAAGGTGGGGAAATGCCTGTAGAGGATCTTTTCCTTGCTCGTGTGGGGGTCTCAACTTGTTTCCTTTTTCCTTTAGTTGCCTTCACCGATTATGCTTGTATTTCTTTGTCCAACTCAGTCTCTTCATCATGTTCACTATTACTGATCAATAATTGTTCTTCAATTGCCTCTTCAACTGGCTTCTCTGCTTCTTCATCACCAAATTTTTTCTCCAAAGTGTCCATCATTTTCTTTGATTTTCTTGGCCACTTTTTCTCCAACCAAATCCATCTTGATTCTTAGTTTTTTCTCCTCATAGGTTCCAAATCTTGTTTCCTTCTTATGTTTGGGCTCAGCCAAAAGTGCCTTTATTGACCTAGATGCTTGGTCAATATCAAGTTTGTATCCCATAGGTGGTAACCATGCAGTCCTTGGTTCAACTACCTTAACAAGCGTGAAATCGGTGTCCACTAGGAAACAAATATCATCTTGGTATTTTTCAACCAATTGTATAGGTATCTGGCTTCTCTTCTGCATTCTTTCCTTGAACTTCCAAGAATAATCATCCCTAACTACTTTAAATTTTTGGCCTAAACTCTTTATGAAATCACCGATTTGCATGATAGATAGTTTGTTAACATCCCACTGAACATCACCAATTGAGGGGAATGAATTTTGCAAGTAGAAAAAGATACATACTAATAATGATCCAAACTTGCAAGTGTTGGTCTTAAAAACTTAGATTGTCCTCATGTTTTCTTCAAGTTGCCTCAGCATCAACTCGGCTAAGTCTAGTTGTAGTCCTTTCTTCACAATCTTGTATGCTATGTCAACAATGCTGCAAGGAACACTATTCACTCTACTAGATTGGAATACCTCATAGGCAATCACATATGCTCCAAATCTAGTTTCATGGTCATGGATTGTGTTAATCCACATACCTCTGCCATCCTATTCAGCTCTTGTCAATTTTTCAATATCACTTCTCGATGGGTGCCTTAGGGATTTTCCTTTATCACACACAAGATAACTGGTGACCATGTGAATAGCATCCTTTGAGATTTTAACCAGTTCATCTAGCCACATTTTTTCCTTGTGTACTCAACTAAGTACTATCCTTATCCACTTGGTCTTAAATACCTTTAGGAAGTGAGGGGAATTGGTTAAACCTTTAATCTCTAGATGAGTATGCTCATCCTTAAATTTCTCATCCACACATAACTCTTGGTAAGTGGATTGCAACTCAAAATTTCCTATTTCATTAATCTTGCAGTAAATGTAAGACCAGATGTCCTAAACCAACAAAAGCCTAGGTGGTATGCTTGAGAATGCACCTTTCTCATCAATCTATGATACGACATGAGGGTGCAATTTATATTTAGGTTCTTCATAAGTTGCAGTATTAATCAAGGTAACCTTCTTCTCACTATCATCTTTAGATGGAATGATCTTTGATGAGGATGTCATCACTGATAACAAATTTAGGGCTTCATAAAAACTGAATTTAAATGGATAGATTTGCTTCAAACTTACTTGAATAACTTCTAAACAGTTCGTGAAGTGTTCAAATTGCTATAAATGGCTTGGAATATCTTTGCATAAATCTCACTCTTTTCACTCTGACTTCGCTCTAGTTTCGCAATTTGAAAAATTAGTTGGCTCGACGTGTATTAAGTGCTTATAAAAGTTTTTCATTAAATGCTTCACCAACCACAACTCAGTTAACGATAAAATATTTGGTTATCTCCTTATGCTATTTCAGCTCGGTGAACACTAACATTGCTCAGTTGACTACACAACTTGGTTAACCTTATCACTTTCACCGACTAACAAACTTTCACTCGGTCATGCTTTTACTGACTATACACTTTTCAAGTTCAAAACATATAAAAAACTAGAGCATCTTATTTCATGTTGATTTGGTATTCATGCAATATAGATAAGGAACTGTTGTAAGATATAACTGATTAAAATTCAATTCCCATACTTACTTGATTTTCTTAGGTGGAGGTGGTCAAATCACCTAATCCAAAGGATGAGGTGTCATTGACCATTGTGCTTGTTCCTACATTATCTTTAATTGATCTTCTCCACATTTGACTCATTTGCCTCTTGATTCCATCAATGGTACTCTCATTCATATCACCATTCAGTTCTGGTGCTCGGTCTCTGCAATCTTTACTTAAATGACTGACCTTGTGATAGTGCAGACATGTCATTCCTGAATTTGTCCAGTTCCTAGATTTTCCTCTCTAGTGTAATCTCATACAATTTTTTGCAATATGACTATACCTACCACATGTTGTACAATTAAACCAAGTGTTGTAATCCCAAGTGTAAGAATTACCTTGCCTTCTCAATTTATAGGTGTTATTTTTCCTTTTTGATTTCCAGAGTTGTTTCATATTTGTCTTGCATTCCTGTAGTATATATCCATACATGTTGCAAGTGTGACAATTCTTTTCCATATAGTGCCTATTAGGTGACTTATTCAACTTTAATTTACACTCATATGCTTGATATCCATACTTGTTGTAATTATAACAATAACCATAAAATTTAGGAGTAGAATTAGGAATACCTTTAGCTTTGCTTCTACAAATATTCGATGTGTGACCTGGTTTTCCACAGCGATAGCATGAGAACTTCTCTGGCCTTGGATTTGCATAGGCATTCTTTTGTTTATCTTGTTTTGATGACTCTCCCTTCTCAATATAACCTAAACCAGTGGTGTTGTCCAGTCTTCTCTGACTATTTAGGAACTCATCAATCCTTTTGGTACTTTCCTTAGTTTTCTTTATCATCTCATTATATTGTTATTGTATTTTCACTTCATTCTCCAGTCTTTCATTCTCTTCCCTTAATTCACCAATATCTTCCAATTTTCTAGCAAGTTCATTGTTTACTCGGTTGACTTCCTGACTCATGACAACCATCTGATTTGAAATTTCAAAGTGATGCTTGGTAAGCCTTAGTATTTTAGATTATTTCTCTTCTAACTTTTTAGTCATTTGTCTTTTGTCTTCAATAGCCATATTCCTTTCTTGTTCATCTTGTCTTGTGTTGTTCATGACTTCAAATTACATTTGAGTCTCCTGTCCAATTTGTAGTGCTTTCACTTCTTCGGTAAGGTGTTGATTATTTTTAGACAGATCTTATATAGTTCCTTCAGATGCATTAGATAAACTTCTAGATCCTTCAAATAATTCCACTATCTCTTCTTCCTATAATCAATCTCATTATGCCAAAATGCTAATTCCTTTCTTTTGATCAGTGATTCTCTCAGTTTTTCCTCAATGTCCTTAAGGTGTTCCATGAGAATCCGCATCTCCAATTTCTGATTTTCAATAGTCTTATCAAGCTTATACCTTTCCATCTTTAATATATTTTCCTCTTTGATAATTAAACTTCTTCAATAAGAGAACTAAGTCTGATACTAATTGTTGGGATTAAGGAAAGGTGAGTTACTGAGAGGGGAGGGGTGAATCAGTAAATCAAAAAACTTTTTCAACTAAATCCTTAAAATAATGTAATTCAGTAACTGACTGACATGTTATCTTTTGATCCATTCATAACATTACCAAAAAAAATAAATGCTTTCTAATCTAACATGTAAACATCCATGAAACTTCATAGACAATACACAAGTATTTTGGTATTGCAAAAAACCTTGTTAGAAGGTAAAAAACTATGGTGGGGATGACACCCACAAAGCTTCACTAACTACAGTCATAAAGTTTGTCGATTAAGGCTATAATGTTTGATCACTTCTGATGATCTTTCCTTGTTAGGAGTAACAATAAACACCTATAAGGATCTACCTCGTTAGAGGATTTAAGCAACACTGTTAAGTGTGCACTTGGTTAACATATTTACAAAAAGACTTGTTAGGTCTACTCTATTAAGATATTTAAGTCTGCCATAATTGTTAGAAAGTACCAATAGATTTGATGTATATGTAGCAACTTACTTTGTCTAATTTCAAATTTGATAAGTACTTAATTATTATCACCTTGCTGTGATATATTTCTTCTCTGAATTATGCTCGGTAGCCTCTATTGTACTTTTGATTCAATCCATGAATGATTTGTCAAAACTTTAACTTCACAACCTTATCTGATCTTCAGATGTCTGTATAGGCAGCTACTTCATATGTGATACATGTAAAAATAACATCTTGATAGTTCTTATATCAAAAGATATTGACCTAATTAGGGTTAGAGTATCATCTAGAAAACATAAGACCTACGATCCAAATGAATAACCTAAAATGTCATTACATAGGGACCATCAATTATTTAATGATTACCTCTATATTTAATCTTCACCTCAATCTATGTAAACCATTTTCTATCTCAGTGTAAACTATTTACCTTGTATTATGTGTCATTACAAACTTTTATGTCATTCTTATATTGCTCGGTATATACTGCATTCATCACTCGGTAAATTACTGATGCTCGATAAATTTGAATACTTAGTTATAACTGTACTTGATGCTTGGTAATCATATGGCTTGGTATATGTACTTGGTCAAGATTGTGTTTAGTTACTATGATATTCTGCCTTGTGCTCTGCTCGGTTACTATACTTAATGTGTTGATTGACTAGCTTGTTTTCTTCCTTTACCGACTATATGTGTGACAATAATGACAACATATAACCTAACACCTATGGAGTCCTCCATTTGGGAACCTCCTCCTCCTCTGTTGGGGAACCTCCTCTCCACAAACCTCCTCCCCAACCCTCTGCCTCACCTATCGGGCTCCTCTTCCAGGCTTCTCCCTCTGCCCTTTGTGTACCTCAGCTATACCACTAGGTCCTACACCTCCTGACCCTCCATTGTCTCTCCTTCTTAACCCTTCATCTCCTCCTACTGGCCTCAACCCTGTATCTCTCCATCCATGTGGTGGTGGAGGTGGGGGAGGTGTGTCACCCTCATCATATATCTGTGAAATGGGAGCTACTGGATTTGTAAATCATGGAAAGGGATTTCAAACAAAATGCTCCTTGTACTCTAGTGTAACCCGAACATCTGCCACTACATCTGAGTAATCCCATTGAGCCCTCCTCACCAAACCCAAATCTTGTAATGTGGTCATCGGTATCAGTTTAGCTCCCCACCCTACTTGTGTCTCATCTGCATACCTTGCGTATGCTGTGAACTCTTGTGAAATGACCTATGGTTGTCCATACTCTCATAACACCTAGGATAATAGAAACCTCTCTAGAATAACATCAGTATGCCCAATTAGTGGTCAGGTAACAAACATGTCTCTCTTTTGCAATCTCCAGTCCCCCCACCCCTCGGTACCCAAATATGGTTGCCATGTGACCACTATCATATTATCAATCTGTCATTTCTAGTGGGTAGTCTTCCCCAAGTGGGCTACACGACATAACCTGTATATCTATAAATGAAGGGCCACCTTGTAGTTCTGGCATCATCACATACATGTTGACATATAAGGAGATGCTCCCAAGCCCAGATCTAAAGAATCAAAAGCCATACAACCAAGGTCATCGTGCCCCGGTACACTATCTCATGTAGCTCATGATACATATGAGCTAAAATGCATGATCCCCACCCTAGCTTTATTGGATGAGCCAACAACCTCTCTAACACTGGTCCCCACCCACACTGGAATCCTTTTTGCCCTCTATTAGGTATAAGAAAACAACCTATATACCCTACCATCATGCATGCTAGGAGAGTGACCTGACCATATCTAGACACCATGGTGTCCCATCCTGCCCACCTCTCTAGGATTTTGTCACCCTGAAAGACCCTACGAACAACTAACATCCCACAATGCTGTGATGAATCATACTCAACTAAGGGTCCACCAAAAGGAATGCAGAGGATACAATATATATCTTATGGGGTAATAGTCATCTCACTAGTGGGCAAGTGAAATGTGTTGTGTTCACTATGGAATCTCTCCACAAGAGTAGTTAACAGTCTCTGATTCACATGGATATCAGGAAGCCCATCCAACCAACCAAAACCACACTCAGCAAGAATACCAAGCTCATCCTTAGATAAGTGTGGCAACAATCTCATTGTTGACATATACGTAATCCTGAACTGGACGTTTGAGAGCACCACCTACAATAAATCAACAAGAAATCATCAGTACCATATCAGATCAATAAGTCCAAAAGCTACAAATAATACTAATGAATGCAAATTGAAGAATGAAAAAATCAAATTTTGACTTTTTGGGCCTTAAAAGTACTCATTGTTTTTAGTATGAGCAAAAAGAGACAGTTGAGTTTTCTCGTATGAGCATTCTCACTGCACAGTACGCATAAACAACTTGATACGAGAAAAGGCATCAAATAGTACAAGCACAGGGTGCTAATGGTGTTTTCTCATATGAGTTAAGGGTAGCTCTAGTACGAGCATTCCCATAGGCTTATACGAGTAAACATTTGGGAGTGTTTACTCGTACAAGATTTCTCACTGGTTCGTATGAGCAACCACAACATTGGCCCTAAAAATGTGCCTAAAAATGATTAAAAATCACTCAAGCAGGAGAAAATTTTGATGACTTACCGTTGGTCCGTAGTTTCTGGGTCGATTGTGCACCCCGTTGCCTCTCAAATCAATGCATTTCTACCAAAATCGCCATTTTTTCTCATAGAGGGTTTTCAAATTCGAGGATGTAAAAATGAATTGAAAATGTCCCTTTTGGACTTTATATAGTTTTTTGACCTATTTTTCAACTTGCTCCGATTGATGTGAAAATCACACTCCTGTCTAATTTAACCGTCTCGATTCCATTTTCAAGATCAAAATCAAAATTTGAAATTAGTTAACTTGTCAAAATCATAGTTTGACTTTTTGCTTCAATTACAATTGACCGCTCATCCAATCATTCATCTATCTTTTGAACTAATGCGATTTCTTTCTCCTCAAGAAAATTATCGTGCCAGAATCTTGGTTAATCCTTACCCAAATTTTGGTCAAACTTGGTTAACTAACCTCATATCAATGCAAAAAATGACCTTAAACCTCACCAAAATCAGATCTATCTCTTCTTGCATCATTTTATCAATCGAATTCACTTTTGATCACTAGGGCACCTATCCATATTTTGATTTCCCTCATGAGAGGGGCATGATCATGACATCAACAATTCAGTGATCACATAATCAAACATCAAGAATATTTAATCAAGCAATCAAAACATCAAATCAAACAAAACCTCATCGCTAGGGGCATCTCAGCTTCATCACATGACATCAAGTTGAGACTCCTCATCAACAAATCTCTAGGGGCATATCAGTTTCATCGCTCCACATCAAACTGGTATTGTCCTCGTTAATCCAATTGGCTTCATTGCATCAAATCAAGTCAATGGCGCTATCGATCTCTTAATGATAATTAGTTTCATCACTTCACATCAAAATGGTTATTCATTCAAACCAATCCAATTATTTAAGAGTCTTTTTTGACATTAATCAGTTTCATCACTTCACATCAAATTAGTTAGTTGTCATCATCAAATAAGACATGTGTTCATTTTCATCGCATCACATCAAACTGACCATTTCGGTCTTCCTATCGATCTTTGTTCAATCAAATTTAGAATCGATATCTCTAAATCAATCCACTTGAGAGTAGTTTCATCGCTTCACATCAAACTATTCTCGGTTTCAACGCTATTTTTTCTTTGAATCAATGTGTTGATCGCATGTCAATTTAAAGAGAGGAAAATATAATCACCTAAAAATGGTCACCTAAACCATAAGCCCCTAATCTCGATTATTCATCAGAAAATTCTAATTTCGATAAAATTTCCTAAGTCCTAATCTTAGGCAATCTAATTCATCAATTTGATCTAACCTATATTCCATCTTATTACTGCACTTGATCCTAATTAATTAATTAATTCCTAAAGCCTTAAGGTTATTGGCAATTAAATCAACCTTATATCATTTATTTAATTAATATTTTAAGATGTTGATTAAATAAATACATAATTGTCAATTAATCATAAAAATGAATTAAAATTAATTATATTATCACATTTTGAGGAAAATGCATTAAAATCTTTTAATAAATCCAAAAATGCATTTATGTCATCATCCTCTAGTTAATTGATTTACATTTTGGAAACAGTTTAGTTAACCAAATCTCATTTCAAAAATAAATTAGTTAACTGGAAAACTAGTCCAGTTGACTTGTTAGTTAATTTGGAAGATTCCACAATGACTGATGCACCTTTGGATTTAACTACTTCTTCAAAACAATCTCCACCTTTCATCTCCGATTGATCTCAACTTTTCATCCCCGAAGGGATTTCTCTATAAACAGGCTTCATTTCTTCACAAAGGACCCAGATTTTGAATTAGAGCTATGCCGTTGTTTTGAATTCATAGTTATTTGCACATTTCATAGTTTATTATCAATTGTTTAGTTATTTTTTTAATTTAGCACATATAGCTTCATTATTGCATCAAACTAAGATAGGAACAATTTATTTTTTCTTAATTGGATTAACTCTTAGCTAATTAGATTGATCTTGAATTTGCATATAGTTGCATTCAAAATCCTTCATTTAGATTGCATTGTGGTCACTATGTTTGCAATGATATGAGAGCAAGCTTATACTCGAATCTACTAGAAGGCAATGAGTCGCCTTAGTTAGTCTTAGTTTAGATCAATTTTCTTTCATTAATTTAGATTAACTATTTAAGGATTCATTGAAGTGTTGTGTTAGATTAGATTGTCACACACACTGAGACTAGGTCCATCCTTAGGACAAGCAACACTAGGTTCATTTTAAAATTCAAAGGAAATATGAGCTAAACTAGATCAAACAACATCAAAAAATGGATATGAATAGATGAAAATGACTTTGGGAACACGAGGAAACCAAATCCAAGGTCCAATTTTAGACAACACCTCATGGACTTCTCTCTATTACAAATGCATAGGAACATAGCAGTCAATAAGAACAAATGAATATGATATTTTAATGAATGCACAAGAGTTTTGGGCATATGTGCATAATAAGAAACAAATACATAGGGAAACATATGAATGCACAATTCTACCTAGAAACATAAAAAATAAGGAAAATAGATAAATTGAGCATGATGACTCCGATGTATGATCGTAAAATGAATCCCTCCACACTAGGGAGTATTTAATACAAGGGAATTGAGGTAAAACACACTCGATATGGATATAATCAACATCAATAAATATTAAAATACTAAAAATAGCATCATAGATAATGTAATCATTGTAATCAAATACAAAAGGATAGAAATGAGCACATTGTGCTTGGTACTCCACCATTAAAAGTAGTCCACCACCTATACACCAATCCCTAATAGTGATGTGCAATGCCACCCAACCACGTGGTACCCTTAAGACCACACCGCTATGCTTGCAGAGATAGTCACATGGCCCAAGCACACATATAGTAGGATAACACGCATGCCTTACAAATGCAAGAATTAGATAATGGTACATAAATCCAAATGTAATTGCTCAGATCTAGATTAATAATTACAATATGGACAACACTCAACATGAAGATACATAGAATACAAGTACACCAAAGTCACTACTTAGATATAGACAAGGTATGGTGGGAAAAATTAATAATGGAGTGTCATCACACGACACATGGGGCCTATGTGGCTTTAAGCAGTCCTTTACTCATCAAGGAAGCTTTACTATAATGGCTCACATCTCTCTATAGATGACCATAGCTCTATCATCTCAACATCTATAGATGGACATGGTTGTGCCAACTCAACTTCCATAGATGGCCACAACTATACCAACTTATGTCTCTCAATAGACGACCACTGTACAAATTCTAGTTTATCTTTGTTATTATGTTTTAAACCATTTATTTATTTAAGTTATCACTTTATTAAGAACTCTTCGAAGGGATACCTTGGTACCCCTTTGTGTCCCATCCCGCCTTGGAGAGACACTCTATTCCACTACTCCACAAATTGGCCATAAAAATGCAATGCCCAAGTAATATAACATTATACAATAAAATACTCCAAGCCATGCAACAACAAGAGACAAGTACTCTCAATTGGACTCACCTAGAGTACAAGTCACTCAGACCTTGGCATACGAGCATAGCTTAACTAGATGCCTAGATGTGATCTCAACACCATACATCCACAATAACAAAGTGGTATCAACACAAGATATGGTGAATAACAAAACAAGGCAATGTAAAGGTTATCAAACACAATCCATGAAAAAGACAAGTTTTTATCTCCACTTGTGGATCAAGTAACACTCAATTGAGATCACAAAAGAGTATGGATCTCTTGAGATCTCGTCAAATTAGACATAAATCTCAATGTCAATAATGCAATATCAAACACATGCATTAATAAAATCAAGATGACAACTCAACCATGGAAGAAAAGCCAATAAATTAAGGTAATAAAATAATGCACAAGCACACTCTATTGGCCTCATCGCTAAGAGCATGGATCCCAATGCAATTTGACATACATCTTGATAAAACATGAGGATGCCTCTCAAAGACCAAAATATATAAAAGCACCAAATTTTGGCTATCAACCAGCTTAGCAAATAGACATAAAATCAACAATAAAAATAGAAGTTTGACTGCAGTATTAATTAATTAGAATATCCTCTATTAATTCTAACCATTTGATCCCTTCAAAATCATGTGATACAACCAAGAACAATAACCAAAACTTCCAACGTGGTGACAATCCAAAATTAGGGAGCACACAAATCAAGGTGCTCATGAAAACACCTATTTATCAAAAGTAGAATCTCACAATTCTTGGAGAACCCATTGGTTCTCATAAACACATCCTAATAATATAATAAAATCAAGATTGCAATCTCATCAAGGCAAGAGACTGTTCATAAAATAAAGTTGAAAGGTTAAGCCTGGCCGCACACTTACGTGGCTCAAAAATTGAGGAAACAATTATGAATTCTCTCGGGGTTAAAATTCCATACACTAATATCATGACTCCACAAAATAATGCATCACCAAAATGAGGAAATTCCCATTTCTACAAAATCACAATCGGGACCATATCCAATTCCAAGGCCAAAACTACCATTGAAGCCATGGAAACAACTTCAAAAATTAAAACTTGAAAATGAAAATTCTAAAGATAGTCTTTGGCTCTAAACATGCCCAAAAATGTAATGATGCAATTAAATTTAATTTCAAGACATTCATAAAAATTTGAGCAGCATAACCTTACATAATCTATTCAATTTTAAAATAATTTCATACATGTCCAACTAGACAATGAAATAAAGTAAAAATGCGGGGGAATGCTAATTATTAACCCACAAACTAAAAGCAATTTTTTTTTTGAGAAACAAAATGAAAAGAAAGATCCAAGAAGCCCTACCTCACTACATGGTGAAAAATCTGAGACGAAGAGAAGAAATAAAATACTCCACAAAATTGTAAAAGCTTGTAGACAAAGAGGAGCAATCACAACATGAATCCAATGAGCCGCTATCCAAAAAATTCCCTTACCAAAGTCATTCCCAATGAGAAAAATAGGAATTGCTCAACAAGAGGTTTGGAGCAATTTTTGCTCTCCAAATTGCATAAGTGACAAATGAAGTCTAATTCTTCATTATAAAGTCACTTTTTGACCAAATTAGAAAAAGACACTAAAAGCCACTAAAAACAAATTAAAATAATTAAACTAAGTATGGATCAAACTAGGATAATTCCATAAGTTGGAATACTAGTACAACAAAAAATGTTGGAAACAATAAAAATCATAAAGAACTATGTAACTCAACAATGTATCTAACTCAATCACAACACTGTTGTTACTCTATAATGTACAAAATATCATTGGTGCAATCACAATAATGCAAATGAAGTACAAATTTTACCCACATAGTACCAGAGATATAATATATCAATACATGTACACCATCCATATAGGGACGATATTGATTAAAATCATGAATAGCCAATGTAACTATCTCCTATGCCATTACCAGGGATAAGATACACTCAAACCTACAACTTAGGAAGAGACAATGTTTGGTATTTTTTCACTAAAACATGCACACATCAAGTACAACCACTCATAGTAAAAATAGTTGAAGCACATGCATATAATCAAAGTGCGCCTAATGAAAGGAAGCTCGACATGGGTAATCATTCGCATGCATTTGCATGTTAGGAGGTTGTTCCATTTTATAATTAATCCTCAATGTACACCATAAGAAAATATTCCATTTAATTTAAAATATTAAATAATTATTTTACAACATTTAATCATATATCAATGAAAAATCTAAATAATATATTCATAAGACTCTGTAAATTCACTTTCTTTACAACAGTATCTCCTTCATGTAATGCTTCAAGTTTTATCCATAGCTCATGTGCAGTTTCCAACTCTATGACATTTGTATATTCAACATCTGATAAGACACTCAACAAGGCATCCTTGGCTCTCATGTTATATCTGAATTATATCTTCTCATCAACATTAGTAATAGTCAGATTTGTAGGAGGCTTGTCATCTTTCTTTGTAACACCCCAATATTCTTCTCCAATGCAACTCAAATGTGTAATCATTCTTCCCTTCCATAAAAAGTAATTGATTCAATCAAATCTTAGACTATCCTTCTTATAAGCTTCCATCCTAGATCACCTCAAGCGGTTAAGCTTCAAAAAGAGGACCTAGCTCTAATACCAATTTTAGAAATAAGGCAACACATGCAATTGAGAGAGGGGGGGGGGGGGGGTGGTGAATCAGTTGTGTCCAAAACAATTATGTCACAAACCAAATTTTTTCCAATGCTTAAATTATTAACTTAGATGTGAATGTAAAACATTAAAGAACTGAACCATCATCCCAAGAACACATAACACCTAAATTTTTGTGTGGAAACCTAGTTAAGGGAAAGACCACGATGGGGATCAAACCCACAAGATGATGTACTAGCACATATAACCTTGTTAAAGGTACAAATGAGAATGCACATACATTCGGGAACACTGCCTAGAGCTCACTTCACAATTACAAATGAGGGCAACAACCCAAAATACAACTAGGGCTACAACCCCAAAATGGACTACAATGTACCGTGGAAAATAATCCACTAATTTTGTGAACTTACCGATAGCATCTTGATATGCCAATACAACTCCAATGAAGTACAAGTTTGTTTTGACTTTATTTTAGATTCCACTCATACCTCTTCACACATCCATTGACATCATTCTATCCAGCATCACTCTCCCTCCATCCATCCATACATCCATTCATAATATTAAAATGATTACATCTTTATATGTATTACATCAATATATCACAACAAGGTCAACCATGGACCCAAATATAAAATATTATAAGAGTAATACACAGTCCTCAATGCAATCCAAGAGAAGTCAGCTAAGACTTAGCTAGGACCCAAATTATCAACCACAAACATGCTACAATCCATATAGCACGCCATAATTCTTTGCGACATTCTAAATCTCCAAGTTAGCAAAGAACACCAATGCTTCTCAAGAAGATCACCGAATTTGCTCACATAATCAAATAAAATCCAACAACACAAATAGAGCACAATTTAGAAACATCAACAAGCAACATGAAATAACACAACAACAACACAACCATCTCTATCTTAGAACTCATAACTGTCTCTGCATTGTTCATCAAGAACACTGAACACCAACCACTATCACTCAAGAAGAATAACTTTCCAACATCTAAATCACAAACCATTCAAGCCGAGGATGCACATTCATGTCCCAAAATCACCACTAGGTTAGCAACCAAAATATTGCATAACCAATCCTCACAGATCGAAAAACCAAAACATTGTCTTCACTGAAATAACCAAAAAACTATTTTATGATAAATCAATCATAACATTCTCAAATCATATAGAGAACCTCTACAACTTGAACAAGATCAAGTACAAACATTCCTCAACCACTCTACAACTTAGCAATAACTAATTTGAAATACATTGTCCATACCAAACCAAAAATTCCAACCAAACAAACTAGGAAACTATCAAGAATAAAAGTTATGTTGACATCAATGTTAGCACATATATGAATAAAATCTCCAACATCACCAAATTTAAACTATTAACATATTTGAATTTAGGCCCTTTTTGGTTGGACCATGATACCTAGAACCATAGTCCACTGGGACTAGCATGTGAGGTACTTTAGTCAAGTCTTGAAGGACTGGAAATAGGTTGGAGAAGCTAGAAAGGTACTATACTTGCAAAATCAAGCCTTGGATTGAGCAAAGATCAGTCAGGTTCGAGGGCATGGAAACAAAAGAACCAAAGTGAGGCCTAAGTGAGCATGGAATTGTATGAAAATATTATTGGCAACACTACACATGTATTATCATGTTTATAGATTTTTCTCCTCTCCGACTCCTTGCATATATTAGATGAACCAATTGGGGGACATATTATTAGCAACATTCCCGTGCGAGTTATGTTATATAGTACACAACTCATTCTCATTCCGATTTTTAGGGGAGTTCTAGCATTTCATTTCTTTGGCTAGACTCATTTTATATTTTTGCATAGGTATTTATTATTATTATTCTATAATATGAAACATCTGTTTCCCTCCTTTGCATTAATTTTACTATTTCTGAGGATAGTTCCTTTTCAACCATGTTGTATTTAATGCTTATTTAAATGTGTCAAAAATATTACCCATTACACTCTTTTTTCCTTGTTGTGTAGGTTTTTGATGGAGTGCTTAATGTAAGAAGAATTGAAAAATGGTCTATTACTTTATATAAATTCAAATCTTTTGAGTGTAAAAAGCATTTTAACTACACATTAACTACTTGTTTTAGATTGACATGCATCAACCTAGTATTTCATCAAAGTGACGATAAAATATAAATGTAAAAATTGTAACCCATGCACTTTTTCCTTACATTTTGATCCCACTTTGATTAGAGTGCACTAAATGCAATAATTAATTAACAAATGACATATTCTTGCATGGATTTTGATCACGAAATCATCATATCTTGATCTTCTTTTTAGTGGCCCCTAAAGTTTCATTCTTATCCTACATTCATCTTTTGCCACCTTAGATCAAATCTACATATGTAGACTTGATCCAAGTCACTTCTACACTTGCATATTTAAACCTTGGCTTTTAACATTCAAAAATAAAAAAAATCACCTATTGTGAGCCAATCTAGTGTACACTTGTGTTGATTGAGACATTATTTTATTACATTGAAGGACATTCATTCACTCATTTGCAAGCATCAAGGACTATCATCTCAAAGTTATCAAGGAACATGCTAGGTTTATTGATAAAATATTTATTAGAGTATGCTAACAAGATTTATCAAAGCATTATCACAACACTTAGCATGCCATTCTAGATTTGTTGCTTACTTGCTTTCCTTGATCTTAGTTCATCGGCGTTAAATCAATCCCACTAAGAATCTTATTAAACAAATTATGAGCCTTATGATTCAATAAATTCCCCAAAAGTGTTTATAAATGTAACTTATCCTTAAAACAAAATAGATATCATCAAATGTGGTTAAAGAATCATAATAGTACATCAACTAAAATATATATATTAATTAAAATAAAATCCACATTAATATAGGCCAACTTGAAGAAACACAATTAATTTACATAATCTAGAATCTTCACTCGAACAAATCATAAAATTCTAATACCTTGATGAATCAATTTTAACATGAATTATAATCCTTCATCAAATTTCGAGCTACGTATTATATTTAATTTAATTAAACTTTATTTTTAAATTTAGTAATTATTAATTGTTGATTAATTGATTAACACTTAGTACTTCAAAGCTTTCAACTCGTCATTTTTGTATTCAATGTACGTGTCCATTCCCATCCTGCAAACGTTTGTTAGAGTAAATCTATTCTGTACAAGAAAGAGTCGAGTTCCCCACATCGTTACAGTATTTTATTTTATCAGTCTAATTCTATTGAATCATATGATTATTCCTGGTCTCTACTAGACATCACTTCTCTCTTCCTGTCAACGTCATCTGCAAAGGAAAAAATAAACAGGAGAGAGTTTATATACTTGCAGAAGATGCTGCATTGTGCAGGAGGAGCTCATGAGCTTTCCTTCTCTTCCCCACGTCTCCAAATGTCTTTTTCTACAATACCCAGATCGTTTATTACTTGTTGTAGCTTCCAATGTCCATTTTTATCCAAATCACACCCCTTTTTCCAATTCCGAGGATTCAACTCTGATTCGCCTAAGAAAAATCAGAGCATTCTCTCCAAAGGTCGAGCTGCCATTGTAGGTCTGCAGGAGAGTTCAAGGGAAGCTGAAGAAAAATCCACTCCAGAGGAAGCGATAGAACTGGAGGAATTTGCAGAGGAATGGAGGAGGAAGAAAATTGGGTGGCTCTGCAAGGAATTGCCAGCACATGAACCCGCTCCCATGATTAGACTCCTTAACAAGCAGCGGAAATGGATTAAGCAAGAGGATGTTCACTATATCATTAACCATCTTCTTCGTCTGCGAGAAAACAATATCAGTCACAGGGTAAGTTTTTTTATAAATGTATTTTGTTGAATCTTTGGTGAGGTTATAGGTGGCCTTCAACATAGTGCGGAATAAGTTTGGACTGTATTGTAAACATGGTTCAGTGGCAAAGGTATCCCATAATAGTAATAATTATAGTTTTTAAACTGGCTACTCGGCAAAACTTGACAAATTTAAAATAATGCTTTCCTTCTTGAAAAAAATTCATACATATCATGCAAAACATAGTTACAAAACATATGAAACGAGTCTGTAGAATGTTGGAGAAGTGTTTTCTTTCATATTTGAACAACAGAGGAGTACACTATCGCATCAACATGCAAATACAACTACCGATGATCTGATATAAATCATCTAATGATTAAAGATCATAAAAAATTACAATTTCATTTAAGCTACAATCATTTACATTTTCCTCTTCCTCGTCTTCATCACATTGATAGTTGGACTTCTACAACTCCCTTTTAGTTGCGGCGTTGGGAGTAATGTGCTGGTTTTTTTTCATTTAGACAAATGTATGACAAAATGCCAAAAGTGATGCTAATTGCGAAAACACAGACTATTCACTTGTTTCAAATCATGACAACAACTGTAGTATTTCCATTGAGCGATAACAGTGACTGGAGGTAGTGATGGGGTTGGGCTAGGGCTGTGAAGCCCTAGTTTTTTTTGCGTTTGATATTCTGTGTTTGGTGTCTGGTGGGGGGGTGTTTGTTTATTTTCTTGGGGCGAGGGTCTTTTCTGCTGTGCCGTGCGGTGTGGGGTACTATAAGGATCGTGTTTTGATAGGGTTTTGTGGTGGTGTGGGATTTCTTGTGGGCTTTTGCCATTTCTTCTGCTGGCGTTGTCGCTGATGCTTTGTGGCTGGGAGTAGGGGTTTTTCTCCCTTGTGTTTGTGTGCTGGTTGTTAATTGGGATGGAGGGTTATCTCGCTTCTACAAGCTTCGTGGTTTCTGTTGTTGTGGCGCAGGGCAGCTCTTCTTCGGGTGTGCATGTGGGGTCATCAGACTCTTTTTTTATGTGGGTGAGGTTCCCAAACTCAAGAAAGTGAATGGTTGTTTGCTGAGGAGCCCGGATCATCCGGTTTTGGCCATTCCACCAAAATTGGTCATGGAGGATGGCTCTTTATTTGAATAACCATGCTTTAGTCTGTAAATTTCTTGGGATTTGTATTAAACTGTCAGTGTTGGAATCCCGGATCTGTCATTCTTGGCAAGTTGAGGATGATATGGAGATTATGTTGGCTGCAAATAGTTATTTCATGGTTGTTTTTCCCAGCATGGCTGATAGGATTTGGGTTTTTGAGGGAGGGCCCTACTTTTACAATCAAGTAGGCTTGTTCATTAAACCTTGGCATGTGGGTTTCAATATGGCTGAAGAACTTCCCTCGAGGGTTCTTGGTTGGGTCCCTCTTGTGTTCTCTTTTGCGAGAATCTGGGCCTCCTTGATTTCTAATGGGGTCTATACTTGTACTAATAGACAATGTGGAGAGGAAGCCATTTCTGAGTGGGTGGATAGATTTCTGGTCTCCTGCTACTGGATGGGTAGTAGCTTGATTACCAGTTCTGAGATTCTCGATTAGGGAGATTCTGATCTGTGTCACAGGGTTCGCCGAATTTTCGGCTTCAGGTTCGAAATTCGGCGAACTCTAAATTTTTTTTAAAAATTCGTTGAAATTCGTCAAAAAATTCGTACTACACGAAAAGTCTGTCGTCTAGGAAAAACAATATTTGATTACCGCGTCTTTTTTAGGGTTTTCGGCAAAGAGCTTAATAAATAAACGCGTCTGCAAAATATTTAATAAATAAACGTTTTCTGCAACAACGTTTTCGTATGGCTTGGTATTGCGGACGACACACATGCTTGTGCTTGGTATTGCGGAGGACACAGACGCTTCCGCTTCGTATTTCACAAGTTGACTGTTGGGTTTTTAACGCTCTTCGGGTGGAATTCGACAATGGAGAGCATCATTTTGTTAGGTTTTAATATAGTTCATTAAATAATTTTCTGTTCAAAATGACTTGCTTAAAGTTTAAACAATATATATTATATTATATGTTTTAATTCCTGTTTAAAATGTTTTAATATAGTTTATTAAATTTTTTTTAAAAATTTGTAAACTATAAAACAGTAATGAATTTGAACTAATGAACATTACATTATATTTTATTTTATATTAAAAGTAAAACATTATATACTTTTTAAAATTGTAAATATTTATATTAAATTTTCTATTTATTTTTGTAAACTGTAAATACTAAATATTATATTTTTTATTATGTATTTTTTAATCAGTAAATTGCAAAACAGTAATATTTTATATGTTTATTTATTATTATTAATTAATTTATTATATATTATTTTTAATTCATATATTTTCTCAATAAAATAGTAGAAGAATTATTATATTTTTATATAAAATAATATGAAAATCATCTCCACAAACCTTCCTATAGCTAAAGATCATGTACTTAATTTTTTTTAAAAATTATATAAGGCGAATTTAATTTCGAATTTTTTTTCGAATTTTTTGGACCTTGCCGAACTTCATCCGAACTTCATAGTTGTCGAACTCGAACTCGAACTCGAACCTTGTGACTTAGATTCTGATTATTGGCATATTAAATTTTTAGCAGCTTCTTTTAGAGTTCCTAAAAATCCGCCTTTTAAGTTTCAACTCATGTGGCTCCCTAGCTCTTTCCTTCATGATTCAATGGACCAGTGGTGGAAACATGGTGGCCCTGCCTATGTTACTGCTATGTTTTCCTTTGTTAAGAAATTGCAGTTTGTGAAATTTCAGCTTAAAAGATGGAATAGGTTGTGCTTTGGTAACATTCATGTTATGAAAAGGACAATGTAGGCGTGGCTTGATGATATCACTTGCCAAATTCGGGATTATGGTTTCTCGGAGGATTTAGGCAAAGCTGGGTCTCAGGTTGTGAGGGAGTTGCAGGAGTGGGAATTTCGCGAGGAGATATTTTTGAAGCAAAAGACTCAGATTGATTAGCTCCAAGAAGGTGATAAGAACATGGCTTTTTTCATAATTTTGTGAAAGCGCATAGGAATATGAATTAGCTCGTAGGAGTGGGAACTTCGCGAGGAGATATTTTTGAAGCAAAAGAATCAGATTGATTAGCTCCAAGAAGGTGATAGGAACATGGCTTTTTTCATAATTTTGTGAAAGCGCATAGGAATATGAATTATATCTCCTCTTTAGTTAACCTGGAAGGTATTCGGTTGACATTTTTGTAGTTGTCTTGTGAAGCTACACAATTCTACTTTGCTCTCTTTACTAAAGATCCGCCTCTTGCTCAAGATGAGAATTTGATTGTAGCATGTATTCCCCCTTTCGTCACCAATGAGATGAATGAATCTCTCATCCACCTGATCTCTCTGTCTGAATTGGAAGTGGTTGTATTTGGGATGCGTAAAGGCAAAGCTCCTGGTTTGGATGGGTTTCCTTTAGAATTTTTTCAGGAGTTTTGGGATATTATTAAATTCAATTTGCTAGAGGTGGTCCAAGATTCACATGGTAGCAAACAAGTGCTTCAAACCTTAAATTCTACTTTTCTTGTTCTTATTCCTAAAAAGGAGGGAGCTAATTGGCTGGATTTCTTTAGGCCCATTGCTCTTTGTAATGTGGTGTACACAATCATTACTAAATTGATTGTAGATTGGCTCAAAATCTATCTCCCATATTTGATTTTGGATGAGTATGGGGGTTTTGTTGCGGGGAGACAAATTTTGCATGGTGTGGTGGTTTCTTTTGAAGCTATCCACTATATGGTAGTGTCTAAGGAGAAATTCATGTTCGTCAAACTGGATATGGCCAAGGCTTATGATAGAGTTAAGTGGCACTTTTTGCAAAAAAAATGTTAGAGCCTTGGGAATTAGTCAAGAGTGGGTAAGTTGGACAATGAGTTGTGTTACTTTTTTGTCCTTCTTAGTCATTATCAATAGTGAGCCTTCTAAGTTATTTGGGGCTTCTAGGGGCCTTTACCAAGGGGATCCTCTCTCTCCCTATTTGTTTATTATTATGGCTGAGGACCTAGGAAGATTTATTAAGCCTTGGGTTTCCCAAGGTTTTGATTTAGGGTTGAAGTTGGGGTAACGGGCTGCCTAAGCATTACCATCTGCAATTTGTGGATGATATTGCCCTTATGGGGGTTGCTCGTCTTCATGAAGTTGAATCTTTCAAATAGATGCTAGATATTTATTTAGCCGCTTCAAGTCAAAAAGTCAGTGAGCACAAATCTTCTATCTAGTTTTTTAATATTCTTGAGCCTATTTAGAGAAGGATTGCAAATATTTTTAGGTTTCAAATTGGTTCGCTCCCCTTGTTCTATTTGGGTATCCCCCTTGTTGGAAGGCAACTTAGGGTATACTGGCAAGACTCGCTAGATAAGCTATGTCTAAAGGTTAATCATTTGAATCATCAGTGGCTCTCCATTGCTGCTAGATTGACTCTTCTTCAATCTATGGTCCAAGCTCTTCCTAGTTATACGAGTTTTGTTCAAGTGGCTCCTTTGTATTTCTTCAAGGAATTTGATACTCTTTCTCATCAATTCCTTTGGAGTGGTAATTTGCGTGCTTCTAAGTGGAGCTTAGTTAAGTGGGAGTTTGTGTGTAGGCCAAAGAAAGAGGGGGGCCTTGGTCTTCGTTCAACAATTTTTAATGGGCAAGTCTTTCAGCAAAATTATGTTGGTGTTGGTGTACCGGTCAAGATCAAGTTTGGGCTCACATTCTCACACAAGTATGTAAATGGCGTTATCATTTTGGATGTTCCTTGTTGTCTTTTGGATGGAAGGAGTTCAATGATTTGGCACACTTTGAAAATTGGGGCCCAACTTATTAAAAGTGGGCTTTGGATCTGGAATAAGGGCTCAAAAGCTCTTTTTGGGCTTGATTCTTGGGATGTTAATCCTCCTATGCTTTTCATGTATCTGCACTTACAACCCCTTTGTGATGGTTTTATTACAACTACTTGGAATATGGTGGTAGATTATAAGGCTGTTCAAAATTGGCCGCTGGTTGTAGATGAAAGGATTCCCGTGAATGGATGCTAGGTGGCTTGGAGGAGGCTCAAAAAGAGTTGGCTTAGATTCTTGCTTCTCATGAGTGCAATTCCTTGGAGGGACAAGATTCTTTGGCTTGGGGCTTGGAGGAGGCTCAAAAAGAGTTGGCTTAGATTCTTGCTTCTCATGAGTGCAATTCCTTGGAGGGACAAGATTCTTTGGCTTGGGGCAGGGATTTGTCTTGTAAGTACTTTGTTGCTACTGGGTAGTTGGAGCTTGATGGACAATTGTTTGGGAATACAAGAGGTGGAAACAAGTGTGGAACAAATTTTTCTTGGCCCAAACACAACTTTTTTTTGTGCTTGATGGTTCAAAATCGATGTCTTACTTGGGATAATTTGTGCAAGCGAGCCTTCCATGGCTCCTCCATGTTTGTGTTGTGTTGATAAAGTGAAGAAGGTGTTTCTCATTGTTTCTTTCAGTGCTCTTTCCCCAAGGAGATTTGATACTTCTGGTGGGGAGTTTGGAACCAGGCCTGTTGGCATGTCTCCTCTTTGGCTGAGTTTTGGGACTGATGGGGTAAGTCTCCAGTTAAGACTTCTTTTCTTCAGGTTGCCTAGATTCTTAGACCCATTTTTATTATTTGGCATATCTGGTTAGAAAGGAATTGATGGATTTTTCAAGATGCTAGGATGGTTGTTCAACACTTGTGGTGGAAAATTATTCATTCTCTTCAAGAGATTGTCTCGGCAAAGTGTGACTTTGTTGGAGGTGTGGATCCTAGAGATGTTAATATTTGCAATTGGTTCAATTTTCCTATTCAGGGAAATGATCCTTCTCTTGAGGCAGGTGGTAGGCAGGTTATGAGGAATAGATGCAGATATCCTTCATAGAAGATAAATCGAGAGGGTCAATGGGTTTCTCCCAAGGAGTTTTGAAAATTAACATTCATGGTTCTCCTCGGGGGAATGTAGGTCATATTGGTATCGACGATGTAGGGCGTGATAGCTATGGTGATGTCCAATTTATATTTTTATGTTATAAGCGTCTTATTATGAATAATTACATGAAGGCTCTTGCCATTTCTTATGCCATGGAATGCAGTTGTGCTCCTAGCTAGAAAAGGAGAATTTGTGAATTTGATTGTCAGGTGGTGGTGACTCTGTTGAATGAGCAGCATTTGGTTGATGTCAATTGGTGCTTGGCTTTGGTTATTAGACAGATTCTAAGGTTGTGCAACAATTTGGTTGTTACTTTTGTTCACATTCCTAGGGAGTGGAATGGAGTAGTAGACTGTCTGGCCAAATGGGCTTCTGATCGGATGTAGGGTTGGAATATTGTGGATAGGGGACTATTACCTTTGGAATTGTCTCACATGTTGGATCAGTTAGTGGATAAAGATGGTAGTGGCTATCCAGCCACGAAATCTGTTTTGTCTATATAGCTTTTTACAAACTTTTGAAAAAAAACTTAAGTGTTTCCCCTTCGTATGGTTCACAATTTTCGTGGCTGCATAGCCGTTGCCGATAAAGACAGGGTTGTGTAGTGTGCCTCCTTCTTTGCTGGGCATTTGGCTGTTCTTGCTTTGTAATTCTCTCTGTGTTGAGTAAATTTTTACCCCTCTTTTAGTTATAAACAACTGCAGTATTTCCTCAAACACTTCTCATCAAAATACATTCAAAATATAGTCCTCAAGTTTCAATATATTTAGAAGGTTGAAGCTGTAAATTTTTTGGCTTAATAATAATGAAGACTCTTCTGAAACTGCTGTCAGAGACATAGAGAATTCAGATCTGTACAATTTTAGATTGTCCATTCTATCTGATACCTCTCCTGGAAAGATAACAAAGATTATGAAGACCAAGTTTGCAGACTGAAATGCAGGGAATAGTACAGACTATATATGACAGCTGATTTAGAGTATATTGGACACCCTTAACAGACAGCAGCTCCTCCCAGAAACCTCATGGCTGCCTCCAATACTCATGCCACCTTGTTGCTAAGCAATGAATAGCACATTAATTGCTACAGCTGGAAAGTTTGGGGTTCCAAGCTCCAACAAAGTAAATCAAATTCCTTTTTACTTTACATGCCACTCTCCCAAGGTGTTTCGACCTCTCCTTTCACCTCCAAAGGATTCCCAGTCAGAAAACGATAAATTGATATAATAGAGCGCTTTCTTATCTCATTCGTCTCCCTTTCAGATGCTGTTAATCTTTTTAAAATGAAACGGCCAGATTATTCATAGCATGACAGCCACTAATACTTCATGAATTTGCAAACAATTAACTATTCAAACTTCACTCCCCGTCAATCACCAATGAATTGGAAATGAACAAAAGTTTTCTCACATCCATTCACCAATTTCCATAGAAGGGCAATCAGATTAATTTATTTTCTTAGAGTATTGATAACAACACAATTCAAAAATGGCAGCCACCTATGATTTTAAAGTAGAAATCCTGCTCACAATATTGAAGTAGTATTTGCAAAGAAATGAATACCTCAATATCTGGAAATGATATGCCAATGTTTCATTCAGACCTTTGCAAACTTTAAATTCTTAAGCATACCTGTGAATCCTGTATGAATTCACGTGGAAATGGCTAGGAGGGTTTCCGTCCTTGAAACCATTTTGCCATAGGGTTTTTGTCCAAGGGTGGTGTAAGATGCCACCCCAGTTTGCTATAATAGTTTTGCACTTTCCAGCTATCCAGCTGCTGCTAGTTTTGTCAAATGGTTTGCATAATAGGTTTATGTTTACTGATTTGCATGTGATGATTGATTGCAATGCTCTCAAATAGTCTTTTCATTCATAAGAAAGAATAAAGATAACTATTATTACTTAGACTGAATGAATGATAAAGACTAAGCTATTATGCAATGATCATTCAGATGTAAGAAGTTACAGAGTACATATATGTGAAAAAGAGGAACAAAGACCTCAATAATGGTAGATGTTCATTGATTGGTAACGGTAATACATGGCATCCAATATGGTAATGTGTATTCGTAGGCGTATCCTCTACGTTTTCGATGTTTTGGATAATGCGTTATAAGGACAATTCATCATCCCTGAAATGTTCTTTATTTTGCATATTTCATGCATCCTTTTTTGAGGGTTTCCGCCAAGTTAATCACCTTATTGCTTGTTAGGATGAGTTTTTCTTCTCTGACTACAAGCGCTTGATTTTTGGTAATCTTCAAGTCCTTTTCTTCGTCTTTCTCTTTCTTGTTAGTAATTTTTAAAGTTGTTTTTTCCTTGAGTCAATAGCCCATTGAAATATGCTCATTTTGAGCTATTTTAGACATTAAACGGAGTTGTATAACTCAAGTTATGATGCAAAAGGTGGAGTTTTTCAGGCTGATTGCCTGTTCTATGGAAAATCCTTCAAAAGTGGGTTTTTCATGGTCGACTGCATGAGTTTAAATTATATTTAATATATAAAATGGATTTTAATGTCCATTTTTAAATTTCAACTTTTTTTGAGTTGATTTAGCTATAGTTTTTAATGTTTTCATGAAATTAGCTTTTAAGTGATCTAATTTCATGTTACTTTATTAATACTATAGTTATATATTAAATTTAATTAAAATTAAATCACTTAAGCTCACAAGAGTGGGGTTTTCATTCTTCTTTGCATATCATCCACATGCAAATCACTTTTCAAAACCCAGCTTTTGAATTTAAGTCATTTAAGCATTAAATACGTTGTTTTTATATGCAACTGCGTATGTTTGTATGTTTGTATAAATGAAAAACATATAAAAGTGGCTTTTTCTAAGCCAAAAGCATGTTTTATCAAAACATGCAATTGTCCTCCAAAAGAGCGTATTTAATCCTTTTGAAGTGTTGTTTTTATATGCAGAGACATGTCTAAACTGCGTATTTAAAGACAAGTCATGAAGTGGCTTTTTCTAAATGAAAAACATATCTTTTCAATGTGTAATTGCACTTGAAAAGTGCGTTTTTAATGGAAATTCATGAGAATACACTAAGGTGTTGTTTTTTAAACCAAATACATGTTTGTTTTTACATGTTTTTCAACTCCTAAAGTGCGTTTTTAACCCAGCACACTAGGGTGTCAATTTTTAAGTCACTTGCATGTTTTTCTTAACATGTTTTTACATGTTTAAAGTGTGTTTTTAACCCAGCACTTAAGGGCATCGATTTTAGAGGCATTTGCATGTCTTTTGGAATATGCAAAGACATGTTTAAAACAACGTATTTAACCAAGCAGCCATGGACGTCGAATTTGAAGGCATTTACATGTCTTTTTAAACATGCATTTGCATCTTAAAAATGTGTTTTAACTTCCCTTTGGCTGTGTTTTTGAGGAGTGGCGATTTTTGAGAGGAAAACATGTGTTTTTGACTTAAAAAAACTCACTTATTTTGGGGGTTTTTGAGAAAAAGGGGATTTTGAAGCAAAAAATCACAAGATTCATGGTCAAAGACTCAAAACTCAATCATTTATGCTCCCATAGGGTCGTTTTTGCACTAAATCCTCCAAGGATCATTCTTGGCTACTCAAAAATGAAGATTTGAAAGGATTTTGTTCCCAAAAACTGTTGTAATTTGAACTAGAAAGAAATATATAAACATAAACTAAATAACTCAGAAGATTATCCTGGGAAAAACCCTCTCGATAGAGGGAAACAACCCAGCCCACTAAACAATGATACTTTTATTTATATACCATCAAAATTACAATGTAGTCAAGATAATTATATGATAAACAAAATATCAAATCTCAGAGTACATGCAACGCATGATACACAGATATGAAGAACCTTAATAAACACGATATGCTAAAGACAAAACAGCCCGATGTAGAAATCCGTTGTCTAGTATAGCAGACGGATGATGCCCGACACAAGACCCTGCAAGTGTATCGCCTGATACCAGACACGGCATGCAAAGAATGCCTGAACACGAAGATAGCCCAGAGATGTTCAGAACAGTCCCGATTACAATCTCTGAGAACAAGAGAATCACACAGGTAAAATCTGATGCTAAAAGTAGCTCATCAGTAAGTGTCTCTGAATCTGTCGGAAAAGCTTAGATGATGAACAACCGAAAAGTAGAACCCCACGCGATAGGCAAAAATGCAATAATGAAGTTGCAACTGATAGTATGCACTATTGCGACACACCCCTCAAGCTCGAATAGAATCGAGATGATGCTGCGGACGTTACTGCTGGAGAACATTACTCGTAATCAAGGTGTATGACTCGACATGTGACACTTCGGCTATCCACCTAGATAGGTGAAGCGCCACAGCTATGTGTGTTACATATGGAGGACAGTGAAATGCATAGCAACCGTTGTCCAAGCGGTTACCAGAGAAGTCGCTTGTTGTGGATAACATACTCCGGGAGATCAACCGCCATAACAATCAATGGCGACAGTTAATATATTAACCGTTAGAAATAGTCATGTATGAGATGCAAACTCATAAGGTATCTATCGAAGCTACGAATTCAACAGAAGCTACGAATTCAACACTCCCTCTTAGTGAGAGAGAGACCTTATGAATGATTCACCTGGACAAGCATGTTCAGCTGCAAAAGAATCAACATCAATAGACAATTTCAATATATTCAAATTCCGTAATTTCATACAAAAAAGGTTCACCATAGCTAATCTAGAGGGTGATAATGAAAATAACAAACCATCCATTATTGCTGCACCTAGAGCAATGAAATGAAGGAACACAACAAAACATTCAACATGATAATTTAAACATCACAACAAAATCATGGAGTTCACATGAACTACTTCCACCATGGCTACTCCCAGAGGGTAGATCAAGGGCTTTCACCTCAAACTTCTCCTTGAGAAGAATGCATTATCACCTTGCCTACTTGCAGAGGGTGATCCCACCATGCCTACACGCAGAGGGTGGGTCAAGGGCTTTCACCTCAAACTTCTCCTAGAGAAGAATGCATATAAGAAATGGAGCACTCTGCTTGAGGTGCCTTCTCAGCAAGAGTTACATTTTCCATTAGACCAGCTGTTCTCGAAAGTAACAAAACTTCACCCTGGGAAGTGGCTTGGTGAGAATGTCCGCAGTTTGATCTTCAGTAGGAATGTATTTCAGTTCAACTGCCTTTCTTTGTACCATGTCTCTCAAGTAGTGAAACTTGATCTCTACATGTTTGGACCTGTCATGGAACACTGGATTGATTGAAAGCTTTATGTAGCTTTGGTTATCACTCATGATAACAGAAGGCTCAAGAGGCTGTCCAAATAGTCCTCCAAGCAATTTACGAAGCCATACGACTTCTTTGGCAGCCATACATGCTGCCACATATTCTGCCTTAGCTGTGCTTTGAGCCACAGAAGATTGTTTCTTGCTGCTCTAGGAAATCACAGCGGAACCAAGATTGAAACAGCTACCTGAAGTACTCTTCCTATCAGACACACAACTTGCCCAATCTGAATCAGAGAATCCCTGCAACTTCAGCTTAGTGCAAGAAGAGTACTTGAGTCCATATCCAATGGTACCACAAACATATCTCAATACATGCTTGGCTGCCATATGATGAATGTGCCTTGGTTCACACATAAATTGACTTAACGTATTAACAACAAAACATATGTCAGGTCTTGTGTTCACCAAATACATCAATGAACCAATGAGTTGACTGTACATGGAAGGATCAACCAAATCTGAATTAATTGAGTCATCATGCAGCCTTTTCAGATTCACTTCCATAGGAGTAGCCATGGATTTACAGTCCAACATACCAAACCTTTTCAGGATGTCAATGGCATATTTCCCTTGACTTTGGATGATGCCATCTGAGTTCTGCCATACTTCAAGTCCAAGGAAATAGTGCAGCATGCCAAGATCTTTCATTTCAAATTTTGAAGTTAGCTCCCTCTTACACATGATGATAAGACTATCACTGCCTGTGAGAAACAAATCATCTACATATAGAACCAAAATCAGAATTTTATCATCCTGAAGTTTTAAGTATAAGTTAGGATCAGCTACATTCTTTTGAAAGCCTAAACCCAAAAGATATTTATCTATTCTCTCATACCAGGCACGTGATGCTTGTTTGAGTCCATACAAGGCTCTTTTCAACTTATACACATGAGATGCTCTGTCATGGATGATAAATCCTTCTGGCTGTTTCAGGTAGACTTCCTCTTCAATGACTCCATTTAGGAACGCTGTTTTCACATCCATCTGATGGAGTTTCCAGCCTTTAATTGCAGCTATAGCAATGATTGTTCTGATGGAGGTGTATCGAGCCACTGGTGCAAATGTCTCATCATAATCAATGCCTTCCTTTTGAGAAAAGCCTCTAGCCACAAATCGTGTTTTGTATTTGTCTATGCTCCCATCAATCGCATGCTTAATTTTGAACAACCACTTAGATGAGACAACTAATTTGTCTTGGGGCTTAGGGACAACGTCCCATACATCATTCTGAATTATGGACTTGTATTCCTCCACCATGGCATCTTTCCATACTTGATGTTTGGAGGCCTCTTCTACATTAGAAGGTTCAGAGGAAATAATGTGACTCATTAACTCAACATAACCAGCAAACTTGTGAGGCCGTTTGCTTTCTCTGAAAGTCCCTCGAGGAGCTGCAAAAGGTGTGGCTTCCTCCACAATATTTCTGGCCCATAGAGGTCTCTTTTTATTCGTGGAAGAAGAGTGGGGACCTGTGTGATCAGCTAGTGTAGAAAGGGGAGCAGGGTCAACAAGATCTTCACACTCCCTCTCAACCTCCGAAGGAGAGTTCGGATCAGCCATGGTGGAATCTTGAGGGAGTTCAAGATCTTCCTCATTAGTTACAACTTCAGATTCCTTGGGAGGATCACAAGCTATGTCTTCGTCAAAGATGACATCTCTGCCGATTTCAATCTGCCTTTGACCAGGTACATAAATTCTGAAAGCTTTAGAAGAGTCACTGTAGCCAACAAAGAATCCTTTCTTGCCAGAAGGTTCCAATTTTGACCTTTTCTCTTTTGGGATGTGAATCACTACTGGGCAGCCAAAATTTTTGAAGAAGCTAACATCTGGTTTTGATCCTGAGAAGGCCTGTTCAGGGGACATGTTACCAAGAATTTGATGAGGGCTGCGATTCTGAATAAAGACAGCTGTACTCCAAGCTTCAGCCCATAAGAACATAGGAATATTCTGATCATGAATCATCGCTTTTGCTGCCTCAACTATGGTCCTATTCTTTCTTTTAGCCACACCATTTCGTTGAGGATTATAGGGAACGCAAAGCTCCCTCTTAATCCTAGCATCAGCACAAAAACTATGAAAGACTCCAGATACAAATTTCCCACCATTATCAGATCTCAAGGTCTTGATCCTCTTCTCAGTGGAATTTTCAACCAAGGCTTTGAATGTTTTGAAATGAGACAGCACTTCATCTGATTCTTTTGATTTAAGAAAGTATATCCAACACTTCCATGAAAAATCATCAATGAAAGTAATGTAATACCAAAAACCGCTAAGGGATGCAATAGACATTGGGCCACATAAATCTGAATGAATTAAATCTAAAATACCTTTAGCTCTAGATTCACTGCTATGGAATGTACTTTTAGTATTATTACCTAGAGCGCATGCTTTGCAAATACCTTCATGATCCTTTCTCAGCTTGGGAAGACCAACTACAACTTTCTCCATGATGCCAAAGTTCTGAAATTTAAGTGACCAAATCTCTTGTGCCAAAGAATGTTTGGATTTGAGGAACAAAGAGAGAGAGCTTGAATAGGCTGAGCTGAAAGTCTGTAGAGGCTACCATGCCGAACTCCTATCTCTCGCGCTGAAGAGGAGTTAGAGTTCTTCCAAGCAAGTACCTTACCATCAATGAAGGACACATGATATCCTTTGTCTTCAAGAGCTGAAATAGAAATCAGGTTCCTCTTAATACTAGGGACAAAAAGAACATCACTGAGGTGCAGGGGAATGTCTGAATCAAGTTGGAAAGAAGTGGAGCCAGCCCCTTTCACTGAATAACTAGCATCATCCCCAATGATTACTTGAAGGTGAGAATCCTTTTCACCGAGGTTGAAAAGATGATCACTGTAACCCGTGATGTGACGTGAAACTCCGCTATCAATCAGCCAGGTGTCACAGTCTGTAGGAATGTTGCTGGATAAGGCAGAGATGAAACTAAAACCCTCAGGTTCATCACATGATTCTTTCTTGGGAGAAGAGTCTTCAACATGTGCAGTAGAGACTTGAGGCTTCGACCTTGAGGTGCAATGCCTGGCATAATGGCCGAATTTGTCGCATCTGAAGCATTGAATTTTGGAGACACCAACCTTCTTTCTTTTGTGGGAAGAATTTGGATGAGAGTCATTATTCCTAAATCGCTTGAAGTATGGTTTCTTTCCTTTTCCTTTGGAGGTGTGGGCTGCCAGCACTTGATCATCTTCATGATGACTTTTGCGACCATTACTTCTAGCCTCAAGTCTGCATTCCTCTTGAATGCAATCAGCCCTTAGTTTGTCAAATTTAGGGAGATTGTCACGTCCACTAATGCCTTGAATAAACGATTCCCAAGAGTGAGGGAGACCATTCATAGCAAGCTGATGCAGGAGCATCCTGGGTGTAAGAGCAATCTTGCATCACCCAAAAATATTTCTGGTTTTGTTTTCAATAAGGGCTATCTTGTGCAGAGCTGCTATTTATGGAAACTTACTATTTTTAGTAAGTTGGTCATATGATCTCGGAATGTTCTGATTTCACAGTTGGAGGTTCATCTCAGTCATTTCAGCCTACCAGTTGAGTTTCATTGCCACATCATCAGTATTGGTGAAGTTATTGAGGTTTTTGGGTACGAAATCTTTCAGGTCAATTTTGAAGGCCTTAGAGGCTTCGGATCACGATCGATCCCCGAATGACTAGTGTTAGCGCGTGTCAGGTGCTGTAGATCTCGTCATGGCGTTTCCGAAAAGTGGTTACAATAGAAAAACGGAGCTACGGTTAGAAAGTTATGGCCTCCGGAAGTTGGGTTACCTAAAATCATATTTTGTATTTCTTTTGAGCCGACCCTATTGTAAAAATTGTGAAAATAAAATAATTCTATGTTTTGTCGGCCTAAAGGGCTAAATTTCTGAAACCTTCTCGGGCGGTGGAAATTGCCTATATAAGAAAGGTCTGTAGTGTTGTCTTAGGCAGTTCGGGACAGTTTTGGGTAGCAGATCTGGATAATAATTCGAGGCTTTGTCCTACAGAATATTGTAAAGGAATGCTCATGTGGCTTTGCATATTGTAATTCTGAAAGTTTGTAATTCCACATTTGTGGAGATAATAAGGAGCCAATTTTCTGTTCTTGCATATTGTTGTTGTTTCTCTGTTTCTGTTATGTGTTTGTGGTATTAAGAGGAGCACCCTTCATCACAAGCATAACCAAGTCTTTGTGAGGAATGGAGTCGCCAATGGTACTAAGCTGGTCCCTGAGTTCTAAGATTTTCATGAAGTATGATATGGCTGATTCTCCTCGAGCCATCTTGATGTGAAGGATCTAATGCCTTAAGGCCAAGGCTCTGCTGGTGTTATTAATCTCATAAAGATCTTTCAAGGTTTGAAAAATCACATTTGCTGTAGACAGGTTGGAGATAGTGGGGACAAGATGATCCTTCACAGAATCAATAAGAATTTTCTTTGCCATAATTCTATTCTTTTTCCAAAATGCTTTCTCAGCATCATCAACAGGTTCTTCTGGATCAGAATTTATGTAGGCAAGAAGATCATTTTCCTCTAGGGCGATCGGGATCCTAAACTTTTAGGAAGAGAAGTTGGAAGAACCATCAAGCCTGTCCTTGACCTTTAAACCGTTGACCATGATGGCGAAGCAAGAAGAACTTGGAAGAGGCTATTTGGTCTTTCTGATTCTGGATCGAAAAGGCCTAGACCTGCTCTGATACCATGTTGTAATTTGAACTAGAAAGAAATATATAAACAAAAACTAAATAACTCAGAAGATTATCCTGGGAAAAACCCTCTCGACAAAGGGAAACAACCCATCCCACTAAACGATGATACTTTTATTTATATACCATCAAAATTACAATGCAGTCAAGATAATTATATGATAAACAAAATATCAAATCTCAGACTACATGCAATGCATGATACATAGATATGAAGAACCTTAATAAACACGATATGCTGAAGACACAACCCGATGTAGAAATCCATTGTCTAGTATAGCAGACGGATGATGCCCGACACAAGACCGTGCAAGTGTATCGCTGATACCAGACACGGCATGCAAAGAATGCCTGAACACGAAGATAGCCCAGAGATGTTCAGAACAGTCCCGATTACAATCTCTGAGGACGAGAATCACACAAGTAAAATCTGATGTTAAAAGTAGCTCATCAGTAAGTGTCTCTGAATCTGTCGGAAAAGCTTAGATGATGAACAACCGAAAAGTAGAACCCCACGCGATAGGCAAAAATGCAATAATGAAGTTGCAACTGATAGTATGCACTATCGCGACACACCCCTCAAGCTCGAATAGAATCGAGGTGATGCTGCGGACGTTACTGCTGGAGAACGTTACTCGTAATCAAGGTGTATGACTCGACATGTGACACTTCGGCTATTCGCCCAGATAGGTGAAGTGCCACAGCTATGTGCGTTACATATGGAGGACGGTGAAATGCATAGCAACCGTTGTCCAAGCCGTTACCAGAGAAGTCACTTGTCGTGGATAACATACTCCGGGAGATCAACCGCCATAACAGTCGATGGTGACAGTTAATATATTAACCGTTAGAAATAGTCATGTATGAGATGCAAACTCATAAAGTATCTATCAAAGCTACAAATTCAACAAAAACAACCCATTTAGGGCACGTTTTTGGGCGTTTTTGCTAAAAAAATGGCCCATTTTTGGCCATTTTTCTTCTTCAAAATCAAATCTTTTGCTTCTAAGATGAGCTCTTTGTTAAAGTATTGTTCATTCGTGTTTAATAAACGACGAGACAATCATGATATGCATATAAATATATAATATAATTGAAAATTAAGTATATATTAATATGCATATGTGTGAACTTATATATATATATATATATATATATATATATATATATATATTATACAAAGTATGAATGAACTATTGGTTAAGATATGTTAACTAATAGTTATGTAATAAGTATATACAGTCATGTCTATTCATTACATGACTATTCAATATATACATATACCCTATTGTTATTGTAGAATCAATCAATAACGAAGGCAATTGTATTCTACAATATCACACTAGTACATATTATCTCTATAGGACGATCTTGATTTCACAACATGGTATCAGAGCCTAACCTATAAGAGAATAAATACACAAGCTATCGATGATCTTAGGCAGTGATATTAATATCAAAACATACACAGCAATATTGATCTCTATTTACAGCGATATTAATAATATTGGATTGTACATCTGCGACATTGGTCTTCATTTGCAGCGATATTAATATCATACTCAGTCTCATGGATCATTTGCGATCTAGTGTTCAATATTTACAGCAAACATTCCCGTGAATTTGGTGTTCAGGAAATTCTCTGTGAAGGATGCTTTGTGGAACGAGCCGCCACTATGTCAAATGAATGAAACCGCTTAAAGGAAGATTCTAACGAAGAATGGAGATTTGGAGGTGAATTTATGCTCAACTCCATAATGAGCAGGTGATGACACATGGCTATGGATTAATTTTAGGAAGAACTCGTCCATTGCAGATTTTGTTCTTATCGAGCACAGTCTCTTGCCCTTGGAGACAATATTAATGGTGAAGGAATGAAAAACCGAATATAGAATCATTATATTCGATCAGCATACATATTCAATTTATACCAGTGGCTTATCGGTACACAAAATCAATGCTTATAAGAACTATTGAAGCTGTGGTATATTAATCTTTCCATTGTGATTGAAGTAAACACCTCAATACGTGATATAAATCCCATGTATTGAACCAATGACTTCGACAAGAAATCTGTAAAGGGAATATAATGTTAGGGCTGTCGTGGAACATCTGGGACGAGAGCCAATATCTTTGCCGCTAATAACCAAATACATCGTGGGCTGAATACTGCCTCAATTAATGAATTAGACAGAGTTGAGTTTATTATCAAAACCTTTTTTGGTTATACTAGTGTCGCTTGCACATTTAATATGTGGCATGAGAAGGCTCGATGCATATAATAGTAATCCCAGCGTGGTTTCACAATTGATGCGGATGAGACATTCAAAACGTCAGTTCATGACAAGATGAGACAACAATTTGTTAAAGTCAACAATTCATAAATAATAAGTGGTTTGATTAATGGACAACGACCTGATGAAAGGTGTAATACATAGCAGATTAGATTTGAATAATTAATATAAGAACCGAGGAAGAAAAAAAGTATCTCACAAGTTCATTTACAAGAATTTAGTTCATATTCTAAAGAGATTGTGCTTGCGTCATGACCTTGGCAAATTGAATGTAATCTCAAATCGCAACGAATGGACAAGGGACATTACTGATATTGAAACATAAGAGATTAATCTCAAATAATTGAAACTTAAGATAAGTATTCATCTTTGAGTTAAATTTTTTTATAATTTTTGTAGTCATTTTCTTATATGTATTCATGTTTGTACTATAAGAGCTATTTGCCTTGATCTTTTCATTTGTCTCCAAGAATGTTCTTGTAGAAAAAAAAAAAGAAGAATGATGCAATTAAGGCATTATGCAGGGTTGTTCCGTACTATAATAAGTGCAGGATGATTCCTTGATCACAAGTACCTATGGACTGCTGAGTGCAGGGTCCGTTGCACATGTGGCACTGACAGGCTCCTATAACTACACTACTCCAGACTTTGATTACACTACGACAGTGAAATTTCATAATAAGTACTCATGGACTTGTGTACAACCTTTGGACTATAGCGAGATGGATTCTTCAAAATATTTTTTTTATGGGCTCACCTTATGAAAGGGAATATAAAAGGACGGAAGCATGTGAAATTCAGATTAAGAGGGAGTCTTGACATCTTAAAAAAGTTTAAGAATTGATGAACTTGAGCTTCAGAGGGAGCAGATCATTGCTGAAGGTGAAACAATTCTGAGGCTATAGAAGTGGAAACTCGTGGATAGAATCACAGATGAGATGCACATGGATAGGATCTTTGATTGAAGTAATTCATACATCTTGAAATTACAGTTCATTGAGATGAACATCATACTAGAGGTCTTTATTATCTTCCCTCAAGTCCAAGAGGGAGTGTTAATGTTGTGGCCTTGAAAAAGATCAAAATGCATCCTATACTAGTCAATGTGAGTTGGCAACCTTATGTCTATTCAGATTATGAGACATCGATTCTCTCAGGAAGAAAGGTATGGAGTCACATCCTGCAGTAACACTGAGATGAGCATATAAACAGGGTATGCCTCCGTGACAGAAGAGGAAGCGAAAGGATCTGCATCAGTGGACATTCGAAGATCTTGATTCAGAGGGAGTAGACCATGTTTTGTTGGTTACCTAGCGATCAAGAAATTGTAGCAGAGAATTATGATGAATTACCATGTGAGAAGGCTATGCTTTCATGTCAGTGGGAGAAGCTAGAAGATCAAATTAAGATGGCAACCCAGGATCGTGGTCATATTAATTTAGAGGAAGTATTCCTGATGTTGAGGAATAAAGTCTTAGCTGAAAAGAGATTTTCAGCCTTAGTGATCTATCATTTTGTATCTTAAATGATTCTTGTCTTTGATAGACAAGTTTAAGGTGGAAGCCTTCCTCACTTGATAATAGTGAACCAAAGTGTCAAGATTGACTACTTAAGTGTGTGTCCCGACTGTGCGGATATCTTGACTCTTGTTATTACTTGTTGTGTAATGACGAAACCATATCATGATTGACTACTTAAGTGTGTGTCTCGACTGTGCGGATATCATGATATTCAAGTCTATTTTCATGATGAGACTACATTAAATTGTGTGTCCCGAAGTGTCGGAAGTCATGGTAGACTTTATGGGCCCATTCATTTTGTGTTATATTATGAAAGGTGACGATCTTTCATGTGTGTTGGGTTACTATTTCAAGGTGACGATCTTGAAAATAGTTAACCAGGCTTCAAGATTGACTCTCGAAAGGGACTGTCCCGGATGTGCCGGATATCTTGTTGCTTATGTTATTACTGGATGTGTAATAACTTGTCAAGATCGACTCCCGAAAGGGTCTGTCCCGGATGTGCCGGATATCATGATATGAAAAGATTCTACAAATTCTATTAAACTCTCTCTCAAGAGGGAGTGTTAAAGTATTGTTCGTTCGTGTTTAATAAACGACGAGACAATCATGATATGCATATATATATATAATATAATTGAAAACTAAGTATATATTAATATGCATATGTGTGAACTTATATATATATATATATATTATACGAAGTATGAATAAACTATTGGTTAAGATATGTTAACTAATAGTTATGTAATAAGTATATACAATCATGTCTATTCATTACATGACTATTCAATATATACATATACCCTATTGTTATTGTAGAATCAATCAATAATGAAGGCAATTGTATTCTACAATATCATACTAGTACATATTATCTCTATAGGACGATCTTGATTTCACAACACTCTTGGGCATTACATTTCATTTGCAGCTTGTTTATCATTATTTCTAAGCTATTTTTGATGCCCTAGGTGCTGTTTTTGGTTGCCATTACATGTGCATTGGAAATGGTCAAAACGGTTGCTATTTCTTTGCATTTAATCTCTCTTTTCTTCCCACTTGGCTGTGAATGCATGTTGACTCTCCAAAAGTGAAGGAAAAAGACTAGGAAAGAGATTTATATATAGTTTTTAAATCTCATCTTTCCTAATCCGAAAATCCATTGGATTCATTTCAGATTTTGCCCAAGATTTGGAAAGATTTCTTCTTGAGGATTGAGGTAATTTCTTCCTTAAGTCTTTTTCCTAAATTCTTCCCAAGGTATCTTGTTTATATGTAAAGTTTCATTTTTAGATTTACATGTGTTTGAATTCATGATCCTTCTACTTCTGTCTTTCATTCTTAAGTTGCATATGCAAGAATCTCTACTTGCTTGCATATGCAGTCGGGATTAAAAACCCCATTCTATGATGAAAAAAGGAACAAGTCCATGCTTGTGTATACATGCATTATCCTTCAAAAAATCCATTTGCATCCATTTGCTATCCCACAATTTTCCAGCCATCGTCCATATGCAATCCCCTTTGAAAAACCCATTTTTTTGGTTTTTCTCACCATATGAGTGACCATTTTGAGCCAAACTCATCCACCTTTTCGCTGTGCCGAAGTTTTACAACCATTCCTCTTCTTTACACCATTCCAAAATCCATACTTATACATTAAAAAACGTGCAATAGACCCATCCATGCTTTATTTTCTCACATAATATTTGCTGTCCATTCATATGTAATACCCATAGTTACACCAGCCTGGGGGACGAAGGGACGAGTTTCCGGGACGGGGTGACAAAGGGGCCTCAATTTGGGGATGGCGGCGGGGGACGGCGGCGGGGGGGTGTATATAGTATATACTATACATGTGGTACTTAAAATAGTAGTTATGAAAATATGTATAACAATATAAGAGTGTAAGACAAAATCATTGAACATTGCATTGTTAAACTTAATATATTGAATCATTGAACATTGCCTTGGACATTGAACAATAAATCTTAAATACTCCAATCAGCATAAGAGTTCTATTAATCAGCATAATAAATATTAAATATGAATATCAAAAGTATGAGTATCTAACTCATCATAAAGATGATTACTATATTACAATGTTACATTGAGTTGCATATATGATATATCAAAACAAGTACAAACATCAAATGTCAAAATTAAAATGCCAAGGAGGCCTCTAATCATGCATCTTGGGGTTGGCAAAGTCATCATCATCAGAACTATCTCCAAGGTTAAGGGTTACAAAGTAACCTATTAAACAAATAAAAAAATTGTATTTTATTTTATTTTTTTACTTTTTGACGCTGCCTGGGCGGGGGACTTCTGGGCGTCCCCTTTAGGGTCGAGGGATGTCCAGAAGTCCCCTTGTCCCCGTTCGGGACGGGGGGATGTCCCCCACGGGGACGGCTGCTCCGCCCAAAGAGAGGAAACGCCGTCCCCACGTCCCCCATGGGGGACGAGGACGGGGACGGCTGGGTTTTAGGGGGGGGGACACGTCCCCGGGTTACTCTGGTAATACCCTTTGAAAAATCCATTTTTGGTTTTTCTCACAACACGAGCCAATCTAACCCAAATCTGTTTGTTCTTTCGCTGTTCACAAGTATTTCAACCACTTACAACACCCCAAGCTCACTTCTTGTGCATCCAAAAAGTGCAATGGATCCATCACTTGAAAATATTCTTACCTTGTGGAATCTTCATGTCACAACTACTCAGCATATCAATTACCATGTCAAGAGAATTTCTAGCCAACACTAGAAAAGGAAGAAGTAAAGGCCCAAAGGATTGAAAGGGAGAATCAAGAAAGGTTAGAACATGAAAGACAAAACTAAAAAAATGATCTAAGATAGTGTTACCTTTCTATGCTAACTATCCAGTTGTGCAACCAGGTTTGGATATAAACGTAAGGTAGGAAGATATCATTTCAGACTTAGGGGCTTTCATTTGGAATCAAAGAGAAGACGACACACACTATACAATTGCTCATGCCATCTTGGAGAAAGAGGAGGAAGTTGATATTGAATTTGAAAGAGAGACAAAGAATTGAAAGGGGGCTTAGAGAAAGATTGGAATGTGAGCAAAGAGAAAGGATACAAAGAGAAAGGGAAGCCCATAGGAGAGCTCAAAGGCTACCCTTAAGAGAAGTTCAACTTTGAGGGAATCAAGTGAATCAAAATTAGAACACAAGTTGGATAAGAAGATTGCATCTTTCTCCCTAGAAAGGTTCGAAAGAGTACAATTAGAAAGAATGCTTTCAAGACAGAGATGAAAAGAAACAAATGTGCTTCTCAAGAGACAACCACCATTATACTGTAGAACGGGCAAGGATGCAAGTTCCTATTCCAAATCAAGATACTTCCACCAGAGCAAGCACATCAATCGTAAAGCATCCTTGTATCAGCATGAAGACCAACAATGGATGATATAATAGGGGTTGTGTCTTGTCAGGCACTTAGAATATTTTCATCATGCCTTTGTAATTTGTATTTGACATATTACATGTAAAGTTAAAAAAAGATGTAATTGCATGTGATAGTATCACGTGAAAAGTTGTAACATGTAATCAAGTTGCAAGTGCATTAGGCATGCAACTTTGAATAAGTCAAAATTAGTTAGTTAGTTAGGGAATAAGTCAAGGTGGTTAAGGGTTTTCCTCTTCTTTCTCCACCTTTCTCTCCACTCTTTTCCTATATAAAGGACCGAGATCATTGTAAATAATCATCTTTTGGCAAGGCAAGAAAATTCTGCCAGTTTGTATTGTGCACTCTAAGACTTTGTGCTTGGATGTAAATCAGATTGCTTTCAATAAAATAGGCAAATTGTTTTGAGACTTTGTTTCAATTCAAACTGTTATGTAACAACATTTTCTTGAGTTGATTGTGAGTTTTAATGCTTTGATTCAAGAGGGATTTGGATTCAATTGCGCAGACTTTGAGCTGCCTGTTGCATTCAGAGCCAATTTGAACTTTTGAAGACTTTGTGCTGCAGAAAGACAAATTGTGATAGATAGTAGTGGCTGCAATTACTTAGAGCTGAAGACTTTGGGCTTCAGTTGTAAGTGTTTTTATTAAATTTGAGAGTATCCAGTAAGAGACTTTGTGCCTTACTGGTTATTCTGCTTGAATCCTCACGAGACAAGCGCAAGAGATTTTGGGTTCTTGTTTTTGTTTCACAAACTATAAAAAAGAAAGCTGCTGCCCTTGGTATTGTTCTTATGTCAACTCCAGGGTCACCAGTATTATCGTAGCAATAAGACACTTTTTGTTAAGTTAGAAGTCGCTGTACGCAAATCAAAACTAAAAAAGAGGAATTGATTAAGATAACCGCCCTTTTTGTAATTTCAGTTAAGTTCTTGTTGGAGCCACCTATGGTAAGAAGGGAGCCTCCCCTATTGCTGAGAGGAGAGAGAAATCTCGTGAGATGTTGCCTAAAGTTACAATTTTGTAAGGTGTAGTCTTAGCGGCTTACAAAATTTTTAGCCAACATAGTGACAGATCAAATTCACATCCAACTACAAAGATAAAAAACTGCAGAGAATGACAATCAATTTCTGACCTTAATGTTGCAGCTTTATAATAATATTGTATAATTTACCTCATAATGGTCATTTAAGTCAATGTATCTTTATATGTACCCGGTCACTTAATGTATCTAGTTAGTTAGATAGTTTAGTTTATTTCTATTTTAGTTCTTTGTTAATGATTGTTTCTTTTAGAAACATTGTCTTTGTATTTCCTTATTTAAGGAGCCTTCGTCTCCTTTGTAATTACTCATTGAATATCAATTTTATTATCATTTCATGGTATTAGAGCCCATAGGTTAGTTTTTTGTAGTTTCAATTTGGAATTAATTTCTAGAAGTTTTTAACACTTTTTTATGAAAAGTTGTGTAGAATCTTAGAAATTTTTTAGAATTTTTTTTTTCCAATTTTTTAATAAGAATCAAAGGTTTTAAAAACAAGGGTTTTTGAAATTGTAAATCTTAGAAGATTTCAAAGGTTTTATTTGTAGATTTCAAAAGTTTTTCTATGAGTGCAAGGGTTTTGTGTCTCAAAACTACATTTTTTGGAGGTTTTGTTTGCTGCACTCAAGGGTTTCTGCATTTGCTCATGGAGGGAGGTTTTTAAATTTTTTTCCACAAAAAATCATGGATGGAGGGTTTGCTTATTTTTTTTTCACAAAAAAAATCATGGATGAAGGGTTTTCTAGATTTTGTTTTCCAAAAAAAATCATGGATGGAGGGTTTGCTGGTTTTTTTTCCACACAAAATCATGATGGGTTTTCTAATTTTTTTATAGCAAAAAATCATGATGGATTTTTTGATTTGTTTTCCACAAAAAATCATGATGGCTTTTTTCGATTTTTTTTCCCAAAAAGATCATGTAGACTTTCTTTTTCTTTTCTAGGTTTTGCTCATTTTTTCCAAAAAAATCATGATGTTTGTAGAAAGGGTATTGCTAGATACCTCCCCCCACCTTGAAAAAATCATGATTTTCTTTGTCATGGGTTTGCTGGTTTTTTTGATGATTTTTTTTTATAAAATTGTGGGTTTTTTCTCAAAATGAATCCAAAAGTTTTGTGGCACTAGGGAGGGTCTCAGCAGTACACTCGTGTTGTAAAGTGTTCTGATGAGAAGGGGGCTGCCTTCTATGAATTCATGGCCAAATGACTTGTACGTTCAGTCTTCTGTAGGGTAGTTAGTTAATAAATTGATCATTAAGGGAGGGAATTAGAATAATATTGTGTTGTTTAATTCATAATGGTCATTAAGTCACTTACTGTATCTTAAGATTTATCCAGTCACTTAATATATTTAGTCAGTTAGATAGTTTATTATATTTCTATTTCAATTCTTTGTTAACAATTGTTTCTTTTGGAAACGTCGCCTTTGTGTTTCCTTATTTAAGGAGCCTTTGTCTCCTTTGTAATGACTCATTGAGTATCAATTGATTGTCATTTCAGCAGTTGTATTCAAGGTGCAAACTAGAAACATATAAATTTCAATTCAGATTGAGCTCTGGTAAGAAATCCACGTCAAGATTGGGATTGATGACCGAAACTACCAATTTGCACGCTTGGAAACTTAGTTTCAGTGCCACGCACTAATAGTTACATGGTACAAACTAATATTCACGTGAAAACCCAATACTAATCAAGGTTCTCTCTACCACGTCGAACTACACACTTGCCAATCACTCTTCATCCATGTAGAGGTGCTAAAGACTTTAATTGAACGTTCAAGGAGAAATAAGAATCTTGCCCAAACTTCCATGATATGACAAGGCCAATCACACCACTCCACAACAATCACGTGAGCTTCCCAAACTGTTAAATACACTGCCAGTCATCTTCACAATGAACTCTAACAACTAGCAATGCTTACGGCCAATCTGCAACATCCAATCAGATGATTTGATCTCTCTTCTTCCAAAACATCTCCAACTGAACCTCTTCATAGTTGCCTCATTGAATACATCTTGCAAGACCCACATACATGAATATCAATGGCCAAGGAGTAGAGTCACTACAAGTTTATTAGTCCCAAACAAGACTGAAATTCCTCTTATTCGATGACAAACTGGATTTGAAACCCCATGCTAATGTGAATGTGTCCCTTCTATGCTATCGCTCTGCAACTTGTTGGAATATGGTGACCTGATGGAGTAGTAAACTTCAATAATAATCCATACCTTAGCTCACAAACTCAAACTCAGAGAGTACTGGGAAGCCCAAAATTTTAAACTTGGCAAAAACTCAACAAATACTCAACGAAAACTTGACAACTTAGAAAGTACTAAAAATTAAAATCTGTTAAAGAAACAATTTTTTTGTAAAATTCTATTACAAAATGTATTAAATAAAAAATTGACATCTCAAAAGAGAAAATGCATGGTTTTATAGCAAAAACATGTGAAAACACATTTTAACCAACGTTTTACCTACATTGACATTGTTTCCCACACTTTTTTGCGTCTATAAATATGCGAGAGTTAAACTTGTGAAAATTCGTCCTGCAAAAAAATAGAGTACTCACAGAGTTTGCAAACTACGATCCGTACAATAAAAATGAAATCTTACAACCACAAAAATATTTGTCTTTAAGTGCACAATCTAAATTATGACTTATTCATGACACAACCCCCAAAAAATTAAGGCTCTTTGGTCAATGCCAAACTTAAATAAATTAAGGCTATTGTTGAGAACCTCTACAACCTTAAATAAATTTCAACCCAACCAATACTTGCAAATCTCTGTATGCTCAAGCTGAGATTCTAATTGAATCTCATTGCACTGACTAGGGTGGATCTCTCACCATTGTAGTCAATATCTTCGAGAACATTTTTTGTCCTCTAGAAGGCTAAGACGGACTTGTTTCAATCTCACAAACCCGCAAGAATTTTTACCAAAGAGAAATATCATAATCTGCATAATGCCAAATGAGCCCCAAAATTGCTTTTCATACTTTTCCTCGCCAAACTTCTAGAAAACACAATTTAAAAATCAGTTTTTAATTTAAAACTCCATTTTAGGTTTGAAAGACCTTTTATTAAAATAAAGATAATTTGAAACGCAAGGTCACTATTTTATGCATCTATGATTTATAACATTTCATCCCAATTTTGACGAGCTATAACAGTAAGGTGCTTATAAAATATTTTAATAAAATTTAAGCACCCTTAGTAAAATAACAAAAATAAAGCCATTAATGCACCCATTTTGCGGAAACCATTAGAAAGCATTGGAATCGAAACCTGACTACATTGGAGTGACCTTGATGATGAATAATGAGAAACGAAGCCAGTTGGGTGACTTTCTATAAATAGGACACCCTCTCCAAGAAATCACCCCGAAAAGTGGCATAAGTTTCCTCAAGACTGACGAAGCTCATAGGCAACATCAAACAATCCCTCGGAAAAGACACACACCCACCAAAAAGGTTAGAGCCAATTGCATTGCTAGAGAACCCTACAATGGGCATTTTCAGAAGCACTTGCCATGGACATTTTCACAAGCACTTGCCAATGGACATTTTCACAAGCACTTGTCATGCAATCTAATGTGCTGATTATGAACAGTTTATGATATGACATCACATCAAACACTTAGTGAACTTTTTATTTCCTTCATATCTAACTCAAACAATTTACTATGACAAATACGATGCATATGAATTTAATTAAAACTGAATACAGAAACCTGTAGCTGATCACATGAATTATAGTCATCCAATAATGAATCGCAGCCCACTGGTTATGATCCAAAAGATGACACCATAGCTAGCAAACAATGTTTGAAGACACCAAACAGCAGAATGTGCCCCAAAGTTTGTCAAACGTTGCCCCTTGTATCTATAACACAACCTCTAGATGACTACCGTTTCTCCATTCTCACCTGCAGCTATCAAAAACTCCAAACGCAAGGCCATAAAAGGCAGTAATCTGCAACAACCAAATGCCCTTTGCCCTTTGCAATAATTCTGGAATTCAATAAGGCTGGTAATAATGAATCTCTGCACACAATTAAACCAATCCTAGCCTCTGGATGAAGCCAAAGCTCTTGCAGAATTCATTGGGTGTTTCACCAATTCACTATGCTGAAATAACTTGGATGAATTCACAATTCTTCAAGCTTGAAAGCTGAAACTCTTGTTTTAATTTCTTCTCCACACAAACAAAAGCAAATGCACAAGTCATGAGTGAATTCATTTTCACCAATGAAGCCTTTTTATAATTCTCAATTGAAGATTGACTTGGTAGCTTCAAACTCATGCCTCACATAACTTAAATCATCACTTAGCTTTTTTAAATATATTTGCTTTTGTTGCAATTGAAATATAACATTTAATTATATTCCCCTCCTTTTGATGCACACATTAAAATATATTGAACAGTTATATCTCCGTTATAAATAACACTTTATCACTTATTATAAAGTATACTTTTAAAATATTTAAAATTCCCCTTTTAAATAAAGTCCACTTAATTTATCAATGATATGCACTTTATAATTAATAATTACTAAAGTATAACTTTAATAATAATTATAATATTATAACTCCACCATTAATCATTATTTCTCAATTTCAACTGAACCTGGGAGTTAACCATTGTATCCATTGTGCATCCAACTACCTTACTAAAAATACTAAGGGTCCCTCTCTAACATCCACTGACTTACTATAAATAATAAGTCCTTGAAACTGAGCCAACTGATGAATGAGTTAATCCCCGTGCATACCATGAGTCCGGATACCCTTGCCAGAAATAGCTCTAACCATAATTTGACTTACTATAAATAGTAAGTCCCAAAGTGGAAGCTCCGTCAATGTCACCACAACTCCATACTGCTAGAAAACTACCTAGGTGCCCTACTAAAGATAGAAACTTTGACTTACCCAAAATAGACACTTACTGTAAATAGCAAGTGGGCCGATCTGACTCAAACGAAGAGCAATCCTGAGCATCCCTGACCTTAGGAATAGGAATTGGCCCTCAACTTTGCCAATTGGACCTTCTGAACAACTCCATTAGCCTATGAGGGTCAGGAAATAGGCTAATCCTTTGAAAGATGACTCACGAAAAAGGGGACATTACAAAATATGGTATCTTAGATTTATTTATGGCTTCCATTTATAGATCACAAGGCACAAAATTGAAAAAAAATGGTGGAAAATTTAGGTTTGTCATAGCTCGCTATCCACTTCAAGTATTAGGTTATTGAAACTTTGCATTGTCTAACTTTCGAACGTAAATTTTTTTTATTCTGTTTTTAACTACATTCCGTAATGTCCCCTTCCTAAGCCCTATCAACACGTTGACTGTGCTTATTCAGTGGGTTCTTGTAGGCTATGAGTTAGGGTTAGGGAACTCATTGGGGCTTTGGTTACTATTCAGTCTAGATAATCTGACGATGATAGGTGTTGTATTGAGCTCAATTGGTTAAGGATTGCATAATGTCTCTTTTTGGAGGGGTTTTAGACAGTTTGTCTATTTTTATTATTTTTAGCAAGTCACACTCTTGACACCAACCTGGTCAGTTTGCAGTGTTGCTATTTTAGGTAAGCCAACAAATGCATATGATGACCTTATTTTGGCTGTTGATGTGGTCCAAAGGTGTTATTTAAAATAACTTTAAAAGTATTAAAGTTAAATTAAATATTTAACTTTACATTATTGAATAAAGTGACTTCATGTGTGTGCTGAGTGGAGTTATAAGGTGTTATTTTAAAATATAAATAAAGTGATTTCGTAGGGAGTGGACACCAACATGGGAGTCATAAGGGGTTGCTTTTTAATTTAATAAAACATTTGAGCTCTTTTTTTAACGTCGAAACACTGGCACTGGGGGACGTTGAAACACTGGGATGCTGGGATGAGTTTCCGGGATGGGGAGACAAAGGGCCTCAATTTTGAGATGGTGGGGGTATGACGACCAAGAGGGAAGGGGGGGGGGAGGGGGGTGTTGTCTACTATACATATAGAACTTAAAATGCTAGTTATGAAATGATGTTTCAATATAACATACCAAATTGAAATACTTGAACATAGAAAAATTGCAACACGAATCAGAACCATAGAACATTCAAGATAGTACTATAGTACATACCCAATAGTAACATTCAAAAATCAAAATTCACATGAAAATTCAAATTATTAGCAAATAGAAATTCAAATTATCAGAAATTGCGTCCCTGTGTTCCAGACGCATCCTAACGGTGCTTGGGTTGTGGAATGGTGGAGGTGGGGGTACTCGGGTACTCCCAAGTATCCGTCCCGGGGACGTCCCCGCACCGGGCGCTTCGGGGTTTTTTGGGGGGGGGGGGGGGGGGGGTGCACGTCCCCGGGTTTCACTATTTTTTATTATGTATAATTTGGTAATAGGTATTGGAAACAAAACTTTGTTGGATTGAACTTGTTCATCCTGTGGCTTTGTGAGGATGAAAACCCTTGCAGAGGACATCTTCTTTGTTGGTGAAAGATCTAAGCTAGGAGATTGATTGGTGGTTTCATACAAAGACTACATCTGAGCTTCATTGTTAGATTTGCATCTTCAGTTTTGAGTACAGAATATCATGTACAGATTTGAGGAGTCAGAGAAGAGGAGTTTGGAGGGTTTTAAATTTTTAATTGCAGATTAAATCTTCATTTTGTTGGCCGCTCCCTTCTTATAAATGGCCGTACTATTCCCAGCTTGGTGTGGCTTTCTTAGGGTGAAACCCTAGGGTTTTGGTGCTTGTTTGTGCTAAAAGGAGGCAACTAGGGCACAACATCCAAGATATATTCAGTTCATGGCCTGTGGAGTACATTTTAGAGAGTGATGTCCAAGTTTGGTGTTTCCATTTTGCTGTTTAAGTACAAAAGTCAGACTTGTATACTGCAGATTAAATGGGTATGTTTGTAGTGTTCATATTGAAGCCATTTGGCCATCTGGGTATTGATAATATTGAACATATATTGCTGATCACAGTTTGTATTAAACTTGAAAGTAATTTCAAGCTTTGGGTTTATGTCATTTTGAGCACATGGGATATATTTCTGTTATTTCCTTGCTGCAAATACTATCTCTGTATTTCCTTTTGTGTGTTTCGTTTACTTGCAAACATCCAAGCATCAAAACAGAAAACTTCAACAACTCAAAGAATAAAGGGTGTATATTGCACATTCATTTAGCTGTTTGTAATTTTTTTTTCTAATATGCTGTATGAGATATGTGACTTCTGTGGTACTGATACCATGTTGATGGAATTGTTTTTTAATTAAGTCTGTGGTAGTTTTTACTATTAATTACATGGGAATTAATGTTATTATCTTTCGAAATACCTCAATGTGAGTACGCTTGTGGAATATTCTGTTTTCCATACTGTTTCTTTGGTTTATCATACGTTTTCTTAAATGAGATAATATTGTTACTATTTAAAATATTGATTGGGACTTGTACCTGCCCCTTTGTGTTTCCATCCTTGTGATTCTTAGGTGTATGAATGGATGATTAAGCAAGACTGCTATAAATTTGACTTTGGCCTTGCAACTAAATTGGCGGAATTGCTGGGGAAAGATATGAAAGTTGGAAGATGCCGTGATGTGTTTGATGATATAATTAATCGGGACCATATTCCTTGTGAATCTACATTTACAATTCTCACAATGGCTTACATTGAAGCAACAGATAAAGGATCTGTTTATGAAGCCATTAAAATATACAATCAAATGATTCAACTTGGAGGCTATCAGCCCAGTCCCAGCTTACAGAGATCTCTTTTCAAGGCCCTCTTACATGGAACTGGAGGAACGGCCAAACATTATTTACAGCAGGCAGAATTCATATTTCAAAATATGGAAGCAGCAGGGTATAATATAAAGAAAGAAATGTATGAAGGCTTAATATGGCTACACAGTTATCAGGACTGCATAGATCGTGAGAGAATTCAATTCTTAAGGAATAATATGAAACAGTCAGGAATCAAGGAAAGTGGAGATCTTTTGGTCTCAATTCTCAGGGTTTGCTCCAAATGTACAGATGTAGAAGAGGCAGAAAGGACTTGGGCAAAGCTCCTTGACACTAGATGTAAATTAACCTCTCATCCTTTTGTATATCGCATGGAAGTTTATGCTAAGGCTGGACAGCCCATGAAGTCTATAGAGATTTTCAAAGAGATGCAGGAGAAAGGGGTCCCTATGAGTGTGATTGCTTATGAGAAAATTATTCAGCTATTATCAAATGTTCAAGAAAAAGAGTATGCTGAAAATTATATGAAGCAATTTGAGGACAGTGATCTGAAGCCATTGCAGTCATCCTATGTTGACTTGATGCAAATGTATATGTCCTTGCAGATGTACAATAAAGTGGAATCCACATTTTCTCGATGTATAACAAAGTGCCGACCCAAATGGATAGCATATGATTTATATCTTGAATCTCTCATCAAATGCGGTGAGCTGGAGAAGGCTGAGGAAGTTTTTACAGGTTTGCAAAAGGATAGTGCAATGAATGTGAAAGGAAAAACATGCAACATTATGTTAGAAGGCTATGTTAATGCTGGACAAGAAGCAAAGATACGACACTTGTATGATCAGATGTGCCATAGAAAATATAATATTGATCCCTCATTGATGGAAAGAATCAAACATTCTATTAGTCCGGTAAACGAAGACATTAATAGGTGCCTGAGCTTGACACTTACTGCAGATCAACGGGAAATTGTAACTGCCATATTGTTGTCTGGTGCTAGGTTAGAATCACATGATAAAAACAAAACCTTTGAACTTCATTTTGAGCTCAGTAAAAACCTTGAGTTCTGTGATGTTTTAAAAACAAATTTATATGACATATTTTTTGAATGGTTAAAACCACAGGATCAATTGCATGTTCAAGTTGAGGAGATGTCATGGCATTTTTCTACTGTCAATCATCATAGTTTTCGATTTTATGCTGGCCATTTCAGACCAGGGGGAAAGATGGCAGTACCACGGCTTATACACTGTTGGTTATCTCCTCGTACTTTAGCTTACTGGTACATGTATGGAGGACGGAAGAGTGCATCTGGAGATATTGTCTTTTATGGAATAAGCTACAGGTTTGAAGAGTGTGAGTTTATTGTGAAGGCCTTAAAAGCAAAGTCAATAAATTGTGTCATAAAGAGGCGAAGAATGCTCTTTCAAATAAGATGTCAAGGCAAGGATGCAATGTGTCTTTGGAAGTTGATGGAGCCATACATATTGGATGGGTTGAAAGAGGTTCTAAAACCTGAAGATAGATTTGCTGAAGTTGGAGCTGGAACAGAAGGTATTGATTTTGAATCAGAGGATAAGTATAGCAAGGACAGTTCTAGTTCAAATAGTGAAACTGAAGTTCATAAAGGGATTGAAGGAACTGAAATAGAGTCCAAAATATACACATAGGAAGTGGAAAGAGAATTAGCATTTTTGGCTGTAGAAGTTAGCAACCAGATTGCATTCCCAAAATTAGCAAGGTGCAGCAATACTTTTCAAAGAGAGAACAGTAACCATGGCATAAGTAATCATGCCATTTCATCTCTTTTACAATCATTTTAGTGTAACAGGAACCGGTTATGATAAGTGCAGTCATACAGCAAATTCAGATACTTATATGTGACCAAAAAATTTGGTACAAGCTATCTTCAACACTGCTTCCACAACTGGTCGTATCTGTTTCCACTATGATTGTTTTTGTTCTTTCGATCCTGGTGCTAGATCTGGTGGTATCATTTCCATGCATCTCTAGACACGCACAATTTTCAACAATGTGTTTGTTGTATAAGGATCTCATTTTACCATGCTTCCACACCCAAAGTTAACTATTGGGTGTTGATTGGTATACCCATTTCAGCAATGAACGGAGCCTACCAATATGTCAGCAGTCAAATATGGTATCCAATATGGTAAGGATACTCGAAAGCATACTGTAGTTTGTGTTGTTTTGCAGCAACTGTCTGTGTATCCTTAAGATAAGTTAGAAATATTACATCATAGTGAGGTCTAGCTAATAGATAATACTACAGAGCGTGCCAATTAAATATGTTTTACGTCACCTTCACTATAGTTTATATTAGAATGCGAATTAGGTTGATAGGATAGTAATGGGTTGTATATTACATCTTTATAAACTAGTTGGTTTTAGGTAGCTAAGTGAACTAACTCCCCCATGTTTGTAATCTGTATTAAAGCACCTTTTTGGTTGATCAATAGATTATTGAAACTTAACCATTTTAATGCCTTCTTTATTATGTCAATAATTTAACCAAAAATATCAGGCAAGTTTTTCTCTCTGTTGTACACTTTTTGTTAAGACTGCAACAATAGGGTTATAAAGGTTGAATAATTTTCTTTGTAATAAGAAAATTGATAGTTTCTGTTGAAACCAAAAGATGGTGTACAAAATGCAGAAACTAGACAAAATTTTTTTTTGGGAGAAATCGCGATTATATCTAATTAATTGTGAATCCTAGAGCCAGCCGACTTTTTCCCTAAAAAATGGTTGACCCAATTTTCAATGATTTTTTACATTTAAAGTGCATTAAAATCATGTTAAAATCCTAAAAAATGGCAAAACATGTGATTTTTTTTTGCAAAAACTTGTGAAACCCTAGAAAGACTCGCAAAATTGCCAAATCACAATGCAGAATCGGCATGGAAACAATTTGTTATTTTTTCTGTTAGTTATTTTGCTGACCTCTGGAAATCTCTAAACGAGCAATGGCGATCATCAATTGAATTTGAAAGGGCCTCAATCATCCTAAATTGCAGGGGCATAAAAGATAGTGTTGAAGCAGCTGACGAATCTGCTCTAAATCGTGGCTTCAATATGACCTGAGCTCTCTGCACGTCCCTCCCCATGGATTTTGATGTGAGCAAGTTTATAATTAATATACACTATTTTAAAATTATAACTATTATGCACTATTATAGATGACACTTTGATTGGGAAGCAGTGAACCCCTATAGTTTATAATTAATAATAGAAAGTAGTTTCAAAATTTAGATTATTATTTACTATTAATATATATTAATAGTTATATAATAAATTAAAAATTAAAAATAATGTAAATCTTTTAATGTACGTACTTACTTTTTAATTAATATATTTATTTTATTATTAAGATTGGTCTCCACCTAAGGTAGTAGTTTCAAGCTAGGTATTGCCAAAACCAGTGGCTTGCTAATCTTTTACTTTAAGTAAACAAATGTCCTTTGTTGAATTTTACCCCATATAAAGGACTTACCAATTGCCATTATGGAATATAAAGCATTGCAATTGTAGAATATGATTTGATACGGTTTCTTAAATATGAAACTACTGCTACAAAACCCATTGCCGCAATAGCAATGAAAGTCTTGGATCACTTCAAAATGACTTGCACTTTTAATAAATATCTGACAGTAGCTAGATTACTATCTGATAAATTTTGATCTCAGTTACTTCATAGACTTGGCTAATATTTGGCTTCAGACTTAGACAACTATTTGGTGACTGTCCTCTTAAAAAATCTGGTAAATTCCGATCTCAGTTACTTCATAGACTTAGCTAATATTGATCTGATACTTAGAAAACTATTTGGTGACTGCCCTCTTAAAAAGTCAACTGAATATTTGTCTATGAAATCAGCAATATGAATATAAAGGACAAAATCAATTTTCTACAATTCATGAGTTAACTCTATTTTATTTTCTCTTTATATCTCCATAGTCCATACTATAGAAATGCCATTAACTTGAAAAAAAAGAGTTTTTTTCTCTTTTTCGACAATTTTTTACTTTTTTTGAAAATCTGATTTTTTCAGGGAATCTTATAGCTTTTGGTTTGCTGATTTTTTTCCCAAACAATTTTTGTGGCTATGGCAGAAACTATAGTCCAGAAAATTGCAGAAACCAGGCTAGGATAATACAAACTTGGATAAATTAGACTAAGATCACTAGAATCACTGTCCATTTTCGGATTGTCAGAAATGATATTTGTTTGATCTCTTGATATATCAGTGAAAGACCTTGCAAAACTGAGAAATTGTGCTGTACTGAAACACCAATAATATGTAAGTGCTGAGATTTGCTTAGTGAATTCCTGTTAGGTGAGATATAGAGACCGATAAGATACAAAATTTCTAAAAAGAACTTCACTCGATGCATGATTTTTCTGTGACATAAAACCCGCAAAATTCAAATATAAGCCAATCTAAGCCTATGGTGGAGCTCACTCCTGCTGACATCGGATGGGCATTTTGCATGTATATTGTAACCTGTAAAACCTTGCCTTTGGTTAAAATTAATTGTGATTGACGGGGCTCTATTTTCCTCTTATCACAGGGATGCATGATTATGTATTGGTTCCATGGCACTTGGGGACGATAGGGGACATGTTTCAGGGATGATAGTCCAAGGGCTAATTTTCAGGGATGGCGGGGGTACGTGTGTATATATATAGACACACACATATTTATATAATATATATGTGTGTGTGTGAGAGAGAGAGAGAGAGAGAGAGAGATGCCAATGACTGCTAACAACATTATCAATATGTAAGAAAATCATGACAACAGTATTATAAACAGCACTCTCAAAGATCAAAATATAACAATCTATGAGACTAAGCCTCATTCTGGCTATCAATGTCCAAAGGCTCAAAACAATCCGTGTCACTATCACTCTCTACTTGAATAGGATCATCTAATGGTATTTCAACCAGTGATGCCAATGACTGCTAACAACATTATCAATATGTAAGAAAATCATGATAACAGTATTATAACAACAGTCTCAAAGATCAAAACATAACAATCTACGAGACTAAGCCTCATTCTGGCTATCAATATCCAAAGGCTCAAAACAATCCGTGTCGCTATCACTCTCTACTTGAATAGGATCATCCAATGGTAGTTCAACCAGTCCTGGTTACACCTTCCTATCAATCTGCCTAACATCTCCAGGATCAACATCCCAACATGTTGTTGGAGTCTTTTGATACTCAATAGTCTATCAGTCTTGAAGTCTCAAGGCACTATGAATTGCAACTAATTTTTCAGCTTGTTATGAAGTAAGCTTGTTTCTCTTAATGCAGTGAATGAAGCCATGGGTGGACCAATTCCTCTCTACAGTAGAGGAAGTGGCAATCTGTGAGAGAAAAATAATGTCAAGTTGATTCAACTTTGGTGAGTCCTTCCCATGAAATTTTCACCACCCAAAGGGATTTTTTAATGCAATAGTGGCCTTATTCATCCTAGCCTTTAGTTTGTTGAATGTAGGACCTGCAGATCAGAACACTGAAGCCACTTCTCTTGAAGAATTGTTGCCTCCTCAGCGCTATACATTTTACAAAGGGTTGTCTTAAGTTCCTCCATCATTTCATTATCCTCAAAAGAAAGAAGAATTCAGTTAGGTCTAGGTGCATGCCACTTTGGATTAAAAGCATAGGCAACCATATGAATAGGGGTGTTAACCTTTTTCCACATCTTTGAAACAATATGCCTAATGTTCTCCTCATAGAATTGCAATTCAAGATCCTTGTTATGGAGTGCTAGATCTATTAAAAGTCTCATAGATCTCTCCAAGGGTAGGATAGTTTATATCTGTGTACTTGATTGCCCCCACAATAAGTGATATAATAGAGCAAATATACTCGCAAGCAACAATTAGAAAATTAATTTTTTTAAATTTTAGACTTCTTGAAATTAACACTATGAATAATAAAAAATTCAAAATTAAAATTTAATTTAAAAAAGTAAAACAAAGTACAAACTCAAACAATTTTTCTTACCTAATATTGGACCACCAAGGGTCATTAAGTACTCTTTCTCTCACCATCTTCCCTTCTATCTTTGGTTGAGCCCATGTTTTCCAGTCTTCACAAATAACCATGGATTGTAGAGCATCTTGCACCTCCAACATACTCTACCAAAATATAATAGCTAGCATAATAGCTCAGACTCAGACTTACCAGAGTTAGGACAAGTCCTGTCACTTGGATTTGTCTAGTCTCAATTTTATTTTGAAGACTCAAAATATCAATGCTTTTTTGGTATGACATGACCCTCGAATATGCATGAAATATAACATATAACTCATCATCTTTCTCTTCAAGTCAATCTCATTCTCTTCACCGGATTATATACATTAAGTTATATTTCAATATATATTGGCAAGATGTTTGAGAGGTTCTAGATCTCTAGGAGTTATAATGCAAATCCTAGGTCTTAGATCTTATAAATTTTCCAACTTGGTCAAATTTAAATAATCATTAGTCTCTCTCTCTCTCTCTCTCTCTCTCTCTCTCTCTCTCTCTCACATTTTGGTGTTGCGCGCAAACCCCATCAAACTATAAATCTAAGAAAGTAATATGCCAATTATGAATCATGATCATAATACTCTACATAATGCATATCCCTTGCTGCAAATATCTGCATATCCATAATTAAAAAAATTAGTATGTCTGCTACATCATCTAGGACCTACCTTAGACGTCTTTGTAGGAAGGATGGAAGCTCCTTTGAGCCATCAACTTGTAGTTATTATTTTTATGTTTATTTGAAATTTTTAATGTCATGGATTTCACATTCCATTGAGTTTTGTATATATTTGGCAATATTTATATATTTAAGTGTGCCATTTCCTTCAACTACAATTTGAATTATACTTATGTGATTGATGAATACTTGTGTATCTGATCAAATTAGTTTCTATTTGATGGTGCTATTGTGTCTTTAAGGTTTATTTAACAAAGGGTGCACGAAACAATTTTTAAATGTGACAAAATCAGTCCAATCTCTTCTCTAAATTAGCCCAATCATTCTTGCAAGAGCCTTCAAATAGTTGAAACCTCATAGCAAGGAGTGTAGAAATACCAAACAATAAATAAAAATGAAATAGGGAAAGTAGAAGCCCCTATGTGTTTACTCATTGTTGTTTTGTTTTAAAGGGGCAAATTTAGGGTTTGAGAGTAGTGTGGGAGGCTTGTGAGACAACACTATTTAAGAGTCATAAAATTTTTAAAAAGGTATTTTTTTGGTTTATACATTGATTGAATACTTGCAAGATGCAAAGGATGTCTGGTCGTCCCAAGGACAGGTAGGTATCCCCGCACATCCTTGATACATTTCATGTGTGTCCCAAAACTCTACAACAAAGGTGGACAACATGGGGATGTTTGCAAACATCTTGCCATCCTTGAAACAAGATGGGGGACAAGGTTACACTAGTAGAATTGGCACCTATTTTCAATGAAAAAATGGTCGAATTTTCTACCAAGATTGGTCGAATGATCTACAAATGGTCTTGTCGCTATTTTTCTGGTTGAAATTTTGACACATCATTGTTAAGGTAGAATGTTCTACGCCAATCTTGGTCGAAATTGACATCTGCAATTGGCAAGTTTATTTGTCGAACTTGTGACCAATGTCAGTCGAAATGTTTGGCCCGTCCGACCAGGATGCCAAACCCACGACTCTAAATTTCGACACAGAATGGTCGATATGTAGACCCATCTTGGTGAGGGTTTCGACCAAAGTTAGTCAAAATTTTGACCAATATGGAATGTTAAAAAAAACACCTGAAGATAAATATCCAAAGTAATCACCAATGACATCCTGGTCGGTGATTAGTCTAGATATTTATCTTCAGGTGTTACTTTGCATTAATATATATGGCTGTGTATTTTGTTATGTTACTTTAGTATTAGCATAATGGTTTATTATGAACTTATTTGACGTTGGTTACTAGCTGTTAAAGGAGGCAACTACAAACATTTTAATAGATTTTCATAATTAAATAATGAAATTTGCATATACTAGTGTTCTTCGTATTCAAAACAACATTACATGATTTATTATTGTAAGCCCCCTCTAACTTACGCATCTAGAAAATGAAACTACAACCTATTGGGATTGAGACAAACCTTATAAAACAACAACAACTAAGAAGGATCGCTTGCCAACAACTGTTGAATACAGGGTCCTCCAACCATTGCCATCATGATAACATTCAACCTACACTCACAAAAACTAAAAGTTAAATCACAAACCTCGTAGTTTTTCTTCCTTAGCTTCTCAAGGAATGGAGAATTCTCAAGTTGCTCCTTATTAGTACGAGTAATGTAGTAAATATCTTTCTGGTCCTTCTTCATTCTTGATATGTATTGGTTGAGCGATGTAAGTTTATTGCCATATTTTGTGCTATTAAAACAAACAGAGAATACCGGTATAAATGAGTAGCATGAAAATTTTAATGATTGGAAATATAGAGTAACACCTTAGTAAGGTACTCATCCACAATCAAACAAACAAATCATATGCTTTCAAAATGGGTAGTAGCAGTCACCTTTCAAATCTCAGAAGCTTTGCAAGCCTGTTTTTGTTTGATGCATCCTTGATTATACCTAACTTGATAGATTTTCCAAACTCATTCCAGAATTTGGTGTACTTGCCCCTTTTTCTCCGAATCTATTTATGAGTCAGCATCAACATTAAATATATCCTTTAGTACATCAGCATTCAATGACTGCCTAGATAGAGCAGTTCAATGACTACAATAAGTGTATCTCCACTTGTTGCCCAAGCCTATAGAAATGTGAATTTGTGAATAACTGAATATGTCTTTACCTGATTTCAAATGATGTGTCTATCTATCCATATGCTTGCAATTTTGACCAAATTGTTGTTATTACTAAGGAAAACTATCATCTAAAGTTGACAATCTAATAGTAATACTACAAATCATTTTGTCCAAGTATGAGTGCTAACATTATTAAAAACCAAAAAAATTAGGATTGTTAAATGATTTAGCATTCAAAACATTATGGCTTAAAATCCTTCTGATGTCTTCTCCATGCTCTTCGAGTCTATTGTTAAAGACCCTTTTATTATCATCCTAGCAGACGCATTCACAATATTCTGAAAATAGACTAACCAAACTTTAAAGTTGCACTTCACAAACATTTGAAAGTGAATGGTAGAAGTTGGAATATTCTTCATCAGTGACCTTCGGATTTCGAAGCCAGACTGCCTTGACATCATTTAGAAGCTCCCACTCATATGTCGTTTCCTTAACAGTTTTAGCCTTCGGCTCTGGATGTAAGTGGTACAGGCAATAAAGAAGCATAAGAATAATATAAAAATTCCCTATTTTCCACACCTTCTAATGCTCAACAAACTAACTAAAAAGAATTGTAAATGATTCGCGGATGTGTGTTTCTTGTATATGTAATTGTTATAATAATGTTTGAATACGTAGTATATAACTCTTATTGATATGTTGATGTGGAGTTTGTTTCTCAATGTAATGATATAGATATCTCTATATGAGCAGGTATTGATCTTGTAATTGGTTATCAGATTTTATCTTATGAAATGATGATGAGTTTGCCAATGGATTTAATATTTTTGAGTATCCCGTGATTCCTAAGAATGTGCTGGTGCAGGCTGGTATTGTCTTTGTAATTGTGGATATGAATCTTCAACAAAAACTAAACAGACTTTGCATCTAAGTAGTAATTGATCCTCTAATTGCCAACGTAATCTCCTTCTGTACAATGAAATCACTGACTATGTGAGAGCTCCCGAAGTAGTTGCTGATTGTATCTATGTAACTAATGTTTAGTCATCCCAATGGCTACTTGATTGTACCAAATTAAACATTCCCTTATGGAGTTATTGCTCCGTAATGTCAAGTGTTTATTCACAACCTTCTAGTGCCGATTGTAACATGCTATGTAGCTGATGATTATGTGTTCATTTTATAATATAAGATGGAAGTGTTGTTCGATTAAACAACTCAACTCCATGCGCTGGACGTATGATCTTCTTTTGTCGTTTGATGATTGAGGGCAATGATTTCAGAAGTAGATGGATTGTTTTTTTTTCCAGATGCCCCTTAACTGAGTGATTACGAATGTCATTATATATCTTATGGGCAGATTGGGAAGTCACGTGGGGAAAGACACATTCGCAGATCATTTGATATTTGGGGATTGATGAAGCGTCAGACTTGGAGCTCGGTCAAGATGATCCATTGCCATGTGATCTACAAAACATTATCGCTGCAGATCTTGATGCATCCCCAAGGGCCGGAATAACATAGATTTAGACATTTGACGACACTGGCAGTGGGGGATGGGATGTTGGCCAGTGCGTGTGCTCATTGCAGAAATTTCTCACATGGCTCTTTTGACGGTCTTCGTCACATGGTCCTTGTTGGACACCCAGTCCTTTGTAACAGTCGGTCAGGTACGAAGAGTTATCTTTTTGTAGAGAGACACCACCGGTGAGCCAGATTTTGTTTATAAATGGCCTCCATGGAACTCATTTTCATCTTGGAGTCGATGGCGAATCATTTGGGCATCAGTTGTCGCTGTGTTAAAGTGGAAGTGCTAATGAAATCGCTGGAGGAACAGATTCAAAGGATTTTCAGTCGGGCCAACGAGCAGGAACAAACGACTATGGTGATGATCCTGGGAGTAGAATATTGGGCGGGAGAACATGTTCATGACAGAAGGCTGATTGCAGATCTCTTCCAACCCATCATTCAGGTCCTCCACCACTCGCTACCCGCAGTTGGCATGGTGCGCAGGACGGTGGCAGACGACTTGTATTCAGAGCTAGTCGTTGCGATGGACAAAATTGAAATGAAGCTATCAGACAGTGGTTTGCTGGGTCACTTTGCTCTTGAGGTAGAAGGTAAGAAAAAATTGATGAAGAAGGCTTGGGCAACCTTCAAGATATGCATAGTAAAGGAGTACGATTTGGCCAAATTTGAGGCTTTTGTTCAAGCAAATGGGAACCTCTTTCTAGAGGAAGTAGGATCTAGGCTGATGTCAATTGGCAATGGGATCATGTATTTGTATCATTGACCCTTGCCGGTTGCTCAAATATGGAGTTGCATATCCATTTCTTTTTGTAATTTCATTTTTTTGCAATATAATGGGTACTGCCCCCTAGGCAGAGCTTGCTTAAAGCATTGTTTGTATACCCGTTTCAATTTCTTCTTTTAATTTTGCAACCTTTGATTTACTGCTCCGTTTCTTAGGAAAAGGTTTAGAATAATTATGAGGAGATTTTCTGGGATAAAGATAGAGTTTGGGAATAATTAAAATCTAAATCCTGGTATCCATTACCCTCAATATCATGTTGATCAACATCTTGAATAAGCTTAGATTTTACTTATTGATAGCCATTTGACTTGTAAATATTCTTTGATCCCTATTTTTCTAATATAACTTGGGAAATGAAATTGTGGACCTTTGCGTAGAACAAGTGAGGAAACTAGCAGATAATTGTATAGGTTTACAAGGGTTATTGGTTTTCAATGTTGTCAGTAGGGGAACAAGATCTAGGTTGAGTTCATTTCTTCTTGGATGGATTTTTGTTGAATATGGAAAAAATAAAATCTTGCATTTATCATATATCCATCCCAAAGGTAAACTACGACCAATGCTAGAGAAGTAATTAATTTGGGTATCTTTTGAGCACCTTGTAAGAATTAATAATGCTGATTTTGATACATAAATAAATGGATACTGTCTCATTTAATTAGTTTACTCTTGTCCAACTTTATAATGGATGACCTCTTGGTCTTATTTCCTTGATATTTTCGCGAGGATTCTCTCAAGAACAACAAAAAAATGCAATAACAGAAAGTATTTACCTGAATGCCAACACCAATGATAATGCCCATGAGGAAGTTAGGCACAACACTAGCTATGACCATCATAAGACTTTCCACCACTGTAACACTTGCATATAGGCACAACACAAAAAAGGCATAATGATTGAAACCAGGATGTAGTCTAACCATGTAATAACAAACTGTCCCTAATATTATTGAGATCATAAGCAAATAGGGTGTCCCTGATAGAGTATTGCCCAACACAAAAGCCACAACCCCATAATGTCCATTCATCCTTTCTCGCTGAAATACCTACATTACACAATACAAATAATAATTTCATTTCGAATCATGAAATTTTCAGAGTCCTTAATGATCTAGATGAAATACCTACATCACACAATAAAAATAATAATTCATTAGAATCATGAAATTTTCTCAGATAAATGAAGTTACCTTCATGTCTTCAACAAAAGATGGGAAGCCTCCAATAGACATGGAAGTAACAAAGCCAAAAACGAAGGAAGCACAAGCTCCTCTAGCCTGAACATATATTGTACAACATGTTTAAGTAAAAAATTTGAGTAGCACAAAACTTATGTCAATGAAAATTTCATGGGTGACATGAAAATGCAGTCTTACCAGTATGGAATTATAGGATGTACCAACATTCAAGTAGATGGTTCCTATACAAATTGTGAGAAAAATGTAGATGACAAGCTTGAGCCAATAATACCCAACGTCTCTGCTCATATTGACAAATGACCTATGCATTAAAACGTAACATTGCATCAAGAAACTAGCTTGGCTGCCCTCTGAATCCAACACCGTTCCTCTCTGCAAATCAAAACCTCAAATCACAAAAATGCTTCTAGAAATTCATTGCCTTTAATATATCAGCATACAAACATTATATCCCATGATATTTCATGTTTCATTTTAGGCATTATGTCAGACAACTCATTGCCGTGTCCATAATTTGACCAGTATGTACATATTGCAATCACCTTCTCAATCTTGAAGACTGGAAGGTGAAGTCTGCCAGTTGTAAGACCTTATCATTGCACTTAACCTAAGAAAGATGGATACAAGTGATCACAACCAGGATGCTTTCTTCTTTAATTGCAACAATTCCACTGAATGAGACGGAGGAAGAAGAGGTGACATCGTTGAAATAAACAGGAAGAGATGAGTGAGTTTTTGTACAATGCGGATGAATATTGCTTGCAATAGATGTAATGTGAGAATGACATGAGACATTCTCTTTTGTTGGGCTAAAATGCTATAGCAAGCTTAACATCATGCAAAGACATCATCTGCCACATGTCCCATGTACATGACATGTGGAAGTATTGACAAGCTAGGTGGATTGTGTATGAATGCTACATGCAAATTACATATTGTTAACATATATTACTACTTTGTGTGAGGAAATGGGAGTCCAAAGGAACTGATTTAACACTTCACCTACTAAAAAACACAAACCAATGAAATAATCTAGATTAGGCCAAGAGAGGTTAACGCATTCAAGAAGAGAATACTTACACAAAATGAAGCCGAATCATGCCAGACAAGTTGACTATTGGCCCTTTTAGTTTGTTATTTGATAGTTGCCTGACAATGACACATTCAAAATGCACTTATGAGCAAAGACCTAGAATGAATGAAATTGATTAAATAATGAAGGTATGTTAGTTTGAGCTTCACTTGGTTTCGAGAATACTTTAATATTCTCTACTTAACAAGGCCAACCACGTGAAGGTGGAAGCTCATTTGGTCTCACCCCCCTCCCCCTAACATCAATCTAAATTCCCCATTAACATCTAATTACACACTTCATTCATCCATTTATGAACTATAACATTCAATCAATACAATCACATAACATTCATTAATATGATATAACATTCATTAATACACAACACTAATCAAGAATTCATTAACACATAACAATATTCATTAACATGACATAAAATTCAATATTAATACATAACATTCATAGATAATTACTTAAAACAATGTTCTTTCATTATCCAACAAAGTTAATCAAACAAGTTTTGATCAAAGAGCATTTTTAAGAAATCATTTCTTTTTTGGGTTTTTCTTAGATTTCTTAAGCTAAAGGCTGAGAGGAGCATCAATATCTTCCTCCTCTTGTGGTTGTGATCTCAAGTTATGATGCTTCCTCATGTCTTGAGGAGCACGAGGCTACTGCACTAAAGGGGGGTCTGCTACAATAACAAGTAAATGAGTTAAATTCACATAGTTTTTTTTACTGTTACATGTATTTCATTAACCAGTAGAACATAACATGCATTTTCTTTACCTGACAATGCCACATCATGTACAATAACATTTTGATCTACCGCCACCTCAACATGCTCAACATGCTCTAATGATATGAAATTCCAGTGCTTCTACTTACAAGTCGAGAATGAAGTTTCATATAGCCACCAGAGCCAAGTTTGTGTTGGCCAACCTTTTTTAATCTCGCTTTTGTAGCTTTTGATGTGTCTTGCAGTCTATGAAAAGTTTGAAACATGTTAGATCATATATTTACAAAGATCACTAATTAGTGCATGATTACATTCTACTTAATACTATCACGACATACCTTCTTTTGCTGTCTTCTGGTTGAATTCCTCTACCCTTTAGCCTTTTCTCTTTTGCATCTTCCATTATTTCATTCCACTCCATCGGTGGAATCATAGGAGGACGCTCGTACTTTGGGTTATCCTTTAGAGCCCTTCTATATTGGTCCCTCATAGTCTTTATATGTTTGGATGCTTTTTTAAGAATTAGGGCACTGCCAAAAGTTTTATTTCCAAAGAGGTCCTCTAAAGATTTAATGAGCTGATTTTTTAAGTCAACATCTTGTTCATTCCACCTTTTTTGAAAAAAAATAAAATTGTGATATCATAACTTTAATATAGTACAATAAATAGAAGATAAGAAAAATATTGTACCAATATTATGAAGCTACGTACCTTTTACGTATGGTGGGCCCAAATAGCTTCAATGTCATTTCAAAAAGAGTATCATAAAAAACATCATTTCCTACAAAAACATCATGGGATTATCAGTCCAAAATGAGTTATGTATAAGTAAACTACAATTACACTATAAATAATAACAATTTTAAAGCACCTGGAAACTTTGGTACTTTTAATGGAAACATATTTTTCTTGTTCAACAACAATGACCCCACAAATGAACCAGTACTAGTAACACGGGCTGATCCAGGAAATGGTTGAGCTTCACTAGTATTGGTCTCTGTTCTTGTACCAGGTGTAGGTGTATCTATTAGTGCACATAATAGGTCCATGTGTATAAAATTCACACAAGAAAAATAATCAATGCATGATTAGCACATAACAAAATATAGAAAACAAAGGTTTTACCAGTTGTAGCTGGTACAGAGGAAGATGTCTATAAGCTCCTTGTTGCGGACAATGAAACTGACAATATCAGATTGTTGATTGAAGGAGGGGTCTGCACTTCATCATGAGCTGAAGAATACATTGTTAGCAAAGACATTTGCAATGGATAAAGATTAAATGGGGTACTAGAAGCATCCCAAACATAAGTTGAGTCAATAATGCATACAAAGGTTAAATGAATGGTTAAAGGTTTAAGGATTATTTACACGAAGGTTGTGCGCTACAACCCTCACCATATTGACCATGTTTCACAGGTGTCAAAAAATCCTGTAAGAAGAACACATCATATTTTAGATCATGATCCATAAGATAGTATAAAAGCTAAACATCTATTGAACTTTAATTATTACTTAAGATTAATTAATGCTTAAATTCATACAATTGACTCTACGTATCAATTCATCTTTGAGTGCCTCTGTCTCCTCAGTTTTGTTTGGTTCCATGACAAGATTAAGAATTTCTTTACTATATTTATTTAGAATCTGAGTAGCCATGAAGGTAGGGTTAGCGCTACATGCAATGTCATCTAAAAATGCCGCCTCAATTTTAGATCGCAATTGATCTGCTGTCATTTGTGCTTTTCCCTATCAATAAGTATCAAGTTGTAACATCAATATCAATAAAATTCTATCAAAATAACTCCAAAGCCATAAAGAAAAGAACATAATAATATGACATTTGTTTCTATATAATTTGTAGAATTACACTAATTAAGGTTTACCTTTGATGAAGGTGTGTGAGGAACATCCCCGCTTGTGTCTTGTGGTGGATCCATGTCATCCTGTGACAAAGATTAGTAGTTCTTAGCAATCAGCAACGAAATGAAAGTAATAAACTTACCAAAAAAATATATTAATAAAACAATAGACAATATATTGGAGTCAATATTAATTGAAGGAAATTGGTTTAAATGTTATACTTACTAGTCCCATGATAGGGAATTTTTTTGTATCTACACGATTCAAATTGTAATCTATCATAAGCTCTTCCCCTACACTTATTAATTTTATCGCACATACAAATACACGATTTCCCTCGCGTGCCTCGAATATACAATTCAACCGCTTATTAGTTGACACAGGTCGAGAACTATTTATAAAACCTACAATATTCTATGTTCCTTTTGGCCTTCCATCAATATACATAGCAAGCCTTTTAGTTTGATCATTTACTTTGCATTGTATATAATTTGTTGACAATGCATACCGATGCATACTTGTTTTATATTGCACAATCCACATCCAATTATTGTAATTGTAACAAGGTCCTACATACTCCATCAATTCAACAACTTGATTATAACTGACCTTTATGCCATCCATGGAAAATAAGCCCGAACCATGTAATGAAGATGAGCTATGCGATATATCCTTTCGTTAATAGAAAAATCAATGTTAATTGGAGGTAGTTCCTTGGGTACCCATTCTTTCTGAAGATGTGTGTACCTTAAGGGAACCTTCTTGTCGCCTTTGGTCTCATTATCATAAGAACATGATTCCCCCTCAACAAGGGAAAATTGCTTTCGTTTATTGAATTTTTTTCTAATCTTTTGACCTCTAGTTGATCTCCCTATTTTAGACCTACTAGATGTCTCACTTTTGTCTTCTATTCCCACATTTTCCTCACTTGAGGAAGACAGATCAGACAAATAGCTATTTGGTGATACCCGCAATCCATCAAATGAGAGACATATTAGGATCTATATATTTTGTTGACTAAAGAGAAGGAAACCAAATAATAAATTATACCTGTCGATCCATGTCAAAGGCATTGAATTTCTTGCATATGTAAATCATTTATCTTAAGTTAGCAAAAATTACATGATATGTAAGCTACAAATTACATAGAAGACAAAATTACATGATGCAAAATATACTCCATGACACTAGAGTTCAACACATAATAACTTAATTATAAAAATATACAAGTCAAACAAATTTCTATGAATAAATCAATACCTCATACGTGACATTGATCATACCTTGACATACATTTCATTGATCATGTTATTGATCATCCTCCTCATCCATACCATCATCATGACTATCATCATCATCACCACCACCATCATCGTACTTGTCACCTTGATCATCATCATCGTTGTCATCATCATCATGACCAACACAACCACCATCTTCATCACCATCATCATCTTCATCACCATTATCATGACTATCATCATCATGACCATCATCACCTTGATCAATACCATGTTCATCACCATGACCATGATCGTCATCATCATCACCATCATCATCAGCATCACCAAAATCATTAGCATTTTCTTCTTCTTCTTCTTCATTGTGTAACAGTCGTTCGTGATCATCATTTACTTCATCTTCTGATTCTTCAGTATCTTCTTCTTCCATCACATTATACTTTACTGACCTTCCTCTTGGATCATGTCTAACAACAAATGACCAACCCGGTTTATGTGGAACGCCAAAGTAAAACACTGACTCACATTGGCTTGGAAGAACATAGGGCTCATCTCCAACTGGCTCAAATGACCTTGTATTAATCATTATAAATCCACTATCATGTTCAATAACAGTCCTATTAAGATCATTTTGATTTAGTCGTAGCCTATACCATTTGATGACAAATAGAACTAATTTGAATGAATTAAAGTCGCACTCAAGTATACCATCCAAAATGCCATAGTATCGATTTTCAGATTGTTGAGGATGTATGTCATTTCTAGATGAAATATTAGTGACCTCAAAGACTGCACTTATCCTAGAATCACAAGTTTTTTTCGTGTCGTCTAACTTTTTTATGCGAAATTTATAGCCATGGTAGTATATAGCTTTATGTTGTTTGATCTGCAATTATTCAAACATGTCAAGATTATTTGCATCGATCCGTGAGTTGATATTAAACTTATGGGTCATGGTTAGTAAACTTATATGTACCTTTCTACCTCTTAAACCATATGCTAGATCAAGTGCCATTGGCATAACATTGGGATCTCCATTACGATGAGCTTCTTTAACTAATGATGCAACACTATCTCATGTTAATGAGCAACCATTTTTTTGAGATTGTTGAATCTATATCGTCATCTGATCAAGATTGTTTGCAATATACAAATGTAGTGCATCCAACTCATGACCAATTGTAAAGAAAATAAATAGACCACTTAGAAACAACTTATATTGAAGATCTATAAGAATTAATAAATTAAAATAACATCATATAATTACCTCTCACTTTCCTCAATCTACCTTTCCCCATCAAGTACTCCCCTTCGAATTTGTTAATATAGTTGGGATCCCAAATGCGATCTACATGAATATTTGCTGCAAATTTGGGAAGATATTCACTAATGTACACCATGGTCTGGTATACCATATATCCCTCCACCATAGAACTCTCACGACGTGTTCTTTGTCGAACCAAACCCTTCATAAATTTCAAGTGCCTCTCAACCATCCACATTGACCTAGTTTGTACAGGTCCACACAATTCAATCTCCTCAACTTGATGTATGAGGTAGTGTTCTTGAGCATTGAAAAAACTTGGAGGTAGACACTTTTGCATTTCACACATAAGCTGGAAAAATTTTCTCTTCCAATATTTTATATCTTATTTATTAATTTTTTTAGATGATAACCACCTAAAAGAGATTCAACTCACAAGAACATATAAACAAGATTTTAGAAAAAAATATATAATAAATTACATAAAAAGTAAAGCAAGTCATAAATATAATATCTGTATAACAAGTCTAAGAAATAACATTTCTAACCTCATGTATTTTCCAAGATCGTATATAACTTGTTTAACATTGTTGTCAAACTGGTGTGAGAGGGATAGATGTAGGACATACTGCAATAATTAAAAAATGATCTTTTCAATATATTGTAAAATAATACAATAAAAAGTACATGCAATTTTACAAATATATTGTAAATAGAGAACATGACTTACCTTGACGAAGGTATGCCAATTATGTGTTTTCAACCCTGGCCCAAAATCATCTTTCTTTGATACAAGACTGCTTATATTTGCAACAAATCCTATTGGATTTTTTTATTTATTTTTATGACTTCTTTTAATGCATCACTTTGCTGCTCAGTTAATAACCAAAGGAAGGGCACTTGTATTTATGCGGTCTCCATTGCTATTTGATTCAATGAAAGTTTTCAGTGCATGATTGGATTCATGAATGTCATTACAAATTTTGGCAATTTTTTCTTTGTCACACCTTCCATCCAATATTTTTTATAGTGTCTCTGTTACATTTTTCCAATATGCATAGCATCAAAAAATGCACGATTGGGAGATCCTTGTAGTATGACAACCTACTAAATTAATTAGGATAACTTTTTATTCCTTTAGGAAGTTGGTCATTGATGCCTTGACGACCTTCAAGAGCATCAATTACATCATTAGTAAATAAAAGATAATATCAAAATATAAATTTCAAACAAAAATCATCAGATGGAATGACATTACCTCGGCGATTTAGTCTATTGTATTCCAACTTCCATAGATTAGCTGTCATTCTTTGTGGCCTTGATGTTGTCTCTTCTTTCCCATTAAAAAGATGTTTTTCGATAATTCGATACTTATGATTATTGTGGAAAAAATGCCTAAACTCATCGAACACCTGCTTTCCTAAACTTCTTGAATGACGAGATTTCATCTTCGGACCACAAACTGGACATGTGAATTTACCCTTTGTCTGAAGACCTAAAAGATATCATACAATTGGATCATGTACAATTATCATGTGCAACTTAAACATACAACAATAATGTGTAAGCACTATAACATACCAAAAATATGTGACCTTAACAATATATAACATACCACAAAATGAGTTAGTCCAGGGGCATCATGTATTGTCCATACAAGCATTGCATGGAATTGAAATTGTATTTGTCCTATTGGTCTAGAGATGTCATACATAGTGACCCCATTCCATAACTTCAACAACTCGTCAATAAGGGGCTCAATAGACATGTTCATATCTTTAACTTGGTACTTACCTAGTTGAATGAACAAAAACATTACATAATTATTATGACCATTTTGATGTGGTGTTTATAAATTAATTTAGATAACTATTAAATGAAAAAATACCTCGTACAATCATTGACAACATTATGTGCTCTCTTTTTATGGACATCCAAGGAGGAATGCTATTGTTAATAACAAAAACATGCCACATTGAGTAAACAGATCTCATATCTCCAAATGGATTGACACCGTCCGCTGCCAATAAAAGCTTGAGATTACGAGGTTCTTCTTTAAAGTGTGGCCATGTTGTTTCTATGTCTTTAAATGCAAAACCATCCGCAGGCATTCACATAATGTCATCTTGACTTCTATTGCGTGCATGGTAATCCATAAATTGTGTCAAGCTAGTGCACCTGAATAATCATTGAAGATGTGGAATAATGGAAATGTACCGAAGAACTTTGTGAGACACCTTTTTTGTTATTTGATCTGACCGATATCTACTAATATGACAATCGAGGCATTTTGTTACAAATTCATGTTGTTTATGATATAGAATGTGATCATTGGGACATGAAGGTATTGTCCGATACTTCATTCCAATTTGATTCATAATGGTAGATAATTCTCGGTACAAACGAGGCAGAATATTTGATGGTGGTAACAAAAACTCACCTATCAACCTACAACAAATATGAATTTTTTAATATAATGAATAGTAATGGTATGCTAACATTGAAGATGACAAAAATGGCATACCTTAGCATACGTGACATTGCTACATTGGATAAACCATTCATAACCTTCAAGTTCACCAACAACACTATAGCGAAGAGAAGAGTTGTTTGGGAGCCTTGGTATAGGGGCTCGTATGCCTTCTCAAGTATAGGTATATCAAGACCATCTTTATCATCATTATCAGATGCATTAGTACCATCATCATGATCATCTTGATCAGCTACGCCAATACCATCTTCTTCAATCATGTCCTTTGGAACATTATCAGCTACACCAATACCATCGTCTTCAATTGTGTTCTCTGCCACAGGATCATCTTCTTCCATGGGAGCGTTATCCTCGGCTTGGATATTCACACCTCCATGTTCCTCCAGTTGGAAATCCACATTTACCAATCGACAAAAATCATGCCCCCCTTCAATGTGACCATGTTGCCTTTAATGACTCTGGGCTGTTGTGATTAGAATTCTTTGATTCTTTAAGCCCTTACACTTTTTGTAAGGACAATTACATTTATCAAATTTTCTTTGGAACTGAGACCACAATCTAGCAATTGTCTTGTTATTTTGTTCTAGGTTCATATTGCCAAGTGTGGACTTTCTTCACAGGCAATTATTCGGGCTATAATTATACAGAATGTAAATATACAACCATTAGTAGTATCTTGTATATAATAAAAAATAATAAAATATTACAAGATTATACAAGATTTACAAATACACACACAAATCATGCTCACTAGATTAGGCCAACCAATTTGCACATTCCTTCCCAAATCATCTTTCCTAATATTTTTCCTCCACCATAATTTGGACTTAGTATTTTAATGTGATTAATGTTTTTAAGTTAATAATTGGTTAGAATGCAAAGTTGCAAAAACAATAATGTTAACATTAATAATCAGCCACCATTAATGAAATTTCATGAGTAATCAGCGACCCTCCATAACAAATGATAATTATGTTGTTCGTCAAAATAATCATTTATGATTATTTTGGTGAGCTTAATCATGAATGGTTATCATTAACAACTTGACCAGCCCAATTACATTAACAACTTGAAGAACATGCTCACATATCAAGTTAGTGATATCTTCAAAGGTGTTCTTAAGCATCAATTTGATAAATTTAGATATGAACAGGTTAGTGTGAAAAAATGGTATATGCAATTCTATTTATGGGGCATAGCCATACTTTGGCATAGTTGCACTAAAAGACATTTTATGGGATGCATATGGCAAGGATTAGAGAAATGTGAAGTGGTGGTTGGTAGATGTGAATTGGAAACAAATAAGTGAGTGTGACAAAGGAGCCATGTTAATTGTTAAGACCACACATTTATGAGATCCACACAAAGTGATATAAAGGAGGGGTTAAATGAACATGGTAAGATATTTTATCCTTACATAAATGCTAAAGCAAGAAGATCATAAAATGATTGCTAGCAATAGGTGAAATTAAAAGCTAGACTAAGTACTTTTACTAATATTATTAGTTAATCCTAAGAGAAGGTAAGTGGTACTTCTTTCCACATAAGAATTTGTAATGACCTAGAATTAACATAATTATTTCATTTCCCATTTATTTATTCCATCTTCCTTGACAGGAATGTCTTAATGCAAAAACATACCAACAAGTGACATGTTCTTGTACTTGGTTTTGCATTATAGCCCAATTCATATCCATACCTGCACTCTTTAACACATTTATCTTCTCCTCATTTTGATTTTACAACATTTAGAATTACTTTTGCACATTCACAATTAAACTCAAGATCGTTGATGTATTTTCCATGGTTCATTTCTATATTCCTTTTTAGATAGGAGTGAACTTGAAATTCAAATTATAAAATTCAAATTTCAACTTCCCTACTCATTTGAACATTTTGTTTATAGTTGGCTAGTACAAATTTTGTGCAACATGTTCACAAATTTAATGTGTACCTTGATTTTCTTTTTAAAACACACTCTAATTCTAAAAGACAATAAATAAACCAAATTTGTACCATCACTAAATAGGCTATTTATGTTTTTGTGAATGCTAGTCTTTGATATCACTCATACCATTAATCTAATCCACCAAGAGGTTTGACTTTGGAGAACATGCTTGCTTATCAAGTCAATAATCTCCTCAAAGATATTCTTAAACATAACCTTAATAAATTTAGATATCATAAAGATAAGTAAAGCTTTAGACATACTATTAAATCATTCTCACATATTACAAATCATATTTTATATGACATATTAGATTCATAGGTAATTTAAGATGAGTATATTCACTTTTTATATGAGATATTAGATTCATAGTAAATTTAAGATGAGTATAAATAAATTCAATTTGACATGACCCATTTTCTTAAAACTATACAGATTTTGAAACACCATCAAATTTTAGATGAAGACGAATAAATTCAATGCAACACAACCATTTTTTTTCAAAATTGTATCATCAATCCCAAAACTAAACACACATATTCCTCTCATATAATTTCCATACGCACATTCTTCATCCATATATTAATGCTTAATTTACTCCATGTACTCATTATATAAAATCAATGCAAATGATTATTCATTACAATATTATTTATTTGGAAATTTTCTAGAATGCCAAAAGTCGTCTGCTAGTTTCACAAGTTCAAAAGCATAAAAGGATTCCATTTAGGGCTTAAAAACCCTAAAAAAAAGAATCCAATCCACCCAAAAATTATTCCAATTGATGGATTTGAAACTGTAAATTCAACAAACTAGTTTTATATTAACTAAACAAAACTCAAGGAATCCAAGTCAACTATGTTTTAGAAAGAACAAATGTATTAAAAACAGAAATATACAGTTGTTAAGGTTTGTCTGAATATAAATAAAAGTCTAAGGCTAGATAGCTGGCATAACATTATGATTAGTCTAAGTCTATGGCTTATTCTTTTTAAAATTGGAATTCTTTGTTGATGCAATAAACCGTACTCTTGAGTTGGGATTATTTGTTGTAGGGATAACTAATTTCAAGTTGTTTTTGGGATTTGTATTTATGCACGGGGACTTAAACACATTTTTGTTCTCACAAAATGTCCCATATTAACCATTTGGTCGAAATTGTTATATTAAAGTCTTACCTTCTATTATGTTTCTATTTTGGAACTAACAACTTAGTGTTCTTCAGCAAGTTTGGTTCGATCACATCACTATAGTTATATTAATGGAAAGATGAACTGTAGGAAATTTTGATTGTACTTTGCATGAGGAGTTTAGTGATTTCGATGTTAGTACTAAGTTCAAGTTATTTTTGGGATTTGTATTTCTGCATGAGGACTTAACACATTTTTGTTCTCACAAACTGCCCCATATTAACCATTTGGTCAAGACTGTTATATTAAAGTCTTACCTTCTATTATGTTTGTATTTTGGAACTAACAACTTAGTGTTCTTCAGTGAGTTTGGTTCGATCACATCATTATAGGTAGTGAATTAGCAACCACTGTTATGAAAAAGTTGCCTTTTGAAAAGTACAAGGATAGTTATGAATGAGTTCCCCAATTTCATGTTATCACAGAATTAACATTCTCTAAAACAAGCACAAGGAGTATGCTAAAATGATGGTATCTTGACAGGGAAGGTTCTATTTTCCTCCAACCTCTTGCAATCAAACTTCTAACACAAGCATTTTTTATTTCTTTAACATTCTTAATATATTTTGTAGCTAAATACTACATTTTTTTAATTACAAGAGTTATTTAACTACTCAAATTTTAACAAGTTATGAGTTCTTCAATTAACTAAAACTAGAGTACATACTAGGTTGTCCACAACAAATTAGTTGCCAAAAACAATAAATAGAATTTAAAAAAAGAAGAAGGTTTATGTGCATTCCCATTGGCAACACCTATCCTACATATGGATGCATCTATTGCATGGATCAATGCAACTAATGAGAGTGGCACCATGGTTGCTTATTGTTCAAATGAACCAAATGAATGAAGAGCAAGATCCAAATTCTTGCTTATAGTTTAGCATTAACTATTTTAAATTGGTTATAAAATATCAATAAATTAGTAGAATTATCAATATTTTATAACTATTAACTATGATTTCAAATATGTACCTTTATTTACTTACAACTTATGGACATTTTTAATATATTTTTAACATATACAATAGGCCTTACCTAGCCATACCCGAGGGAAAAAAATCCAAAACTAAAACCTATACCCAACCATGTACTCAAACCAACAAATTGGGTATTTTTATCCTTGGTACTTTCTATTCCACAAATTCACACATTCATTTTTGTGAATTTAAATCATCATCACCAAAAAAATGATAAAAGGTTGCCCTGCCAAAAAACCTTATCCCCTCATTCCTTAAAACTTGGATAAACACTAGAATATTAAGCTAAACATATCTAGCCAAAATTATAAATCAAATAATTTCTTCCATTTAGAAACAACAACATATTTCCACCATGCATCAATAGCCCTATCAAGTAGCATTCTTTAAAATTCTAACAAATATAAAATTGAAATTTTGATTATGGTAACTGTAACATCCTAGCATAGGAATTGCCAACCACATCAAGAGTTGAATCACAATTACATTCATTGACAAACTTGAAGTTCCTAATCAAACTACCAATCAATTGACAACCTATGATACAAGCTAAAATGGGCATCGCCCCACCATCCCACTACCACCACTCAAGACCTAAGGGCATTTCCAACGTAGCCTCTTGGTTTGGGTGTAGCTAGGGGACTCCATGACATCCCTAAGAATTCCATAAACCCCAATGTAAAGGAAGTAAAAAATCAAATATTTTCTCAAAGTCAGTAAGTGTCTCTAATTTGTGTGCCACAAACCCTAACCCTAATGATTTATATGCCCCACCCATGCCCTCACCATACACATAAAACTGAAAAGGATATAATTTCTAGGCCTCATGTCAAACCACTCCTAAGTTCTTAAAACAGTAATCACTTGTGTTGCAGAAAAAAGTGACAAAACTATAAAATTGATATTGGCCATGAAGGTTTATTTGGATTTGATGGTTTCCAAGGGCACTACATGTGTTCTACAATGAAAATGTTAAATGTAAAGCCACAATCCCAATTAATATGGGTAGACAATTATCAAAAAACTAACGCAAACATCTCCTTTGGATGATGCCAACCAGCATGGCTTATAACACCATATTCCATGGAGGCGTGCTAGTATGGGTTAATTCTCTAGGATATGTGTACGCCCATGAGAATGTAATAGTCAAAGATGCATATATGTTAAACACTTTGTTAACATCTACAAATTGGACAAATTGGGTAAGTTAACATCATATCACCCATCTAATTCCCCATGTGAACAAATAGCAAGACTGAAAATTTATAAACATGCTTAGAGAAGTTATTTTGTATAACACTAAACATAACTGCATAAATTTGTGCATTAACAACCAAAGGAGTAGGCTTCTTTGTTGAAGGAGCTTACTGAGACCAATTCTAACAATGACTCAAAGAGTCAAAAGTGAATCCATTTGAAGTGGTTGGGTAATGATATTATCAAAATGTGTGGCACAACCTATTAATAGTAAGACTTCTGTTACCAAATTTTAAGCCAATTTCTAATATGACTCCATGCACAAGGATGACTTTCATTCTTCTCCATGTCTTCAAATTACCCTAATCCTGAAAAACAACACTGAAGATCTAGAATTTTGATAGAGGATACAAAAAGAAATAGCAGGGACTTTGCCAGTGCACTCTTAAAAAGTTAATTAAAGTGAAAAGAGGATAATAAAATAAATAACAATGAAGAATTCTGCCAGTGCACTATCTAAAATTTTATGAAAATTATAGACAGGAATACTCGATGCTAAAGAAAATAGAAGATATGATCATACGATGTATTGTGCTTTGCTATCACTTATGTAAATAATTGCAATAAATCAACACAAACTAAAAATGGTTGTTCAAAATACTCATGATTGCATATAAAATAAAATCATTCAGAAGCTCTACACAAGTCAAATAAGGAAAAACAAAATGAATTCACATAGATACAGAAAATGGAAGATCAAACTAAAAGAGACCATATATACTGACAATAGGTGTTATGTGTCAGATTATAAAAGTTACCTTTACCCACCTTCGATAAAGAACCGTTTGAAGAGTTTTCAGACTTTCATCAGCTCTACTCCACTTGGATACCTTAAATGCCACTAAAAATTCAAAAGATGGGTTTTAATATACAACCAAATTATACAGTTTACAACCTCAATCAAAAACGTTGTTATAAATTCCCATTATTTCTCTGTCTCTATATATTCCTTCTCTAGTTGGATAGATTGATGAATGGATGTTGATTCAATTCTAGATAACGATGATGTGAGAAAGGTATCGGATGACAGTTTAAACACCCCTCACTGGCTCAGTTTAAACATTACATTTTTCTCTAGTCGGGCCTTGAATTAAAATATACCTCTCCTCTGAAATGAAATCGAACCCTAGCCGCGTGAATGGACAAGAATGTTGCCCAAAAATGAGCTGTAAAATACCAAATAGAGCTATGAAAGACAAAAACGTAGAGTTATATAAGGAGCACATACTTGTTTAGGGGAAGAAAATGGATTAATGTTGCCCAAAAACATGTCAAAATGTCAATGCAGTGTAAGAACCTGCAACAAATGATTCAAGACAAATGTCAAGGTAAGGGTAAATGTGGAAGAACCTACAACAAAAACACACTCACCTCAACCAGCTCCCGCGTGCCCAGACCTCCAAACCTCCTGCCCACAATACCCAAAGAGTGATCAAATGATATCGAACCCTTTTTTTTTTGTTTATACCAAATGATTTCAACCAAATCGGGCCTCATAAACATTAAAAGCCAAATTTTGACCAAATCGGGCTAGCATAAACATTAAAAGCCAAATTTTGACCAAATCAGGCTCATAAACAAAAAAAATTGAATCTAACAAGCCAAAAAAAGGCCTTGGTCAAAATTAAAGGTAGAAAATTGACCTCAAATGTATTAGTGTTAGGAGGCTCTTGTTAATGATTGTAGCTTTGATCAGATGATTCCAATCGATGAAATCAAATGTTTGAGTGGCCTATCGGCCTTAAAAAAATTTGATATCTATCTTCTTCTATTATCATGAAGCATTATTATTATTGATGACAATTAGTGAGATGACACACACACACACACACACATATACATACATACATACATACATACATACATACATACATACATACATATATATATATATATATATATATATATATATATATATATATATATATATATATATATATATATATATATATATATATGTATGTATGTATGTATGTATGTATGTATGTGTGTGTGTGTGTGTGTGTGTGTGTGTATATATATATTTATACATATACATATATATTTATACATATACATATATACATATACATATATATACATATATGTATATATATATACATATATATATATATATGTATATATATATACATATATATATATATATATATGTATATATATATACATATATATATATATGTATATATATATACATATATATATATGTATATATATATAGGTATATATATATATTTATATGTATATATATATATATTTATATATATATATGTATGTATATATATATATATATATGTATGTATATATATATATGTATGTATATATATATATATATGTATATATATGTATATATGTATATATATCTATATATATACATATATATATATATATATATATATATGTGTGTGTGTGTGTGTGTATATATATGTGTGTGTGTGTGTGTGTGTGTGTGTGTGTGTGTGTATATATATATATATAGGAGATATATTATACATATACATATATTATATGTTAATCCTAACCGGTGACTAAGCAGGGGGTGTGAATCAGTCAATTCAACTTATCTAACTTTTTATCCCATTAAACTGAATACACCTACTGTGTAATACTGAAAATGTAATGTATGCTTAAGTAACTTGAACATAAATCACATACACAAGCTAACATAGGATATATATGTGGAAATCCTTAGTAGAGGGAGAAAACCACGATGGGATAGAACCCACGAACTTCACTATTGCAATAATAAAGCTCCTTGTTAAAGGCTTACAAAAATACTTGTTAGAATGCTACCCTATCAAGGGATTTGATATAGATCAATTAAGATCTTGACTCTATTAGGAGTCATCTCACCAGAGGACTTGAAAACATTAATCAAGATGTCACCCGGTGAAAGGATTTATATAATGGAACCTGTTAGGGTTCACCCTGATAAAGGGATTTTTATGAGCTTCACACAATAAAAGAAATGATCTTATTTAGACACTCAATATTTTGATCTGATCATACCTATTTTTTCCTCGCTCTACTTGTCTATTCAATCTCTATCTTTCACTCGCGGTGACTGTAATCCTTCTTAGAAGACTCAACTCTTCTACTCTGATCTCTCTCTGGGCACTTGATTTCAACATATTTTCTTATGGACGATGACTCGTATATATAATGATCTTATCATTACCACATGGAACTGTGCCACCAAGCTATAAACACCATTGCTCTGCAAAGTGATTTGAATGTCTCGCATGCAGAACTCTAGATCAAGCCAAAATGCTCACATACAGAACTTCAGTTCATCTCGAAACACTTGCATAAAAACTCTAGTTCATCCGAAAAATGCTCTACAAAAACTGGATCGGATTATAAAAGAATGAACTAGCAAATCTTATACTTTGAGTAGGAACCGGTGTGCTACCGGTTGAGTTATCTGCCTCCTGTGGTTTCCTACTAGACCGGCTGGACAAGACCGGTATTATTGTGATTGGTGTAGGTACATTGGTTACCTAGCAAGTATGATCATTGTCGACTGGGACAACTACCAATTCATCACTGTTGCTCTAACTTAAAGACCGATATGTTTGATGTTTGCCAATGATGACAACTAAGCATAATGTCAACAATCTTCCCCTTTGGCATTGGTGAAAAAACATATCATAACACATCACAACTTGCAAAGGAGTATATAAAATTTGGAGCTCTCATCAGAATACTTCCCCTATCAGGTATCATCCTATCAACTGATACTTCCCTTGTCAACTGGTACACACTACCATTACTTCCCCTATGCACTGGCAACCCCTGTGTTTGACTCTACTAACCAGTCTTCTACTGAATACTTCCCTTTTTTGCCTACAAGGTACAAAGGGTGTGAAAAAATCATAACTGAAGCCGGTTGAAGATCTCCTTGTAGATTTTCTTGGCGGAAATGAGGAATGGTTTCCATGCAGCTATGACTTGGTCAAGGTTATACTTCATTGCTTGTAGAGAGATAATGATGTTCTCCATGTCCTCAATTGTTTTGAAATCTATCTCACTCAGTAGTGTGTCAACGTCTTTTGTTGCTTTCTGCATCATATCAAAAGTGGGAGCTATGTATAGTTGAAATCCAATGAGATCTTGGATTCTCTTGGTATGCTCCTCAAATGTTTTTCTTAGTGTGAGTGCTAAACTGGTTAACTGATTGGTTCTCTTTGTGATATTAAGAGACTACATCACGTTTCAATCCTATGACCTCTTTAGATATTGAAAATTGAAGTTCTTGTTATTAATTTACTAGCATCTTGAACTTGTTTCTTCAGTTCCCCGGTGCTGGTAGCCACAGTTGCTTTGATTGCAACAATTTGATCATGTAGGATATTGATTCTCTTTGTTTCATAATGATCTATAGCTACAACTTCTGGATCAGTTATGTCTTCTTTGATTGTTTGTGCTAGAATTTCTAGCTGATCTATGATGGGTTCTTCTTCATCAATATTTGCATCTGGAGCAAAATTGTACAAAATATTCTTCACATTATTTAGAACCATTTCTTGTTTCCTCTTTGTTAGAAACTTGAGTCTCCTTGTTGACATTTTGTTGATGTTAATCAAGGATTCCCCTATTTGTGGAGTTTCCACTTTCCCTTTCTTTGACTCAGGTTCTCTTGTAAAGGATAACTTCCTTTTCAACGACGAAGAGCTTGGTATATCTGTTGGTTGTTTCTATTTAGTGCCCTTTTCTCCTAATTTTTGATCTTCTTCTAGTTGCTTCTCTTCTTCCATTTTTTCTTCTTCTTGTTGCATTTACTCTTCCTCTACCTTTTCTTCTTGTTGTTTCTTTTCTTTTTCTTCTTGTTGCTCTTCTTCTTCCTCTTCGACGACTTGCTGGGTAACCTTGGCCGCCTTTGCATTATCAATATATTTTCCTTTAGCCATCCTTATTGATGATTCCCCTATTTCTTGTCCTTTTGGTTTGATTGGTGTAGCCTGTACAATAGTTGGGGTCTTCTTACCGGTTGTGCCTGATCATCGGTTTTGTTCTACTACCTTTCTTTTCTTCGGTGTAGGAGACCGTTTAGCAATTACCTTCTTTGCTGTCTTTGAAGGTTCACTCTTTTTCAAATTTTCACTTATCTCTTCATAAGTGCCAAATCGGTTGGCTGAAAGATCTAAGTTGCTTTCCTGAAGTGCCTCAGCATATGCTTTGGCAGTCTTTGATGAAATTTCATAACCTAGTTTTGGTGCAAATTCAATTCTTGGCTCAACAGCCTGAATAATACAATAATCAGTGCTTAGAAGGAAGAAAACATCATACTTGTATTCATTTACAATAGAAGATGAGATCCTTTCCCTTTCATGCATTCTAGTTTGAAAATATTGGAAATAATTAGACATAACCTTATTCAAGCGATTTCCTAGAGTATTAATCATTTCTCCTATTTGGACCATAACCGGTCTATTTGTTACCCATGTAACATTTTCCACCCCTAGATTTTTTTTTTATAATAGAAGAAAAGACATACCATCAGCGTTCCATACTTCAGGAATTTCTTCTTAACCATTCCAAGCTTCTTCAGGTTTTGAAATTTTGACTTCTCAACATAGCACATATGTCATATTTGGCACTATCGTGCATGATTCTGTGAGTTGCATGAATAGCTCCACCAAGTATGCTATTGAGACAACTTGATTGATAAACTTTGTAACCGATCACCGCAATGGTAAACTGGACACCTTCATCTTTAATGTCTGTAACAGTCATCATGCGACTATCATACCTCAACTTAGTGAGTTGGGTGAATTCACTGTTGGAAATTGTTCTTAGGGTAAGGGCTTTCCCTATGGCATTGAACCCTGTTACTCTCCTCGGGTCTTCCTTTGTAATAAGAGTAGCAACACCTTTTACCAATCACATTCCTGGATTGTGTACTCGACTGAGTACTAATCGAATCCAGTTGGGATGAAACACGGTAGGGTATTTGACCCCATTGGTCAATCCAGCCTCTTCCAGTTGAGCATAATTCACCTTAAGCTTTCCGTTCTTGCAGAGCCCTAGAAATTTTCTCTAAATGAAAGTTTCTCCCAACTCCTCTTGTTTGCAGTGACATCTTTAGTCAATAATATACCATTTGGAACTGATGATAGGGCTCCAAGCATATCATTAGACCTATTCTGGACTAGCATTATATCGTATTCAGGTCGCTCTTGTTGATTGATGTCGAAAAAGGTTACAACTTATGATGATGATGCCATTTCATTGGTTTGGGAATACACACAAAGTTCTGTTAAATTCACAGAATTTGAAAAGAAAAGATCACAAACACAGATAGAAAGATTACTCAAGCTTAAAGAAAATTAGCACAAAAAAGTAAAGTAAAGTGAAATGAGTAATACTCTTTCCCTTTTATATCTTAGGGCCCCAATGGTAATTAGCAAACGGTAACATTTGTTAACAGTTACCATATTTATGAGCCTTACCGATTTTACCTAACTTCACCTTTATTGACTGGTTCATCAATGCTTTACTTGCTTTACTGCAACATCCTCGATTGAAACATCAACCGTGTAACATCAGCCCATCACTAAGAAGATAATTAACCAGACCACATAGCTTACTCTTTTGATCAGTTCTTTGGTCTTAGACCGATGAGTGCTTCTCAATATTAACTTCCACTTAGTGAGAGTAAATCTCACTAGTTACTCTGGGGACAATAGCATTTCTATCTATTCCCCCTTAAGCCCCGTTGGCTTAATTTGATGAAGAGATATCATCATCAATATGTGATGACTTTGTCTCTGATTTCTCTCCTTCAGAGCTCTTTGTCCCCTTTTTGGACCATATCTTCTTCACTTCTTTCTTAGTCTCTTTAGTTGTGTTTCCCTTATGATTGGGAGTCATGTTCCTCTTGACCAGTTTAACTTGGCCTTTTCATTTGTTCATCGACCGGTTCCTGCAATCTCTGGCTAGATGCCCAATCTTGTTTTAATTATAATAGGTCATCCAAGTTCCTCTCCATGGATTAACTCTCTTTCCTTTGTCCATGGGTGAATGGCATTCAATAGCTCTATGCCCTAATGGTCCACATGTAGCACACATAGATGTGCCTTAGTTTGCGTTCTTGTTATGGAATACCAGTCTTGGTGGAGATTTGAATGCCATGGTTGTAGACCTGCACTCTTCAGCCTTATGTCCAAATTTATTGTAGGCATACCAATAGCCTTTAAAGTTTCCTCTATTTTCACTGGACACACTATTTGATCGTAACCTACATTCAAAGGTCTCATGTCCATAAGTGTAACAGTTATTGCAGTAACTGTTAGCGGTGAAGGGTTTCTCTAGTGAATTCCTACAATCATTAGACTTATTACCTAGTTTGCCACAATGTTTGGAAGAAGGTTTGGAGATTCTCTTACCTTTTTCTCTGGTTGGTTTCTTCTTATCCTCCTTGATTCCTTTGAGTTTTAAGGACTCGTTGGTTTCCTTGATTCTTTGGACGTTTTACCCAAGTCCTGTGGGGTCCTTGTTCCTTCTCTGAGATTTCAATTGCTCATCCAGCTTCTCAGAACTCTCATTGTATTTTTTGAGCTTTTCATTTCTATCCTCAAGAGTTTTCAGCTGTGTTTTAAGTTTTTCAGCTTCAACAACCATTTATTTACTTTCTTCATCTTTATCATGCAAGTGTTCATGCAACATGGCATTTTCTTGAGTTATACCCTACATGTCAGCATGTAGTTGCAGTATGAGAGCATCTTCAGCTAGGTTCCTTTCTCTCTTAGTAGACTGTAGTGCCTCTTTAGCACTATTTTTCTCATCCTCATCTTTTCTTCTTGCTTCGATGAGTTCAGTCTTTCTCAATGCATGACCTTCCTATTCTCTTTTCAAATTGGATATTTGATTGGTTAGGTTCATGTTTCTCTCCATGAGTTCAGAGACCGCTTCTTCTACTTCATCTAAACTACTTTGTCCAGATAGTTCATCTATTTTGTCTTGACTTTCACTTAGTTGTAAAACCAGTTCTTTTCTCTTGGCAAGAGATCTTCTCAGTCTATTTTTAAGAGAAGCAATCCTTTCATTTTCTTCCTCTAACTACTACTGATACCGACAACCCTCCATGATCTTTACTCAAGTGGTTAAGATTCTTTACTTGAGAACTTGACTCTGATATCAATTGTTAATCCTAATCGGTGACGTAGAGGGGGGGGGTGAAACAATCAGTTCAACTTATTTAACTTTTTATCGTGTTAAATTGAATACAATTACTATTTAATACTGAAAATGTAAGGTATGCTTAAGTAAGTTGAACATAGATCACATACACAAGATAACACAGGATATATACGTGGAAACCTTCAGTTAGAGGGAGAAAACCATGGTGGGACAGAACACAAACTTCACTACTATAGTAATAAAGTTGCCATGTTAAAGGCTTACAAAAGCACTTGTTAGAATGATACCCTGTCAAAGGATTTGATATATATCGCTTAAGATCTTGACCCTGTTAGGAGTCACCTCGCCAGAGGACTTGAAAACATCAATCAAGATGTCACCTGGTGAAGAGATTTATACAATGGAACTTATTAGGGTTCACCATGATAAAGATATTTTTAAGAGCTTCACACAATAAAAGAAATGATCTTCTTTAGACACTCAATCTGTCAATCTGATCATACCTGTTCTTTCCTCACTCTTCTTGGCTGTTCAATCTCCGTGTTTCACTCGTGGTGACTGTAACCCTTCTTAGAAGACTTGGCTCTTCTTCTTTTCTCTCTCTCTCTCTCTCTCTCTATGCACTTGATTTCAATAACATCTTTACTTATGCACGATGACCCGTATATATAATGATCTTATCATTACCACATGGAATTGTGGTGCCAATCTGTAACTCTTCCAAAATGTTGTTGTTCTAGAAAGTGATCTGAAAGTCTTGCATGCAGAACTCTTGATCAAGCCAAAATGCTCGCATATAGAACTTTAGTTCATCCTGAAATGCTCACAGAAAAACTCTTGTTCATCCCAAAAACACTTTGCTAAAATCAGATCAAATTATAAAAGCATAGACTGGTAGATCTTATACTTTGAGAGGGAATCGATGTGCTACCAGTTGAGTCATTTGCCTCTTGTGGTTTCCTACTAGACTGGGTTGATAAGACTGGTATTATTGTGACCGGTGTAGGTACACTGGTTACCTAGCAAGTATGATGGTTGACGATTGGGACAACTACCAGCTCACCACTATTGCTCTTATAACTTAAAGACCAGTGTGTTTGATGTTTGCCAATTATGACAAATATTTATTATTTATGAATATATATATATATATATATATATATATATATATATATATATATATATATTCATAAATAATAAATATTTGTCATATACATTATAATGATGATAATACATTAAACACAATTTTTGATATCGACTATAATGTTGATTATGTGAATCAACTTAATATCAATGAATGACAATAGTAATCGACAATATAAGGAAACGACGATGACAAAGTCAATGATGTTATCAAATGTGATGATCATAGTTGATGTCAACTGTGGTTATCAAAGCCGACAACACCATCGACTGTCATATGTCATATGTCATTGCTGTTAAATATATATCTGAAGCATCGATTATTATCTACTATAATGATCACAAGTGATATTCATTATCGAATTCCATATAGTATCGTTTCCAATGAATAGTATAAGAGTCCATCATTATATCGACCGTCTTATCATTGTTATTAAGTTATGGTTTGATCGTTCGATCAGATTCAATGATATGTATTAGGAGTAGCTAATGAATGGTTAAACCATTAACAAGAGACATGTCCCAATAAGTTATATATATACTCATTGAAAGAATAACTTGAAACACACAAAAATCTACAAGTGTTATTACAAGTTACAATAGAGATATAAATCAAGCCTTCTTAAGTGAAAAGAAATATATCATCCTTACTCTTAGTAATCATTGTTCTCATATAGTTCTACATCATCACATAGACAATATCATTAAGATTTGAAAGAGATTTAGAATACAATTCTTATCTAAGTCCATCATATACATCAAAGAAACAAGTAATAAAATTAAAATTTCCTCTACTCATAATATGATCTAATTTAACATGGTATCAGAGCCAAGTTAGCGATCTTTAGAAGTAAATGAGATGGAACATATTTTGCAGATGACCGAGATAGGTGATACAATGATTTTGTCGCAGGCGCATTTAGAGGCAACATTACGAATGGCCATTGTTCAATATAATTGCCAAACATTGCATGGGAATGAAGTCTCGAATAAATAGCCAACATTAATATTTTTAATGTTTGGGCCATGTTTCATAGTAAGTGCAGAGTCTATTGGGTATTTGTCGTGTTTGTTGAACCATCATAGAAAACAACATGAATTTTGGGATTTGCGATTAAAAGATTTGTTCCCGACTATAGTTGAGAACCAAAAACTTATCATTGTGGACGTTGCTATTGGTTGGAGACTTCCCATGGAGAAACTATTACATATGGCATCCAATGGTTCCCATGCATCAACGACGAGTGATGGGCTTCCAGTCTACTCGGACCATTTTCATCATTGCCAATGACGTTATTAATGGTGGATGTATTAAGAGTATGGAGCGAAAGAGATAGTTCTGATCACCACATCTATTTCTATTCGCAAGTATATACGCAAGGGCATTCTTGGTGAAAGTCTGGGAACATAGTTTATGATCAATTGAAACAATAATTTCATTCTTGGATATTATCATCAATATCTCCTCTTGCTGCAAATTTATATTTGGACCTATGTTTTGTGGGTCTGCATTTTTTATTTGCCATAACTATGCTGCTAACTACATACTCTTCCAAAACTACGAGCTTTTGCAGTTACTTTGAAAACAAGGCTGGATGTGATTCATGTCGGATTAAATGGGAGGATGCCAGTCTCGTTGGAGGATCGACATCGAATGCGAGTCCTAGGCTTGAAAATTGTGTGGGACCAGATGATATAAGGCATAAATATTTTAAGGAGACTATAATTGGAAGGGTGAAATATTTATAGTCGTGGCTTTATTTTTCTTCTCTATCACGGTTGTCCTGGTTGTCGGAAGAGTGCGATGTTCAACATATAAAGAAACTATATTAATATGAGACATTGCTCAAATTTGAAGGTTTCTATTAAGGGCCCGTGTGGTTGCTGGCATTAATTTGGAATAGAAAAATTGGAATTGGTGAATTGACATTAATTCTAATTTTGGTCTAAAATAAGAATTCATCTAATTTCTTTGAGAACCTGGAATTAGATGAATGCTCGTTTTGGACCAAACTTAGAATTAACTTATGCCAATTCACCAATTCCCATTTTCCTATTTCAGATTAATTCCATCAACCAAACTTAGCTACGAATGTGTTGACATATCAACTTCTTCAATAAGATACACTTTAGACTTGTAACCCATGTCAACTTTTGACTGAAATCAAGCCTACATATTGAGAAGAGATCAAGTTTTTTTAAGTAGATTGAGTATGCTTGCTCGTCTATTGGATGTAAGTCTGTTATTTAATGGAAATCATGTTTTTCATTGCAAAGCTCATGTCTTTATTTTCCTTTGCCTATGGATACAATATTTGAGTGGATCAAGCTCATCAATAGTTAGATCTACTCCATTATTTATCAGTGGAAAATGCCTTGTTTTTTTTTTTTTTTAATCATTGACCGAACTAGTTACCATGGGTGGCTCATCTCTCAAATCGACCATCGCTACGACTGTTGTTTCCTGCAAGTGTATCAAGTTGTGGGTAGTATTGAAATTTATGTGTTGAAGATGAAAATATAGTCCTATATCATATGTGAAGGTCTGGAATATTAAAGAGAAAAATCTAGAGTGCTTGAGTAAGACAAGTTGGGAACATTACATTTCTTATGCGTGTAAAGCCACACTCTACAACCTTTACTAGAAGAATCTCCTTGACACACTTGCAAATATGAATCTTAGACAAGGCACCTGAACTATTTGACATAGTGCTTCAAATAAATTATGTTGTGGTGACTCCAGAGGTGGTAGAAGATGCAAGATGGATAAAGAAAGCTCCTCAATGTTGCAAACCACCTCTGGACAAATATTTGTGATTCGACCTATGTAGATAATGGTATCCACACATGCTAAATATATCTATATTTAATTTGTGTGAGCTCATGGAAAGTCAACGACTGAGGTTTGAGAAATATTGGTTATTGGTTGATTGAAGAACAATGGATATTGATGCTAATAGAATTATAACCACTATACAGTTGGAAAGGTCCGAACTCATTTTTCTTCCCTGGTATTTGGTTTCTTTATTTATTGAGCAAATCCTTTGTGGAAGCTATGGAATCCTTCATCAAGCTGCAGACTTTCAGATTGATGCCTGATAAAAGTAGACGTATTTGTGCACCCTCTTTGTCTATGGTGAGTTTGTTGTGGCTTCTTGTGTGGAAGAAGGCATGAACATTACAGATGGGTCTGAGTTCTTGGAACACAATGAAGAGCCACTATCTAAGTCTCATAGTATGAATTTGTATCTTGTTTTGGAGTTTTATGAGCAAATTAAAGAAGACCCCATCATTTTTGGAAAATTATCATTGAATGAGTTTGTTACCATTATGATACAATTCATCAATGACCCATCAGATGAATTGCTTGCAAGATGATACAAGTCTCTATTATTTAGAGTCGTAGACACTAAAGGACTATACAAAACTTGTGATATTTCAGATGATGGAGATATCTCTATAGAAGAAAAATTTAAGGATGTATTCCTTATCTGTCAAGGCTTGTGATATCGTGCACATCCTTCATAAATAGGTAACAAGACCTTCATTGGAGCAACTTGCATCATAAATGATGTTGATTTGCATTTTCTCCTGAATAATGAGATAAGTATTTTTATTATTTTTGAGTATTACATTTATTTTCTTATTATAGTCACTCTCTTATATGTATTCATGTATGTACTATAAGAGCTATTTGCCTTGATCTTTTCCTTTGTCTCCGGGGATGTTCTTGCAGGAAAAGAAGAATGGTGCATTAGGTTTTCTACCAAGGCATTGTGCAGGACTCAATCTTATGATAGTAGCTCCAAAGTGGTTTTGAATCTAGAATTTTTTAGTCATATGTTGATCATGCTAGATGATGTGAGTCTGATATCTTCTATGATTGGGATCATGTACGAAGGGTATCCTTTTGTGACAAAAGGAAGAAGCTAGAGGATTTGATTCATTTGATCTCTGAGGATCTTGATCATATTAGTTCAGAGGGAGTGAATTATGTTGAGTGATCAGGAAAATTTGTAGGAGTCAGAGGACTCTATGATTCATGGGATGGAGTCCCATTTGATATTCCTAGATAGATGGATACTTGATACTTGTAGTCATGGGACTAAGTTGATGGCTTAAACATTTTGAAGAAGAGGAAATAGCATTTAGAGGGACTTTGAAAAACCTATAGAAGCAACCTTGCGAGGTTGATATCAAATATAGAAGGAGTCTAACATGTCATTAGAGGAAACCTTGGACGAGGAGGTCAGGAGGTTGATGCAAGATCTTGAGCTACAAAGGGAGTCACATCATCATGTAGATCTACCTAATGCATTCTTCTTTGTGAGGAAGAATTTTGAGGTGCAAGCCCTTGTTAATGCATTTTTCTCTTTGAAGAGAAACTTGAGGTGTAAGCCCTTATCACCACCCTTTGATATGGTTCATGGTGGAGGTCATGTGTGTGACTCCATGATCTTTTGGAAACATAATGAAAGGTGACGATCTTTCAATGATGTTTACTTATGGTTACTATTGAAAAGTGACGACTTTGACATAGTTTAACCTACTATCATGATGGATATCATACGGTTGATATCTGTGGACATGTCATGATAGTTCATATCTCTTACATAATACTAACTAAGTAGTGTACAACTACAATGAGTTATATTATTGAGATATGTCATGGTGGATGTTATGAGACATAGCATCTGTGGATATGCCATGAGCATATATCTTCTCGGGTAGGCATCATGAGACTTGATGCTAGTTCACTTACCAGAAAAGATATGAGTATGGTGAATATCATATGGTTGAGATTCATGAACATGCCATACTCCTGATGATATCGTGAGGATTTGTTATGGTGGATGTCATTTTTGATATATGTGTAGACTATAACCCTCAATATTATATTGACGACATTGATATAATAGTTCGCTATATTACTTGGATAGAAATCATCCTCCCTAGCTAAGAGGGAGTGTTAATGATTGTAGCTTTGATCAGATGATTCCAATCATTGAAATCAAATATTTGAGTGGCCTATCGACCTTAAACATTTGATATCTATCCTCCTCTATTATCATGAAACATTATTCATATTGATGACAATTATTGAGATGACACACACACACACACACACACACACACACACATATCTATTCATAAAGAATAAATAATTGTCATATACATTATAATGATGATAATGCATTAAACAAAATTTTTGATATCGACTATAATGTCGATTATGCGAATCAACTTAATATCAATGAATGACAACAGTAATCGACAATACAAGGAAATGATAGTGACATAGTCAATGATGCTATCAACTATGATGATCATAGTCAATGTCAACTGTAGTTATCACAACTGACAACACCATCAACTGTCATATGTCATGTCATTGCTATTAAATATATATTAGAAGTGTTGACCATTATCGATTGTTATGATCACAGTTGATATCGACTGTGATTATCACAACCGATAATCATTATCGAATGCCATATAATATCATTACCAATGAATAGTATATGAGTCGACCATTACATCGATTGTCTTATCATTGTTACGAAGTTATGGTTCGATCGTTATTGATCAAATTCAATGATATGTATTAGCAGTAACTAATGAATGGTTAAACCATTAACAAGAGACATGTCTCTACATGAACAAATGGAGACATGTCCCATTATATCATTATATATATATATATATATATATATATATATATATATATATATATATTCATTGAAAAAATAACTTGAAACACACAAAAATCTACAAGTGTTATTACAAGTTACAATAGAGATATAAATCGAGCCTTCTCAAGTGAAAATAAATATATCATCCTTACTCTTAGTAATCATTGTTCTCTCATATAGTTCTAAATCATCACATAGACAATATCATTAAGATTTGAAAGAGATTTATAATACAATTCTTATCTAAGTCCATCATATACATCAAAGAAACAAGTAATAAAATTAAAAATTTCTCTACTCAGAATCTGATCTAATTTAACATCTCTTGGGATGGAGATGTGTTCCCATGTAAGCTTGGCCTACAGAATTAATGGATTGAGCTATATAGAATGAAACCAACTATAAGTTCAAACCAATATCTTGGAATTGTTGACCTTTTGCCAGAATTTCTACATATAATATTGAAAAATGATAAACTATGATTACTTAAATAATCTATTTTTATTTAAGTGAAATGATTCTTTTGCTTTTAGAATCTAATTTGAAGCATAATGAACAATAAATCACATTTTGAAATTCTAAATTTAAGAGTCAAGAAGAGGATGAAACTGCTCATTGACAATAAATGCAAGAGTGAAGAGATTAGAATGGCTTAGTGTCATTTCAATCTTTGTTGATGTTCTACTCTTTGTTCTAGACCAGTCTTGGGGCATGAGGAGGAATTTGCAATATCTTTGCTTACCTGTCTGTGACTTCTATTTTGTCCATTCTTGCCCTCTTTGGTACCCCATCCTTTAGCTATAGTGATGTCCAATATGAGCACAACCTTGTCCACTATAAACTTGTACCTATACAAATATTGTCATGGATGGGGTGGTGCTATGGGTACATTTTGGATTTGCTTTGCTAGGGTATAAAATCATCTAATTTGCATGTGTGCCTTGATCAAATCCCACAAATTGATTTGAAAATTTGGATGTTTCACCTTGGAAGGAATGCAAAATGTCTAGATGATAAGGTGTAGTATCAGAGTGGGTGTGTATGAAGTGTTTCTCAAGTTTGTGGTTTTGACTATAGTATGGTGTATGTGTTGTGCTCTGTCTATAAATGCCTATTTGCTATCTCTTTTCGCTTTTGTAGTTATTTATTTGATTGCTTATTTATTAGCATAATTTGATTTATGTACATAATGGGGTGGAAAAATAGGAACCAATTTAGAAAAAAAGATTTTGAATGCTATGGACATAATTGCATGTAATCGCATCCTAAAGTCAGGGCTAGGGGCATGCTAGCGTTTGAGGTAAATGATAGGGAGTGAAATGAATTGGTTTGTTTGAGTTTGAATGAGATTAGTTATGGAATAGGGTAAAATTTTGGGATAGTTAGTATGCAATGAGTCATTAGTTCTCATTATCGTGTTATTAAATGAAAGTGCTAACTGATAGGGAAAAGTGCTAACTATGCGCTTTTCATCTCTTCACTACTTGCTTGGAAATTTGAAATGTGTATACTTTATTTATATCAAAGTCATTCAACAATATCACAATGAGAGATTAAATTTGACTTCCCCAAGCTGTTATATTTTATTTAACACTATGTTATAGTGTTTTTCAAAGTTTATAGTCTCCACTTTCCATGAGACAAGTTTTAACTCCCCAGCTAGTCTTATTCCTTGTAACAACCTAAAAATTTGCTGATATTGTTGGAGTTTTCACCTTTCTTGTCTGTATAGACCTTTGATAGTGCAACTTCTTTGATCCCTTCTTATGTCCCTATAGCCGCCTAGAAGTTTTTCTACAAGCAAGATCTTTTCTTATTATATATGATTGGGAGTGGAGTGTTGATTGATAAAAGTTTTAGGATAAAATTGTGTAGACTATTTTTAGTCAACTTAGTCTCTAGAAGAATGGCAAAGGTTGTGAGCACGAGATGGATATGATGACATCATGATTTGTCAAAGGTATAATCAAACAACATTGTGTGTTCAACTGACCATGTGAGGAGCTTTTCTTTTGTCAACAAAAAGTTTGATGAGATACTGATTTGGTCTTAAATATACATATGTCTAGCTCTAGTTTGTGGTTCTAGAAGGAGAGAAATGGATGAATTATGATGATAATTGTATGTGAGCTAACTTGGTCAATTTTTATCATTATTAATTATTTTTTTCTAGTTAAGTATTTTTTGTGTTTTGCCTATTGTGTCACCCTACACAAAAAGGAGTTCTCATTTGGTATCTTGGAGATAGAAAACAATGTGAAGTGAAACCACTAGCAAACAATGCAAGCATGTAGATAAACACACATGAAAATATAATGGTACACGCCACACACTTGAACAATGGTTAAGTGAACAATTTGTATTTTGAAAGAAAGACACAAGAATGTCCAACAAATAAGATACAACATTGATATGTCATATTGTACGTTAATGTGCACAAAAGGAGTCATGGCAAGCACGAAGACACGCAAGACAATATCACCATTTCTCCTAGCAAGGGGACACAATCAAAAGACTTATAAATTGGTGATGAAGTCACCATGTTGTTCTTACAAAAGCATGGAGCTCTTCCATAACGTAAATTAAGTGCTAACCCATGATTATGTTCTATCGCAAACACACCAAAAGGGTAGAATGAGAGAATTATCTACTTCAAATCCACTTCCTAAACACAACCAACAATGCTAACAACGCCAAAGGAAATTAAGTAAGAGGTGGGACCAATAGGAGATATAGTACCTCAACTAGTTAGAACAACCACTGATTTCTTGAACACGAGTAGGATGAGGGTAACAACTACCTCCAATCCATCTGATGACAACATAAATAACACCCAAACACAAGGGAAAGACCTCACAAGAGGTTACTCTACTAGAGGTACAAGCCTTCAACCAACGAGAATGAGAACTAGTTGTTTTCAAGCAAATATATTATTTCCAATGCCAAAGATAGCATAATTTTTAGACTATAACAATTGTCAACAAAGTGACAACCAAGGGGAGCAACATTCATATACAAAGTTTCCCCAAGAAATGATTGGAAGTGTTTATAGATCAATGAACAAAGGACTACAATGTGCCAAGAGGACACTAGCATCTAGGAATGACAATAGTGCCTAATTACACGAGTGTCTATTTTTTATGTTGAAGTCCAATTCTAGCACCAGCCTTGTTTTTGTATTGTAGTCCTTTTTTAGTGGTGCAGTCTTAACTAAAGACTCAATGGATGGCCATTTCTAGGTTTCAAACTTTGGGAGAAGGCCTTAAATCACGAAAATGTGATTCAACTCAAGATGATCCCTAAAAAGGTCTACAAATGACAAGAAAACCAAGGTGGATAGTTTAGTGTTCACACTTGATCTTCAAAACATGAGCGAATGAAAGAGATGGTTCTCAAAGTTTGGGAGATCTACTAAGGACTTTAAAATGAAACCAAGCACACGAGGGAGCAAGGTGAATGTTCTCCGCACACAATAATGTCCCTTCCAAAAAAAAATCAGCATGTTGCGATGTTTTCAACTTTAGCATACGAGCATTCCATCAAATAGTTGGTAGAATTCATTGAAAACCATTCTAAATTTTATGATTAAAAACAACTACAAGTCTTCTTTCAAAACATGATAATATTCAGAAACACTACTTATGCAAATTAAGACACATAAGCATTTTAACAAATGGATGGCAAAGAGTTGAATAATTGGCTTCAAATTCAGAAATTACTATTACAATTGTCAATCAGTTATAAGCTTATAGTTTGTCAAACATTCTATATATAAATAGTATTAAAAATATTGTCGTTGATGTCAAAGGAATCATTCTCATCACTAATGTCAAACAAGTGTCCAACAAGATTGTTAGATTAAAAGTCATCAATGTTTAATAAATTGCCAAAAATCCAATAGAACTAGAAATGAAGACAAGTTCAGTCACCAAATCAAATGATTGCACATTCTTATAGGGTCAATCAAGGTCAAAAATAGAAGGAAACTGAATTACCACTGTAAATTGAAGAATATCTAAGGACAAATTTTGTGGGAATTTAGTTGTAACTGCAAATAATCATGGAACATGCTATTGTAATGTCTTTGCACCAAGTGAAGGACAATAAGCCAAAGTGAAGTAGACTTGAACAAGCAACGTGAAGGAGAATAAAGAAAGAATCGACTATAAACAGTATGCAACATAAAAGGAATTGTCTACAATAGAAGCAAAGACATGTTAAAGATGTAGCGATTCGGTCGAAAGAGCAACTTTATAAGACGACGATAAAGGTGGTGATTTAGGTAAAAGACCGATCTATTATGCAGAACTAAGATTAATGCTAGTTATCTGTTAGAAGGAAAATGTGGTGATGCAAAGTGATGACATTCGAATGTAAGAATAGTACAATTCAGAAATATATTAGTTGGCAAACTAATATGGGTCAAGTCATCTTGAATAAATGCACAGTGATTACCAAAGCCTGTGTATTACGAGAAACAAGATATGATACAGTGATTTCTTGTGGATAGAAATAATAAAAGAAGAACATTTAATAATGGTGATTAGTATAAAGCAAAAGAAATTGATTTGTATAGAAAACAAAAGGCAACTGTTAGCAACAAGGAAATTATCAGAGATTAATCTTGAAGAAAGTCAGCGATGCTATAATGAAAAGATAGATAATTTGGTTAGAAATTATTTGCAAAATGGTGGTAAGTTGCTAAGAGAAGAGATACGATTTGTAAATGAAGAAATAAAATTGTTGTCATAACTAAAAGAAACAATTAATAAATAAAAGGACATCTCTCTTATATGAAGTATCCATTTAAAAAGATATTAATCTTAGAGATTTCTAGACTGGAATTGGAAAATGGGAATTGGTTTCCCTTCTTAAAATTGAATTCTCAATTTTCAATTCCAATTCCATTCCTCAATTCTAATTCCAGGTTTTGAGGTGGATTGGCAAAATGCTCATTTTGGACCAAAATTAGAACTGGTCCATATCAATTCACCAATTCCTGTTTTCCAATTCCAAGTCAATTACAGTAACCAAACGGACCAATGATGAAGTATTCATTTAAAAGGATATGACTCTTAGAGATTTGTAGATATAAATAGAGATTAAAATGAGTTTGAGAGGGTGTGGTGTGTTAAAAGACTATCAAGCATATGCACCAAGAATATTAATGAAAATCATGACTGTAGATCCAATGAAGATGAACATATAGAAGAATAAGATCATCTATTATTTGTTGTAGAAGTAACATCGATAAGTTAGAAATTTGAATGAGCGGTTGCTGGCTTTAGTGGGCAAGTGCTTACGAATAGAATGAGGGGTTGGCGCCTCTAATGGGAAAGATTCTCATGAATTGAATGAGGGGTTGGTGTCTCTAGTAGGTTGAGCCTACAAACTTTGTAAAAGAAGATTTTATATAAAAACATTTATTTGTTGTGGTTTTCTCATGTTAGGGTTTTCACATATATCTTGTATTCTGTGATAGATCTCATATAATAATCCAGCATGCTCTATCTTCCGAAACTGGCAATGTTTGTTTGTGTTTTGTTGTTTTGTGATTTTTTTGGTTTTTTGAGAGGGTTTTACATAAATAAAAAAAATGCATTCGCAATATATATTAACTTTTGGAACAAGAAAATAATTCAACTTATGAAAATTAAGTAGCTAGTATTATTTATTCATGTAAGAAATTCATTACATAAAAAGCATACAATTTATTGAAGGAAGAATCATGGGCTGGTTGGAAAAACTAGGGAAAATAATGATGGGCTTCACCACCAAACAACATTTATGATCCCTTATGATGTTGCCAAATCCTTATCTAACATAAGACGTCACCTCCTGTAATTTTTATTGAATTTATTCTGCCCTTCTTAACCAAAATCGTACCACCCTTCAAGAACATGGTACAATTGTTGTTGGGGTCACAAAAAACATAGACCGTACAACCTAGAAAATGATGCCAAACACTCCCAGTCATTGCACAAATAATCTCCAACAATCTGACCCAAATATGAAAGAAAGAAAAAACTGCAATATTATCCTCAAATCAGTCCACTGTTGACAGGACTATGTGAAGCTAATCTGTCAAGCAATATTAGGTGAATATTTCACACCCTCTAATGGTTGCTACAAAGAATAAGCAACACTCTCCAATGCTGATAAGCTCAAAAACCTACAGAAACCCTTGGTTTGCACAAATTCCAATGTTCTAGAGAAAAGACAACTAAAATCATCAATCATAATCCCCCTTCTTGTTCCAATTCCATGTAATAAATAGGCCTCTCACATTAGGGTTCAAAAAACCTTAAAAAAACTCTCTTCTTTGATTTGACATGAGTAATATGTTAGAAAGAAAAGTCCACCAACACAACTGAGAGGGGGGGGAGGTGAATTTGTTTTGAGCTTAATTAACTTAAATTCAACTCTATCAAATCTTAAGTTTGTAATCAATAACAACAATAACCACAAGATAATAAACATACACAATAACACCAAACTTGTTAACTAGGGAAACCCTTGATCAGAGGGAAAACCCCAGTGGGAATGATGCCCACAAGATGATGTACAGATATAAAAGTTTCTTATGAAAGGATAGAATTTGTTAGAAGTATGTTATAATGCAATTAGTACATATGAGTTCCTATTAGGAGACTTTGGATCCCTACTAAAAGATCCCAACCCTGTATGGAGTTGATGAGAACCACAACGGAGACAACTGAACCCACTGTCCATATTGCTTCAAGACTGTCTTCACTAAACAATCTTCAGGATAACACATCCAAAGGTGAACTGACTAAAACAACAACTCTCTTTTCCTGTACAATTCCTTTGAAGTCCTCAATATGCCAACATCATCTTCTACTCTGATAAAGATTTTGCATTCAAAGTTCGCACAACACCTCATGACCACATGATATATCTTTTTCAAATAAACTTCCTTCCCTTTATAACAAGTCCTAATGATTATTGAATCGGCCAAAAGACTTTATCAATTTACAATTAATAATATAAGACATCAATAAGAATTTACAATACACATTTCAATATATCTAAATATTTCCATAGAATTATTAATTTGTAGTCATCTCTCAAAGAAGTAACATGCTTCACATCGTCCACAAGTCTTCGTGGCATGAAAAGTAGATTATACTATGTTTATTCAAGCATTCTGAACATGTCTTCAACAACATATCAACCTCACTGAACTAGCTTCAACCTCACCAAAACAATAAATCTTGAATAACTTTCACCAGTTCCTAGAAACTCTCACTATGAATAGTCTTCAGTAAACTTCGCATAACTCAAACATATCTACATAACTTTTTTCTGCGCTTGCAACCACATCATCAGAATATGTTCCTGAATTCTAATAAATCTTCGCAAAACTCAATTCATCAGAATAAAACCTCACCAACCAAATCTGTGCCTGTAACTCTGTTAACTTTGTCCAGAAAGCATATATGTTGACATCAATGACAAACTCAGTCATGAATGTAACATATAAGAATTCAATCATCTCTAATTAACATCCAATCTATCCTCCTAACAATATTCATTAACATTCATGCTAACAATCTCCCCCTTTGACGTTGATGGCAACATAGATGAAAAAACCATCTAGTCCTATCATGTCATTATAGATTAGTAATCTCTCTCATCAATATATTTCTTCCTCATCTGCCTGTACTTACTCTCATACTCATATTCATTCTGCTCTTAAGATTTTTCATGTATATCTCTCCCCCATTGACATCAATGAAAAAGGTGACAATACATCAATTCCTGAAGTTCAATCATCTCCAATACAATCTGCAAAAATGTATGAGTATCAAGAGATACTATAGAAAACTCATGTCTAAGAGTCCTTAATGATTCAACTCAAGTAAAGATACTCCCCCATAGGAGAAGCATCAAACATCCAGTCCAGATAGGTTTAGTGCTTTGATCATGCTAGACTGATTCATTCCTGCATCCATTACTCTGAAGAGGGTTGGGGAATAACCCCAAGCATACCTCTCAGATACTCAAAAGTATCCTTAGCCAAAGGTTCTATGAATATATCTGCTATCTACTCCTTTGTACTAATATACTCCAATCTGATTTCTTTTTTTGCAACCTTCTCTCTCACAACATGATACTTTATTGCAATATGTTTGGTCTTTGAATGTAATACTAGATTCTTTGACATGCTAACTGTACTTGTATTATCACAATATATGATAATAGGCTCGGTAAATTCAATGCCAATATCCATCAACATCTACTTCATCCAAGTGATTTGATTATAATTATTTTTTGTTGCAACATACTCTACTTCTGTTGTACTTTGTGATATACAATTCTATTTCTTGCTCAACCAGGAGACCAATCTTCCTCCCAAGAAGAATGATCCACCACTTGTACTCTTTTTGTCATCAACATTTCCTCCCCAATTTGCATCAGTATATGCACATAGTGTAAAATCATGTGATTTTTCATACCATAGCCTATATTCTGATGTACCTTTCAAGTATCTGAAAATATTTTTCACTACTGCAACATGTGTCTCTTTAGGTTCTGCTTGAAATCTAGCTACAATCCCGATTGCATTAGCTATATCAGGTCTTGTGCGAGTTAAGTACTACAGTCCTCCAATCATAATTTTGTATCTTGTCTGTGCTACATTTAGCGATTCATCATTTCTTGACAATTTACATCTAGTTACCATAGGGGTTCCGACTATTTTAGAATTCTCCATTCCAAATTTTGTCAATAATTCCTTAAGATATTTGGTTTGTGATATAAAAATGCCATCCTTGTTTTGTGTAATATGCAATCCCAAAAAGTATTTCATCTCACCAATCATGCTCATTTCAAATTCATCTTTTATTTCATCTGAAAATTTCTTACTTGCTTCATCATTGCTTCCAAAGATAATATCATCAACAAATACTTCAACAATCAGTAATCCATCATCATTTTTTCTTAAGTACATATTACTGTCTGCATTACCTTTCTTGAATCCCAAACTGATCAAGTGTTTGTCCAACCTTGCATACCAAGCTATAGGAGCCTGCTTCAATCCATACAATGCCTTCTTCAATTTGCAAACCATATGCTTGTCTTCTATTAAAGAAAAACCATCAGGTTGTTCAATGTAGATTTCCTCCTCAAGCTCTCCATTAAGAAAAGCTGATTTTACATCCATGTGATATACCTTGAAGTTTTTACTACAAGCATATGCCAAAAACATTCTCATTGCCTCAAGTCTAGCCACAGGTGCAAAGGTTTCTTCAAAATCAATACCTTCTTGTTGCGAGTATCCTTTACATACCAATCTTTGTTTGTTTCATACCACTTCACCTTGCTCATTCATCTTATTTCTGAAAACCCATTTTGTGCCAATAACATTCTTATCTTTAGGCCTAGGGACCAATTCCCAAGTCTTGTTCTTTTCAATCTGCTCAAGTTCTTCTTTCATTACTTTCATCCAATGTTCATCTTTACAAGCTTCATTTGTAGTCTTTGGTTCAACTTGAGATATTAAACATAGTTCTTCATTTATCTTCATTTACCTTGTTCCTTGTCACAACTCCTTTGTTTGTGCTTCCAATGATTTGATTTGTAGGGTGATTTCTTGCAACATATTTAGGTGTTCCCGATTCAGCTCTGACTTCTTCTCTAGGTGTTGATTCAGGTTCAACTCTTGGTTCCAATCTAATCTCTTCAATCTGCAAATCATTTTGAATTTCATAAAATAATTCTTGTTCATCATTCTGATTAATGTTAGTCCTTTGTCTTTTATCTTCATCAGAATCATAATCAAGAATTCTCTCCTGAATTCTGAACTCTTTATCAACCTTCACATTATTACTCAACAATAGTCCTCAATATTTGATTAAAACATCTATATGCTTTACTTTTCAATGAATAACCAAGAAAAATTCATTCATCACTTCTAGCATCAAACTTTCCAATATCATCATCCCTTTTGATATAACATTTACTTCCAAAGATTCTAAAATATTTCATAGTAGGTGTATGTCCAAACCAAAGTTTATAAGATGTCTTACCAGTACCTTGTTTAATATGAACTTTGTTCATTGTGTAAACTATGATGTTCATTGCTTCTCTCCAAAATATATGTGATACATTACCTTTAAGCATCATAGCTCTAGCTGGCTCATTAACTGATTTGTTTCTCCTTCTCGTTATACCATTTTGTTGTGGTGTTCTAAGTGCTGAAAGTTGTCTCTTAATTCCATTGTCTTTACGAAAGATATTAAACTCATTTGAAGTAAACTCTCCTCCTCTATCAGCTCTCAAACATGTAATCTTTAAGCCAAATTCATTCTCAACTCTATTTTTCAATAACTTGAACTTCTCAAATACTTCATATTTTTCTTTAAGAAATGCAACCCACATCATTCTTGTAAAATCATCAATAAAAATCATGAAGTAGCTTTCACCATAGAATCCTTTTGTCCTTGTAGGTCCACACAAGTTTGTGTGCACAATCTCCAACTTGATTGATGTTGTAAACATTTTTCTTGGAAATGAATTCTTTCTTTGTTTAGCCATAGCACATTCTTTGAAAACCATATTAGTAGGCTTCACAATCTTAGGAAAGTCTCTAACTGCATTAGATGAGCTGATCTTCACAATGTTATCAAAGTTTTTATGACAAAATCTCTTATGCCATAGCCAATTGCCATCCATTTTAACAATCAAACATGTCATTTCAGTAGGAGATAACTTAAATACATAACCTTTTGTCTTTATACATGTTTCAATTAATTTGCCATCACTGTCTTTAATAATACAAGTCTTCTCCATGAAATATAACATGTATCATTTGTCCATAAGTTGTCCAACACTCAAAAGATTATGTTTCAATCCATCAACAAAGTAGACATCTTCAATGTTAGTCTTTCCATCAAGTGTAATATATCATTTTCTCTTAATCTGACATGGTGCATTATTTCCAACTCTAATTATTCCTCCATCATATCTATCAAGTTCAAAAAAATTATCCACATCTCTAGTCATATGATGAGAACATCCACTATCATAATCCAATCAGACTTTTTATGTTCTACATGTGAAACTAAATCTTTTTCTTCTCTTAACTCTTCTTCATCAGAATTTTCATCTTTAATAGCAACAAATCCTATTTCATCTTCATTTTCATCATTACTTTCTAAAAAGTTTACATCTTTAAATGCAATTTCTCCTTCTTCATCAACATAACAACAATTTTCAATCTTAGGTTTATAAGGTTTTCTATATCTGATCTTTTTTTCTCTCTTAGGACATTTAGATGAAAAATGACCAAATTCTTTGCATGTCCAACAAGCAAAAACTTTCTTACCTTTAGGTTCTCTCCTTGCAATCAATGTCATTGCATCATCGAACTTCTTTTCTTCCTCTTTCTTAGCTACCCAATCTCTAGCATAATCTCCACTGGTACTTGTGTTTATTGTCAACATAGGTCTGTCCTTTTGTACACTAAAAGTTGTTTCTACTCTAGGTGATCATTCCTTCCGTTTCAGCCATTGCTCATGTGTCTACAACTTTCTAAGTAGCAATTCTTTTGTAAAGTCAGGTATAATCATTTCTTCAATGATATGTGCTTTGTACTCATAGGCCAGTGGTAGAGATTTCACTATCTTCCATATGACTTCATTATCTGATTTCATTCTACCATAACTCTTAATTCCTATAAGAATCTCAGTAATCCTGTTAAAGTAACCTCTTATACTTTCATCTTCCTGCATCTTAGCACTTTCAAACATACTAATATAATTCTGCAATTTAGCTTTCTTCAAAGTTTCATCTCCTTCAAAAAGATTTTCCAATTTAGTCCAAATCTCAATAGCAAGTTTTAGATATTTTACCTTAGTATATTATGTATCTGGAAGAGCTGATAAAATAGCCTCTCTAGCAAGCATATTGTACATGTATTGGTTCTTTTATTCATCTGTACGTGAATCATGTTTGTCTACTTGTACAATTGTTTTCTTCATCTTGATAGCCAAACAGTAGTGAATTCCCATGCATAGCAAATGTGTCTTCATTCTTTCCTTCCAATTGTCAAAATTTACTCCAAACTTCAAACTTTCTTTCGTGAAAAATGTAGTAGCCATAGATCTCCTTAAGCTATTAAACTTTTCCTTCAAGGACCTAATGCTTTGATACCAATTGTTAGAAAGAAAAGTCCACCAACATAATTGAGAGGGGGGAGGGAGGTGAATCAGTTGTGATCTTAAATAACTTAAATTTAACTCTATCAAATCTTAAGCTTGTAATCAATAACAACAATAACCATAAGATAATAAACATGCACAATAACACCAGATTTGTTAACTAGGGAAACCCTTGATCAAAGGGAAAACCCCAATGGGAATGATGTCCACAAGATTATGTACTAATATAAAATTTCCTTGTGAAAGGATAGACTTTGTTAGAAGTTTGTTACAATGCAATCAGTACATATGATTCCATGTTAGGAGACTTTGGATCCCTGCTAAAAGATCCCAACCCTGTGAGGAGTTGATGAGAACCACAACGAAGACAACTGAACCCACTGTCCAAATTGCTTCAAGATTATCTTCACTAAACAATCTTCAAGATAACACATCCAAAGGTGAACTGACTAAAACAAAAACTCTCTTTGCCTCTACAGTTCCTTTGAAGTCCTCAATATGCCAACATCATCTCTGCTCTGATAAAAATTTTACATTCAAAGTTCGCACAATATCTCATGACCACATGATATATCTTTATCAAATAAAGTTCCTTTGCTTTAGACCAAGTCCTAATGATTATTGAGTAGGCCAAAAGGCTTTCTCAATTTACAATTAATAATATAGGACATCAATACAAATTTACAATACACGTTTCAATACATCTAAACATTTCCATAGAATTATTAATATGTAGTCGGCTCTCAAAGAAGTAACAGGTGTTGGAAATTTGGTTGAGTTAGATATCTAGATGTTGTCATTATGGAAAAATATGATCTATATGAAGACTGCATATGACAGAGATCAGTTGTGATAGAGCGCATAACAAAATTGTCTAAGTGTAAGCAACATTTTCCCAGTCTAACCAAAGACAGTTTTGATTGGCGATGTCGATAGAAGTAAGTTCAGTGCTTGCATACTTGAACATGGATACTATGATGTATATTGAAGACTCACCTGAGAGCACAAGTCTATACGACATGTACAGAAAAAATTTATTGTAATATTACAGAAACAGAGTTGAAGCCGACAGGATAAAGAACGAAGACAAAATTAGTAAATAATTAAGGGATTATTTTGTTTATCAAAATAATAACTTAATCATATAAAGGGACACCATCCTAGATGTTAACCCTTGGGTAGAACAAGTTAATATGTATTTTTGTGAAGTGCTTTATGTTTTGTAAAGCTGACTGTAAAAGTTATTAGTCCTAATAACTTGTATAAATGTAAGACATATGTAATGCGAAGACAGAAGTAGAACATATGTATGCGAAAGATATTGTTGCAAAGTTGTAAATTATGAAAGCCAAGCAAGCAGACTTTGTATATGCAAGTGAAGCAGTAAAAGGTTATATACCTTTCCCTTTTTGTAATTAGAAATTATTGTACATTACATGTTTGGGCAATGGGCTCATCTAGTAATCATTTCAAATTGTACTACCAACTCTTAGCAGGGTTGAGGCTTCTAACAAGGCCTAGAGTCCCTTAATTAGGACTGAGACACTATATGTATGTAACAGGCTCCTAACAGCGTCAACATCCTTAACATGATACTTTTGATTAGTGGATCATTGTGGGTATCATCCCCACCGGGGTTTTCCCTTGGCCAAGGTTTCCTCGAGAACAAATAATGTGTTATGAGTTCATTTGCTTTATTGCTATGGATGCTATTTAGTTTACTTTGTTTTGCAAGCATCAATTTAATCTGTTATATCCATAATTGGGTAAAAGTAAAAGTTTGTAGAATACTAATTCACCCCCCCTCTTAGTATTCCCTATTTCTAACAACATGCTTCACATTGTCCACAAATCTTTGCAGAATGCATAGTAGATTTTTTGGTGTTTATTCAAGCATTTTGAACATGTCTTCAAGAACATATCAACCTCATTGAACTAGCTTCAACCTTGCCAAACCAATAAATCTCGAATAACTGTCACTAGTTCTTGGAAACTCTCACTGTGAACAGTCTTCAATAAACTTCGCATAACTCAAACATATCTACATAAATTGTTCTGCATTTGCAACCACCTCATCAGAACACGTTCCTAAATTCTAATAAATATTTGCAAAACTCAATTTATCAACATAAACCTCGCCAACCAAATATGTGCCTGTAACTATGTTAACTCTTTCCAGAAAGCATATATGTTGACATCAATGAAAAATCCAATCATGAATGTAACATATAAGAAATCAATCATCTCTAATCAACATCCAGTCTGCCCTGCTAAAAACATTCATTAACATTCATGCTAACACAATAAATATAACTTTTAATTTTTTAATGTCAAACTCCATAGTTGGTGCACAAATAATTCTTTTAAAATTAATTCTTGAAATGGCTCCAACTAATGATGACTTGACCCTTCACTTAAGTCACTTAAGTTATAATATAAAAATATATTATAACTTAATAATATAAGCTCAACATATTAATGTTTATTTTAGTCAAATAAATATTAATATCTCCATTATTAATCATTGTCTTTGCACGCCATCTGAATTAGGAGCTGACATGATCAAGTTGCATACGACCATACCCCATTTCTAAAAATAGCAGGGGTCCCTCTCTGAGCATCTCAAACTTAGTATAAATAGAAATTATTGCATACATAGTCCTGGAGGCCTCAAACAAACACCAATCCTGCAAGATTCTGATCACTAAAGAAGTTGCATCCCTAAAGGGGCCCTCTATCCAACCTCATTGGCCTATGAGGGTTAGTGGTAGGCCAATCTACTCTATTGACTGATGTCAATTAGAAGGGGACATCACAATCCACCCTCCCTAAAATTTATTGTCCTCAAGCAATCTCAACTCAGGATGTTTTAATATGTCCTTTCTCTCCCAAGTAGCATCCTCAACCAACAAGTCCTTCCATTTGATCAAATATTCCTTGATGGCCCATTTTTCGCAATTGCCTCTCCTTGACATCCAAGATTTCCTTAGGTACTACAATCAATTTCCCCTCCTCATCCAATGTTGGTAGAATGACAGAAGGTACTACATAGTGTCACAATGCCTTCTTGAGCACTTTGTTGTGTGTTGATAACTCTAGTTCATAAGCCACCTCACCCACTTGCCTAATAATCCTGAAAGGACCATAGTAGTGTGGCTTAAGCTTCTCTACTCCACTCTTTTTTAGAGTGGATTGATGGTAGGGTTGTAGCATCAGATACACCATATCTCCTACCTTAAAAGAACACTCAGTCCTCTTCTGGTCTGCATACTGCTTCTATTGATTTTGGGCCTTAGCAATATTTTTCTTGAGAGAATTTATAATGTCCTAGCTCTCCTGCAACAAATTACCCTAGTCTAGACCTAAGGTTACCTATTTTGGAAAAAACTTCATACCTTAATTTTTGACTATTGGATCTTGATGAAAATTGGAGAAAAGGTATATATTAGTGTTATCTTGAATCTCTCTAATTTGATTTTTTTTTGTTTTTTGTGAAAGATACGCATGGTAGTTCTCAAGTTGCAGGTTGTTGTCCCAAAAGAAGAAATGAAATAAAGGAGGGTTTGCTGCTTCAATTTTGTGCTTTGGTCTGATCAATGGGAGTATATGTTGTATAAATCCCAAATACATGGTGTAAGGATTTGATAGGCCTATCTTTGCATGGAGAAGATTCAATTAAGGAATGAATTTATGACATGCCTTGTAAAGACACATTTAGTCACTAACATTGAGGGTTTGATATCTTAATGCAATGTTTGAGTTATCCAAAATATCTTGTGTAATTGTGCAAATTATTTTTGAGTGTTTGGAACAAGTTCTACATTTGTATGCCTATTGGGCCACAAAGGGAAGCCCAAACTACTTTGAACAAGTGAAGTGGCATTATATCAATGTATTGTTTTATTGTGGGAAGTAAGGAGGGAAGTTGAATCAAAACTCAAGTACCTTGTAATAGGTTGTCAATCTTGTTTGAGTTTTATATTAAAAGAATGCCCAAGCTTTCAGTATTGTAGTAGTCTAGGAAAGAGTTCATGGGCTACACCTATTTGCATTGAAGAGACCTTTGTGAGTCTTTGTATATTTTTATAAATAGAAGTCCTTCCTCTACATCAAGTGAGAAGGAAACTAAGGAGTTTCTTGAGATGGAATACATAAGACCCTACAAGATTCCCTTTGCATTAGTGATAGTCTAGGTTTAAAAGGATGGTACAATGTGGTTGTGTATTGATTAAAGGGATTTTAACAAAGAAACAATCAAGAATAGGTACCCAATCCATCAGATAGATGAGTTGATTAATGAGTTGCATGGATCTCATTATTTCCCAAAGATATATTTGAGATTAGGATAACACCAGATTCAAATGAGGTAGGAGGATGTGGAGAAAATTAAATTTAGGTGTCTTTTTGGGTGGTTTGAGTTTCTCATGATACTCTTTGGGTTGATAAATACCTCAGCTACTTTTTGGAGTTGCATGAATCATGCATTCAAGAAGTAGTTAAGGGAAAAAATTTGATATTATTGATGACATCTTGATTTATAGTGGGACTTGGGAGGAGCACATGCAACATTTGGAGGTGGTATTGAGAATTCTAGAGAGTGATTCCTTTTATACAGAGTCAAAGTGTGATTTTGGGATGACACAATTCCTTTACCTTGGTCACATCATTAGTGTAACAGGAGTCCGGGAAAATCTGGAGAAGGTTAAGGCTATTTTGCAATGGCCCATCTCTACCAATCTAACATAATGCAAGGGATTCTTTAGACTTAGTGGGTTCTATCATAGATTAGTTAAGGGGCTTTCTCAAACATTTGTAGCACTTACCAATTTGAATCATAAGGGCTCATTCATTTGGTATGATTTGGTCTAGAAGTGTTTTAAGAACTTCAAATAGGTGATGTCTACATGTCATGTCTAGGCCATACTACTTTTCTCCAAACCCTTTGACTTAGAGTGTGATTCTTCAAATGAGGGCATAAGAGTAATATCAATGCAAGATAAACATCCCATCACATTTGAGAATAGGAAGTTAAGAGGGGTAGAGAGGAGATATTCAAATCATGATAGGGAGATGTTGGTCATTATGCATGCCTTGGCCAAATTTAGACCATACTTGGTTGGAGGTAGATTTATCATCAAGACATGCCATAACAATATTAAATACTACATGAATCAATAGGACCTCAATGATGGATGACAAAAGTGGGTCAATAGATTGCATGTATACAAATTTAAAAAAATTTATGTCAATGGGAAAAATAATTTATTTTCTGATGCACTTTCCATGAGACCTCATATATTTTATCTCGTGGATATTTTCTACTGGCTGGAGAGAGTTGGTTTTAGCTGAGTATGCCAAAGATTCATGGCCGGTAGGGATTATAAAGGGCACAACACATGATACTATGGTTAATTAGTTGATCATTTATAAGGACGATATCTATTTTGTGCCTTCTTCATAGTTTAAAATGAAGATTTTGAGGAATTTTCATGATGCACCCTTGGATAGCCACCTAGGTTTCTTTACGATTTACAAGAATATTCATGAGAGATTTACTTGGAAAGGACTTGTTGTCCTCAATTTTGAATTCACAAAATTGGACAACCCTACACAATTTTCTCATGATTCATAGGTGTTTTCTCTAATTTTTGGTGTTCTAAGCAATATTTTACAAAGGCAATCAGTTATCCCTTGAATTGTCTTGAGTTTCACATCTTTCGAATATCATTTTTGAAGGTTTTTGTCAATCTTTTATTTATCTTTCTTTCCATGACAAGTTTTTCTTCTATGACTGCAAGTGCTTTATTTTTGGTAATCTTTGAGTCTCTATTTGATTTTTCTTGTTTGATTGTTTTTTTTTAGTTTTTTTTTTGTCCTAGATTGATTGCATTTTGAAATCTTCTCGTTCTAGTTATCTTGGGCCTAAATTGGATCTATATTTCAAGAGATATTGAAGAATTAAGTACACTACAAGTGGGCTTTTTAACCCCGATTGCAAGTTTTTATTTCTTGTTTTAAGTCTTGCAAAGTGGGATTTTTGTGAGTAATTACATGACATCTTGGGTATCCTTTACTTGCAATCTAGAATTAAAACTCCACTGTACATATTTGCAAGGAAATATGTGAAATTTCATTAAAATTTTGACGTATTAGTAGACTTTTTAATCCTCCTTACATATTTTCTCTTTAAAAAGTTTAAATTCTTGTAAGTGTACATGAGAAACCTGTTATTAAAACAAATTATTAAAACATAGAATATTTTTTAACTTATACTTATTGGTGAGATTTTTAAGTTCACTTGTGAAATATTTATTTTTATTTTAAAAATAAAACATGTTTTGACTTGTAGATGTATTACACATCTAAAAGCCCATTAGTGATAACAAAAGACAAGTGTTTTTAAATATTACCTATGCTCCTCGATATTAAAATCCCATCATTGATTAAGGGTGGCAATTTTAATATGTATGACATATACAAAGCTCATGTATATGTTTTAAATGACTTGCAAAGGTCCTTTTAAAAATCCGTCATTGATTTGCAAGGGAAAAACACTAAAGTTTTAATATGTAATATACAATTAAAAGCCCATCACTAGTACGTACCTTTAAAATATGATTTTGACTTGCGCATACAAAGCCAAACCCCATCATTGAGTAAGGGTGGCGATTTTCATATGTTTAGCATATACAAAAGCTCACGATTGCTTTGTATGTTTTTAAAAATCCTTGAAAACTCATATGAAAATCCAGTCAATATCTATGGGTGGTAAGAACGCCCTTCAAGGGTACTATAATCGCATTTTGCAAAGGAAGATCATATTGTTTTTCTTGATAAAAAAAAGACATTAACACTTGAAACAACAAGTGAGAAGTCTATCCAAGGCACAAAACCATTGATTTGCAGCTTGTTATCATCAATAAAAAATGTGTTGATCATCCTAGGGTGTCATTTTTTAAATCTATTACATTGGCTTGCAAATCTCAAGCAAGAATATTGAATTACAAAGTTGAATCACTTACAAGAGAGCTATTCTCAAGCATTTTTCTTCTCATATTCATCCATCTACCTAAAATTCATGGAGGACTAAGTTTTAGTGGGAACATTTGATCCAACTCTTCATCTATATAGCTGTAAATTTGGAGAGATTTTCTAGATTTGAAATCATTCAAGGATTTGTGGGGATTTCTTCAAAGGTTTGAGTCTTCTTCTTTGCATTTTGTTTCTCAAGAAGGAAGTATGTTTTCCTTTGTTTTTGTTCTTGTTTTGAAGTTTTTGTAGGAAGTTTTTCTTCTTCTTTATGCAAAACATCTAGAGCTATTTTTGTTTGTTTTATTATATTTTGTATATATGTTTTTTAATCTTTAGACCATTTTCAGATTTGTAATTGTTTGTCAAAACAATGCAATGATATTCCCCAAATTTCAATGAGAGTTCTCTCCAATGTTACAATGCAATTTCTTCCCTTCCATGAAAAAAAGCTCAAGTGTGTGTTTTGCTTGCATTTGCAGTCGAGATTAAAAACTTTGTCCTTAGGCTTGTCTTGCATAAAAGAGTAAAGTTTTTCCCTTTATTTGTAATGCGAGCTTAAAAGCTCACCTACAAGTGTTTCCCAAGCACTTTTGATGTTTTTTCAAGGCCGCAATTTGACTTCAAAAAACCATTTGTAGGTGACAAGTACTATCTAAATGACTTGTAATAAGACTTTAAAACCCCACTTACAAGAGAAAAGTCTTCCTATATATATATATATATATATATATATATATATATATATATAAACTTATGCACCTCATTTCCATACCAAACACTTGCTTTCCATCCACCTACAGTGCTCTTGGGAAATCCCGTGTTTAGCCTTTCTCCCATTTGAAAAAGCTAATTTCATCCAAATTTCTTCATTTACAATTTCTCAAAGGCCCTCTGTTTGTATCCACTATGCATATGCTTCCAAATCTATGAATTCTACACCTATATATATATATATATATATATATATATATATATATATATATATATATATATATATATATATATATATATATATATATATATATATATATATATATATATATATATATATATATATATATATATATATATATATATATATATATATATATATATATATATATAAACTTATGCACCTCATTTCCATACCAAACACTTGCTTTCCATCTACCTACAGTGCTCTTGGGAAATCCCGTGTTTAGCCTTTCTCCCATTTGAAAAAGCTAATTTCATCCAAATTTCTTCATTTACAATTTCTCAAAGGCCCTTTGTTTGTATCCACTATGCATATGCTTCCGAATCTATGAATTCGATGCCTCAAAATAGTGTTTTATGGATCTATCCATGCCATATGAAGATACTCTTACATTTTGGGATTTTCATGTTGCAACTTTATCCACATGTGTACCTACTATGTCAGAAGAGTTAGTCTCTCCAAAAGGCAAAAACAAAATGAAATACCAATATGATAAGCATATGAATTCTATCTCACCTTCCCATATGGCATCTTATGTGGATGAGGTCAAAGATGCGTAAATTGGACATATGGACATGGTTGAATTTCTCTGAAGGGTAGAAAATTCTACAAAAGAAGAGATGGTTCCTATCATTCAAATTCATATTCACTTGGTTTCCGCTTTTCCGATGGCTTCTCTAGAACCTAAGTTCGTGATGAAATGTGCACAACATTTTGATAAGTCTAGGACCATCAAGGATGGTGATGGGAACACTATTATTAGTTTGGATCTTAAAGATAATTGGCAAAGTTTTCAAAGTTCTACCTATTCTAGTCTGTATTGATATGACAAAAGAGAAATCCTTGAAGAGAAGGAACGAGGGGAAGCACGATTGTATAAAATACATTAACGAAAATTGGTTAGTGAACAAAAGGCCTACTTTGACAAGATGGCCCAAGACCATTCATAGGTCGGATTTCCATGAGGATATCAATGACTTGATCACATTATCAGGATTGGAGGCCTTAAGGAATCCAATGCTTTTGAACCATGGATGTACAAATTCATATCTTTGATTGTGGGGACTAAGTAGAAGATCTTTTGGGATGATTTGATCAGAAATACACTTTGTGAGAAGCTATCTCAAGTCTCTAATACCCTCACTTTTTACATGAATTCATACCGGGTTTATATTGCATCTTCCTTAGGATATTTCTTTGGCCTCTCAACTAAAGGCGATAGATCCTTGGTGCCAATTTGGAACTATTATGAACAACTTACTTTTAGATTAAGCTGAGTACACTAAAGAAGAGTGCAAAATGCCTTCTTTGGGAATTTCATATGTCTTTTTTATAAAGATCTTCCAAAGAAGCGAATATCAAATGAATCTTGGTGAAAAGTGAATGAATATGGTTGCCTATTTCTTCAGTTTCCTAATTTCACCTACATGAGGGTTGGCCATTTCTAAGGAGAGACATACACACTTCTATGATACCCTACTAATAGGATCATTATGATAGAACTTTCAAGACAAATTGTGGCCATCCAAACATACCAATCTACTTTACACAGGCCTGGGGTGGGGATTTCTTCACAAAGCCCACTTCGAATTGGAGGATATGCCTTGACTACCGTTCCTAAGGATAAATTAATGGAGGCATAATTTTAATAAATCACCCTCAAGAAGTTCATGTCTAAGAGTTATTTTGACTAATGAGGCATGAATAATAAGATAAATAAAAGCTTTGCAAATGTTCATCGCCTTGAGGGCATATGGATTGATATACACACCGAGATTGAGATAAAAAAGACAGACTACTACAAATTGAATCTAAAGCATATTGTAGATTTCAACCTAGCTTAGATTCTTGATGGTGTTGAGGATGATGGTGACATCCTAGATCCCGAGTACCATAAGCATCATGTTGAGAGCTTGCCTATTTTTCCACCTTCTTGGTCATTAAAGGAAAGTACATCTATATGGGAGAGATTTCATTCTATCTTATCCAATACAAATATTTGGCTAAAGAAAAGAGGCCTAAGGTGTATCAAAATTAAGCCAGGGAAAGACTTTGATCATGCTGGTCCAATTGGACTAAAGTCAAAAATTAGAGGGAAAGGAAAGGATGACTCCTCAGCATCAGAGGTCAAATGGATTTCAAATCTCACCATTAAGGGGGTAAAAGCCATAATCAAAATTCCTAAGATAGTTGTTGCAATAGAAAAAGAGGTAGTAGAACCTGAGAGGATTCACTTGATAGATAGTGAGGATGAGCTACACGATGATGTCACACCTAAGGTATCTCATCCTAAGGATGCAGAGGCAACTCCTTCAATATCAGAATCTACATCAGTGTCTGATGATGCTCCTATGTCTCCAGTTGATACAAACATAGATTATTTTTCCACAATGTATGTTCCTATCATGGATCTTCCAATAGAGACATGTGCAATACCCATTTCTTCATTTTCTTTGGCATTCACTTCAGGAGATCATTTTGGTAGCTTGGCGACTATATTTGATGCATATTCTTATTTTCTCAATATGTCAAATATATCTATGATGCTCCTCAATATTTATATTGCACAATTTGAGAACTTCATGGCTAAGGCATCACAGAGTAATCTAGCACCAGTGGCTATTCAAACTAAGACTCCATCCATAGTCACGATAGTTGTTCAGTTAGAATCAATATCTATTGTAGCTACTATCTCAACATATTAGATTGTTTCTTTCTTTTTACCTCTCTGGCTTGGATCCATTACCCAAAAGAGAAAGAAGCGAGAAGCTCCTCCAGAGGAGTTTGATTTTACAGAGCTCAAAAAGGTAAAGTATCCTAAGATTAAAAAGGAAAAGATAGTTTCAAGGATCACAACTGATCAAAATAAGGTCAAGTATGTTGAGGTTGTTGAGCCTTTGGTTGAAAAATTGTTAGAAGAAATTCAGTCCTTTGATTACAAGTTCACAAAAATTAAACATGAAAAATAGACATGTCTCAGTTGTCAATAGGATGCACATGATGCAATAACATTTCTCTCCAGAAAGAATGATCAGTTGTGGGAGAAAAAGAATTAGATTAAGGAGGAAAATTTCCACCTACTTGAGACGATTCAAAGGATGACCAACTCTTAACAACAAGTCGATCTCATCTCTTCTTCTCTTCCAGAAGAGTCAATTAGGTATGTCTAGCAAGTTGGGCACAAGGCCAAGGCCATAGATGACTAGGGCATTTTCTTTGAGTCACAAGGTGATCAAATGATCCTAGATGCATTCAGAATACTGAGACATGTTAGGGAGACTTTCACTAAGTCAAATGAGCTCCTTATATCGTTCAACTAGCAGCTCAAGGTTTTGGATGAGGACTTGAGTGTCTGGAGGAGGATGCCTAACGTTGATCTAGATGCATTATGTGAGTACAGAGTTATTTCCTCTCAAGATATGTACTTTGAGTATTTATAATTAATGGTCAACAAGGAACAAGTTATTCAAGGGCTGGTTACAGAAGTGCAAGCAGTTGTAGACTTATGCAGAGAGAAAGAACACATGGTTAGCAGTGGTTTTGAGGACCTAACATGCATGGTTGTAGTTAAAAATGGTCAACTAACTGAAGATAATATCATTATGACAGAATTCGCGAAAGTAATTCAGCTAGATCTTGAGGCGAATAACTTTGATTTCAACTCCATTGATAAATTTGCAAGCTATAAGGTTTTATTGAATCATCTTCGGAACAACATTCGAGGGAACAACAAGGACATTTCCAAAGGTGCAAACACAATTTTCAAACTGTTTGTTATTGCACAACACATGGGTGCACATAATATTACAGTTGTACACGAGTATCTTCTCAAGTTTGAGGCCTTTGTTAATGCTATCTGAAGACATTTCATAAGTGTTAGGGACACTTAGTCATTTTCTATGCTTTCTAGATAGGTGTAGTTTTATTGACAGATTACATGTAAGATGAAGGCAAGTAGTAATTACAGAGTAACTTTCACATGTGTAGGAGCTGCATGTAATCATATTTCAAGAGCATTAGGTCTTGTAATCTTGTATAATTCAAAGTAGGATTTTGAATAAGTCAAAAGTGGTTAAGGGTTTCCTTTTCTTTCTCCATCTTTTTCTTCACTCCTCACCTATATAAAGGAGTGGCTTCATTGTAAATATTATCTTTTTTTTTGTGCAAGAAGGTTATGTTGAAATTCCTTGCGACTTGAAAACTTTGTGTTTCTTGATGCAAAATTTTTGAAGTGAATAAAAGAAGCAAGTTTTCTCAAACTTTGTGTTGTGGAGCTTGAGGTTGATTGGTGTATTATTACATTGCATTGATTAATCTATCTTCGATTCAGCTAATAGTTTTTTTACATAAATCTCTTGAGCGTTCAATTTGAGCTTTTGAAGACTTTGTGTTGCAAAAAGGAGAATTACTATAATTGATAGTGGTTGCAAATACTTAGAGCTAAAAGACTTTGCACTTCAGTTATAAGTACTTTTAAAAATAGGGAATATTCAGTAAGAGACTTTGCACCTTACTGTTTGTTTAGATTGCTCAATCCTTGTTCGGGATAAGTGCAAGAGACTTTGGGTTTATGTAACTATTCCACAATATAAAGTAGATTGGTGTATTTGGTGTTGTTCTTATGTCAACCCCTGAGCCATTGATATTATTGTAGCAATAAGCACTTTTTGTTAAGTTTTAGAGTTGTTCACAAGTTGTAAAACCATTCCTGAAAAAAGAGGAATTGATTAAAGAGAACTACCCTTCTTGTAATTTCAGTTAAGTTTCTATTGAAGCCACCTATGGTAAGAAGGGATCCTCCCCTATTGCTAAGAGGAGAGAGAAATCATGATACATTGCCTAAAGTCACAGTTTTGCAAGTTGTGGTCACACTGACTTACAAAACTTTTAACCAATAGGACTTAAGAATGAAGTACTTAATTATGTTAGAGAGTGTTCAGTTTTCCAAAAAAATATGAATGAGCATACATTTCTAGTTGGTTTAATTTAGTCATTGTCCATTCCTAATAAAAAATGGGAGTGCATTTTGATAGATTTCATTACAGAGTTACCAAAGGGTTAGGGAAAATCTAGTATTTATGTGGTGTTTGATTGATTGACCAAATTTACTCATTTTTTTGTTATTTTAGCTATGTATAAAATCACATAGTTGATTATTTTTTCAAGGAGATATTTAGAGTACATGGGTTGCTCAAGAGCATTGTGAGTGATAAGGGAAAAAAAATTGAGTATATCATTTGCCATAAATTATTTAGGTTGAGTGGGACTATGCTCACTCCTAGTATGAGATTCGATCCATAGATAGATGGACAAGAAGAAATTGTTAATAAGTGGGTGGAAGGGTACCTCAATAATTATATTTTTTAAAAATAAAGAGCTTGGATTAAGTGGTTGCACTTGGTGATTATTGTTATTATACCACCTCCCACATGTCTATCAAGATGACACCCATTATGACTTTGTATGGATACGAGGCTCCTTACTTCACAGATCTTATTTTTGGAGACAATAAATTTCCTAATGAAAGCATTGAAGGAGAGTCTGCAAAAAGCACATAATTAGCAAAAGAGTATGTTGATTAGTAGTATACATAGCACCATTTCGAGGTTGGAGACATGGTATATTTAAGATTATAGAGTTACAAATATTCTATTATCGAGAAGATTGGAGAAAATAAGCTCAAGCCTAGATTTTATGGACCATTTAGAGTTACAAGGAGGGGCAGGGAGGTTACAATATTGAACTACTAGCTAACAACATAGTACACAATGTTTTCCATGTATCTAGACTCGAGAAGGCACTTGAAAACAATGTGGTGCCCTAATATGTGTTACCACCATTGGATGAGGAGGGGAAGTTGATCTTGATACCTGAGGCTCTTATTGAATCCAGAGAGTGAGTTTAAAAATGGTTCTTCATGAAGTATTTGATCAAATAAAATGATTTTCCAGTAGAAGATGCAACATGGGATAGTGAACAGATTTTACAACATCCAAGATTGAAATTGCTTGAGGACAAGTAATTTGGGAAGGATATATTGCAATGTTTCCTTCCTAACTAGTAGATAAGGGGAACCATTATCCTTTTCAAGTGGGTTCCCATATGATAATGGCTAAGAGAACAGGGAACTCTAGTGGTGATTTATTCAAGTTTGGGGGTAATTCTACTTTTTATGTGGTCCAAGATTTTATTTTTAAAAACATTAGATTTTAAGTGAATATTAAAACATTTCACTTATGTTATTTAAATATTATAAAGTTAAGTCATTTGAAGACTCCATCAACATAAAGTTATTTTAAAATGGGGGACTCCTAAGACTAGGGTCACAAGGATTTTTTATTAATAAACTTTAAAAGGGCTCAAGTTGGCATCCAACTTAGGGAGATATAAGGTGATTATAAAAATAAAATAAAATAAAAGAAGTTGTACATCCATAATTAGGGCATTGATTTTCCGTTTGTAAAATGACTTTTGGAGCCATTATTAATTCAATCAAGTTATTCATGTTTGGATTTTTGGATGTATCTTCTTTGGAGGCTTTATTCTAAGTTAGTGAGGATGAAACCCCTCGTTGATTACATCTTCTATGTTGTTGAAAGATACAATCTAGGAGATATGATGTGTTTATTATACAGGCAACACATGGTTTCACTAGAATAATTAAATTATTCCATAACCAAGGTTCTTGCAAATTTGTAGAACAACTAATACTCATTAGTGGAGGTGTGACACCTAGATCTGAGAGTTCTCTAGTCTAATTTAATTATAGTTGTGGTTATTAGTCAACAATTGTTTCTAAGTATATTCGGCTTTGATATGTAAGGGTTTTTATTAAACTGGGTTGTTGTTGTTGTATTGATGAAAACCCCATTATTTTGATCAACATCTTAATCTATAAAAATTTGATCCTATATTGCATGTTATTTGTGTTGTCTTGGAATTTGTATTTGTTGATATTTATTATAGTTATTAGTTGAATTATCAATAATAATAAATCATAATTAAAAAAAACCTTTTGCACATTTTGTCTAGTTTGAAAGATCACAAAAATAACATAATATTGTCAATTAAAAAGAACAACAAAGAAACATACTACAATAAATGAAGCCTAAAGGTTGAATTCTGATGATATTTGGCTTCAAAATATCCTTATATGAGTTTGGTGTTTTAGTCAAAAAGCGTATAGTCATATTTTGTGATAATCAAAGTGTTATACAAATCTCAAGAAATCTAGTTCATCACAAAATGATGAAAACACATTGAGATATTAATGCACTTCATTTGGGAGTTGATTCAAGAAAGAATAATCGATCTTAAGTATTGTTCTACATTAGAGAAAACTACAAACATCTTTACCAAACCCTTTACCGAAAGAAAGTTTCTTCATTTGTGAGGTTTTCTTGGGGATGTGACCGGTGTCTACTTTAGGAGGGTCTTCTTAGTCCTTCATTTTCTCTCTCTATTTAGGGGGATTATTCCTCTTATGGGGAGCTTCTTCTTATTTTTAGGGAGTGGGGGTCTTTATGTACATGGATACCTAACATGTCCCCATTTGTCAAGACCCATCTTTTCACCCACCTAAGGTACACTTAAGGGAGGTGTTAGTGTAAGCTTTTTATTTCCGTTATGTTAGAGGGTATTTATTTTTCCTACACATATTTAATTTAGGCTTGCTTAGATTACTGGGAGTGGTTACTATGAGGGCATGTGGTGAGTTACTTAAGCTACATGTGTCACTCACTACCACAGATGGAAAGCTGAGTTATACACCTTTTGGCTTATTGTGCCACCTTTCATAATCACTATTTTCTCATTTCCTAAGTGATTTATGGGGTAGTTTGGTTTCTCATTCTCTTTTGGCTTTATTTCCCATCTTTCATAACTTATTTTTTGTCTTCATGTAAGGAGCTTATGCCACATGTGTTTCCATTTACCATGTAAGTAGAACCTCCCACCTTTTATGGGAAATAGGAGTTAATGCACCTCTTGAGTGTATATGTTTTTATGTTTCTATATAATAAGCACTCTACTTTCACCTTGACTAGTTAATTAATAGCTTGGCGAGAGTATTGAAAGTATTATAAAAATCATGTCTCTATTTTTCTCTCATTGTAGATTTCTCCTCATTCATCTATTTTAATCTTTGATTATTTGTTACTTGGAGTTGCATGTGATCTATGACCAACATGAAATCTTGTCTTGGTTCTCATTTCTCGCAAAATCTAACATGGTATCAAAGTCATGTTGTCTAGTATAGTTCATTATTTTTCTAACTTTTTAAGAAATTTGTGACTATTAGATAGCTAATTTTTTCCTTAAAGACTAAGTATGCTCTTCTCCTGCATTCTCGTGTGACCTAGAAAATTAGAACAATTAATAGAAAAAAAAGCATCTGGTTAATCTGGTTTACATGTGTGTGTGTTCCAATGAGATTAAAGTGATTGCAAATTTTGGTAATATTGGGACCTTTTCAGCATTTCCAAAATGTCAAGAAGGCCTAAGAAAGTCAATAGTGACTTTTATTTCACCAAAACCAGAGTTTGGAGGGAACAGTAGCAAATCAAAGTAAAAACTCTTAGAAGTTTTTACTCGAGCTATTTTTGTTTTTACTTAAGAAATCCAGTCCCACTCATTAGCAGGAAAAATGCATTTCTGGTACTTTTCCCAAGGTCAAAAACCTTTATGGGTATCTATTTTTTTTCATATAATCAATGCATTTTGTGTAAATTGAGTTAGAATCAAGTGGGAGTCGTTTCTAATAGGTAGATTTAGCAAAAAAATTTAAACATTGCATAACATTTTCCTCGGGTGTCGTATTTTCCCAAATCAGTACTTGATGGAAAGCTAAAAGTGAGCACTTTCAATCAATATAGGTCTTATCATAAAATTATATCGTTTCTATCAATTATTGTAGATTGAAGTTTCTGCTCATTTTCTCTTCAACGTGTTTTATCTTTCTCCTTGGAACTCCTCTTTTAAAAAATGAACAAGCATTGGAAGGTATTGAAGAGTATTACACGGCTCTAAGGCTATTTTTTTAGATATTACATCATATTTATTTATATTGAGTTTTTTTTTTGTGTTCATTTGAGGCCTAGAAAGAATTATAATTTGATAAAAGGCCTTGTAAATGTATTAATTACAGAGTGTCAACCTTATAATATTTTGGGGGTGTAAATTTTTAGAGTGGTGGAAAGTTGGGTATCTCATGTATCTTCTTTTTCATACATTTATTTCCTCTTTGAAATATTGTGTATGGATTATGTTTTAATATCATATATAACTATTTTAAATGAAAACCTAAGATAATAATATATCTAAAAAGGCATGGATATCATTGTGTTACAATGGGACTTGAAACTAAACCTCAAGATGATGCAAAAAGGATAAAATAGTTTAATAAATGTGATGAAACCTGTGGTATTTTGTGTATGTCAATCTCTCATAGCCTTCTTTTTTATATTGAATCTATCACTAAACCAAATGAAGTGTGAATCACTATGGAAAGCCTCTTCAATAAGAAAGATGAGTTGACAGGTCACTAGTTGGATACTGAATTCATAGGGTGGATTCCCACCAATTCTAACACTATACAAGACTTCTTCACAAAGATAAATTTGTAAGATTGCAATTGGTGTTAGCAATATGAGTTCAATATTGTCATTGATGTTGACCTGTTGTGTGCATTGTTGTCAACCAAATGAAGAGTTATGTTACCTGATGTATGGGAAGCTAAAGTATGCAAGAAATAGTGTCAATCTAATGTGTGCATTAATGTCAACTTGATGAAGAGTATTTTAATTCTAATAGAGGTTTGGTATTGAATGTTCAAATATTTTTCTACTGTCTAGTGATGATGTTAAGTCAGTACGTAGTGCATCCAAAAGTTGATAGTAAGGGAAGCTAGAGTATGCAAGAAATAGTATTTGAAGTTCTTATCAATGACTACTCCACATTCCTCTACATAAGATGTTCTTGGGTTCCAATTTTCAAGTTAATATTTATAGTTCAAGAATGTTCTACATTGATTTTTCTAGGTGTGGATATTTGTGGACATGTTCCTAACATTTGTGTAGTGTTTTAGTTTAGACACCTTATGTTTTTTTGTTCCACAAGTGAAATTTGTTTGCTCTATGTTTGGCATTGTTGTATGTGTTGTTCTATGACCGACTTGGTGGATTATGTTGATCTATTTAAGGATTTATTGGTCTAGATATACTTTAATGAAAGATTTAAGAGGTAAATATGGATCTCATCAAGCCATGTTGAGATCCACATTAAGTTATGAGTATTGAGAAATGTTTTTGGATCAACTAGTTAACATGTATTGTGATACATTACATTTGGTGCTAACTTTGGAGGATGTTGTGTTGTGTTTGCTTCATTCAAATCATTTTTGGAAGATGTGTTATAATATATTTTGGTCCCCTTTATCTCCAAGGGTGGACTACATTGAGTATAAGTGTTCATGGTGCCAAACTTTGTGCAAATAATGCTTATCTCTAATGTGGTTGACCTAGTTGTGTTTTCAAACAATCAAGTTGATATATATTAGCATGAGGATGTGTTGATTGGTATGGATTGAGCGTGAATTGAATTTGAAGTCAGTTTGATGGGAATGCAGAAGAGAAGATGTGCAAGTATTTGAGATTGAAAAAAAAATTTGTAGTAGTTGATTAGAAGATCTTTCATCTTTTCAATTCATCAATTCTCTACGTCTACTAGAAGACAATGACTTCAATTGGTAGTTTGTACAAAATTGTATCTTTCCCTAAGATCATGCATCTCAATTTTCCAAGACCTTTGTATCTTTCCCTAAGGTTGTGCACCTTATCTCACAAGTATATTTCAAGAGTTGTGAGCTCATTGGCCTATGGCCTAAAGCATTGTAATTTGTTATTCATATAGCGAGTGTGATTCTCACCATGGTTTTTTCCACATTGATTTTTTCACATAAAAATTTGGTGTTCACGTGTTTGTGTTGTAATTGCAATATCTTCATTAATGTGTTCAACAATTGGAACAGTTTGGAATCGAGAAGGATGATAAGAAACTAATCTTGAGCACTCTTTCTAAGCTTGATCCTAATTATCCAATGTTTTTTTTCTACATTCTATATTGTCGAACGTGCCTTGGATTCCATATACAAAATGTCTTCTCTAGATGAATTCATTGCAAAACTCACTAGGAAGTAGTAAAAATTGAATAATGAGTACAATAAAACCCTTGAAGTCACATGCCTTGGTTGTCAATCAAGGCACAAAATAACTGAAAGTAATTAGCAAGCAGAATAAGTAAAAAAGGAATCAAGGAGAGAAGAAAAAAAATCTACTACTTCAAAAGCAAATAATCAAACCTCTTCATCAAAAAGTAAAAAACTTAAGGACAAAGTCAAGTGTTCTTATTATAAGAGATCTGTTCATGATGATCATAATTATTTGAAGAAACAAATAGATCACCTTTCATATCTTTTTAAAAAGAACAATATCAAGGTGTGCGATTCAATCAAATAGAGTTCATTGGAAGGATCTACTACGGACATAGAAAAAATTAGGGAGAAAAGAAAGGGTAATGCCTTAGTTGTTGTTGCTTCACAATCAAATTATTGGATAATTGACTTGAGTGCTGCACACCACATGGCTTCTCCAAGAGATGATTCACCTCTTTAGAGCCATGCTTTTATGCCTACCATACTAAAGAGCAATGACACTCATGTTAAAGTGCATTGGAGAGGGTCTATTGATGTGGGTGAAAGAAATTTTAAGGATGTCCTTTGTGTTCCATCTTTATCAGTTAAATGTCATATCTATTTATCAAATCACTCACATTGGGTCTAGCAAGCAAGTTCAGTTCACACCAGATGCAATAGTAATCAGTGAAATGCATATTGGATCTACTATTTTTATAGGAGAAGTAGATCATTAATCCTAATAATATCAACTATCTCACTTTTTTTTCTAACTCTCCCTTGACAGTCTTATTAACTTGTGCAAATGAGGTGAGTTGTTTGTTGTAATACCCCTCCCATAGTCCAGTTTTCTATATGTTATGATGTCATTTATATTTATGGATTTACTAACCCCATACCTGCATGTGTATAGATTGCGTGTATGTTTTATATTTCTATTTTTTGTGCCTGATGTGGTTGAGGGTCAGAGTTGTAGTTACTTGCTTGCAGGATCCACACGATTAGTCGATCCCTACCATTTTCTATTATATATTTATACATGTATGTACATGCTCATCTTTTATGCAGGATTTCAGGTACCAGGCATCGGCTTCCCTAAATTATTAGAATGAGTGTGCCCTATCACAATATTTCAATGGTAAGAGAGGGAAGATAACAGACTGGTCCAAATCCTAACCTAAGCCATTTATTGTCCAAAAATAATAGACAAGTATCTTAGTTATTAGCCTCCGTGAACCCTTCCTTTGTGTTTGATTTAATATTTTTTATGTAGTTAGTTTCTTCAGGTTCTGCATGCCTATAGGTTTGATGTGATTTTTGTGTTAAAATAGATAAATGATTTAATTAAAGTTAATTTTGTGATTGATTACTTATATCTTATAAAATATTGGAATGTTAAAATATAAGGTTATTTAAATAATGAGAATTAATTAAATACGTATGTTTATTAAAAAGAATTAATTAGAAAGTCTAGTTATGGAAAGTGGAGATTTAATTAAATACTAAATTGAAATTTAAATTTAAATGCATATTTAAAATATAAAATAATACTTATTATTAAATTGCATATTTCAAATATACTAAGAATTTTAATTTAATTAAAATATAAAAATTAATATTTAAATGCAAAAGAAGTTAAAAAGGAGTTAAGTGATTTTAATGTTGGGTTGTATACTAGAAAACACTTTGTTAAGAAATTAGAACTTTACCTTTTAAAATTCAAATTGAGTGAATTGATAAAAATAAGAAATATTTATTAAATAAATGGTTTTTACTCAATTTAAGGTTGAGTTCTTTTTTTATTTTGCATGATTTTTGGAAAATCCTAGGTTGCTTAATTTTGGTCATTATTCTTTACACACAAATTTACACATTTTGGTGATTGTTCTTTGTGGCTTCTGTCAATTAGTGGATTAAAGTAGGGTTTGAAACCCTTGTAGATCCGACTTTCTTTTAAAAGATTGTTTACTTTGTGCCTGCCAGATTTTGTTGATGGTAGTTTTGTAATTCTTCTTTGGTATGAAATTTTGTTTTGAAAGCTTTTTGGTTGAAGAAATCTTGTGATTGTAGAATTGTGAATACTTGGTATTTTTGTTAGAAAAATATTGAGGAAAATTCTTGTATTAAATCAGTTATGATTTATTTGTATTTGTTGTTGAAACCCTAGGAAGTAAATCAAATTAAAATAGATATATAATATTTGCACATGAGCATAATCCTTTTATAGAATTAAAAGAAAGTAGTAAAGATTATATATATATATATATATATATATATATATATATATATATATATATAAAGTTATTTATTAATTTTTAGATTTTTTTTTTCAAATTATTATTATTATTATTATTAATTTATTTTGAAAAAATAAAATTAATTAATAAATAAATATTAATTGTTTTTTTTGAATGTGGGTTTTAATATTAATGTTTTCATTTATATTTATATTTATATTTGGAAAATTAATAACATTATTTTATTATTAAATACATGGTGTTTTGATATGCATGGAGATTTTATTTCAATACTTATTTAAAAAGTATATATGCATGAGATTTGAAATAAATGTTTTCTTAATAAGTCAAACTAGACTTTAGTAAACAAAATTGACTGTTCTTAAACAACTGAGACTTGTGTTATGGTTTGACTACTTGGTATATTCTATTGTCTTGTTTGATATTGTTTATTTGGGGAAATTATGTTGACTTTTAGAAATTGTATACCAGAGGCTTTGAAGTGTTTCTTTTGTTGATCTCTGATTTTCCAAATCCTCACAAAGTGTTTCTTTTGTTTCTTTTGGCAATGTTTTCTTCTTTTATCTGAATCTGATTTTCCAAATCCTCACGAATCTTTTTGGCCTCCTCATTCAGAATTTCAAAATCAACAAGCTAAGTTTCAGCCTCTTTAAGAGATGTAGCAATCTTCAAATTTTTAGCACTCTCAACTTGTAGAAGATCCACAAGACTTAGATTTTTCTTTTTCAGTTTCTTAATCTCAGAAAGAGCTAAAATCAATTCAAGTTCAAGGTCTACTTCATCATCTTCATTTTCTTCAGAACTCACATCATCAATAGCCACATCATCAATAGCCATGAACATGACTTCATTTATCCGAGAATTGCTTTCGCTGCTTGAAGAATCATCGCTGTCATTTTTAAAAAAACAACACCTTCTTGCCCTTTTCAGATTTCCATTTTTTCTTGGCAAACCTCCTAGATTTCTGGTATTTGAATTATTTTTCATCATTGTTGTCCTCTTCCTTATCAAACAGACACTTAGAGGCATAGTGACCAAGCTTTCCATAGTTGAAGCATTTCAAACTAGATTTGCCTTTACTTTTGTTAAAACCCTTTTTCAACCTTCTAATGAGGTAAGCTATTTCCTCATTGGAGTCCTCATTCGAGCCTTCACTTAGATTATTTTCTTTGTCCTTGCTTCTTTTAGAAGCCTTAAATGCAGATTCAATTTTAGAAGGCCCTTCAACGGTAGTCCTCATCTCATAGGCAGTCAAGATACCATGTAATTTGTCAACAGTTAGAGTGTCCAAATCTGACATTTCTTCAACGACAGAGACTTTAGCATCAAGCCTCATGGGAAGAGAACGAAGAATTTTCTGAACCATAGTTTTCTCTTCAACATTTTCAACCATACCTCTTAAAGAGTTGACAACCTCATCAACAAGAAAAAAATAAGCAGCAATGTTCTCACTATCCTTCATGCAAAGACCTTCAAAGATAGCCCTGTGAGTTTGAACCTTAGCTTTCTTGACTTTGTCATCACCTTGATATGGATTATGTAATTTGTCCCAAATATCTTTTGTGGTAGCACAGTGCATGGCCTTTACAAATTCCACTTCAGTTAGACCACACAAAATTGCATTCATGGCCTTGGCATTATTCTCAAATTCCCTTTTACCATCAGCATCTGCAAGAGGATTAGTAGGAATAGTATAACCATTTACAAGACCAAGATAGACATCACAACCAAGAGACATGATGTAAGTCTTTATGCGAACACTCCAAAATGCAAAGTTGTTCCCATCAAAGAGAGGTGCACGATTCGTAGCAAGACCTTCTAAGGCACTCATGATGGGCACAAGGATCGAACTCTCAAGCTTTTAAGCATGGGAAGAGAGTGACTTGCTTTGATACCAATTGAAAAATGAACAATACTGAGAGGGGGAGGGGGTGAATCAGTATTTAGAAAACTTTAAATAAAACTTAAAAGCACACACATTCAGGAAGACATGACACCGAAATTTTCTCACGTGGAAAACCCATACGGGTTAAAAAACCATGGCTCTACTAATTCAATGGGCTTCAACCCTTTTACAAACTAAGCTACAACTCATCAGGCTCCAACCTGACTTCGAAAGTGACAACCTTCACTTCAAGAGATTATGTAGAGACAAAACATAAGTTCATTCTATGTCTTCACTAAAATATGAAGACGTTGTTATTTGCAGACTTCCTTAACTTGATAAACAATCTTTGAACAAAGTCAGTCTTGTTTCTGATACCAAAGTCTGTGATTTATCTAACACTGCATCAATAAGTCCTTAACATTTCATGTCTATAATTTTTATGAAATAGACTCCCCCATACTATTTTGTATCCTCTCTATAACTTCTAATCAACACGTCCAATCCTTCATAGACCCTGTTGTAAGAACCATATACACACTATCATAACTAAGAGCTTAGTTCTTCACACCTCATGTTCTTGAATCCTGCAGCACCAAAAAATACAACTTCCCATCTTGAAAGACAACACTTGGCTGCAAGTGTTTCATATACCACACACACAAAGGATGGACTGTATATTGCACATGAAATGCACCCCTGTCTTTACTTTCAAAAATTCTACAAAATGCACACACAGTAGAGTGGCTTACACACCCAGCTTCAGACTATTTGATAACCATTCCTTTTTCCAGATATTTTTGTTATTTTTTTGTGCCAGTGCCTTTTCGAACTCCTTAACTCCCTACTCTGTATAATTTTTACCCGATACTCACTTAATTTTTTAGCCTCAATTTTTGGTTAGTATCTAGTGCTTTTTTCTTACACGCATACTAAGAAATGAACACGACCGTTTCTTTGAAATGAAAAATGTTTTTTAATTATCATCACCGTGGAATCCCAAAAATGTTTGAACTTCACATTTTTAAAACTGCCTCTTCGTCATTTCTTTTACGGGGACTCATCCTTTGATGAGCGTTTTTCTTTTTCACACTCCAACGAATATTTTTAACAACTCCCAGTTGAAAATGATACCCGACCATAACCACTGAGATTGCAAGAATTTCAATGCTTAGACTTTCCCCTCATGCTGCTAAAAAATTGGGTCGTATTTCATGTATTTCACAAAAATGTGACTTTGGTTATTTCAAAAACCGTCAAGAATTGATGCCCTAGCTCTCATTCAAAAGTAAGAAAAAATAGTTGCACTACAGACCATTCACGACACACGACACAATTGAAGGAAAGAAAAAAATGGGTTTCATGATTGGCATAGGCATAGACTTCACATAGGAAGATGACAGAGAGAAGTGACAGTTATATAGTGATCATCCCATTTGTATTCATTGTCATACAATGAGGAGATTCATTGTCATGATGTGCCAACACACCAACAACCACTACCAGCCTAGCAACCACGCATCAAAATTTGGCCATGACCCGTATCATACAAGGAGATACAAGTGCCAAATGGATACAAGTGCCAAATGCATAGCACATGTCAAACAACTTATAGCATATGGAGAAGGTGACACTAGTAGCTTATAGCATTACATATCCAGCAAGGAAGAGCGTAAAGAGAGGCGACACTTGCAGCATCCATCCGACTCAAATAAAAGCCATATCAACATCAATGACAGAAAATCTAACAATCTCCCCTTTTTGTCATTGATGGCAATTTCAACAAACATAAAATATAGCTCCCCCTGAATACCTGAACCAAACTGAATCAATCTCCCCCTGAAGGTCTACTCCCCCATTGTCATCAATGACCATGAAATCGAAATACAACTACAGTTCGAAAGATATAGCAATGAAGTGCATATGTTAAACACAAATCTTTCACTAAGGTGGAATAACACCGAGTTTTCTTCGAAGATACTCAAAGCGATCTCGGGGTATAGGTTTAGTGAACACATCAGCCACTTGTTCCTTAGAACAAACATAGTTCAACATTACCGTATTATTAGCAACTTGCTCCTTCAGATAGTAATATTTGATTGGAATATGTTTAGTGCGATAATGCATCACTGAATTTCTTGAGATGTCAATGGTGCTTGTGTTGTCACAAAAAACACAAATAGGATCAGTGATCTCAAGCTTATAATCACATAAAGTATTCTTCATCCAAATTACTTGAGTGCAACATGAAACTACTGCAACATATTCAGCTTCAGCGGTGGATAATGAAGTACAAGACTTTTTCTTGCTAAGCCATGAGACCAAACAACCACCTAAGAAGAAAGCACGCCCACTAGTGCTTTTCTTGTCATCCACAGAGCCACCCCAATCTGCATCTGTATAGGTTGTAAGAAGAAAATCAGAACTCTTGGGAAACCAAAGACCAAGATCAACAATGCCTTTCAAATACTTGAAAATTCTCTTAACAACTTGAACATGTGTTTGCTTTGGAGATTCTTGAAATCTAGCAACATAGCCAACAACCTGCATAATATCCGGTCTAGTGGTTGTCACAAACATCAAATTTCCTACTATAGATCTATAAAAAGTCTGATCAACAGAAGGAGACACATCATCCTTACTTAGCTTACATCTGGTTTCCATAGGAGTGCTAACCAAATTGCAATCTTCCATTTTGAATCTCTTGAGTAAATCTCTAACATACTTAGCTTGGGAAATGAAAACACCTTTAGAAAATTGATTGATTTGCAGCCCAAGAAAGTACGTTAAGTCACCCATCATAGACATCTTGAACTCATTTTTCATACAAGCAACAAATGTCTTAGACATTTTGACATTGTCACTACCAAAAATCAGATCATCAACATAAACAACAAAAATGAGAATGTTGTTACCTTCTTCTTTAACATACAAGTTGATGTCTACATATCCCTTTTTGAAGCCCTGCTACTGCAAATAGTTATTCAGCCTGTCATACCAAGCTCTAGGAGCTTGTTTGAGTCCATATAGAGCCTTTTTCAGCTTACACACATAATCTACATTATTAGAAATCGGGCCTTCTGGTTGTTCAACATAGATTTCTTCAACTAAATCTCCATTTAGGAAGGTAGATTTAACATCCATTTGAAAGATTTTAAAACCTTTGAAGGAAGCAAATGCAAGAAAAATTTTGATTGCTTCTAATCTAGCAACTGGTGCAAAAGTCTCACTAAAATCCACACCTTCAATTTGAGAATAGCCTTTGCAAACTAGACGAGCCTTGTTTTAGATTATCTTACCATCTTCATTTACCTTGTTCTGAAATACCCATTTTGTACCTATCACATTCTTGTTTATGGGTCTTGGCACAAGCTCCCAAGTATTGCTCTTTTTAATTTGGTCTAACTCCTCTTTCATAGCAGCCACCCAATGTTCATCAGTAGTTGCCTCTTCAAAACACTTAGGCTCAATCATGGAAATAAGTGAGAAGTCATCATCCTCAAAATAGTTAACATTTTTCCTAGCATTCCTAGTCTTTCTTTCACATATAACTTGATCAATAAGATGATTCTTTTGCACAAACTTAGAAGGAGTTTTGAAATTAGATGCATCATGATCACCTTAAGAATCATACCCAAAAGTATCATGTAAACTTTCAGCATCATTAGAAGTCGAAACGGTTTCTTCATGGGTAGATTGTACTTTACCTTTGTCATTCTCACCACTTTTGCTAGCTATTACAGCTTGAGTGTGTGGAGGAGAAGAAGGTACAATGATGCTGGTTTGAGTTTTAGATGATACCACAGTGTTGGTTTGAGTTTTACTTTCTTTAGGGTTGTCATCATTCTCACCAAATTCATTAGTAACCTCATGAATCTTAACATTTGAAGTCTCTACCAATTTATGCACCCTTTTATTGTAGCATTTGAATGCTTTACTTCTAGAGGAATAGCCAAGAAAAATTCCCTCATTAGATCTAGATTCAAACTTACCCAAATTATCTTCATCTCTCCTAATATAGCATGGACTCCCAAAAATTTTAAAGTACTTGACAATAGCTGGTTTACCTTTCCAAAGTTCATACAGAGTTTTATTGAGCTTGGGTCTCAACAATGTTCTATTCTGAATATAAACAGTTGTGTGGACAGCCTCTCTCCAAAATATATCTTTCATTTTTTTTTCATTCATCATGCAACGTGCCATATCTTGAATAGTTTTGTTTTTTCTTTCCACAACACCATTTTGTTGTGGTGTTCTTGGGGCTAAAATTTTTTTCTTGATTCCATGTTGCTCACAAAATTTAACAAAATCATTAGAAGTGAATTCGCCCCCATTATCAGAATGCAAGCATTTTATTCTCACATCCATTTCATTTTCAACCAGACTTTAAAAAATCTTAAACTTCTCTAAAGCTTTTGATTTTTCTTTTAGAAAAGTGACCCATGTCATGCGAGTAAAGTCATCAATAAGGAGCATAAAGTATTTCTCACCTTGAAGAATTGTTGTCCTAGTTGGTCCACAAAGATCTGTGTGAACAAGCTCAAGTGGCCTATTGCTGAAATGGTATTTTGGTTTGAAGGAAGCTCTAGTTTGTTTGCCCTCTTGAAAAATTTTGCAAACAACATCAGCTGGTTTTTCTAACATTGGCATATCTCTAACAACCTCCCTTTTACTAATCTTGATAGTATTATCAAAGTTTACATGCCCAAAATATTTGTGCCAAAGCCAAGCATCCTCTACCTTGCTCAAACAACAGGTCTCATCATTAGAATCATCAAGAATATAGAGATTATTTGTTTCTCTAGTTGCTTTAGCTATGACATCAATTCCCTTTTTAATTGAGCAAGAATTTGAGTTAAAACTAACATCATATCGTTGATCACATAGTTGGCTTACACTTAACAGATTGTGTTTCAAACCTTCTACATAGAGAACATTCTGAACAATGGTTTTGTCATTATTAATTAAGACTATACCTATACTAGCAACCTTTGTTGAAGAGCTACCACCAAATCTAACCTTTCCGCCTTTCATTTTCTTGAGAGAATGAAACTTACTTAAGTCACTTGTCATATGTCAGGAGTAGCCACTGTCAACATACCATATATCTTTCTCACTGTTGGCTAGAAGAGCTTTTTGAACAACAAGAGCTTTAAGAGGAGTCTATTGAACTTTCTTTCTCCAAACCTTGGCTATTTTAGTCCTTCTTTTAGGTTCAACATTGTAGAACAAATCTGCACTATAGCTGTTGCAAAATTTTGAAGTATGGCCAAACTTGTTACAACTGTAGCAAAATTAAATTGTACTTCCTAAAGACATTCTTTTCACGCTGCAAATAATTCTTGAAGGGAACAACTCTACAATCAGCAGCTCTATGTCCAAAGTAATTACATGCAAAATAGTAGCCAAAGAAAAAAAGTTTATTTACCTTGTTAAGAGTATGCTAACTACTTTCCGGTGGTGAAGATTTTTGATCAGATTGCATGCCAACTCCTCTCTTATCTTTGGTGGGTCTTTGAGAGTTAAGAACATCATCTAATGTGACTTTATCACAGTTGAAAGACACTTCTTCACTTGAGAGCATAGAGGTTTTACCAATGTTTCTGAGAGAAACAATTTCGGCTTCTAGCTTGGCAATGTTTTCTTCTTTTATCTGAATCTGATTTTCCAAATCCTCATGAATATTTTTAGCCTCCTCATTCAGAATTTTAAAATCAACAAGTTGAGTTTCAGCCTCTTTAAGAGATGTAGCAATCTTCAACTTTTTAACACTCTCAACTTGTAGAAGATCCACAAGACTTAGATTTTTCTTTTTCTTTTTCTTAATCTCAGAAAGAGCTGAAATCAATTCAAGTTCAAGGTCTACTTCATCATCTTAATCATCTTCATTTTCTTCAGAACTCACATCATCAATAGCCACATCATCAATAGCCATGAACATGACTTCATTTATACGAGAATCTCTTTCGCTGCTTGAAGAATCATCATTGTCATTTTTCAAAAACAACACCTTCTTGCCCTTTTCAGATTTCCATTTTTTCTTGGCAAACCTCCTAGATTTTTGGTATTTGAATTATTTTTCATCATTGTTGTCCTCTTCTTTATCAAACAGACACTTAGAGGCAAAGTGACCAAGCTTTCCACAATTGAAGCATTTCAAACTAGATTTGCCTTTACTTTTGTTAAAACCCTTTTTCAGCCTTCTAATGAGGTAAGCTATTTTCTCATTGGAGTCCTCATCCAAGCCTTCACTTAGATTATTTTCTCTATCCTTGCTTCTTTTAGAAGCCTTAAATGCAGATTCATTTTTAGAAGGCCCTTCAACGATAGTCCTCATCTCATAGGAAGTCAAGATACCATGTAATTTGTCAACAGTTAGAGTGTCCAAATCTGACATTTCTTCAATGGCAGAGACTTTAGCATCAAGCCTCATGGGAAGAGAATGAAGAATTTTCTGAACCATAGTTTTCTCTTCAACATTTTCACCTAGAACTCTTAAAGTGTTGACAACCTCATCAACACGAAGAAAAGAAGCAACAATTTTCTCACTATCCTTCATGCGAAGACCTTCAAAGATAGCCCTGTGAGTTTGAACCTTAGCTTTCCTGACTTTGTCATCACCTTGATATGCATTATGTAATTTGTCTCAAATATCTTTTGTGGTAGCATAGTGCATGACCTTTACAAATTTCGCTTCAGTTAGACCACACAAAATTGCATTCATGGCCTTGGCATTATTCTCAAATTCCCTTTTACCATCAGCATCTATAGGAGGAGTAGCAGGAATAGTATAACCATTTACAAGACTGAGATAGACATCACAACCAAGATACATGATGTAAGTCTTCATGCAAACACTCCAATTTGCAAAGTTGTTCCCATCGAAGAGAGGTGCACGATTCGTAGCAAGACCTTCTAAGGCACTCATGATGGGCACAAGGATCGAACTATCAAGCTTTTAAGCACAGGAAGAGAGTGACTTGCTTTGATACCAATTGAAAAATGAACAATACTAAGAGGGGGAGGGGGTGAATCAGTATTTAGAAAACTTTAAATAAAACTTAAAAGCACACACATTCAAGAAGACATGACACAAAAAATTTCTCACGTGGAAAACTCAAACGGGTTAAAAAACCACGACTCTACTAATTCAATGGGCTTCAACCATTTTACAAACTAAGCTACAACTCATCAGGCTCCATCTTGACTTCGAAGGAGACAACCTTCACTTCAAGAGATTATGTAGAGACAAAACATAAGTTCATTCTATGTCTTCACTAAAATATGAAGACATTGTTATTTGCAGATTTCCTCAACTTGATAAACAATCTTTGAACAAAGTCAGTCATGTTTATGATACCAAAGTCTTTGATTTATCTAACACTGCATCAATAAGTCCTCAACATTTCCTGCCTATAATTTTTATGAAATAGACTCCCCCATACTATTTTGTATCCTCTTTGTAACTTCTAATCAACACATCCAATCCTTCATAGACCCTTCTGTAAGAACCATATACACATTGTCATAACTAAGAGCTGAGTTGTTCACACCTCATGTTCTTGAATCTTGCAGCACCAAAAAATACAACTTCCAGTCTCGAAAGACAACACCTGGCTGTAAGTGTTTCGTATACCATACACACAAAGGATGGACTATATATTGCACACGAAATACACCCCTATCTTTACTTTCAAAAATTCTGCAAAAAATGCACACATGGTAGACTCGCTTACGCACCCAGCTTCAAATTGTTTGATAACCGTTCCTTTTTCTAGATATTTTCATTATTATTCTTTTGTGCCTGTGCCTTTTCGAACTCCTCAACTCCCTGCTCTGTATAATTTTTACCCGATACTCAATTTTTTAGCTTCTCTCAGTTTTTGGTTAGTATCTCCTGCCTTTTTCTTACACGCATACTGAGCAATGAACATGGTTGTTTCTTTGAAATGAAAAACATTTTTTAATGAACATCACTGTGGAATCCCAAAAATGTTTGAACTTCACATTTTAAAAACTGCCTGTTTGTCATTTCTTTTATGGGGACTCATCCTTTGATGAGCGTTTTTCTTTTTCACACTCCAGCAAATATTTTTAACAACTCCCAGTTGAAAACAATACCCGACCATAACCACTGAGATTGCAAGAATTTCAATGTTGAGACTTTCCCCTCATGCTACTCAAAAACTGGGTCATGTTTCATGTATTTCACAAAAAACATGACTTTGGTCGTTTAAAAAACCGTCAAGAACTGACGCCCACACTCTCATTCGAAAGTAAGAAAAAATGGTCGCACTGCAAACCATTCACGGCACACAACACAATTGAAGGAAAGAAAAAAATGTGTTTCATGATTGGCATAGGCACAAACTTCACATAGGAAGATGACAGAGAGAAGTGATGGTTATATAGTGATCATTTCATTTTTATTCATTGTCATACAATGAGGAGATGCACTGTCGTGATGTGCCAGCACACCAACAACTGCTACCAGCCTAGCAACCACGCATCAAAAGTTGGCCATGACCCGTATCAAACAAGGAGATACAAGTTCCAAATGGATACAAGTGCCAAATGCGCAGCACATGTCAAACAGCTTATAGCATATGGAGAAGGTGACACTAGTAGCCTATAGCATTACATATCCAACAAGGAAGGTCTTAAAGAGAGGTGGTGACACTTGCAGCATCCATCCGACTCAAATAAAAGTCATCTCAACATCAATGACAGAAAATCTAATAGCATAGTCGGTACCTTGTCTGTATGAGAGGATTACTAATACTGCATAGATTCACTAGGGCATCGGGGTCTAGATAGACTACCAGAATAACCTTAGAGTTGGCTCATGTGATGACACTTCCCTTTATACATCTTAGTTTTCCTACGTGTGTTGGTTGCTTCTAGTTGAGTATGTTTTACTTTGCAATTGGTGTTGTACCTTTTTGAGATAGAGGGCTTTCAAGATTCCTTGCCTAGGTGTTGTATTGTGTTGGTTTTTGGTGTTTGTTATCCGAGTGGGATCTGTTGTTATCTCCTCAGCACAGTGGGAGTGGACCTTTGGTTCCACATGGTCGAGTGGTAGTGATTCTTTTACCATTTGAGAATTTGAGGTCCTCGTACCAGTGATGGATTATCCTTGTAGCAGTTCTATCTTCTTGTTTATCATTGGAGACTTACTCTTCCGGGTCACTATCCTTTTGTGTTGGATTTCTTTTTGCAAGGGAAGGATCCCTAGTCCTTGCCCTGGTGGTTCTTTGTTCTCTGCTTCTTCTTGTTTGGTTCCTTGTTCTTTTAGCATGTTCCCCCAACCACTGTTTGGTGGTCCGCTGGTTTCTTTCTATTTTGGTTGTATGGTTCTTGTCCCATAGACCCTTGTTGGTCTTCCATTGGACATTAATAAATTTATCTTATCTTATCTTATCTTATCTTTCATTTATTATATTGTACCTTGTACTTATATTATATTTACATACCTAGCGACTTGTGCAGTGGATGTGGGTTATCATGTATACCTTATGGTTCAGTTGTATTTGGGTATTTTTTTATGAGATGGTGTAATTTATTTGAATGGTTATTGTACTTAATAGATTAATTTATATTTACATAATTCTACACCAAGGAACCCTTGAGACTTGTAATTTTTTAATGAGTTATACTTATGAGTATGTATTGTCTTTATTTTATATTGTTTCTGCTTTGTTATTCATTATTGTTTGTAAACTCTTAAGAAAAAAATTATTCTGTAAACTTAGTAGCATGTTTTAGGTTAATTTCTCATGGGTTCTTTGGTGGGGCATGGCATCAACAACTTTTCTATTTGAACTACCATTACTTACAACAACTCAATCAATAGAATATGGTTTAAAGGTTATCTTCTCAATAAGCATCTTGAGGAGAAATATGATAAAGGTAACACATGGAGAGCTACACATCTATTAGAGTTGGTACATAGTGACTTGGCAGGACCATTTCTACAACCATCTTTTAGCAAGGCTAGATATGTCTTGACATTCATTAATGACTTTTCTAGATACACGTGGGTTTACTTTCTCAAACAAAAGTTTGAGTTCTTTGAGAATTTTCTATATTTCAAAGCTTTTGTGAAGAAACAATCTAGGAGATTCATCGAGATTCCACTGAATAGATAATGGGGGAGAATAGTGAACTGTTAGTTTAAACAATTTTGCGCTTCTAAAGGTATCAACATGCAACACATAGCTCCATTAAGTCCTCAAGAAAATGGTGTCGCAAAGCGCAAGAACATGGCCTTGAAATAGATTGTTAATTGTTTGATTCACTCCAAATCTTTGGCACCTCAGTACTGGGCAAAGGTCATCAATTGTGTGTGTTACATCCAAAACTGAGATCACAAATTTGTGAAGGGAGTAACTCCTTTCCAAGCTTGGACAGGTTGAAAACCCATAGATAATCACGTTAGAGTGTTTGGTTCTCTTGCATGGGCTCACATTCCAACTAATAAACACAACACTATGGATCGAAAAAGCAAGCCTTCCATATTTGTTGGGTATCCAAATGATGTCTTGGACTACATGCTTCTTAATCTCACTACTCTTGAGCTTTTCATTAAAAAGAGTGATTGATTTGAGAAAAGTTCTACTTCTTGTCATACCACTAGTAAATTTTAGCTTGTTTTTGGACGAGGATTAGTCAAATTTTTGATACCAATTGGTCGACCAAACGACCAAAACTATTGTCGAAGTTTTTTCATCGATTATATGACATGCTAAACCATCATCAAAATTTTGACGTTCGTAGTGGTTGAATTATCGACGGACCCATCGTCTAAATTGCGACGAGTTAGGGTCGAAACTGTCGTCAAGGGTTCAACATTCTCGTTGAAATGCCAAAGAATGTTCGTCTCTCTTTTGATGAAATTTGGTTGGAATAGTCGTCCAGCATATAGCATTCTCATCGAAAGGACTATTATTGATACGTCAATAAAGCGACCAATAATAATTTTTGGTTAAAAAAAATAAAATATATTATCAAATTAAGCATACCAATATTATGTTTTAATTGTTTACATAGTAATCATGTCCAATGGCATAATTTAATTAGGGCCAATAGAATAAATTACAACAATTACATCAATTAGCACTATTCATGATACGCTTGCATAGATCACTAAATCCACCTTTCCTTATCATATCCTAAATATCACATAAAACAATAGTCTAGAGAAGAGCATAATATTCAAGCCATTAATGAATATCAACTTATATTTTTATTATTCTACTACATTAAATATTGGAAACACAAATCAAAGCTACAAGAATAATTTATTTCCATTACTCACAAATACAATTTATAAATCTCAAGGAAATGTATTTAGAACAAAAAACCTCCTTTTTTTTACAGTTTGACTGGTAAATGACAAAACCAGGCAACTCGGATCAGAATGGCACAGTACAAGAGGTGATTCTATTCAAAATTCATGTGTTTTCCCCATGTTCTTTGACCACAATATTAGAGCACTTCTATAAAATACTAAGGCTAACTTTACTGTCATATATCAACTGATGGGCTTCTCTTGCATTGGATTCTCATTATAAGATATACAGAAAACATTTTGAAATGGCCAAATAGTAAATTGACATTTGAGATAAAAATTTCAATATATGTTTACAGACCACCTAAAAAATCCCAAGGCTAGTACTAATTTTCTAAATGTTGTACAATTACAACATTTCCTCATCTTTTTATAAATATATTCAAATAATGAAGAATGATGTAAGGCACGCCCGAACATATTTGAGATAAAAGTGCCAATCCTTACTCATAAATATTAAAAAATATAATGCTTTGGAAATTCAATGATTCAAACTTTGTTTTTGAACAATATTCAGAAATTCAAACTATTAAGGATTACATACGACACATCCAAACACTACCAAGAGAAAGGTGCCAACACTTACCGCCAAAACTAGGAATAACTCCAAGAGAAAGCTCTGGCAACCCAAGTTGTGCTTTTGGCGTTGAAATACGAGCATGACAAGACTTCACAAATAGAATGAATTGGAAACTTAAGACAGATCATGTAATGCAATGAACCTTTGGAAATATAAAATAAGAAACTAAGTGTCATTGCTCCATAGTCCATACCGTTGCTAATTATAACCCTCCACCAAGTGCAAGCCCTTGAATAGTAGCAACGGAGCACTTCTTAGCATCTACATCAGAACACAAATCCGTGTTATGAGGCACAAGTCAAATCGATAAAAACAAGTAAAATTCTTTTCTAACATTTTATGTTCTTAATAATGCAATGAAACAATACTAACGAGATAAAAAGACATGTTTTCTTGTACACTTACATTATCTTGAAAAACAACATCTCCAAAGTACAAATTCACCATCAGGCTCACAATATCAAATTTAGCTTTCTAATGAAAAAAATTTATATTAAAAACTTAAATACCACATTACCAACCTTCAATTCTTTTGATCATCAAATCAACAGAAACACGACCTAGGCTAGATATGTCCCCTATTAGAAAACAGTTAAAAATAATTGAACATTAAGAAAATTTAGAGCTTGTGAATTATATGAAACAACATATGAAATAAAATTTTGGTAATAGTCCTTCAAAAACTCATACGACTCTTCTAACAGTCCTAGAGAGCGTTGATGTCAAAACCACCTGAGAATTTGCCTCCCTGCCCTAGTGGATAAGAAAACAAGAACAGGGAAAGAACACATGGTCATTTTTCGTGTTTCTAATTATAAAACTCAAAAACACTTGAACTTGAATATGATGTTGATATTAAAAGGGCATACACACCAGTAACAACAATTGCCCTCACATCATTTCTTCTCATCGCCTCATCATACTTTTCCCCAAGTGCACCAAGGACTGCAAAGAAACAAGATAAACAAATCACAAGCATATAGCGATGTTAGAATAGTTACTAAAATGGTCATAAATTATGTTCTTATAGTAAAAGAATACTTTGACGTAAGAAAAAAACTACACAATATTAAAACATGACATTGTGCTTTAAAAACTAAAAAGGTAATAATATGAGACCATTCATTAATTAGCCGTTTAAATTTTCATTAATTGAGAATTGATTTGTCATTGCTCTCACTTAAATATAGTCTCCAAATTCATTTCTTAATATAAAAAAAGAAGCTCAAGAAATATTTCCCTCTTTATGATATGAGCTTTTCTCCTTTCTACGGTTGTGGTCAAAAAATAAAATATATTATCAAATTAAGAAACCATAATATTAAGCTTTAATACAAAAATTTAGTACGTTGGAATCGTGTCCTCGTCAAAATCATCTGGCAGCTCATTAACCATAAGGTTTTTAATAGCTGCTAATTTTTTTTAAAAAATAATCTTACTGTAATAAATTCCATTTCATCAAACTATGAGATGCAAAACAATGATGTTTAATGTCACAGTGATAATCATCAATAGAAGTGATACAATAATACCTAAGATTAAAGGGTTTTAAACATAGTGGCATTGCATTATAACACTGAAATTGAGCAATATACATAGAAAGACGGTGTCGTGAAGGAAAAGAGATATGCAGACCCTATTAATTTGAAGGAATGTTTAATGCCAGTCAAGAACAACGCTAAAGATAGTAGTGTGAGACAGTGTTGGTAAAGACAACGATTAGGAATACAAAATAGTGACCAAGAAAGATAAAATAGTGAGGGAACACTAGAAGAGCACTGTTAGAGAACAATGATAGTCACTGTCAAAAGGACAAGAAACTCATCCCCTAAGTCAAAGGGATACATTTATGAAACAATTAAGACAATGATTCAAAGACAAAAACACTATTATTGACAAAGCAAGAAAGATCAAAATAGTAGTTTTGCTGCTATAGTGCATGATTGGGCCAAACATTGTTCAATGCAAACAATAAATGAATTAAGGGAAGTGAAGAGGGTCACAAAGTAGTGCCATTCCTTGTCACAAGGGTATCAATAAGGGTCATGACTGTCAAAATGATTGAAGTAAAAATAAATCATTGTTATTAAGTAAAAAGAAAGAGCAGCCAAACTAACAAAATTAGTGATATGAGGACAATTCTCATTGTATAGAAGCAGTGGTGTTCAATGTCTACAAGACAGCGACATATACAAACAAATCAGTGTTTATAGATGGATTGACAATGAACAAAGAGGTTTCAAAAAATAGTGGTGTGTACACTGTCAAAGAACATTGTGGTATTCACAATCAAAGAACAAAGATGTGCTCAAGGTTATAAAATAGTGATTTGTTTTAGAATGTGAAGAGTGCAGTAAGAAAAGTAGTAAGTAATGTTGCAATAACAATGAATGCAGGACAAAGATGTAATGGAAGTGAAAAAATAGTGATTGTTCAAGGGTTTTTCTATACAAAGTCAATGGTGAACAAACATTGATACAAAACAATGAAATGATAGGATCCATGAGGAAGATGAGTTGTTCACCATTCTTGATGTAGAAAAGTCAATGAGATCAGTCGAAGGCCATAAAAAAAATCAGTCACAATTATCTAGGAACTATGTTAAAGCACTGTCCCAAGAAATGATGAAGGCATGTTTTCAAGAACGGAGATGGAGTCTTTGTTTTGACAGAGGGGTCACGTTTTAGAGAGGGATGACAAGAACCATAATACAGAGGTATCATTTTATTATTTTGTCATCATGAATAGCATGGTGAGTTTGTAATGATTGTCATAAAGAGCAAAAAAAGATACCTAATAGGAACATATTAAAAGTATCATATGGGGCAAATTAGAGGCCAAAAGGACATCAAGTGAAAATCACAAGAACCTTATTGCAACAAGCCACTGTGAAAGAAGATGGTTGTGTCAAAAATAATGGTCAAGTGGGCTTAAAGACAGTGTTGCTATAATGCATTAGCAATACATAACAGTGATTAGTAAAGTATGCAAAAAACTAGTGATAGAGTGTTGATATGCATAGAGGGTCATAACAGTAATAAATGTTTATAACAGTGCTTTTAATAATGCTCCAAACATTGAGAATGCAAGATACCTATAACGATGAACTTCATTTCGGCTTGCTTGGTTGTCACTATTAACTTTAAGCTTATCTTTAAAACTTCATGCACGCTCACTTTTTCCATCTGAAGCTCCATTATTCAGAATGCTTCCTTTTCATTCTTCTTTTCTCCAAGATTCCTGTCAAGAAAACAATGCACAATCATTCTCTTCAACTTGACTCAAATGAGAATTTCCAAGCTTTAAAACATCTATTTATTGATCTGACTTACCAGATAATTTAGGTGCATTCCCACTACTCAGACGTTCTTCCAACTGAATCCATTTACAAGTAACAAAAACAATGAGTTAATTGCTAAGTAATGGAAAAAAACTCAAAATTAAATAATCCCAGAAAAGAGTGATGAGTAATCATCAATGGATAGTTTCAATGAAATATAACAAATGTATAGAGAGATACATGTCTGTAATTATGTTCACTATTCATGATACACTTGCTTACATATGTCTAAGAGTAATTATGTTCATTTGGCCTTTCTAGATTTGTCTATATTATGTTCACTTTCTTATCTATAAATCTAATTTGATGAACATGGTGATGTAGATTGGTTGATGAACATGTTTAAGAAGTAAAATATTTCTTAAAGTGAATGAGAAATAATATGGAATAAGAAGAAGGTGTTTTTGACCATTGAATCTATGTCATTGGTTTAGTTTGAGCTTCACTTGGTTTCGAGAATAGTTTAATATTCTCTACTTAACAAGGCCAACCACGTGAAGGTGGAAGCTCATTTGGCCCCTCCCCCCCTCTAACATCACTCTAAATTCCCCATTAACATCTAATAACATTCATTCATTCATTCATCCATTCATCCATTTTTGAAATATAACATTCAATCATTATAATCACATGATAACATTCATTAACACATAAAATTCATTAACACGCAACATTCATGAATAATTCATTAACACATCATTCATCAATATTACTAGTACAAAATTACATCTGTTAAGACAACGTTCTTTCATTAGCAAAAAATGTTAATTATAATCATTTCTTTTTGGGTTTCTTGTTGTTTTTTTTAATGTAACTTCTAAGAGGAAGATCAATGTCCTCGTCATTCCCCTCCTCTACTAATTCTAATGCCCATGCATGTCTCCTCCTCATCTGTTCAAGAACAGGAGGTTGTTGCGCCAAAGGGGGGTCCACTGCAATAACAACTACGTCATGAGTTAAATTCACACCATTTTATATTAGTGACTTACAAGTATTTAATTAAGTAAAAGAACTATAAATAAAAAAATTAATTTAAAAGAACAAAACATAGATTTTATTTACCTGAATGTGCCACATGATCTACATGGTGATCACTTTGAACATCCTCTGGCACTCATTCAGCATGACATTCTATATCCTCTAAAATATACACAAAAAAGGTTACACCAAGTTCAATTTAAGATGTTAAATTATATTAATAATTACATAATTAATTTTAAATAGCAAATGAACACCTCCATCGACACTACAATGCACATCAAGGGCTTGATCATGCGGTGTAGGATTTGTGTTACGATTAGGAGGTTGCATTGCAATGTCATGCACATTATTATCAAATAGATTGTTGCTCAAGTATTCAATTTTTAATATATTTTTTTTGGCATATTTACCTGTTCACATGATGCAGGAGACTTTTGGGTTGGCCAGTGGAAGCTTGGCGTAGGTGTTCAGCCACGGCTTGATAGCCTTCCTTGAAGGCAAGTTTTTTGTGTTCTGTCGTGGCCTCTACATTAAATTCAAAGCCCTGCATTTTTTTATTAAACAAAATTATTTGCATTTTATAAATATTTTTTTTTTTGAATTCATTTACTGCTACATACAATTCGTGCTTTAATTTTGGAATATCCACCAGAGCCAAGTTTGTGTTGCCCAATCTTTTGCAGCCTGACCTTTGTTGCCTTTGATGTGTCCTACAACCTATGAAAAGTTTGAAATATGTTAAATGATATAGATATAAAGATCACTAATTAGTACATTATTACATTGTACTAGTAGTTAATACTATTGCATACCTTTTTCTCTCATTTGTTGGTGTAATTCCTCTTTGAGCATCACCTTTCTCCTTTGCATCCAAAATGAACTCATTCAAATCCCTCACTGGAATAGAGGGAGGACGCTTGTACTTTGGATTCTGGACGAGACTACTTCTATATGAGTCCCTCACAGTCTTAAGATGTTTGGCAGTTTTTTCTAAAATTTTCTTCTCCTCAAAAATATTACTACCAAACTCATGCTCTAAATCTTTAATGAGTTGATCTTTTAATTTTTTGTCTTGCAAGTTCTGCCTTTAAGAAAAAATACAAAATTGCTAGATAGAAAAATTAACTAAAGTTGTGTACCTTGAATATAGTAAAAGAAAAGGCCTAAATGAAAGGAAAAATACTATACCAATTAATGATATGAAAAAAAATAGTGGGATAGGGTTAGTTCACTTATGATGTTCCACCTTGTACGTGTGGTGGGCCCAAATATCTTCAGTGTGAGGTCATAAAGCGTCTTATAAAATGAATCATTTCCTACAAAATAATGTCATGGGATCATCAATCCAAAACTTGTTATGAATAGGTAAATGCATATTACAATATAAAAAATAATAATTTAAAAGTACCTAGAAGCTTAGGACATTTTAAAGGCATCAATTCATTATCGTCAATCAACAATGATGTCTGCATAACTCTCGTGTTAGAAACACAGGTAGATCTAGGAAATGATGGTGAATTATCACCAATACATGTACTCTGATCTATATCTGGCGTAGCAGACAGTGCCAGTGTATCTCGTACTCCACAAAATTAATCCACTATGAGATGCACCCAAGATTAAAGTACAAATTATCAAATCATAATTAACACAAAACCAAATATAGCAAAACAAGGATTTACAAGGCATAGATCGTGAAGGCGTCGATGTTTGCATGCCCCTTGTTGCCGACATTGCACTCGACAATCTCGGATCGACGTCCGTTGATCTCCTAGGAGGAGTCTTCTGCACTTGATCACCTGAAAAATACATTGTTAGCAAAGACATTCTGAAATAATAAAAGTAAGAGTTAACTTAAGAAGTTTTTGAATGTTCCAAAGAAAAAATTCCTTGTAACTTGTCAATTTAAGGATTATTTTACCTGAGGTGGCCGGAGCTCTGCTAGTACCGGCCTCACCACGATGTCCTTGACCAGGTACTTGAGTTTGCAAAAAATCATGTAACAAGAACACATACATATTTTGGTTCACAACATAAAAGAGTATAAAATATAAACCTTTATTGAACTTTTGTTATAACTAAAGATTCATTATTGCTTACTTTATAACGACGTGCTTGCGCCATCAATTCACTTTGCCTCTTCAACATCTCCTCGATTGGATTTGCTTCATCCAAAATGCTAATAATTTTTAAATTGAGTTTTTTAGTTTTTTCTTCACCATATTTTTTAAATTGGGCATTTCTGGGCTATCGTCATCAAAAGGGGTAGCTATTGCCTCTGTTGTTGCAGGTGCTTTTCCCCTATCCTAAACATCAAATTGTGACAGGAATATCATGAAAACTATCATAAAAACTCCAAAACCCTAAATAAAATAACATAATAATATAACATTTTTCAAGTATCTAATTTGTACAATTTCAATAAGGTTTACCATTGCTGAAGAATGGGTGGGAGGAGCATTGTCATGGCCTCTATCATGTGGGGGATCCATATCTTCCTGTGACAAAGATTAAATATAAAAACTTTAGCGAACTGAAAGCAATAGACTTAGCAAAAAAAACTTATTAATAAAATGGTATATAGTACTTACCACCCTCATCATAGTACCTTTGTTTGTATCTATGCGATTTAAATGGTAATCTATTAGTAGTTCTTCCCCTACACTTATTGATTTTATCGCACATACAAAAACTTGATTCCCCTCACGCGCCTCAAATATGTAACTGGGTTGCTTATTAGTTGAGGAAGGTCATGTACTATTTATAAAACCCGCAATATTCCCTGTTGCTTTTGGTCTCCCATCAATGTACATAGCAAATCTTTTACTTTGATCATTTTCTTTCCATTGTATATAATTTGTTGATAGTGCATACCTACGCATACTTTTTTGAAAATCAAGCCTAATTAGGCTTGATTAGGATTGTGTACTTAGGAAGAAGTTTGAAGTGCTGGAGTAGATCTGTAACCTGTCTTTTGGTGGATAGTTAGACATATCTAAATGATGCAAATCCTTCACATTTGCTTGGTCTATCCTCTGTAAATTTTTGGAGTTCCAAAGTAGTTTGGTAGGATCCTTAAAGGGCTCTATTTGGAGGAATTTGTCATTAGAACCTAAAATTGATTTTTTGTGAGTCAGATCTCAAGGAGTCCTAAGAGGTATATGTAAGTTGATCAGTAGAAGGGAAACTATTGTTTGATCTCCTTCCTTTGCCTTAAGTATTTGAAACTTAGAAGTTTTGGGTGAGGGTACATAGTGCCTTGGAATTGAGTCTTCCATGGTTACACTCTTCCTAGGTTTGTCTATGGGCAACTATGGCACACTAGTATACACAATTATTATATTTGCGGGTCAAAAGGAAGATGAGAATAATTAAAGTAAAAGTGATTAGAATAACTTGGGCAAGAAGGCCGAGAATCCTTCCTAATAAGCTCTATATTCATTCTTATAAATTTACTTCTTCCCCAGTTGTACTCACATTCATTCCAACTTGATCAGTTTAACTTGGTTCAAATTGTTCAATAACTGAGCGCTAATCTTCAGTTTCTCAGTTGTTAAGAGCCATCAAATTTTGAGAAGTTCATTCTAGTGTTTAAGAGTTCTTTAAGTTATAACTATGTAGTCCACAGTAATATTTGAGAGTGCTTCGGTTTCTCAGTTACTTAAAAATTCAATTATGGCATCTGTTGTGATTGATGTTGTTCTTGAAAAGCTTGGTGGGATGTTGTTAGAAGAGATAAACAAGGAGGTTTCACTTGTATGTAACTTCACAAGTGATTTCGAATGGTTGAGCAAGAAGCTCACAAATTTAAGATACTATCTCATAGATGCAGATGCCCAGAGTGCACATAGTGCGTCCGTGAAAAACTGGCTGCTGGATGTTGAATACCCCTTATACTATTTCGCATCCATACAAACTAGCATAATACAAAACCCTATCCAAGAATAATACAAAATAGAGAACGTAGAAACCCTTGACCATAAAATTATATAATGGAACCCTCATCGAGCCATGAAAAGAACAAGTAAAAGAAATAAAAATGTGATATATTTTCTTGTGTTCTCCTTCAAAAGAATAGAGCCTAGGGAAAATCATGACGCATACCTAGCAACGAGCCCAAATTTCTAATTCGTGTTTGTAGACAAACCCTGGGATGAAGCCGATGATGCTCAACCAGCCTAGATACCTAGCAACGAGCCCAGATTTGTATTCGCATTTTGCGCTCTGCAATTCCCTTCAAATCTCAAAGATCTTCAAATTTGCATTTCGTGCGCTGCAATTCCCTTCAAATCTCAGAGATCTTCAAATTCGCATTTCGCGCGCTGCAATTCCCTTGAAACAAATTCACCGTGGTAGTTATGCCTGTGTTAGTCAAAATTTTGACTAACACCGTAGTAGTGTACCATGTTTCCATCCACCATCACATTGGAGACATTGCATCATAATGACAATTCTTTAGAGGATATTAATCCTCCTAATTTTGATGAGTATTCTTCCTCCACTTCAGAAGGTGATAGTGATGATGAGGATTAACATTTCTCTCCTAGTCATCATTTATAGGTTGATGATTCTCCTCCAAATTCTCTATTCTCAACACCTCTTTGGGATTGAAAGGCATTAGATTCAACTGGGTGAATTTGTTGGTGATCCATCAAATACTAGAACAACAAGGTCGTGATTTCAATCTACTTCAGGGTATTTCTTTTGGCTTGGTTCTAGTCTAGTTTGTTGGTCAAGCAAGAAGCACTCTACAATTGCTCTTTCATCAACAAAGCTTGAGTATCAAGTGACAATTAATGCCACCACTAAGGCTACTTGGCTTCAAAATATCTTCACTAAGTTTTGTATTTCAATAAAAAAAAAACCTGCAGTCATATTTTGTAATAATCAAAATTTTATATGGATCTCAAGAAATTCAATTCATCATCAAAGGATGAAACACATTGAGATACATATGCACTACATTCAGGATTTATTTCAGGAAATCATCATTGATCTTAAGTATTGTTCTACATCAAAGTAGATTACAAACATCTTACCAAAAGCAAGTTCCTTTATTTATGAGCTTTGTTTGGGATGCGACAGGTGTCTACTTCAAGAGGGGTTTCTTAGTTCTTCAATTTCTCTTTGTATTTAGGGGGACTATTCCTCTTATGGGGGGGCTTCGTCTTTTGGAGAGAATTTCTATGTACATGGGTACCTAACATGGCCTCATTTTTTGGAACCCATCTTTTCACCCACCTAAGCTACGCTTGAGCGGTGTTGGTACATGGTTTTCAATTTTCCTTATATTAGGGGGAATATATTTTGTCTATGCATTTTATTTAATCTTGCTTAGGTTATTAAGGGTGGTTGATATGAGGGCATGTAAAATACTTGAGTTGCACATGTATCACTCACTCCCACACATGGGTAGTTGAGTTGCACACCTTCTTTTGGCTTGTCGTGCCACCTCTCGTAACCACTATTTTGTCATTTCCTAAGTTGGTTATGGGGTAGTTGAGTTTATCACCCTCTTTTGGCTTTATTTTCCACCTTTGATAACTCATTTTTTGTCTTCATGTGAGGAGGTTATGCCACATGTTGGCATTTACCAAGTATGTAAAACCTCTCACCTCTTAAGGGGAATAGGATATACCATGATATATGTATATGTATATTGTATTTGTAATGTGTGTGTATAATTTCTCAATTAAATCATTTCAAAAGTTTATACAAAACCACAAGTATAGATGAAAAATTGTGTTTCAAACCCATTCCGTGTATAATCAAATGTATTATGTTCAACATACATTTGAAGGCTGCCTTATGCATATGTTGATGTACATTTAATAACCTATCATTATTAGATAATTTATCATATCAAAATATTCTACGATTTGCATCAAATAATTAATTACTCTTCAAATTTTATTAGCTAATTGGTATCATTAATATGAGAGATATTGCATGCCAATCCAATTGTAATATGAACCCTCGCAAGAAAAATTCTCAGCAATGAAATAGCACTCTTTGTCTTCAATTTTGAATGATTTGAGCTAGAAGCTTAGGAAACTTCAAAATACAATTTTCTTTGTGAACATGTCTAACTCCAATGTTGGAGAAAGAATGAGTACAAACTCCATGTTGTAACCAATCTTTTAAAAAAGGATACCTTGTCACCATGTACATCATGAGGAAATATGCTAACCTCCATGAAGCATTCCATGTCAAGAGAAAAAGAGATTGACTATTCAAGCTAGAGGTCCTCCATTTTTTTGAAGAATAATCTTCACAAGCTCTTCATTATAGTGAAAGTATAGCATGACCAACTTGACCCATCACCAAATCAAAATGTACTCTTCTGTACCTAGAGATTCTTAATCCAACATTGTGAGATTGAGATAAACTTGAGGGGCATGTGAATGCGGTGTTGGGGCTTGGTTGTGGAACATGAATCTTCTTCAATAATTTGTTGAAGAGTGCCACACAGTCCATCAAATTATATATATGAGAAACAAAAGATGGACTAAAATATTGAAGATTATTCAATTAACTCAACAAAATAGAAAAATGCTATAACATAACAAGGCAAATTAAATATTCCTAAATTAAATTCTTAAAATCAATAAACAATTGAAGGAGCCATTTGAGTCTATCGGAGTCGCTTTCCTCTCAACAGCCAATTTGAAATTGCCCAGGTGGTGTACCCCATTGATTTATGTCGCTTCTAACCTAGGGGCTTTGGTAGCGACTCCAGATGTGCCCTCTACAGAAGTTTACCCTGTGACAGTTTCCCCTGTGGGGGGCTCTAAGGTTCTTGGTTCTGGTGGAGGTGGGGTCTCCACTGTTGTGAAGAACTTGGGCTCTCCCCCACCCCATTTCTATTGTTGGTGGAAAGAGCTATGCTCAAGCTGCTAAATCTGCTCTTTCAAAGGTGAAAGCTTGTCCTATTGTATGTGCCAAGACCTCCCCTATGGTGATTTGTGGCCCAAATGTGGATTTCTACCAACATTGTGGGTTGGTTTGTAGATTTGTTGACTCTCCCTTTCAGATCAGCACCATTGGGTCACAAAGTCTTGGAGATCATTTGTCTCTAATAACATTGAGCTCTTTCCTTGTGCAAAAAATTTTTTACTTCTAAGAATGAACATGATTTGATATTGAGCAAACTATGGATGTGGGGGAATCACTCTCTCGGCCAAACCTTGGACAGTCTCCTTCAACCCTCTTATTGAACCGCTCAACATGCATCTAGTGTGAGTTCGACTCCCAAATCTTCCCCTTCATTTTTGAGAGAATTCTTTCTTCAAGGCCATAGACAACTCTAATGGTTATTTTTCAAAGGTGGATGAGACTATGTCTAAGGTGAGCCAATCTATTTTTGCTCGCATTCTGATTGACCTTGACATCTCCACATCCCTTCTGGGGGATGTGATTCTCATGGTCAAGGACAAGCCATGGACCCAATCGCTGAATTTTGAGGGCCTCCCCTTCATATGTAAGTGGTGCTTCTCTATTGTAGGTTACTAGCTATGGCACTAGTCTATTGTCAATGATCTTCCCTTGACCTTGTTGTAAATATCTTTTGTTTTTTACGCTTTCGAGCTGTGGTTTTGTAAGGGATACCACCCTTGTTTTGCTGCTTCTAATAATAAAAACAAAAAACAAGGCAGTTAAAATCTCAAAAAGACATATCTTACCTAGCTACATGCAAGTGATACAAGCTTTGTTGTTTAAACTTTGGAACCACAAAGTGTAAGGGATAGCACCCTAGTTTTGCTGCTTCTAATAATAAAAAACAAGCCAGTTAAAATCTCAAAAAAACATCTTACCTAGCTACATGCAAGTGATACAAGCTTCGTTGTTTAAACTTTGGAACCACAAAGTATGACGGAGAAAACATGACAAGCAGCTGAAAATAGTTTACTACATATGATAATCCCATTCAGCAAGCAAAAAATATCAAACCTTGCAAAAAGATCACAAGATCTACATATGAGATAATTGAATTCTGTCGTGCTAGGATTGCATTCCGATAGCAATACAAACAAAATTATAGCAATAAACAGGATTGTGTGCCCTCTAGCAAGGTGGGGAGGACAGAATCCATTGGACCTAGATAAACACTTTTAGCCAGCAATGCCTAGAAAAAATTCCAACCTCTCAACCATGATTATGTCTCAGTTCTGCACACTTATTATATTGCATTGTGAAATCATTTATATGACAATTTCCACCTTTCCCTATAATTACATATCAAAATAATTCCATGATTCAGTCAATTCACAATACTTTAATCTTCACACCTTTATTTAATTGAGTCTAAAAATAAAAAAATAAACCCCACCATGTGCAAATATTATTACAACCCTAAAATGGGACCATTTAATAACATAAAGTACACAATACACAACTTATCATAAAACAAAAAGCACTCGACCACTTCATGATTAGTGAAGATCAACCCATATGCCATGTGAAGGAGAATGCCAAGTTGGACCTAATCCACTTGGAAATAGGGTCAATAAAGATTGTGTTCTCACAATCACAAGTTTTACAAAAATGCTACCACTGAACAATAACGTCTTTGTCACTGCAAATTCAACTATACACATAAATCCGATCTAGCATTCCTTCTGTTAAAATCCCTAGCCATCTCCATTGTTCCTCCTTGTGCACAAATATATATGCGTCTAATGCATTCCTAGCAAAATCCCCCCTTGTTCCTTTCATGCAAGAGCATTCTGGGGATTAAAACAATCTTGCATTGCTCAAAATAGTTTGTATTTATTGCACGTGTTAGTTTTCCCTTGCAAACTTTCTTTGTTTCATGTGCTTCTATCTTCTTACACACACCTTGGATCTCTGGTTCCTATGCAGCCCTATATCATGTCTCCCATAAACCCTAAGCATTTGATACTGAGCATCACTTGATGGATGCTTTGTGCGACTGCAAATGTTGATTACACATCCTGCACACCACATAAAGCTCTACACCAACCTTTGTTTTCAATGTCAATATCAGGCACATGGATGGACTATTATGGGAGCGGAAAAGCTTTTGAGTTGGTTCATGTCACCCGCACCACTCCATGCCATGATCTTCACCCGTGCATGTCTTCTTTGCACCAGATCCTTTGAATCTGCATGGCTTCAAATTTAGTTATTCTCTGGAATAACCTTCACAACTAGAATTTTATCCTTCAGGATTGATTTGAGATTCCCATGTAGAGTACATGCAAGTGACCAGTTACAAGAACTGAAGGAGCATTCTTGGAGTTCAAATTGTCTTCTTCAAATGCCACTTTCTTTAGCTCATAGACACTTGGCAAAAAAATATCTCGTATATTCAATCTGCCATTGCATATCAAGTGTTGCAATGATCAGCCTTTTAAGGATGCCTTCCTTCAGAAGAAACGGCTGGCAAATTTTGGAAGAGAATTGACATGAAAATTAAAGCGGGGAATCTTTAACTAGGTTCTATTTGTAAATAAGGCCCGTGTGATTGTAAATTCTTTGCAACATAAATAAAAGTTGCATTACTATTCTGCATTTCTTTCTTTGCATCCATTGCTTCTGTTCTGACTCTATATGCCCACTACCAGGCTGTCATTTGACCTGTTATGGTACTGCATCATCCTGGTCCTAAGCTAATAAAATCAACAAAAGTTGAATATCAAAAATGCATGAGAATATGCCTCATCATCATTTTTTATTACTTTCAGATGCAAACGATTGGAAATTTTTGTTTATTAACTCCTGTTGTTCCACAAAACCCCATCATCTGTGTTGTCATCATAGAATCTTGCCATTGCTGCCAGTAGGTCAAATAGCTCCTTCACTAGCTAGTGAGACAAAGAGCCTGTGGATGTTTCTTGTGATTCTACCAACATTTGATCTCAACCTTGCCACATGGAACTCTTTTAAGAATGGCCTCCTTATAATCTGCAGACAACTTTTTTACTAAAGCAAATCATACACTAGAAACCAACAGCGCTTCCATTGATTCATTGTACTTTGATACTCTTTACATACTGTTTTTTATGCTTTTCATCTGTTCCATTTCTTCTTTTAGCTTTTTTGCTGTCTTTCGTACTTGATTTCTTGCTTTAGCTTTGCTTCTCTGTCTTTTGTACTACATGTTTGTCTGTGTTATTTGTTTTTCTATATTTCCTGATTGTCCCAGTAGAATAAGGTTTTGATATTGTGCCCACTATGCATAAAGTCTTCCAATATTCCAATATTTCTACTAAAAATCGTGTCCATATTATTGAGTTACTGCATCAGAGCTCTACCTCTAAGAATCTGACTTGCAGCAATTATTGAGGTATCTCAGGATCTATTGCTAAAATAATAAAATTCCAACACCAATAGTCAGGGAGCATATTCATGATTTAGAATAATAAATGTAACATGCTTTTCTGGAGATAGATAAATCATGAGAGAATATTGTAAAAATTAGAACAAACACACAACTCTTTAATAAAATGTGTTAATATTTTTTTTAAATTGGGTACATGGCCACACAGGTGGGCGCACACATATGATCACACCTTCCAAGATACAAATTAAGTATTTATAAAAGATTACATCAGGTTCACAGTTGATAACCTTTATCATACCTGTTTCTTTACATGTTAAAACTTGATATATATAAACATAGCCTTCCCCGTTTATAATAGGGGCCAGCATTATGATTTCCCACATATATCCACTCCAGCTTTTGCAATATTTGAAAAAAGGGAAATCCTTGAAAATCTAACGGAGAATTTCTGCCAAAAAGTAATTTTTCTTCAGCAGGAAAGCATCTATCATTGAGCATAAACATCAAGCTTGATTGGATGGGAATTTACCCAGATTCCAAGCCAGCAATAACCACTAAAATACATCTTAAAATTTCAACGAAGGTCCAAATGACTAAAATCTACTTTAAGATCAAACGCTCACGACAGGAGTTGATCGGCTATCCCAGAACGATATGCATTTCTTAATCAGAGCATAGGATACACAATACAACAGCACTTGTTTTCCTTGCATCACAAAGCACTGCTTTCTTCTTTCCTAAATATTTAATCATTACATAGTCCATCACAAACAACCTGCATTGTACATTCTTGCAGAGATAACACTGGACTTCTGTGCAAAAAACATGTAATCATTGCATTAAAGGCAAAGCTAAAATACTTCAAACTCCAAATGATTCCCTCTAGAACTGGAATCCATGTTAGTAAACTTTTTTTGACTTGTTGAACCACTAGACAATGTCTTAACAGGCAAGCCGGTCTCAAAAGGTTTTGGAACTTCAGGTGGAGTGGAACATCGAATAAGTGCCCAGTTCAAACCCTCAAAGAATGGATGTTGTTTGATTTCTGTTGCCCCACGCTTGAATGCTAGTCGATGCTGTGGCTCTTTTACAAGCAAGCCCCTGACCAAGTCCTTTGCTGCATAACTTACAGTGGGCGATTCTGGAAACTTGAGAGGCTGTCCTACCACATTGTTAAGTGTAGCAGTATTACCTTCGCCTTTGAAGGGGGTTTTGCCAAAGAGAAGTTCATATAAAAATATTCCAAAAGTCCACCAGTCGACAGCACTCCCGTGACCCTCTCCTTTAACAATTTCTGGAGCTAAATATTCATGAGTGCCAACAAATGAATTTGATCTTGCAGTGATTGGCTCTGCAACAAGCTCAGTCAAGGGAGTCACTTGATTACACATTTCAATTTTGGGTTTCCTTACCTTCTTTGACCTCTGCGAAAAGAACCGGGGTGTAAAACAGGAAGGCTGTACACAGACTGCTTCAACACAAGGAGGTGGAATACAAGCTGGTTGGACACAAAATGCTGGAATCCTCTTTAAATGATCAAGATCAACAGATGATGATTTAACTAGAGTGGGGCTGACAGCACACCTCATAGATAAGTCAAAATCTGAAAGCATAACATGTCCATCTTCCCTTACAAGAACGTTTTCAGGTTTGAGGTCTCTGTACACAACTCCCAGCATATGTAGATACTCCAAAGCTAGAAGAACCTCTGCTGCATAAAACCTGCCACAAAAATGTGAACCATTTATAGAACTGTAGTGCTTTTTAAAATCATTAAGATTTTAAGATGTTACATAACACTTTCACCAACACATTTCTACTTCCATGTTTTGAAACGCCGAGTTTTTTATTGATTAGCAGTTAGCTCATATTTTTTATACTCCCCGCCATTATTCAATCAAAGAGCGGCACCTAACACATTGGGAGGATGTTTTTCTAGTGTTGGATAATGTAAATGACACTTTTGAGTTTAGCACATTAGAGCTTTATTTAGGTTTAATATATAACTTCTAGAAACGCAGTCATATAGCTTAAATATGATGTGAAGTGTCGTATATCGTACAGAAGAGAGAAAAATCATATTGATGCACACAAATATTCAAAGTTATTCAATGGGACTTGAAAGTCTAGTTGGTTACAAATTGCAGTAGAGAAGAACTGGGTTAAGAAGCTGCAGACAAACAAAGCAAGAGAGGATGAACCAAAAATAGTTAAAAGCTCTACACCACAACATCTAAGTGCAGTTAACCAATTGAGTTAAGGATGCCCCAATGAAGCAATGAAGCTTGGAGATGAAGAATATCAAAATGTGTCATCAAAAATCAAATACAATAAACCATTTTGTTACATCTACAGCAAAGCATGGACCAGAAGAACCTATGGCAACATTGTCAACCATCATGAAACTGCCAATGAGAGACACAATGATGTCCATCATAGAATGACCGGGACCAATAGAGCCTGCCTGAACAATCATAGGAAGAGCCATGACACTCTCCCTAGAACCTCTCTTAACATCTAAGGCCAATCAGTGTCAGAAAAGAAACTGTTAATGTGAGTGTCCTTGTGAAACTACTTGTGGCACTCGGAGAGTTATGTTGAAAAAAAGTAAAAGCACTGTCTTACTACCTTCCCCTCATCTGAAGGTGAATCAGCAGCATCCAAAGGGTTGGTGCTCATGAACATTGTGATAATGAGCTGAAAGAAGTTCATAAGCCCAATAGCTTTAAAAGATCCCCAAAAAGGTACTATGCTCCTCTTGACGGAAGAGATCCAAATACCTCCAAAGATTCTTGTCTCTCTAAATAAACAGTGAACTCCCTGAATTTCATAGTAGATGGGACATTCAAAAATATGGCTGAAGCATGGGGAAAACATGCCAACTAGTAAGCAAACCATTACCTCTTAAATAATTTTCATAGAAAAGCACATACAAATAGTAGTTTCTCAAAATCCCCCACATTAAGTCATGAAAGTTGTAGCACACCTATAGAGGAAGAGAAAACAAAGTAACCCAGAATCATGAGAAACAAAGAGATCTTTTGTTCCAAAAACATTCAAATATAATCCTTAAAAAACTGTTTAATTTTAATCAATCTTGAAGCATAGCAAAATTGCAACCTTGGTATTCAATTATCTTGAACCAGATTCCGACACATCATAGGAAGCACTAAATGCAAACATAAGCATAGAACATTGGTGAAGAATTGAGATCACATATATAATACCTTGTAACGGTTACCTTGAAAAATGGCATTTACCTATACTTCTAGCTTTTGGACTCCATTTTGTTAGATTTGACATTTTATTTAGTTCAAGAATACAAATGAGCATTCTATTAAATAATATAAATTTGTATTCAAACAACTCTTAACATGGTTCCACCCACCAATTGATCTAACTATCCTACAGTGTGAGATATACACCAGTACTACCCTTCTATACAAGCACAGTTAAACAATGATAGCAAAACACATTTTAAAACCAAGTCGTGCTAGGCTGCATGTTTCCACTTGCAGCATTGGACATGTTGCACAACTCTTCATCGTTCCACCTTGTACCAACATGTGCACGTCACATCATCACCAAAGATCCTTGATCTCACAACTTCACACCAATAGATTGCTGCCATTTAGTGCAACTCCCCTTCCTTGACAACTCATTTGAACCATCAAAAGTTGGCACACAACAGACAGACCTTCTGGATACTTAACACACAACATTGGACCTTTTCTGTCATGTTAAACTACTTGTCCACACAGCCTCTATGTCAAAGACCAATTGTCACACTTGTAGGATGGTGACCCACTATAAGCCACAATTTAAACCTCAAATATTTTGTAACTATTCTGATGTTACTATCACTTGTAATGTAATGCATACATCAGTAACATGCACAGAGGAAGTTAACCAAAAGACAAATCAAGAGATCTACAGAAAGAATCTAGACATGGAATTGTTATTGGATTGATAAAAAAAGATGGAGCTAGATGATAAACAGTCATACATCTCTGTCAAGAGTATGCTATGTACAAAATGTATGAACTAATACAGTCTATTGTTTTATGATTCTATCTTTCTTGCACACCTCTAGTTCCAAAGCATTAGTATTATAGCTAGATTTTCAATTCCAATTCTTGTATCAAATCTGCAGTGAGATTGTTCACACTGGTTGATCCCCAAAAGAAATATTTGATGCCTCCCCAAACAACAAACAATTCATCAAGAGTACTGTCAATGAGTAATGCACTGCACTTTTCAACTAGTTCTGCAATCAAGCAGTTGGGTCCTGTCTATTTGATCACATGCTACCATGCATCTTCAGTATTACAGCTAATTCAAGATCTAAGTAAATCAAGAGACTCTTGTGTTTCAAGGGACAACCGACCTTGTTGCATTGAACAAATGGGCATGCAACTTAAAGTATATTTCACTATTAACTACCTCCTTGATGCCAAGGTCATTCTCTTCGTATTGAAGATACCCACATCAATCCCTCATTGGTGGGAAGTCTATAGCACCCAATGTGAGCACAAATTGGAGCCTATTAACAAATGAGAGAAGATTACAAGCATTGTACATGAGAAACACTATCCTCTCAAGCACTTCAAGGATAAGAACATCCAGTTCCAACAAATGCATTAATGCAAAAAACACAAATAAGTTGACTATTTTGTGTGCAAAGCTAGATATAGAACCAAACAAGGTTTTGAAAAACATCAATGGACTTTACCCTTAAATCCATGACAAGATGAAATTCCTTGTCATAGAAGGAAGCATAGACTGATGGCAATACTCAATGTAGATGGAACAAGACTATCACTATGCTTCAAAGATCAAAGCAAAAACCAAGATGAAGCAACTCACTTCCTCGCCATTCAATATTACATATAATGCTCAAATTAAACCTAGTAAACAAAACCCTCCTATGCAAAAGCAATAGACATTGTGCCAAGAAGGATAGATATAAAAAACAAAATGAAAGGATTTGACACCTCTAAGATCAGTACTCAAACTTAAAGCAAGAAGTAATGAGACAAGTAGAGCCACTAACACCACACAAAGACCCACGTCAATTCTAAATGTCGCGAAAGTATTAGTCATCACTCCATATAGTACAAATCTATGTGCCAATACATCAATAGCACCCAATGTGAGCACAAATTTGAATCTATGAACAAATGAGAGAAGTTAACAAGCATTGTACATGAGGAACAGTATCCTCTCAAGCACTTCAAGGATAAGTACATCCAGTTCCAACAATTGCATTAATGCAAGATTACACAAACAAGTTGACTAATTCATCTGCCTTCATTGGACTTTACTCTTAAATCCATGACAAGATGGGATTCCTCGTCATAGATGGAAGCATAGTGTGATGGAATTCCTCATCATAGATGGAACAACATCCTCCTATGAAAAAGAAACAGACATTGTACCAAGAAGGATGGATATAAAAAACAAAACCAAAGGATTTCACACCTCTAAGATCAGTATTCAAACAAAAAGCAAGAAGTAATAAGACAAGTAGTGCCACTAACACCACACAAGGACCCACATCAATTCTAAATATCACAAAAGTAGAAGATATCACTCCATATAGTACGTGTCCATGTGCCAATACCTCTAACACCAACATCTCTAAGGAACAAGAGCACCTCTTAGCCCTTCCATGTCATCATTGACAATGGGACTTGAAAGAACATAGCACAAGATGCAATCAAGCATTTGGGCCTTACAACTAAAGAAAACCCTCATTTGTACTATCTAGGTAAGAATCCACATCAAGCACCACCACTCATTTGAGTATCAAGTCACGCCCAAGCATTGTGCAATCACTTTTGGCACTGTGATTTGGGCTTAATACTATAGGAATCACCACCACTCATTTGAGTATCAAGTCATGCCCAAGCATTATGCAGTCACATTTGACACTGAGATTTGTGCTTAAAGCCTTAATTCTATAGGAATCATCATGGTTATAAATGTATGACATTTATAACCATCCAAGTGAAAGACCACTTCTATAAAATTATGGAATCTCTCTTAAAGACCAAAATCTATTTGGTAACAATGAAGCAATGTCACAATCTTGAGTCACACACAAAAGTTTACGTTATTCACAATTTCCATACACGCCTGAGCACTGAAGTAGAAAGGTTTTGGCAACAAACCAACAACAGAATGCAACTTTGCAACAATAACAAATTAATCAAATATTGCAAGTACAAAGGCATATAGCATGTACACAAATGCATTCCAACAAACTGCATAGTAAAACATCATCAAGCTACTTCCACGATCTATTCTTTCAAATGGCTCCATATGCTGCAAGTTAATTTGGGAGAATAATAAGATACCACACAAAATAATAAGAAGCCTCGGGGTATCCTTTCCATGCCTTGGACCACTCTCACCTTTCCTTCTTGGTCCAAATGTTAATCTTTACCTTGATTGTCACATTGGAAAGCTCATTTCATTGATCCCCACAAGGACATGAACTTGAAATAACAAAACAACCTTCATGATTGAGAGAAATAACAACTCATCTAATGCCTCAAAACACGAGAATCAAGAAATTGACTTGAAAGATGACTACATACAAAAAGGTTTGCATGAGAATAACAATACATACAGAAGGAAAGCAGGAAATTGTGTACTATATGAAGTGGATAACACACTTGCAACAGTTCCATTGGGTCATCAAGAACAAGCGAAAAGATTAGAAGGTTGCAAATTACCTCAGAATCCCTCTTGTCTAAACAATCCTCACAATGTTAAATACAAGAAGTCATAACTTCTTAAACTAGGTTTGCCTCCATTTAGCTGAATAAGACTTCACACAAACATGTGCTGTTTTGTAATAAGCCCTACTAAATGCACAAATAACGGATGCAAAACAGTCCAACAAAAATTATTATTTTTTTATAATTTTCTACTAACAACATACATTCAAAGGTAAGACTAACAATCTAATACAAATTGCTGTGTACTTCTAGCCTTCAACTGATATATAGTGCTCCTAAGGGTTTCCCTCTCCAAGATGATAGGTTCACACCTAAAGGGTTTCCTCTCCATACTACATAACTGCTGCAGCAATGACACAGAGACTAAAGAGAGAGTCAAATGTTTGTTAATTTTCAAAAAGATCCTTATTTTCTACCTTATGTTTTATTTCATAGACCCAACTCCCAACAATCCTCAATCATGGTAGGTCAGGCCACAAACAGCGGCCATTAACAATTAATTTCCTCAACTGTAAGAAACTAACTCTGCAATCATAGGCAATTAATCCTAAATTGGTGGCAGTTAACTGGTCAGTCCGCCCTGCAACCAATGGAGCTAACTACTAGGCACTAAAGACAGTTGTTGCTTAAAAGGAAGATACCAATATTCAACTATGATCCACTGGAGAACAGAACACTCAGCTACCTTATTCTTAAACCGTAACATAGATTTCCAACTAGAAACTAAAAGTACTACTAGCTTATCTAATCGCTAATCATCCACTGACAGTCCGTTCACTAAATAGCTGCAGATTGAAAAGGGTGACATGACAAATCCTCCCTCCCCAAATTTGATTGCCCTCAAGCAAACAAAGCTGAGTGTTTTAGGATGACAGCTGGTCCCAAGCAGCATCCCAGAACAAGTCACCCCCATCCTGAACAGATATCAAGCAGCCTTAAGAATGCTTACGTATTGTGTACGATGGCAATTGGGTTAGCTCAACTTAGCAGATGAGATCTAATGAAAACTATTTTTTCTGTTGTCAGAGTAAATGATGAAAAATCAAAGTTGTTGCAGGTGTTTGGTATATTAATAAGCTTCATTCTTTTTGTTGCTAGTGATCAGAGTACAAACGGTATTGGGTTAGCAGATGAGATCTGATGAAAATCAATCTTCCTGTTGTCAGACTAAATGATGAAAGATCAAAGTTGTTGCAGGGGTTTGGTATCATTAATAAGCTACATTCCTTTTGTTGTTAGCTAATCAGAGTATAAAAACCCATATAGGGAAAGGTTCTTCAATTGTTTACTTGTTTTATGAAAAAGTATAGCTTAGAGCAGGTATATGTGCTTGAAGCCTTGAACACATCGCTAATGCTTAGAAATAACTTAATAAGTGAACAAAAGGGAAATAAGATGCAGTGGGATATGTAGTTTAAGTATAAATATTGGTAAAGGGGTAAAGGACCTGGCACAATTCTTAGGCAAATTTGATATAGTCTCATATTAATTCAATCAAAAGAACATGGTGTCTACTATCTAGTATGCTTCAAAACCATATAACATGCAAACAATAACAAAGATTGGTAAAAGTACACTTTTGAATTTGGATTGGAAAACAAAATATAATTCTACATGGTTGAATCCAGTAATCCTTCACTCAAAATAGAAGTATTTGATACAAAACAAAGTGGAATACCTCTATCATTGATTTTAATTTTTTGCTAAGAAAAACATTTAGCTTGGAAAGCAAAAGCAGATTACAACTGACTCTCAAAACAGATAGTAAGTAGGGTAGAATCATGGTCTTATTTCTTCCCTTAGGTCACCATATGTTTAATTAAACACTGATGGACCATTATTACCAAAGAGGTAAAGTCAGAATGCAAAGATAAAGTTCAGGATGGATGTGAATGGGATGTGAACACTTTGTGTTAAAGAAGAGATCACAAGTTCAAGAATTACTGGGACAATATACAAAGGCAACCATGGTTTGTCAAAAGTGTAAGTGCTAAGCCATCCCTTAGGCATCAATGGACACAATTCAGAATGGGTGTGAATGGAACATGGACAATTTGTGGTAGGGAAGAGATTGTGAGTTCAATGTTTGCTGCCACAATATACAAAGGCAAACATGGCTCAGCAGAAGTGTTAGTACTAAAACCATCTCTTAAGCGCCAATATAAGGATATTCAAAGGAAACATGGCATGGGTGCATCATGGCAAATCAACAGGATTATCTCTACTGAGCTGACTTGGACATGTGAGACACATTCATTGCATTTTTGTTCTGACTGAAAGCTATAGAATCTCTCATCTGTATTACTCTGCCCTCCAACTCTTGAGCACTGATTTAAGTAGCTGCTGTTTCTTTTGGGCCACAATACTTTGATTCTGAGTCCTACTATGTTGGGCATGTCTATTTCAATTAGATGACTAAGCTTTGACGGTAGAGCATCCTTGCCTCTACAAATTCTTATTTGTGTCTCAATGATTGATGACTTCATTGACAAGATGGTTTGCCGCTGCATTGAAATTTCTTTTTCTATGTATGATTTTAAAAGCTCTCTTTCTTATGCAGATCCTCACAAACTAAATTTAATATTTTACATTTTCCAATAGGACTTAATTTTCTGAGAGGACATGTTATTTGTCTGGAATACCTTATTGGCATGCCTGGAATTTTCTCATCTGTTCTTAGATTGCTACGGAATTCCCACCTGTAATGACAGCATTTCAGAAGAGTATTTTATTAAATTCCTATCCATTTTTTTATGACAAACAGAAGGAACACCATTCTCATTTATCATAATATCTCCTATTCTGGCTTGGCCATGGTTGTTTCTGGATGCTCCATCAATGTCAATTTGAAATATTGAGAAGGTATCCACTAAGTGTTAAATCCACAATTAAGCAAACACCCACCTGTAGAGCAATGCCAAATCCTATTGGTTATTCCTCATCCATTTTGCAGATCTCCAAACTCGAAAAATCAAACACCAGTCACTTTTGTGATGAATTAACCAGATCTCCAAGCTTGCAAAGTGATATTGACTATTTGCTTGTTTTGTTCTTTCCTTATATTCCATAGGATGAAACCTAGGTCCATTTCATGAAATCTTTTTATGGTCCTAATTTATCAACGATACAAGATTTCCACGATCCATAATTTAAATTTTGATATCGCTTCTGGATTTGATTGTGTTTGTTTTTTTTCCCTTCATCAATGTTTCAAATCACACTCCGTGATCCATCATCAGGATTTCCGTGATCTTAATTTCTTTATACACTGGGCCATTAGATTTCTGCACTTGATAAGACAGTATGGAATTGATGCTCTTTGGCCAAACATAGAAGCCATAGTTGTCCAAGTAGACTGGACAATCTTGTAGCGTAAAAAGAGAAGATGCATTGCCTTTCCATCTCTGTTGCAATTGATGCAAACATGGGGCCCTAGCCAACCTCATTTTTGAAGTTGGCCATTAGCCAAAATTCTACCATTCATTTCAAGTAGTTGAAAAACTCTGATATTTAGACAAGCAGGCAATAACCCTACATTTATCCATTTTTTCAACTGATCATGGTTTTGCTGGATCCTTGTATAGCAGGCACTTGCCACAGTGCAATCCCTGTGACTAATGTCAAGCCATGCCAGAGCATTGTGTTAACTGCTGATAAATTTGGGTCTTAGTTAACTTGCCAATGAGTGCTAAGTGTTTGACCCCTTTTTCCTTGGAGTTGTTTTATATAATCTGAGATATTCAAATCCTTCATTTTGGAACTCATGTTGTAAGTCTTGTAGAGTCATTTGCAAAAGTGACATATATCCATTCCAGTTGTCCTCCCAAAAGTTTAGGATTTTGCCATTTTCTGGTTGCTAAGTTAATCCAAGTGAGTTCAATTATGAGCATCTACAATACCTGTCCTTTGTAGTCAAACCATCCATGCAAGAGGACATCCCATATTCTTTTCAATGGATTTTGCATGAGATCAGTTCTCTATTGAGACTGAGTATGCCACATTCTCCATGCTGCTCCCATTGCTAATGCTAGACTTAAATGACAAAGACTTCTGATACTATGTACTCTTTCAGTGGTACATGTTGTGGCCCGTGGTAGTCCAGGATATTTAGATCATCCATTTGTTTCTTTGCACAAGTTCTGTGGATTTGTGACCACTATCCACCTATCCTCATTTTGTGAAGGAGAGTGAGCATGTATGTTAGGATTCCCTATATGATATAGTTCATATAAGTTGAGCTCTCCTGGCAAACATGGTCCATTTATGCATCCAACACACCAATTTGGATCCCTAATGACTAATAACAGCTTCTCATAAATTCATAAACCTTGTTTCAATTTAGCATGCAAAGTGAATCCAAAGAATTTCAAAGGTTAATTGTGTTCTTAAAATCGCATCATGTATCTCTCTTTTAAGGGAGATGAAGATGTTGGATTTGCTTTTGCTGACTTATTGTACAGAAGTTTGTTGGTAGATTTCCAACAAATATTGCAATTTCCTGATTTCCCTAAGGATGAGAGTCAGAAAAAGAAGTGTACCATCAGCAAAATGGAAGTCTAGATGCTTATAACCTCCTCCAATAACTGGGAGATTGTGTATCATATTACCAGGATCAAGATCAAAATAAAAAATTATTACTTCAGAAGGTCAACAAAAATTGATGATCCAGGATTCTTTTAAAGAACCAGTAAAATTTCTTTAGTAACTAAAACGTCAAGACCAAAAAAGGCAAATCCCACTGGTCCAAAAAATCTAGATCCAGTTGGATTTAAACAAAGTCTGTCTGGATATAGTACCTATGCTGTGTATGCTTTCGTTTGACTTGGTTTCACCATCATTTAGCATAGACTTTCACTTATGAATCCATGATCATAAAGAGATATGACCTCAAAGAATCTCTTTATCATAACTCTCCTGATGGGTAGAAAGAGTTTCACTCATAATTGTAAAGAAATATCACCTCAAAGAACCTTGTCATGGTGCTCTTGATGAGGCGAAAGATGTACTTGAAGTTCCATTAATAGAAATGGACACAGCAAGATTGGCAAAATGTAATTTAATATAAACCTTCTGAGCTGTTCATTGAAGCCAAACAAATTGAGGTATTGTTTTATGAGATCCCAATTACATTTATAAAAAGCCTTGGAGATTTCCAGGCTTATCATCATCCCTTTCATTTTCTTTAAATGTGGCAAGTGTGCAATTTCTTGGACTTCTACGATATCATTTGTCTGCCCTATACAAAAGTAGCTTGTGGGTTAGCAATCAGCATAAGATAGGCCTGATTTAATCCTTGAAACAATAAATTTAGATTAAATCTTGTAAACTATATTGCACAAAGCAATTGGTCTATACTAATTGAAATAATCGTTCTTTGTTATTTTGGGATCAAAACAGAGTTGGTGAAGTTCTTTTCGCAAATTTTTTAATTCTGTCAAAATTCCTCCATAATGTCCAGAATATCCTTATAAATTAGTTCTCAAAATTCCTGGTGAATAATGCAGGACTGCAATCTAGCCCAGGTGCTTTATCTGGTTGGCCAGTGATGCTGCATATTATTTTGAGTTGTCTTCATTATCAACCAATATAGAGATTTCACTAACAATCCTTTGATAGGCATGTTTTCTATACTTGGATAAGACCATTACTAAAGAAGAAATTTATTTTCTTCATCCTCCTTTTTGATACGCTAAATGGAATTCATATTCCAACAGTTCAGGGAAGACTTATCAAAGTACTTTATGTTCATCTCAGCCTATTTCACCCACTGATCTAGTGATTGTTGTTTCCAATACCATTCCTTCTTTTGGATGCAGGTGAACTCTTGAATGAGATCTTATTCCCATCTGTTATAGACTATTCTCTTCGATTTTCTTCTTTATTTATGAAAATTGTGTCTCAGTATGGGATGCTTGTTTGTGAATATCCCCCTAATTCATTCGTGCTCCAATTTTTTATGAAAAATTTGAGATGCTGGAATTTTCCCACAAAGTTCTGAATAGCAGGTCCCTAAACTTTACTTCATGCCATCATTGTTTTCAATTTTCTCTTAACTCTTGTATAAAATATCCATATTCTTTCAAATCTGAACTGGATCTTTCTCTGACTCTTATATGAAACTGAGATTGTGAGTTTTAGAAGCCAGTGATCTGATAGTGTGGTAACACTGAAATTGCCAGAGATCTGTTTTGTTGATGAGATCAATTAAATGCTGATGTAAATTCTGTCTATTTTCTCAGCCATATATTGTGTTCCTTTTCTTCCAAAGAGAAACCTGTATGAGCCTTCTACAAGTGCCGGATATACCATGTATCTGTTGTTTCCAATCTTGTGAACACTTCTACAGCCCTCTTCCTCTGGTGTTTACTCAAGAAGTTTGACAATATTGAAATCACCCACAAGGATGAGATTAGGAGGATTGATTGTTCTAATTCAATCTAGTAGTTGCTCTTAGAATGTGATAAGATTTTTTCCATGAGAGGATATATATAGTAAAAACATTAACATTCAATTGAAACTTGTAAGTAATGAAAGTTTGCAAGCAATTCTTGTATTAAAGCTGGTGAGATTTGTATATAATATATATACCTGCATGAATCCACTGGATCACATTGTGCATTCAAGGTCAAAGGATCATTAGTTATCTTCCCCACTCACCCATATCGCTGTTTGTGTGTACTTTTCTTTTCAATTACCAAAATTTGTCAGAAACATCTAAACCCCTTATGTTCCATAAAAACATTTGCATTGGAATTTGGGGTGGTCTTGTGATGTCTTCTTTTCTGATATCTCAAAATTAGATACTTTTAGCATCCATCTATGTATGAAACTTATGACTGTTCTTTCCACTTTTAGATCTCCATCAACAACAAAGATTTCATTACTAATTTCCCTTTTCTCCGTCATGGATGAAATGCATTTGGATTACATTATTTTTATGTTTCTAGGAATGAGTTTCTCAAAAACCATGCCTGTTTAGAGATTTTTAAGTTCAATGTATTCAGCCTGGTAATATCAGCCAGTGTTAGAAAACTAAGGGTTCTATTTCTACTTCTAGCCATATTCCTTCATCATCACCAAATTTCTTTTTTCCATGCAATGTTCCAAGAGCACAACACTCAGTAGAAGGTACCATTTGGAATAAAGAAAAACACCATGAGGCTAGGATGGCAGCAACAAACTTTTGTTAATATAATATTGTATCCTACAATGTGGCAAATAACTCATAATGGGAAGGGTTGGTGAATGCATTAGCAGTTTCTGTTAAGGGGTTTAAGACTCCAACAGCTAAAAAATGAGTGAGCATTGCTAGAGGAAGCTGTAAAAAATACACAGCTTGTAGTTGATGATCAAAAGAAAGTATGGCAGAAAAAAGATTGCAGCATCTTATTAGATTGACAGACAAATGGATAGAATATGACTCTCCTTAATTTTCTAGTGGCTTCTAGTGGCGCATTGGTGGTGTTCTTGAAGTCTATAGATGCCTAGCATGAAATAAAAAATGATGAGACTTTACCCAATCTATTGGACGGGGTGATCCAGGAGGTTGGGGTTGAGAAAGTTGCCCAACTTATCATGGACATGGCATCAGCATATGTAGCAACAAAGACACTTATTATGGAGAGGCATCCTACAATTTCTTGGACTCCTTGTGCTGCACATTGCCTGAATTTGTTGTTAGATAACATTGGGAAGATTAGATGGGTCAAAAGAGTGGTTGAAGATGCTAAACAAGTTAGCAAATCTATCAATAACCATACTTGGGTCCTTTCTTTAATAAGAAAGCACACAAATGGCAAGAAGCTTGTGTGACCAGGAGTGACACAATTTGCTAGCCACTTCCTCATTTTGCAGTGTTCTTGCCACAGTTCCTCATCTCAAACAAATGTCCGTGTTTGATAATCGGTTGGAGTCTCCATTTTCCAAAAAAGTTGAACGGAAGAAAACAGCAAGAACAATTTTTGATGACTTATTCACCAAAAACATGGCAGTTAATCAGGGTAAAGAACAAATACAAACATTAAATTTATACATAATTATTGATTTGTTGTTTTTGTTTCAAGGGATTAATTTTGCAGTAATTTCAAATTCATTTTCAATTTTTAAAGTGATAGAACCTTTGGTCAAGGTTCTTCACATGGTGTACTGAGATGGCGTGCTAATGGGTTTCCTTATGAGGCCATGGTAAGGACAAAGATGCCATTTTGTATTACTATTGTGGAAACTAGAAAAATTTGAAATAGTTTGGCACATCATTGATCGCAGATGGGCAAACCAACTCCACCAACCAATACACCCCTTGCCTTACTAACTGAACCCAAAGTTCTACTTATCTGATAATTTTATAGCTGATGAGGAGGTCATGGCAGGTGTTATTTCATGCATTGATAAGATGGGGCCAAATGTTGGGATAAGAAACAAAATTCTTGATGAGTTGGAGGTGAGATGTACTATATCTTATTTATGAATTTGGTAGTGTTGACTCTCTTAAAAGCATCCCTTTTACGTGCATAATAATTAACTTTCTATATTTCATCTATCAATTCAAGGTGAGTGTAGAGAGAGACTTTTTTCTTCAGCACAAGAAATTCAAAGGACAGAAAAACGACCAAGTAAAAAAAACCTTTTTTAAATTTAGCTCAATACTACTAGTAGAAATTAGAAACTTGACTCAAATTTTTTTTACTTAATTCTTATATATTTTATTTTTTTGTACATTCATGGTGGGAGAATTATGGTGTTAGCATGCCAAACTTTCAAAGGCTAGCCATCTATATTTTGTCCCAGTCACATAGTGCTTCTAGGTGTGAACACAATTGAAGCCTATTTGAGAGCATTCACACGAAGAAGAGAAACATGACCCAAGAGCACCTCAATGATCTTGCCTTGGTTTGATACAACCCTCACCTTCAAACTAGAAATGTGGAGGCATTTCACATGATTCTATCGATTTTGATCAGACAGATTCCTTATTGATTGTCAATGCACAAGATGATGTTCTCCATACTAATGAAGATCTTGCAAAATTGGGGAGAGAAGCAACAAAGCAGCAGAATTGGATGTAATGGAGGAAATTGAAGACACTTTTGAAGAAACAATCTATCATCTTTTTGATACTGACTTACCTTCTAGTTTAAGGCATGAAAAATTAAGTTGCACTAAGAGGTGGGGGAAGATGTAGATTGTATTTGGTTGATTTATGATGTTGTTATACATTTCAAACCAGAAATTTCAAATTTGTCGTATAAAATCTGTAATGTTAGAATTCTGACAAATTGATAGTCAAATTAGACATTTATGTTCTTTAAATGCATTATTTCTTTATTTTTGTGTGATTATACGGTGTTTTTTTTTGCAGAGTCTGAGTCAAAATTTGGGCTGCCGAGTCCAAATCTTCAAACTATGGTATCAACTTTATTGGCTTTTGTTGATGTGTCCTTTATTATGAGTTCCATGAAGATTGCAGAGGCTCATTGGTGGCATTGTATTTTGGAGATCCTCCACGACTGCTATGTCTAGGTCCATCAAAAAACAAAGGCCTTTGCTGTGGCTTATTGCCGCTTCCATGTCTCTTCATTTTTTCTTGAATAAGCCTTTTGGAACTTATTTGCTGTTTATTGTGTCCACCAGTTTTTCTTTTAATTAAAATGATCTATTATGGATTTTAAGCTTGTTTTTTAGGCAGATAAAGGTTGACCATTTCTTGATGGCCACTGCTCTTACTCTTACACTATCTGATTTTAGGACATACCCTAGAGAGAACATATTAATGAAAAATCTGAAATCTTAAGGATACAATTCCATAGTCTGGAGGGTTTTTATTTCTCCCATTTGATTCCTTCTATACCCAAAAGCGACCTATCATACAAAGGTTTATCAAGATCTAAATTGACACAGCTTCGTGTGTAGTTGGGCAACCCCAAATTTCTAGTGAATCATGAAGTTACTATACACTCTTCAATGGCATTTCCAACATTGTTTACAGAACTTTCCTGCCAGCATTACATACAGATGTTTATCAAGATCTAGATTGACACAGATTCATGTGTAGTTGGGAACCCCAAATTTCTACTGAATCGTGAAATTACTAAATAGTCTTCAATGGCATTTCCAACATGCTTCAAAGCACTTTCCTGCCAGCATTGAAATTTTGATCTTTCTCTTGTTTTGTTGAAATAAATGCCATTAAGTATCCTAGGGAATCATTAAGATGTTAACTGAAGCATATGGTTTCCAGTTCTCTTTGACACCATACCCTTAATGTCTTGGTACTGGAAAGATCCCATGTATGAGCATATGAAGGCTCATTCTTCAAACATCAAAATACACTACTCCATTTTATTCGTTGAACTTGAGAATAATATCTTTGGAAGGGTGTCCATCTTAAGGTAGTGTTAATTTTCCTTTTTGTGGGAAACTGAACGTAGTTATTGTACTTCTGGCATGGTATGAGATAAATCTTTGTAGTTTTTCTTTGCAGATCTGAGGTATTTCATTGGAGAAAGCCGATCTGTCAGTTCTGATTTGGATTGTTGGGAGGTATTCTTTGTGAGAAGACCATGGCCTCCTCTTGGGAAAAAACTCCACTGACCAATCAGTATCTGGCTGCTTGGTGTGAAAGTTATCTGATTGTGGAGGTGGAAGATTGCTGATTTGGTGCCATATCCCCAAATGAGACTCAAATGTGTGTTGTAAGAAAGCAAGAAATAAAAATGTTTTTAACAATAATTTAATAAAGAGAATTATTATTATTTTAGGTCAACCTGGTGAAGTTCAAAAAAAATTAAATAATTTAATCTTGGGCCAAAGGTTTAAATAGTAATGTGTGACAACTGACACCTATATTAAGGGAGGTTGACCTTTCAGCATCATGGAATTCAGTCTATTTGATCACTGCTCAGGGTGCACCTAGGCTGAGACAGAAACCTCAGGGCTAGACATCTTTGGTAGAACGAAAACTCTACCTGAACAACCATCTGTTAATCAGAATCAGCTATGGCAAATACATTCTATCTGCTCAAGAAATTGCAGAGGTTAACAGCACTCGACTCTATCAATTTAAGCCACCAGACTTCGGCAGCTCTGCAATCAAGGACCGGAACTGTATTCACTAAGTTTCTGCCCTCTAATCTGCTTGCTAGGGGTAATATATGAATAAAGATCTATCGCTGTATTTTGACCAGACTTCTGCATTAAGGGTCTTGGGTTGTATAAACTGATATATATTTATGATGAACTCTATATATTAATTGGTATTGATTTCTTCATTTTGGAATTACAGGTTAGATCTGAGTTGTTACGTTTCATGCTTAATCTGAGATAATAAATTGGAACTGCAAAGCATTATTTCTTGTTTTCTTAAACAGCATTCCTGAACAATTGCTAAGTGCAGTTTCTTCCTGTGCTGGAATATTTCAATGGAATCGGAGCAAGAATCCTGCCAGCCTGTGACTCGTCAGAAGTTTATCATTTTACAATATAGATTATTTATTGCATGTGATTCCTCTGCAGTTGCATATCAGCATTTAGTGTTTGCAAGCTAGAAAGATGAAGACAATTCAAGAATCCATAATAGAATATTAGAAAAGTTACAAGCATTGGATGAATATCAGAATGACTTTATCACAAGGATGGAGAAATGGGAGACAAAACGAATATTTTTGAAGGAAGAAAAAAAAATCATTCTTGAAAAAGGGAGAATCCAAGATGATGGAACCTAAACAATGAAGGGCACAACACAGACAGAATTACAAGATGTCAAGAAAGAAGTTGCAATACTTGACCACAAAGAAAAACTGAAGTTACTAGACATCATAAAACAAGAAGAGGAGGACCATAATCAACGAGATGAAGATTCCATGTTGATCTCTAATGACTGTGGATGATGAAGTGATGGTGGGAAAGACCACATTTGTTGGGCATGAAGAGCTTGAGATGAAGGAAGAGATGTCAATAATTTCAAGAGTTGTCCAAGAAACATCCACCTATGTTTCAGGTATGGAAGTAATTGAACAATGAAATGATGATTTGCATGATATTATTTATGCTATTGTGAGGAATAATTCAACTAAGGTTGACTCCCATGGGGAGGGATTGCAAGTATGTCAAAAAACCCTAACAAAATAGGAGCAATGAAGGTTATAATTTTGGGCCATAATGATCCCTTTCGTCAAGATCAAGGGTATTCACATGTAATGGAGTGCGATCCAGGAGACTGCATTTTATGGAGTTACTTCCACTGTGGGCTTTAAACTTTCCATCCTTTCATGAGGATAAAGCAACAGCTAAACTTGTCTACGAGCAAGTGTGAGGCTACTGGCATTGAGGCAAGGATAATGTTTAACGCAGGGCAGGCATGTGGTCCGACTTTCTGGGCACATAGTCTTAACATATTTAGGGATTCTAGAAGGGAACAAAGTCAAGAAACGCCTGGAGAAAATCCACTCATGGCTAGCAGATATGCAGTAGCCTATGTTAGTGGGTTGCAAGGTGATACGCTTTCTGTTAAGACAAGAGGATCACCTGAAGTCCAGCAAACCTTGAGAGTTTCTGGCATTCTGCCCACTGCAAACATTTCACAGCAGAAGATTTAAATAGCTGGGGGGGCACTACTCGTTTCTCCTTCAATGCTTTGGTAACTAAGAAAGATTTGTTGGATACATACCAACCACCATTCAAGAGTTTTGTGGAGAGAGGATGTGCAAATGGTATTTTGTTTTGGCAAATAGGTGCAGATAAGAGTTGGTTTGGTATGTTAGTGTGGATTAATTGAGATCAAACAAAATCTGAGGGGAGGATTGTCATGTCCCCAAATGAGACTCAGTTGTGCGTTGTGTAAAGCAAGAAATAAAAGAGTTTTTAACACTATTTATGACTAAGTAACATTAAATAATTGAATAATGGCAAATATTATTATTTTAGGCAGTGTTATGTCCCCTTTTTGTGATAGGATTAATAATAAATTTAAATATAAAAAATAATTAAACAAATAAAATACAATTTAATTATAAAATATAAATTTAATCGAGTTTAGTGAACGGTCAAAGGGCATGAAATAAAGAGTTGACTATTGGAGAATTAAAGGTATGAAAGGCACGAATCAATCATCAACTTGAAACGAAAGGGAGGAAAATATAAGCGACTTGAGGAAATATAAAATAAATAATTATTTTCAAAAGACGACAATTAAGGATGAATACTTGTGACTCTTTCAAAGAGTAGAAATAGTGAAAAGTTGTGACTCCCTCCCAATTTTAAGATATAACAAGGAGATCAAATCATTTGGGGAGAAGCAATTCAGATCATAACACTTCAGAGCAGAAATTCAGAATGACACTCAGTAAAAAAACAATCCAAGAGATTTGAAAAATGATATGTTATTCTCTAAAAGCAGCAACAAAGGGTGGTGACCCAATTCTTGTTAAAGGTGGTGACTCTTTCACCAATAAGAAGAGGTAATTCCAAGGATTCATTCATCACCTTATCAATTCAGCATTCATTCAATCATCATACACCAATACATCAAATCAAGGAATAATATCATATATATATTAATCAGCAAAGGAGCAATTTATCTATTGGGATAAGGCAACCACTAAGAGAAGAACTAAGATATAGAATTCATTCTAAGTGAATACAAAACAATAAAATCTGAAGATTCAATCCTAATAAGGACTATCCACTACTTGTTGATATCAAAGAGGTATATGTTTACCATCTTGCCACGTCATGGGAATGGTGTAGGTAGGTCCACATGAGGGACTAGGATTCATGGCTATGTCACCCCGAGTTTCTGGGACGGGGGGGGACACGGGAATGGCGAAACGGGTTTCCGGGACGGATTTGTTTTTCTCGGAGCAGGGATCAGCAAGGGACGGCAAGGGGGATGGCTATATGAAAAATAGGGAAAATTTTAAATATTCATATGAAAACATGGATAAAACATGCTTATATACATTATAGAATCTCAACATATAACGTTTGTGTTAAATAATTTAAATTGAAAGTTCACATGAAAGCGAATGTCAAACAAATCATCAAAACTCAAAACATTTTTAAATTAATTTTATGGGACAGCCAGGAGACGAGTTTCCGAGTTTCCAGGACGAGTCAAATTATGTTGGAACACGTCCCTGGGTAACGCTAATTCATGGGCAGCAAGGTGGGATTAGGCCCCCTTCCCGGCCCTGAATGGCCTTTACGAGCAAAAAAGGTGGGGTCAGGCCCCCTTCCCAGCTAAGGGGAATAGTAAGGAGGGGTTAGGCCCCCTTCCCAATTCTGGGGCAATATTGGGGAAGATCGATCTCAATATTGTTACCTACAATCCTCCCTAGAAGCTCATTTTGTGATTGATTCAGGAGATGGTGTTATTACAGATTGGACCAAGCATTGGCCACCTATGATGATCTTAATTAATAAAATTGCTATAATCATAGTTGCACTTATCGCCAAAAACTAAGCAAGTTTTGAAAACTTCACAAGTTTTTCTTTGTGGCAAGTAAACTTGCCATTAACTTGCCCGTGTTCTTGAGAAAAACCCACCGAGTTTTTGGCAAAACCTCAGCAGCAGAAGAATATAATGCCTCTGATTGCAAAAAACTCATTCTGATTTCATTTTGACAGATTTCTTTTGCTCCTTGAATAAAAAACACCCTCCCAACCTTCAACGAGGTCATTTGCAACGATTTTGAACCAAGGAGTGAAGATTTGTAGTTCATCCAATTGTAACTACAATTGGAGATTGTTCGAGGCTATCCACATGAAGAAGAGGAATAAGTCAGCTCAAAAATGCACCAATGACCTTGTCTTTGTGCAATATAATCTTCGGTTGCGCACAAGGAAGGTAGAGTAAATAGCGGGTGGTCCAACTGATTTAGATGATATAGGTCCTTACTTGAACAGCGCAGAAGCAGCCTCCATTGTTTACTGAGGATGACATCTATGATTTGGTGAGGCAAGCTATGGAGGAGGGGAGTAGATTTGGATTCACATTGGATGACATTGAGGAGGATGAGGAGTTTGAGGATGAGAAGGAGGATGAGGAGGTTGAGTATAATGAGGAGTCATTGCCAGTGCCAGCAGCATCTGCATCTAGGATGGAAGCCACAGCTTGTCGTGCCAAGCAAGGAGGTGTAGACATAGCAGACTCCTACAACTAGATCCTCTAGTTCTACCTCTCCCCTAGTTTTTACTAGAGCTGGGAAGAGGAAGATGTAAAATGTTTTAATATTGTATTTAATTTTAGTTTTACAAAAACAATTTGCTATTTTAATTTTGCTTCGGACTATCAGGCTACCAGCCATCAACATTCCACATGAGGATGCAATTTTGTACCCAGTTTGCATTTAAATCAATTAAATATATCTAGACTCAGCTTGTTTCTTTTATGCACTTATTTATTGACTCATTAGATGCATGACCTCATTGAAACTTGCATAAAAAATGCATTTCTAATTAAAGTTAAGCAAATTTTTAAGTTGCCAAGTTTTTTTCCCGGCCTTGGTGAGTTTTTGCTTTTTGCATGTTTTTCAACTATGGTTATAATATATATGAATTGAATGTGAATTGTACTATGTTTTAATATTGTCATGATTCGTTAATCCTTAATGATTCTAATATCTATTCCAAGGGTTAAATACTGTTTGCAGGTAAAGGAATCAGCGATATCCCAAAAGGGGACATTACAGGCCGACCTGGGCAAATTTATAATAATAATAAATATTAGTATTTTAGGCCAACCTGGGCAAGTTTTAAATAAATAATGATTTTTCATTTTTATCTTTGGCCAACCCATTTAAATATGAATGTATGATGCCTATATAAGGAGGGGTTGATCTTCTTTCAGCATCACAGAATTTAGTCTATTTTGATCCCTGCTCAGTGTTTGCCTGGGCTGAGACTGAAACCTCAGTGTTAGACATCACATGTAGAACAAAAACTCTACCTGAACAACCATCTGTTCATCAGAATCAGCTAAGGCAAATCCATTCTATCTGCTCAAGAAATCGCAGAGGTTAAAGGTGCTCATCTCTATCGATTTAAGCTACCAGACTTCAGCACCTCTGCAATCAAGGACCGAACCTGTATGCGCTAAGTTTCTGCCCTCTAATCTGTTTTCTAGGGGTAATAGATGAATAAAGATCTATCTCTGTACGTTGACCAGAATTCTGCATTACAGGTCTTGGGTTGTATGAACTGAATCTATGAATCAATTGGTATTGATTTCTTCATTTTGTAAATTATGGGTTAGATCTGAGTTGTTGCATTTCATGCTTATTCTGAGATAATAAATCAGAACTGCAAAGTATTATTTCATGTTTATTCTGAAACAACAATCTTGGACAATTGCAAAGTATTGTTTGTTTCTGTGCTGGAAAATTTCATTTGGTAGGAGAAGGTTGTTCATTGGAAGGGTAGGAAAAGGGACACCATCTGACACAACATAGGTGTGGTAACATTTGCAATAGAAGGCAATTTATCTTAAGGAAAAATAATCCAAACCCAAGTATTCACAATGCAACCTCATAAAAAAAAATTGTGTGTTAGGCAACCCAAAATCCTTGGATTGTTCAAATTTAACATAAATGGCCAAATTTGCCTTCCCTTATTGCATCTACAATGATGTGTCATCCTTTCTCTAGAGCAATTATAGTAATGTGTATTTTGTTGCTTATAGGATAGAAAGACAAATTGCTCGAGGAAGTATACGTGGGCTTAAATTTTCACCACTGGAGCAGGATTTTGAGGGATTAAAATTCCCAGGAGCATGTTGAGAATTATCTTTTTTTTTCATCCTTTTCAAGTTTTTGTGTTCTTTGAAGTTATAATCAAAATATTGGTATATAAAAACTTCAAAACAAGATACACAGCAACAGTGAAAGCTATGAATATGAAATTGAATCAGCAGGCAGCAAACAAACAGGAGAAATGGAAAATAGGGTGCAGAGCTTTCTCTTTGTTGAATCCACACAAATTTTCTCCATATCAAGTCATCCTTCAAGTCAGTTTCTTAAATTCCTTGTTTTGTGAGCCATACTTGAACCCTTGTTGAAATCATCAAGGTTGTATTTTCCATCTCTACTCAATGTCTTTGCAAGGCCAACAAAATAGGCTTTCCAATGCATCAAACAAGGTGAAGATTAGAGCTCAGACGATGGAGTATGGATGAAAATTCACTGAGGCATGGAATTTGTTTCCCACTTAAAGGATGTGTGCCTGATAGAAGGCAAGAATAAATTTGTTTAAGTGAAAAAATGCAGACCCATATATAGGCATGCCCAATATAAAACAAAAATGAATTTGTTAGGTGAAAAATTGCAGGCCCATATATAGGCACATGGAATGTGGAAGGTTGACACTATTTTCACAAGTAAAAAAAACAATAATATGGATCAATGAGTGCCTTACTAAAAGTAAAGAGTGACAAGTTTCTTTCTAAAAAAATAACATGAAAAAGGTCCAAAGAGTTGAGATCAAGTGGTTTCCAAATTCAAATCCCTAAAGTGACATCTAAGGTGGAATTCTAGGCAGTGACTCTTGGTCTTCTACTATCTGGCTTGTACTAGAAATTTCTGAGTTGTTTCTCTGAAGCAGCTAAGTATTTGTGTCAGTTGGCTCAGATGCTCGTTTGAGTTATATTTCTTAACTATCATAGAAAAATTGCTTTAGTGTATGAAAATGGGCAAGCATGCCATTCTGATGACATTCAGGTTTTCAAAAAACAAAATCTGCAATCATATAAATAGGCACATGCCATATTGAGAGGTGACAGTGTTTAAGAACTTCAAATATGCAAAACATTATTGAGGAGTGTACCGCATTGAAGGAGGACATCAATTTTCTAAAACAAAAAATGTTCACTTGTAGACTAATGCATACCAGTATAAAGGTCAAGTGGTTTTTTAAGATTTTGGTTTTATACATATATACGCATAGTGGTCAAGAGGAAACACAGATTTTGATCAAAAAACTAAAAGCTTCAAAACAGAAGCTCTATACATTGATAAGTCAAGGCAAAAGCAACAGAAATAGCTTGCTTTTGTTCATAAATAGATCATCATTCTCCACTCCTCTACTGTTTCAAAGGGGTTTGCAGATGGTTCGATTGGCATTGGGGTTTTCCATTGAAGACCTTCATTCTTTCAGTGACCTCCATAAACAGAAGGATCATAGTTACTTATGTAGAGAGACCTTTCAAATTAGAAGACCCCTGCTTGGTCCATGAACAGGAAAAAAAATGAAAAGAATGGGTGTCCACAGCATTTTTATCCCATGTATATAATACAAGCTTTCAAAGAAGTTAAAACAGGGTAAGGGATTTTCTCATGCACAAAAATGGGGTGAGGTGAGAAACTGCAAAAAGATGGCCATTGAAGAGAAGGCTGCAAGTAGAGACAGTTCTAGACAGAGAAAAAAAGATTCTAATGAAATGCACTAACCAGTATTCATTCAATTGGTAATGTTGAAGGGCAATTTGGAGAGGAGAGTAGGACCTTCCACACATAGGAGGGCTCCAGAGACTATTAGAGAATCCTATGGCACACAAGTCATGTGAAGCTGCAGATGATGCAATGGATATTATGTTCATTTCCAATGAAATTCCATTCCATGGTGCCGATTCTCCTTATTATTAGAGATGTTTACCAAGGCAACACTTGAAGGACCCTCCGGTATGACCTCAACAGAAACTTTACTCAGAAATTGAAATAAAACATTTCAGTTTGGAAAGTTGGGGACAAGGGTAAGGATGGGGACTTGAAGTTGAAATGAATGTACCAATGGATATTCATCAATAATCATATATGTGCACCAGATTCCTGTTCTCTTTAAGAGTTGCTGAGAGTTCTAAGCAGCACAAGGATGCAGCTTTAAAATTTTGGTTTTTGAGAGATGCTAGAGGGGGGATGTTTCCCCATGTGATACAAGTTGTGCGGCACACAACCTATGTTTACAAATTGTTTGATTTGATATTCGAAATCTGCTATGCATTTTACTTGAGCCCATTTCGCATGTAAGCATTGAAGGACATTGAAAAGATTGATTAGGTGAGGATGTTATGAAAAAGGCCAGAGATGTTTATCTTCAAACACCAAAGATTTTTACAGGTCTTTTGTGAGAAATAAATTCCTCAAGACTGTAGGTATGAGACACAACATCTATTTTACTTTGCTAGAAAAAATGAATTAGGTGCAAAAAGATCATATACTCTGTGCTTTGTATATGATGGGTGGTTCAGGTGGAAAAAGGATAAAAAGGGGAAGAGTTTGGGACAGAGGGTATTGAGTGATGATTGCCTGATTGATACCAAGAATGAGATATCAAATATACTATTTTCTAACACAGACTCTCCTAAAAGGTTTATACTTGATAGTATGCATAGCCAGGAAGAGTTGTTGAAGAATGAGATTCCACACCAGATGTCTAACTCAACCCAGTGTTTGACAAAGGAGGAACAAAAATAATGCTCATTTGAGCATCCAAACATGTGCAGTTAACTGCAAATGATGTATGGAAAGGCATGGAAGAGTACTTCTTAGTTATGACTGACAGTCAAAGGAGGATCTTGAAGTTTCAATTACAATTTCTTTCATTGCCGGAGCTCCTCAACTTTGAGAGGCCACCACACTCACTATAAACTAGAAGAACCTGATTAGGTGTGAACAATGAATGGGGATGGAGCTCCAGAGCCACAGGTGCCTGCTACTCTTCATTCTAAAAATGGCAGTTAATTTAGTTGCTCAGGAAGCTGGCCAACACTTCACGAAGTCTCTAATAGTAGTAGACTTTCCTCTAAAATAATGCAGAACCTAGTTTTAATGCCCATTGGCTTGCATCTTCAACATCCAAAACACTCAAGTTTTAAAAAACACTTGAGACAGCCGATCCAAAGCTAAGTTGCCGATTCGGGTATGGTTGCAGGTACGGGATACGGAATTGGGTACATGGGTACGGCAAATTTTTTCCCCTTGGGTACAGGTACAGGTATGTGTGTGTGTGTTCAAACTTTAAAATTATAAAATATAACTATAAGCATTCAATTTGTTTGTGTAAGCATCCATATATTTTCAGCATTGACGTCTTATGAAAAATTGCCAGTGTAAGCATCCATAAAATCCCTCTACCCATTTTATCATTACACAATCCATGAAATTGCCTCAGTATACCCGGGTTCGCCCAAGCCGAATCCAAATTGGAACCATACCCACCCTTGATTCCAACCTCCCAAGTACGAATCCCATAATGTAGATCCAAAGTATGTACCACAAGTAAATTAAGGCATTAAATTGCAACAAGGATTGGAACACCAATTGGTGTATCTAATGAGTCAAAAAACTTTAGAGAAAGGGTGATGCTAATGACATAACATTGTTAAAACACATGTAAGCAAAGGACCAAACATAAATTCCTCGACTCAAATTCATTTTAATATTGTCTTTTTATCTATATCATGAGTCGTGGTTCAAAATATTATGTACCATTTATTTTGTTGTACCATAGTTCACAACCTAAAAGATTCTCATAAATAGACATTAGGCATTCAACACTTCAAATTCTCTTTCTTGTAGGCATTTATGAACTAAACATTAGAAGCAACTATGCCTTCACCCACTAAGATCAAGCTTATTTTTGAGGCATTAGTTTTCTAAGCTCTTCAAAAGAGAGGAAAACACTCTTGTACAATGTTACTGTGACCTTTTTAGCTATAACATTCGCAGATTGAAGTTTACACTGATAATCCCCTGAAAAGTATAAACTAATAGTTAAAAATATTGAAACAATAAGTGCGCCAAAATACAGAAAAGTTGAATATCATACCGAGCTGCTTGTTCAGAGAAGTTCCTGCCTGGTTGTCGTTGTCTTAGTATATGAAGGTCTCCTCCCGGACAATATTCCATAACTAAACATGAAAACTTTTCAGTTTGAAAGTGAACATATAATGTTGGAAGAAAAGGATGATCCAGCATCTGAAGGATTTCTCTTTCTGTCTGTGCCCTCAACATCTTTTTTCGACTGGCCAAAGATCCAAAGTTCATAAATTTCATTGCAAAATAACACCTCGTACCATTTAATTCTGAGAGATACACACTGCCTATGTCACCTTCTCCCAATTTCTTCAACAACCTGAAATGTTTTAAACCTAAATTTCCATCCCGCATCTTAATAGCACGGATGGCTTCCCATCTTGAATCATTTGACATATGAGGCCTGTTGCCACTGCTGCTTAAACTACTGCAACTGCTCTCATCACTCACGCCACTGCTGCTGCTACCTCTGCTGGCACTACTATTTGCAATTTCAACATAATCTGTCCTGTCACTACATTTTGATCCTTGTATAGTTTTTCCCATATTAGATTTAGTCTCACTGCCATTATCAACACTAATTTCTCCATTGTTACTTGTTTTGTTAGTGATTGTCACCCTGACAATATCTGTGTTGTTTATGCTGCTTTTAGCATCAAGACCACTACTAACAGGCAACGAGGTTCCTAATGCATCTTCATTACCTTGTCTGTTTGCCCTTTCATTAGTTCGGCTACTTCCAGCTTCTGATGAACTTGCTGCAGAAGAAAGTGGTGTGCCAATCAGAGATGAAAGCTTTAAAGAACATGATTCTGAAGTCTGAGAAGCGTCAGTTCCCCTTAGTGATGAGTTCAAAATGCCACCTTCTAACTCATGAGAAGTGCCCTGCGTCCATGTTATGTGTTTAGAAGTACTTGGTTCTAATCCACGGGAAAATACAACAGCTCTGTATCTTTGTTTTATTGCACCAGCATCTGCTAACTGAGATGTGACAGGCGGTTTTGAGAGTCGTTTCAAAGAAGCTAGCTCTGATGCCTGAGAAATGCTCATCCCTCTTAATGCTTGCTTCAAGGTCATTGTTTCTGATAGGCCTGCTTCAGATGCCCGCTGAATCCCAACCCTTAAAGGTTTTTTCATGGGTGATTTTCCTGATGCTGCTGCTCTCTTAGAAATGCCTTTTTCCCTTGAGGAATGCTTTGAAGAAGCTGGTTCTATTTCATGACTGGAACTTAAAGCCTGTAAATCTTTTACCAAGCTTGACGTGCTAGACAGTAAAATATCCACTCCGTTCAATTGTTTGTTTGATGTAACATCTTCTATTTGGGACGTGGTTTTAAGTGGTGATTGTCTTGCACTACCTGCCTCTGCTTCTTGAGAATTCGCCACCTTTAAGGACATTTTAAAGCCATCTGATTCTTGTGAGCATTCAGCACTTCCTTCCATTGTCCCTGGCGTTGCCATCAGATTGTTAAACCTGTTTAACTCTAAGTAGCTGTAAACATCAACATGACGTGTAATGCATTTTCATCTTTCACTAAGGTTGGTTATTCATAAGTCTCTTTCTCCATTGTCATTACCCCCTGTCAAAATCAATATGTCTACATGTTCCATGATTAAATGAAAATGTATGCTCCTATCAAGATGTAATCCAGCTGTTCCTAAGCATAGTCCATGATCCTGCCAACAAAAGCCTACGAAGATTTGTCAATTTATCTACAGTTTGCATTTAAATGCTACCATTAAACCAGATCAGGAACCATTGAAATTCAAATGATAATCCAAGCTCCAAACAAAGGTGTATTAATCTTATGTTGAATGATTCACCCTGCTCCCCATATTACACGTTCATGAGAGCTTGCACCCAAATGTGCTCAATCTTTAAGACTCGAAAGGTTCCTACATTTAAGATTCAGTTATCATCATTTACCCCTGCCAAACAAGTTCCACATAATCAATAATTTACTAAAATATAAAGAAAGGATGCCATAGCTCACATTATATGTCTTACAAAGAGAAATTAATGATGAAAATAGTTTATGATCTGAAGAATAAAAACTAAATTCTCATTTTGAACTTCAAAAATCATATCATTTGCTACAGTTAATATTGAAAGCATTATTTTTTTGGAAAGATCATATTTTTCCCAATTTGATGGTATTTCATGTCAATTATATATGTCTTGATGTCATGGGACATGTTTGATGAATTATTCTTTGTCAAAGACGGATGCAAAAAATTAAACAAATGCTCTTTCGGAAAAAAAGATGAGTATATTTAGTTTAATGTTATCCAAGAACAATTACCAAGCCAAAGTAGCAATTCAATGTCTACTATACAGTCATCCTGTGCTCAGATTCCAAAGGATGATCTAGGAGCTCTGGTTCAGATCAGATGCACCAGCTCCTATCACACACATGTCCTAAACAGCTACAGGAGTTTCAACTGCCAGAACCTATTGCAAGCAAAATCTGAAGGGCACGCCATATTTTGGGAGTGATGAGCCTACATTGTGCAAGTCCACCTGAATTGTGGCAATTATTCCAATTAATTAGACCATTAATACACTCACAGAATCCTGAGATAGATAAAGGTAGTCTTTTAGGTCACCAACAAGCGAGACATCAATTCAATATATGACATCCCCCTCGTGCAAGCCCACAAGCAAATCATTTTTTTCATTTACCCTATATTTTGTTCAAGAAGATGCATGACCTCACTTTGGATTTGAACACATGCCTCCTCTATGGAACACGCACAGCTTGACCATGAGACTTACTAAGGTTGTAAATTTGAACACATACCTCCTCTATGGAATACACACAGCTTCACCATGAGACTTACTAAAGTTGTAAAACTGCAAATATAAACAATTAAGTCAATCTTCATTCAATCACCTGATCTAATTGGAGAAATTTGCAAAATAAAAGTCGCCACAATTGCAAGCAGACATAATTGGCCAAACAGTGGCACAAAGTCCTATCCTGAAAGGATCCTCGGTACAGGCTACTCATGGGAGGCTTTATAGGACCCTTTTCCCAAATTTTCAAAACCATCATATGCCAATAAATAATCAACACACTACTAATGAGCCTGAGGAAGCACGAAAGTAAGGCCCTTAGAAAAATTATATTTCGGTTTAAGTAGGTTTAATCTGTTCGTTTCCTTGAAAATCAATCAGGACGGTCACCTATGTGCCTGTGCAGAGCTCTCTTAAACAAAATTTCTTACATACCATTTTAAGCATCATTAGTTACCAAGAGTCTCTAGGGGGAGACTAACAGGGGCATGACCAAACGTATATATCTATCTACATATAATCCATCAGGTATCCACCCTGTTCATAAGCAATTTCTGTATTTCTATTTTATATTCCATATTATACTTCTCCTTGATGCTTTATTTTTTTCCATCCTTGTATATACACAAAAAAAAATCCAATTATACAAAGGCAAGTGCAGATGAGTGCCCAGGAGGCATAATAAAACAGAGAATCAATCTAATCCACCCAGAGCTCACCTCTATGTCTACTGAGAGTTATCTGACACGATATTCCAATCATCCAGTAGGAAACGCATATGGGAGTACAGTTCAGGAAATAAATGAGCCAATCTAACCAACCCAAAGCTCAAATATATGTCTGTTGAGAGCTTTCTGAAACAACCACCCAATTATACGGTAGAAAACGCATTTGGGTGTTCAGTTCAGGATTGAAATGAGCCAATCTGACATACCCAGTCCACACTTATATGTCTGTTGACTGTTTAGACTTCTCTAAAACAAATTTACTGTTGTGTATACAACAGAAATATGGATGTGGGTGTTCAACTTTTAAGATGAAAAAGCTCCCAAAACATGAGATAATGGATCTGGCTTACTGATAGATCGAACAAACGGCAATTTTGAGTTTGTGGGTGTAAGCAAAATACCTGCTTGAAGCCTCCGGCATGTCTAAAACTCCTTGTGTATCGTGCTTGCAAACTGGAAGGGTGAGTAAACATTTCAAAAATGGAGAAGAAGAGTGGAGGGGAATGGTCATAGCCATAGCCGACACCGAGTACTAGACCACAATGACACCATCACATCTAGGGACTTTGTATTCCTTCCCCTTGGAAAGTACCATCATCATATGTTGTCGCTAAAGCATTTGGACCCACTACCTCCAAAGAAGATAAATGCGGAATTGGGGATTTTATAAAACTCAAGTGCTTTGCATCTGAATTCCGATTTATCTCTTTTTGCTAACTTGCAGCCTTACCATAATAGTTGACAAAATATAAATTGTATCACATGGGATGATTCTTATGTTCTTACGTGTGCTTCATTGTTTAATGCTGGCAGAGGTAACCCACAAAAGCTTAAGGCCTAGTAACTCTGGATCCAACTTCTTACGTGAACACCGCAACTTTCAAATTTCCAACACCTGTCTTTGGTTGTCCTCTAGGCAATATAGTGTTTCGCTTGAAAGTTTCAATTTGAATGTTCTTGTCCGTAATATACATGTATGGTAATATTTGGATGGATGTGCTATCTATTTTATTAACTTATTATAATTTTCCATGAATAATATTTACTTCATTTTTTAAGCTTTTACTATTATTTAAAATGATGAAAGGTAAGGTAATTTTAAATGTAATTTTTCGGTCATCGTTCAGTTTGACATTAAGATTTTCCTTTCCGAAAAGAAAGGATTGTTTTTTTATTATTTAATATTTACTTCAATTTAAAAATATAAATATTAGGTATTTTGATAGGGAAATCTATATATTTATATTAGTTTTTGTTTACTTTAAGATTTATTTCAGTGAGATTGTTTAACATAGATTTCCAAATGGTCATAATGGTCATTTTTCTCACTATTGAACAGTGTATAACAGTTTGAAAATTTATTGTGTCGTATGGATTGATAGGCTATATTTTTATAAAACAGTAAATATGATATTTAAAATTATTAATAAACTGTAAAAAGTTATTATAGGCAATATAATATTTTACTTTATAATTTAAATATATGTTTTTGATATTAAATAGCAGCAAAACAAGGTTGTTGACACTTATAAAACCATAGCCCGAGAGCATAAAGTTAATAACACACTAACAGCAAAATAACATCAAAAGCAATTAAGAGCAAAATCACCAAAAAGTAACCATAGACAGTGGTTAGTCAGCCTAAAAATCTTGAGAGTACCATCCCTATACAAATATGTACTTATGATAACAAAATTCAACAAAACTCTACTCCTAATAACACAAGCACAAAAAAACCTATAGCTAAGCAAAATATTCTTCCTAGAGCTAGAGTCTAGGTGAAAAATACTAACAAAAAGTTAAATATTTTTAAACACCCCACAAGGGTGAGGGACAGTAACCACGGCCAACTAGGAATTAAGCATTGCGAGGAGATTTGATGTCGCAACTTGACTGGTACAAAACATGGCTCTAGTTGTCAGTAAGAAACTTAAAAACAAATCCTTGTGATTACCTTTGTCATCACCATCTTCACCAAGAATCTTTTACTGTAGTAGGCATAGGGAAGTCACAGAGTTGAAAGACTGAACCTTGAAATGCTTCCAATCTTTTGTTCCGTCTCAATCAATTTATTTAAATTCCCTACCTCACTTTTCAAGTTGGCTAGCTCCAAAGTAACCACATTAGGGTTGATGGGGTTAGCATTAACATCTTCAGACATCATGTTCCCCATGAGGTCAATGGGCTCCTCTTTCATGCTTTCAGATATATGGGTAGAACTATTAATAGTTGACTTATTCAAGCTACCAATAGCATCAACTTCATTGTCATCACACTCCATATCTTTTTTTTCTCCATCTTCCTTCTCAGTCTTTGCATTCCCATGTTTAGTGTTATCCTCTGAATCATAGTCAACCAACACATTTTTCCCTTTCTTTGCAAACATGGTAGCTAATCTATTAGATTTGTGTTGGGTACTATGCTCCTCTTCCAAATCATCTTCATCTTCACTATTCACCTCTTGGATGCAAAGTTAGGTTTTCTTATTGGGGGAGGGGTTTTTCCCTTTCCTTTTGGAGGCCATATTGGACCCTCTACCTTTCAAGTTGTTGATGTCAAATGTGTAGACATCAGAATTCAACAAATATGGGGTACCAGGATTGGAGGCAATCCTAAGGGCACCAGAGTGACAAACACCTTTCTTTTTTACTGGGCCTTGGCATGTCAATGATACTAGAAAGCAAAGGAGACTAAAAAATAAGGGCCTCATAGACCATAATGGGTTTAGGAGGGTAGTGTACTAGATGAAAATGGTAAAGCCTAAAAATGAGACCCTAATGCAAGGGGATAGGTTTCTTACCATGGGTGTAGGCACTCTCTTTAGAATCAAACATATAACTTTCTAGTGAATTAAGCGAGAAGAAAGGAAAGGAGATAACTTTATGGTTTCCAAAATAAAGGAGAGGCATCATGTGGTAGTAGTAATAAACCTTAAATCACCCTTCAAGCGTAAAGTACTTCATAAGCATGAGACAAACCTATTCATGTTAGAATGTGAGGTTGATGTTATCAAATGGTGCTGTCATTAATGGTTGTCATTAATGTCAACATACTAATCTTGCAACCTCTATATGTATCGGTTACTATGTATCTGAAAGAAAGGTGTATCTATTGATGTGTATCGATAGTCTGGCATATCAGTTGGTGTGTTCACCGATAGTTTTCTAGTTCATAGAATCTACATCTTGGTAGATTGTATGTTTTTGTTCGATCCTATCTGGATGTGTTTCAATCCCAACCATGTAATTGTAATGTGTTGAATATATCCATAGGAACCAAGTGCTTTGGTGATGATGTAGCATATTGGCCTAAGCGAGGCGTGTTGTATTGATCGAGGTGGTCCTTAGTTCATTCCTTACCACCAAAGGAATGTTTTGGTGCAACCTATTTCAAATTGTCTGGCCAACATGATGGATCTCTTTGTGTTGTATATATGGAGTGTGGAGTGTAGTTGTTCATGTATCAATCAAGTATCATATGCATTGATATGCAAAGTGGATATGAATTTGTTTGTTGGAGATTTGTGTTCATGAATAGCAATTTTTTTATCTCATTGGTGGATTTTATCTCTTTTCATATTTTATGTGAGCCTTGTATTGGTAGTGAGTCCTTGTGTATCGGCAATGAACCTTAATAATCTTCTAGTGAACCTTTGTATTTGTAGTGAGTAGTCCTAGTAGTGAGCCTTTGTAAAAATCACCATATCGATGTCACCTTAACAGGTGCTTTACATTTCATGAGAATTAACTTCTCTGTGGTTTTTCTCATGTTGGATTTTCCATGTAAAATCCGTTGTTCTTTGTGTCATTGTTTATGTGTTCTTGATTTCATATATTTTATGTGAATGTTGATGTTCTTAATTGATAGATCTAAAGTTGTTACATATGTTAATTATGAGTTGACTGATAAAGGAAAAGTTCTATAAGTGTTTGTGAGAATAATTGATTCACCCCCTCTTAGTTATTCATCTCATTCAACAGGTCCCAAGGTGGTCACCCTATCATATCCCCCCTCCATCTTGACTGAATCCTCATTATGTTTTAAAAATTTATTTAGGCTATTATTATCGACCACCTAACTAGTCTTCTTCCATTTTCTTCCTTAAGAGGATAATCCAATAGCCTTGGCAATCGCCTTCTCACTAATTTTGAAAGAGATACCCCAACAATAACTCTCCTTTCTTCCTAGGAGTTAGAAAAATGAATCGACGGACCCTCATGAAACCCATTAATGGATTCAATATAATCATAAACTCCCCCTTCCTTGAAAATGTGCCACATAGTGAGGTCATTCTTGAAATCGTTCAACTTACCAAGCTCAATGCAGACATGGTTCCCATCCATCTCTGTAACAAAATAGCCAAGATAACTCACTACAAAAAAAAATTGTAACCCTTAATATTGTTAGGTAAACTTGTTGTTAACACAAAGTGATTTAAAAGTAAGATAAATGTTATTCTGTCTAGTTGGATATAATCATTAAATCATTCTCCCCATAAAACAATCTCATGCGAGAAATAGTTCCCACAAGTGACGTCTTTTCAACATAAAGTATGAAGAGTACACTCCTAATTTACAAGAGAGGTGATAATAAATGTAAAAATGACTATGTGAGATCCACTTAATATGTCATATCATCATTATAGGGATCACCTTTGAGTTGGTGCGACTTTCAAGATTCACCATAGGTCACCTTGTGAGAATAGTACACCTTAGAGGACATTTAATGTTATGTTGTCTAAGGTGACTCCACATCCCCATATCATCATACCACATCATCATGTTATCATGCCACATCATCAAGTCCATATTCAAATTCAAAATAGCATTCACCTTCCAATACTCTCATTCAGTACCAAACAAAAAAGGATTGTGGAAGACCCAAAACCATAAAGTACACAACAAGAGATGTCAAAACCAATGCAAATTGTGACTCAACGTCTATATTAGAATTTGGAAACTCTCCCCTCGGGAGATTTTGGATGCTTTCAATGAGAGAGAAAATATATCTCTAGTACCTTAATCTCTCCAAGTCATATCCAATTTTTACAAGTGAGACTATTATCACATTGCCTTCCCTATAAACATGATTGATTTTAAAAGAGTCAAAACCTAGAAGAAGCCTACAAACATCACCCAAAATGCCATCAATCGACCAATTGACTTTGGATAACCTTTTAATAACATCAACTATGAGCTTTGAATCTCCTTCTATTGATAAATCTCTCACGCCAATAGAAAGCGCAATCTTGAGTCCCCAAAGGAGGCCCAACCCTTCAGCTTGGTTAGTAGTAAAATTATGTAATTTGCCACTGTAGGCAGTCGTTAAGTTCCTAGTTTATGTTTTGATGAATCCTCTATCAACAACATCACCTTAAAAATGTTTTACAATTCCATCAAAAGTCAGCTTGGACCAACCAGGCATAGGGGGATCCATTTGGTATTCTTTCTATTTAATCTTTTGGAACCATCAAACTTCGCATAGGAGTCTAGGAGACCCTAATTTTTGGTAGTTTGAATATAAAAATGGGAGGGAGGGAAGGAAGGGCAAGGCCAAGTGGTAACAATTAGGTTTTCCAAAAGCAATTTGTGGAAAATAATAGAAACACCATCAACTAAGAATTCCACACCCTGAAAGATCCTATCATTTCTCTTCTTCCATATTGTGCAACTCAAGTTGGGAGGAATTTACATCCAAAGTTGCCTAATCAAGGATTTAAGGAAGTCCATTTCTGATTAAATACAAGATGTTGAATCTTCTCATTCATTATCCAATCAATTTGTAGCATTTGCAGCACCTTGTGCTAGAGATCTTGTGTGAAGGAATGGTGGATGAGTAGGTGATCAATAGATTCCTCACTATACTTACAAAGAACACAATAGTTTGACAGCTAGAATCCCTGCTTCATTAGGAATAAGTTGGGAGTTCCAAACTCTTTTCCACAAATCTCCATTATTACTCTTACTAAGGAGAAATAGATATAAATATTCATGGTGAATTCACCACTATCATTTCTTTTCCAAAAAAATCCATCTTGTCTATGGAACATTGGAATTCTCACCTCCTGGAGCCCCTTCTACAATTCCCAAGACAAAGGTAATAATTGATGTTGATCTCCACAATAAAGGGAGATGTTCTTTGAGGAGTTAGAATCAACTAGATAATCATCCACCTGGTCTCTAAAGAAGTTCCTAGCAACCCCACATAGGTTGAGGAATGTTGAGTGGTAGACAAGGGGTGTATGCTCAAACTAGATATCATCCCAAAAGCAGATCAAGTGACCATTTTCAATCTTCTATTTCAAACCTGAATAAATAATATTCCTACATTTGAGGATGTTATTCCATACTCTAGACCTATTGGGGATCCCTTGCATTATAAGGAAGTGGTAGAAAATTTCATTATTCAAATACTTAGTAGTCATAATATTGCACCAATTGGCTTTATGTAAGGAAAGATTCTACCCCACCTTTTCTAGGAGGACCTTGTTGAGGTGAGAAATTTTCCTGATGCCCAATCCTCCCATAGTTTCAAGTTGACAAACATTGTCATAGTTAACAAGGTTCATCCACTTCCTTTCCTCCATACCTATCCATAGGAATTTTTTCCAAATTCTCTCAAGATTTTCAACCATTGAATTTGACATTTGGAAGAGGGAGAGAAAATACACAGGAATCCCTTGTAGAGATTATCCCAGAAATTGTAGCTTACTAGCACCGCTAAGATGTCTACCTTTCCAACTAGCTAGTTTATGTTGTGTTCTCTCAAGGATTGTGTTACAAAATGAGTTGATGAATTCTTTGACTATAAGTGGGAGGCCAAGATAAGTACCAAGGAGGTTCACACATTAAGAGCCTAATATATTATTGATTTTGTTTTAAAGACTATCAGGAGTGTTAAAGAGATAAATGTCACTTTTAGCATAGTTGATGGCATGCCTCACAACATACACATAGTGGTTGAGGGATCCTTTCCAAGATTTATCTTGAATCACCAAAGCAGTACCAAAAAATATGGTATCATCTACAAATTTCTAAAGGACGATCGGAGGCAGAGTGGAGGCAAGACAAACTACAAGGAGTTTACCCTCATCAACCATTATAAGAAATTTTATCCCTAATACCTCAACTAGAATGATAAAAAAGATATGGGGATAAGAGGTCCCCTTATCTAATAATACCTCTTGTGGCACCAAATAAACCCCTCATAACACCATTAACCAAAACAAGGTAGCGAACAATAGTCACTTATTCTTTAATCAGAGAAATCACCTTCATGTCAAACCCAAGCTCCTCTAAAACTTTAAGAAGAAAGTCCCATTTGATCTTGTCATAATCTTTAGAGATGTATAATTGAAATGTCATCCTTAGTTGATGACACTTATTGATAGAGTGAATAAATTCATGTGTAGTAATGCTAGCATCAAGAATCTTCCTACTAGGGATGAAGCCTTTTTGGTTACCATTAATGAGGCTATCAAGTATGGGTTTAATCTTATTAACTAGTACTTTTGGAAAAACAACTTTAGATCGTGTTGTCAAGGCTTATGCTCTTGAATTTGGGAAGATATTATGACTCTTGAACCTTAGGGATTAGTGCAATGAAGGAATTATTTAACTCTTTGAGCAGTCTTCCCATCCTAAAGATATTCATTGTAGCAGAAGTCACGTCTGAACCAACAATATCCAAAGACTCCTAAAAATAACCTAGGGTGAAACCATCTAGGATAGGGTCTTTAAAAGCACCCATGGAGAAAGTGGCAATCCTGAATTTGTCTAGTGTGATAGGAGCCAAAAGTTGCACATTATTAGCAACACTGACAACCCTTGGGAGGCAATCAATGAAATAGGCTTATAGGGTCCTATCAATAACATTATTATCATCTTTGAAGATCTTGCAACAATAATCTAAGGCCATATAGACCAAATTGGCCTCCTCCATAATGACACCATTATTCTCATCCCTAAGGTTGTGAATATTGTTCCTCCTCTTCTGGGTGCTAGTCAATGGTGAAAGAAGGCCAAGTTAGAATCCCCTTCTTTCGACCACTAAATCTTGGACTTTTATTTATGGAATATTTCCTCCCTATATAAGTTCTCCTTCCATTTGATCCTTAAAGCCTCATCTTCTCGATGAATTGACATAAACATATCTCCACTGGCTATTTGTTCCTAGAAGAAAGTCAATTTCATATTGATTTCTTTTTTCTTCTCAAAATATCCCAAATGTGAATTTTTTCTAGCCCTTTTCATTTTTTCTAATAACATTTAATTTTTGGCCTATTCATGGGCCTTTGAGGGCTCAACCTCTTTTTTCTAAGACTAGGAATGCAGTCTGTGTTGGTTCCCAAAACTGTAGATTGGAAATCCAAGAGCTTTTCCAATTCCCTAGTAGGATTACTCAATCATCTTTGGCCAACTACCAAGAAGAGTGCCTTGATTCAATCCTCTTGCACTTCAAGCTTTACTAAACCTAGGTGGGTATACCTTCACCTAAAACCCTTATCACTTGTTCAAAGAATTTTCTATAGCAAATTTAGATCTTATGATCTCCCAAGGTGGAAATTAACCTTGAGATTAATCAAAATAAACTATGTGTATATTGTGAATTGAATTTTTGTGTAAGAGACTATTATTATAAACTAAGAATATGACTTAGGGGATAATGAATTCTGCACTTTTTTATGAATATTCCCTGAATTAAGAAACAAGCTTTAGACCAGTCCCTATATATCCAATATTTAGCAGATAGAGTCATTCCTAGTTAGATTTTAATCTACAACTCTTGAGAGACAACATACACCATCCACTACCACACATATATATGAAAAGAAGCTTCTACAATACAAATCTTAGTCCAATTGAATTAATTTTATCAGGGAAAACCAATTAGACAAAGTTACATGGACAACACTTTGCATGCAATCTTTGATAATCCGAGAAGTATACTACAACACTGATCTTTTCAATAAATACATTAAAATGTAGTAATTGAATCTGAATCAATAATCCTAGAGGACCAACCTAATCAATCTTAATGAACAATTCTTCAATTTGGACAGAAAAGAGAGTCTTTATATTAATTTCAAAAAATAGGTACAATTGATTTGTGCATTTAGTTGCATTGCCCTATCTAATCATTTTTTCAGATGCTTTCATCTTATATATCATATATTCTATCTATCCTATTGTATCCCACCTAAGTAAATGGTCTTGGTATCCTTCTTATACAAAATGGAAGGATGCATACAAGCTTTAGACCATCGTAATGCATCCTAACTAATAATTAAAATTTTACCGTTATTTACATTTTGTAAAAGAGCATATTTTATCAAGAAAATGGTATCACCATATGCGCACTAAGTGCAACATATCTAGCAGTTCATCTTCCATTCCATCTATAACCCAACCATCGTCATTCATCTGTATGGCTATCATCATGTCAGCCAATTTTTCTTTGTCTTGTTTGGCCTCTAACTCAAATAGGTCACTCTAGTATGCGGCATAACTAGTACGATGTCTCATGTTGCATCCATCAAACTACTCAACACGTCCTTTTGGTCCTCCTCTAAGCCTATCAAGTCAGGTTGTAATACTGGTTGAAGCCTTGGGTTCTCATTCAAAGGATCTATGGTAGTTGGCAAACCCATCCTTATGGTAGATGCTTATGTCTTAATCATACAATATAAATCTTGGAATAATCCTGGCCCTTTTTATAGAAAGATTGCATGTTACTCCATATTAACTCTAGTTTTACCCATCTTTAGAAACCTAACTAAAAATTTTACTCCTAGTCATTTCTAATTTAATGACGGTCATGTTCGAAGGAAATCACACACTTAACAAGCTATTTTTAGACCTCATACATTCCCTTGGGAATATAATTGTGTCCTAAGTGTCTTTTCATACTAGGAATTAATGTGGCCATTCATCGACCGTGTGCCAATTTATCCCTCAAGTCTTAATTTCAAATCTTCTGACAAATCTTCTTGGTACTAGAGATGTACATTCCACATCATCAAATTGGCCACCTCTTAGTTAATATGCATCTTATCAAATTTTCATATGTTTTTCCAGTTTATCAGTCTCCCTTTGATTGATTTATTATGAAATAGCAAAATTTTGCTACTTCTGAATTGCTAACAATGTGGCCCACGAAATAGCAAAAAATCGCTATTTCGCATACCCTTTTCCTTATCCTAGCGCGATGGCAAAATTTTATTGTTTTGCAGTTAATATTTTGAGGACTTGCGAAATAATTAAATTTTCTCCTTTTGACTCATTTTTTAAAAAAGGTTTTTCATTATAATTTTCCAAATATAAGATTTCTCCTTTACCAAACATAAAATGTGCCACTTTTCCAAGCTTCAAAAATAAAATTTTCAAGTGATCCAATAGACTGGAGACCTCTAGAATCGGGGTGGACAAAAGTCAATTTTGATGGAGCATCCAAATGGAATTTGGGTCCATTCTAGGATGGTTGTGTATTGAGGGATGAGAAAGGAGACATACAACGGATTGGTGTGAAAAGGCTTCCTATTGGCACAAATAATTGGACATGATTTTTGCTATTAAACTGGCTAAGAAGATAGGGGTGAGGAAAATGCATTTGGAGAGGGGTTCGCAGATTATTGGAAATGGGATTGTAAAAGGGGAATCTAGGAAATGGCATTTTAAAAAATTCTTTAGAAAGATAAAATTGATGTTAGAGGATTTTGGTGAGTTTAAAGTGACTCATGTTTTGAGGGAGGCAAATGATGTAGCAGATAAACTCTCAAATTTTGGGGCAACATTAAAGAACTTGAATAAGGATGAGCTTACTGAAGACTTTAGGGGATTGGAATATTATGTTTTACACCAAGTTAATAGACTATTTTTGTGGGAGATGGCCTTGGTTCTAAGCGGAGTGTATTGGTGTTAAGTGCATGGGCCCATAAATCCATAGGCTTAAAAGATTTCACGTAGGCTCTACAATCATTACTGGATGAACTTAGAGATACTTCACGTTAGATATTGGTTTAAATTGTTGCTATTGTTGTTGTTCAGGTTTTGTCATTGATGTCAACATATGACATATATTTTAGTTTTGAGTAGGTCGTGTTTCTGGCTGCTATAGGTAGCTAGACAGAGATGTAAGGACATTGTACTAAAGTTTAGAGTATGTGATCTTGGTTTTATCATTTTGAAGACAAATTGATTAAATAGATTGCTTTAGGTTAGGCCTTAGGGAATTCAGTTAAATTTAAAGTTTGTTTATGATGGACAATTGAGATTAGGGGATTATGGTTTAGGTGATCATTTTTAGGTGATTACATTTGCCACTCTTTGAATTGATGTGTGATCAACACATTGATTCAAAGAAAAGTTAGCGTTGAGAATGAGAATAGTTTGATGTGAAGCGATGAAACTACTCTCAAATCGGTTGATTCAAAAGATGTCGATTCTGAACTTGATTGATCAAGAACCGATAGGAAAACCAAAATGTTCAGTTTGATGTGATGCGATGAAATTGAGCACCTATCTAATTTGATGATGACAAATAACCAATTTGATGTGAAGTGATAAAATTGATTAATGTTAGAATGACTCTTAAACTATTGGTTTGGTTTGAATGAGTAACCATTTTGATGTGAAGCGATGAAACCGATTATCATTAAGAGATTGATAGCATCATTGACTTGATTTGATGTGATGAAGCCAAATGGATTGATGAGGAAAATACTAGTTTGATGTGAAGTGATAAAATTGATATGCCCCTAGATGGTTGTTGATGACGAAGAATCTCAACTTGATGTGATGCGATGAAGATGAGATGCCCCTAGTGATGAGGTATTGTTTGATTTTATGTTCTGATTACTTGATTAAGGATTCTTGATGTTTGATGATGTGATCACTGAATTGTAGATGTTAGGGTTATGCCCCCTGGGGAGCGAAATCAAAATATGGTAAGGTGCCCCAATAATCAGAAGTAATTTTGATTGATAAAATGATGCAATGAAAGGGTTAGATCTGATTCAATGAGGTTTAGGTCACATTCTGCACTGGTATGAGGGTTGGTTGACCAAGTTTGACCAAAATTTGGGTAAGGGTTGACCAATATTCTGGCACATTGATGAATTAAAGAGAGATAAATAGCACTGATGTGAAGAGCAGAGGATTGATTGCGCAAGTGGTCAACTATAAATAGTGTTAAAAAGTCAAACTACATTTTTGACCAACTAAATGATGTCGAATTTGGATTTTGATCCTGAAAATGAAATCAAAGTGGTCAAATTATTGTGTGTGATTTTCACGTCAATCAGAGCAAGTTGAAAAATAGGTCAAAAACCTATATAAGGGCCAAACATTTCATTTTCAATTCATTTTTACCTTTTCAATTTTGACATTAAAAAACTTCCTCTGAGTGAAAATGGTGGTTCCAGTAGCAGCACATCAATTCGAGTGACAACGAGTGCACAACTGACGAAGGAACTATGGACTAGTGGTAAGTCATTGAAAACCAATCTTGTTTGATTTATTTATTTCAATTTTATGCACATTTTTTATGTTTTAGGGTCAAAAATGTAGTTTGCTCATATGAGCCAGTGAGAAGGATTGTAAGAGTAAACACAGTCAAAAGAATACTTGTATTGGTCATTGGCAATACTCATATCTGAGGTGCCCTCAACTCATACGAGAAAATGTCATGAAGCCTTGATGCTCATACCATTTGGTGTGTTTGCTCGTACTAGACACTTTCGTCATACTGTTCAGTGAGAATGCTCGTATAAGAAAACTTCATTGTCTATGTTTGCTCATATGAAAAATTGTAGTGTTTTCAAGGATCTAAAAATCCAAATTTTATTTTTTCGCTTGCTTGTTTGCAATAATGAGCATCTTCTTGACTTTCTGGATATATTGCGCTAACATGATATTGATGATTGCTTGTTGATTTCTTGTAGGAGGTGCTTCCAAACATTCAGTTCGGGATCACATATCTGTCGACATCGAGATTACTGCCACACCTATCTGAGGATGAGATTGGTATACTTTCCAAGTGTGGGTTTGGTTGGTTAGGTGGGATCCCAAATATTTGTGTTAATCATAGACTATTGACTACTCTTGTGGAGAGATTCCACTGTGAGCATAAAACATTTCACTTACCCACTAGTGAGATTACCATGACCCTGGAGGATGCCTATCGTATCCTTCGTGTCCCTTTCAATGGTCCTTTAGTAGAGTATGAGGCATCACATTGCCTTGGGATGTTGGCTATTCGTAAGATATTCCAGGATGATGATATCCTAGAGAGATGGGTAGGGTGGGATACCATGATGTCTAGGTATAGCCAGGTGTCTCCCCTAGCATGTGTGATGGTTGGATATATAGTTTGTTTTCTCATGCCTAACATAGGACAATAGGGATTCCAAAGTGGATGGGGTCCCGTATTAGAGAGGTTTTTGGCTAGCCTAGCAAGCTAGGGTGGGGATCTTGTATTTTGGCACATATGTATCATGAGCTGCATGAGATTGTTTACCAAGAAGTGAGGACCTTAGTTGTGGGGGTCATGATACTTCATATCTGGGCTTGAGAGAATCTCCCTATTTGTCACCTTGTGTGTGGTGATGCTAGGACTAGAGGGAAGCCCTTCATTTACAAGTATACAGGTTACATCGTTCAGCCCTACTTGGGGAAGACTGCCTATTGGAGGCGTAAGCTCGATGACATAATTGTGGTCGCATGGTGATCATATTTGGGGACAAAGCCATGGGGGGACTGGAGATCACAATAGAGAGAGATGTTCATGACTCGACCACTGATCGTTCATACTCATGCTGTCTTGGAGAGGTTTGTGTTATCTCAGGTTCTACGTCAGTATGGCCACCAACAGGTTTTGTCACAGGAGTTCACTGTCTACGCTTGATTCACAGATGAGATTGGATCTAGATGGGGACTAAGATTAGTGGAAAAGACCACTCTATAGGATTTAGGTTTGGTTTGGAGGGTGAGATGGGACTACCTAGAGGAAATATCAGATGTAGGTATGTTGCTAGATTACAAGGAGCATTTTTCCAAGAATCCCTTTCCATGTTTCACAGATCCAGCGGCTCCTATCCTACGGATTGACGATGAGGATGACACATTGTCACCACCTCCACCACCACATGGTCAGAGAGATACAAGGTAGAGACTGATAGGGGGAGATGTCGGGGCTAGTTCTAGTAGAGAGGTACCCCAACAACAGAGGAGAGATAGCAGAGGTGAAGGACCTAGTGTGAGGTCATATGTACAGGTTGGATAGGAGTGGAGGGATCCACCAAGAGGGGGAGGAGAGAGACATGTTAGGCAGGGGACTGTAGAGGATGTGGGGGATGAGGAGGTAGTCAGAGGCGGTGAGAAGGAGGCTCTGAGATAGAAGAATCCATAGGATGTGATCTTCTCTCTTCACGATTGTGTACGGGCCCTACAACATGAGGTTTTTGTAGCTCATACTAGGTTATCAGAGAGGGATAAATAGATAGCTAAGCTTATAGTGAAGAGAGACCACATGATAGCTATAGTTACAATAGAGCAAGATCAGCAGATAGCCATGCTTACAATAAAGTGGGATCACCACCAGCAATTGGCGACACATCAGACTGGCTGGGATTCTTACTATGTACCTCCTCTACCACGACCTCCATAGGATCTAGATGTTGAGGATATGGCAAAGAGCTAGCCTCATGATTTTGATATTTCATTCTTGTACCCCATTTTTGGCTATTGTATATGATGATTTGCTTCGATGACTCTGATATCTTTTGATGTAGCACATTGATATTTTGATGATATAGAGATATATCATTCGATCTTCATTGTACTTGTGTACCATTGGTTGTTATGAGATGTTTTATTTCCTTCTGATGCTTTTATGGATGCATTGCCTATTGATGTATGTATGATGATAATGTATGAATGCAAATGTTTATTTGATGTTTATGTCATGAATATATTAAATGAATATGCAATGATTATGTAGTTGATTTAATGTATTATGCAATGGATGTATTATGTATGCAATGGTTTTTAAATGGATGCATAATGGACTAAAATGTATATGCAAATGGATACATGCTTATATATGCGATGATTTCTAACATCTCCATGCAAGAAATTTGTCTTTTTGATACACAAGTACTCGATCATATCTCTAATGACATAGTTGACCCCCTGAAAAGAAAATGATGAGCTCAATAGAAGGCCTCACATTCCATAGAGGAAATAACATTGGTGAAAGATTAATGCTATCTAAATTTGCAAAATGAAAAACTACCATGAATACACCCTAGGACTCTGTCACTGAGCTCGCTTTGAAAATTTTCATCATTGAGCATTTGTGGGACATCGTAGCTGATACAATTCTCATTGGTGCCATTCCGACCATGAGAAGATGAATATGACTTATATCAGAGAAATGTAGGAAACTGACACAAACACTAGGGCATAAAAGACAAGATGACCTGAGCATCATTTCTAGTTGATGTTTCAAGTAACCATAAGCATCAAGGGATAAGAATCTAGGATGACTTGAGCATCATTTCTAGTTGATGTTGCAAGTAACCATAAGCATCAAGGGATAAGAATCTAGGATGACCTGAATGGTTCTTGCGTAAACAAACATAATTACAAATAAGGAGATAGTTCCAACCTCCCCTTAGTATCCATATAAAAAGAGTCGAGCTATGTGTGGCATTCCAATCAAGATGGAGGCTTTTATTACAGACACCCAATTTATTGGGTATTTTAGGATCATCAAAACCACACCGACAACCAAATAAAAAATAAAAAAAATCAATCATGCCCCAGTCTATGTTTCTCTAGTCATTTTTAGATATCGTTGAGTTACAAAAAAATGGATAATCATTAAATCGAATAATAAAAAACAACATACCAAGAAAATTCACAATCTTCATAGCTTCTCTAGTCCTTTAGACATCATCAAGTCACAATAGAGATGTGATTAGCCTCAATTCAAAAAGTTTTGTTGTTGTTTGTCTTTTGGTGTGTGCCTTAGCTTGCAAAAGTGCATAGTGTTAAGAAACACTATTCGATTGTCCAATTTTGTCATTCGTTTGGATCATGATTGGAGTGTAGCTGATAAGTGTTAAGAAACACTATTTATTAATGTCGCCACATTGTGGGGTGTTGAGAAACACTAGTGTGTGTCAGTGATTAACCTCTCAGTGGTTTTCAAAAAATTGACTCTGATTTATTTTAGATGAGTTGACTGACTATAATGATGAGAAACTGCCCCCTAGTCAGACTTGAATGTATTAGGACAAAGATATAGACTGATTCCAATCCATGACAGTGTAGCATGGAATAACTAATGTGTCATGAAAGTGACTGAAGGCTATGTTTAAATTGAAGCTAATAAAGGATGTCGTGATGCGTGTTGATAGATGAAACACTAAATTACAAGAGGCCCCTGTTTACCAAGTTTTCACCTACTTGGCAGATATTCTATTTTTTATACTGAGGCGCCTGTTTACTAGGTTTTCACCAAGGCACTTTTTCATTTTTCAATTTTTTCGCTCTTTTCAATCTTTTTGGATTTTTTGTATTTTTAATTTTTTAATTTTTTTTGGGTGATGCATCAAAGTTCCTGTTTGCCAGATTTTCACCAAGACGATCATTTTTTTTAGGACCTTTTGCGATTTTAAGGATTTTTTCAGGACTTTTTACAATTTTTAGATTTTCTCAGGACTTTTATCCATGTATATGCTTATGGATGCAAAGAATGTTCAAGCATAGAACTTCTTCAAATGGACCGTGTTAATGGGCTCTTGGAGCTATTCTCCTTCTAGTGTAGAGAGCATGTATGTTCTAGAGCCAAATGCTACAATGATAATGTAGGGGCCCAACCAGTTAGGCTCAAAATTTGCCTTTTGTTTCCTATGTGATTGGTTGCGTGGATTCTCTCTTAACACAAGGTCTCCCACTTGAAGTTATCGTGGTTTAACCTTTTTTTATATCCTCTTGAGATTCTCTTTTGGTATACTCTGAGATGATCAAAGGCCACCTGTTGATGTTCATTCAACAGTTCTAACTCTTGCAGTTTAGATATTTTGTAATCCTCATTAGGGATTAGTCGGTGTAAGGAAACTCTCAGAGATGGGAGTTCCATTTCAATGGGTAAAACTTCTTCTGTGTCATAGACAAGAGAAAAAGGTGTTGCCCCAGTAGGCATTCTAATGCTGGTAGGGTAAGCCCACAGTGTTGGATTGAGCTGCAAGTGCCAATCTCTTCCCGACTTGTTAACAATACAATGAAAAATTTTAAGCATATTTTTGTTGGAGGCTTCAGCCTGGCCGTTGCCTTGTGAATTGTAAATCGAAGAATAGTGTTGTGTAATCTTGAATTTTGTGCAGAGCTTTGAGATATCACTATTCTTGAACTATCCCCCATTGTTAGTAATGATGGAGGATGAAATACCATATTAGTATATGATGTAGTTCAAAATAAACAGAGCCACCTATTTCCCATTGTTGTAGTGAGTGGGATTGCTTCAACCCACTTGGTGAAATATTTTGTGGCAATTATAATTAATTTGTGTCTGTTTGAGGAGGACAGGTATATTTGTCCAATGAGATCAAACACCCATTGTTGGAAGGGCCAGTGTGTTATAAAATGAATGAGCTTCTTTGTGGGAGCATGGATGATATTTCCATGTAACTAACATTTCTTGCAAGCTCTTGTATACCTTGTTGCTCTCCTTTTCCATGTATGGCCAATAGAAGCCATCTCTTAGGAGTTTACGAGCCAAGGTTGGACCATTAAAATGAGATCCACGTATACCAGCATGAACTTTAGCTAACACATGTTTTGACTCCTCTTTTTCTAAACACCTAAGTAAAGTTCCATCTAAACCTCTCCTATATAAATTGTTTGCAATGATGACATACTGTGAGGAGTTTCAGATAAGGTGTCTGCACTCATTTTTGGTTAATTTATCTGGGATAACTTGGTCTCAAAGGTAGGAGTAAATATGGTTGTAATAGGAAGAGTATGGGATTATGATGGTACAGATCATATAGGATTTTAAGGGAGTTATAGGCAGAGTGGTGAAGCTCTTCCATCAGGAATTCATAGCAAAAATCTTCTTCTCATTGACGTAAGGAACGCAATGTAGCAATGGCATTAGCTATTTTTTTCTCTATCCTTGGGATCTATTGGAACGTGATTAAAGTGAAATACTTCTTGAAGTCATCAATCGTACGCTTGTAGGGTATGATTTTATCATCCCTCATTTGGTAGACATCATTAGTCTGGTTGATTACTACCTGGGAGTCACCATGGATATGTAACTCAGAGATATTCCATTCCACAACTAATTTCATCCCATTTATCAAGGCTTCATATTTATCAATATTATTTGTATAGGGAAAATAAAGCCTATATGCCTTAGGGATAGAATAACTTTGAGGGGTAATGAACAATACCCCTGCTCCTAAACCTTGTTGGGTGAATGAGCCAACAAAGAACATTTTCCAAGAGTAGTAAGTGATATGCATGATAGACCCATCTGGAAATTTCACATTGATAGATTATTCTCCTTGCAGTGGAGCATCATCCAACTGATCTACAATCACTTGTCCCTTAATAGCCTTCCATTCAACATATTCAATGTCAAACTCACTCAGGATCATAACCCACTTAGCCAACCTGCCAGTCAAGGTGGCTTTACTCAATAGATATTTGAATGGGTCTATTTTTTCTACTAGCTGTACAGGATGTACCAACATATAATGCCTCAACTTTTGGAATGGAAATAATACTGCCAGACAAGCTTTCTTGATCACAGAATAATTTATTTCATAGGAGACTAGAGTTCGACTAATATAGTAAATGGCTCGCTCTCTCTTGTGCTCATCTTGTTATGAAAGGAGTACCCTCGGTGATGTATCAGTAGCAAAGATATACAGAATGAGTGGATTACCATGGATTGGGGACATTAGAACTGGTGGGTTCACCAAATATTCCTTGATTTAGTTAAAATGTTGAGCACATTCGCCATCCCATTCAGACTATACTCCTTTGCAAAGTGGTTTTGTAAATGGTTGTGCTTTGTCTGCCAGCTAAGAAATGAATCTTCTGATTGATTGAATCCTTCCCTATAGAGTTCTCATTTGACTGATATTCTTGGGTGGTGGTATTTCAATAATATCTTTCACTTTATCTAGATCCACCTCAATTCATTTATCTGAGATGATGTATCCTAGTAGCTTTCTAGATGTTACACCAAATGCACATTTTTTAGGGTTTAAATTGAGCTTGAACTATTCCATCATGTTTAGGATCTATCCTAGATCATGTAGATGTGTGGGCCTCATTATTATTTGAACAATGGTGTCATCTACATAATCTTCCATATTTTTGTGGATCGTATCATGGAAGGTGGTGGTATCTTCTTGTTGGTAGGTTTCTCTGGTGTTCTTTAAACCAAATGGCATGAAATTCCAATAGAATGTCCCCAAAGCATAGGTAAACATTGTCTTCTCATGGTCCTCTAGGGTGATTTTGATTTGATTATATCTAGAAAAACCATCCATTAAAGAATACATCTCATATCTGGTCATCATATCTAGAATCATGTCAATATTAGGTAAAGGAAATTCATCCTTAAGATAGGCTGAGTTGAGATCTTTGAAGTTCATGTATACTCATACTCTAATGGAATTATCTATTTTAGTTACTAGCACAATGTTGGAGATCTATTCAACATATTCTATTTCTCTGATGAACCCTACTTTGAGTAATTTTTCTAGCTCAACTTTTACCAATGGGGCCACATGAAGGTGCATCTTGCGCAGCTTCTATTTGACAGGTTTAACCCCTTGTACAATTGAAAGGTGATGTATTATCAAGTCTCGGTCCAATCCTAGCATTTTTTAGTAAGTCCACACAAAGTTAATCCCTTTCTTTTTAAATAACTAAGTGAATGTTGCGAGTTCTTAAGCTGATAATGACTGTGCTAGGTGGATTACTTATGGATGTGCACTAGTTCCAATGTTTATTGCCTATATAGTTTCTATGAGAACCAATGACCACTCATGAATGTGACTGAGAAAGATATCAAGCACCCCATCTTCTGGCACCTCAGAGAGGTTTTCACCATCATATGCATCTTTTATTTTTACTATTTTATGTTATAAGACCGTCACTGCATGGTTTTCACCCTCATAACCTTTGTTTCTTTTAATTTTGTGACTAAGGTACTTGATATCTACCTTATTCATGTTCACCCAAGATTCATTGGTGGAAGAAGTCATAGGTTTGATAGCATTGAGATAACAGGCCAAGGAATAGTCATTGGAAAAGGTGGGGAGGCCAAGTGGTTCATTCTATTATGTCCAATCAATGAGTTTAGGATGTATGAGGTATAAGTCACTAATTGGCTCGAGGGAATTCACAGTATGTTCATCATAGCTCACAACTAGCAAATCAAGATCTAAAGCATCACTTTGGAATAGTGTGTTTAGACCAAAAGGAATCTCCACAGTGTTATCAAAATTCATGTTGGCTATATGCAAACCTAACCCATTTGATCTAACCCTAGGACATGGACTCCTTTCTCATCTTATTCTAGTGTCTATTGTGCCTTCTTGTTGAAGCCATGTTTTAATAGGGACTAATTCAATCCTAGACCCCCTTGAGAGGAATCTATTAATGTCAGCATTTATGTGATCTGAATTTCTATCAGTGGACACTCTTTTAGGTTATGCTAGAGTTTATTGGGTGTTTATTTCTATCTCATTTGGATCCCAAATTGTTGGGTCTAAAAAATGTTGATTCATTTGTGCTAAAGAGTCTGAAGCATTATCACCCTCTCCAAAATTCCAATTTTCTACAACTCTTGCATTCGATCTTTCTTGTTGTGCCACAAGCTCACTCCTAGACCTCCCTAGATTCCATGCAGCCATCACATGATGAGGTCTAATGTATCCATGGTGTGCATGATCAGCTGGAGTGGTGTGTTTATTGTGAGAAGATGGCCTAGGGGCCATGGGGATGATTTTTATGGGAGGATTGAAGGGGTCTTCATCATGTGTTTGTTCTCGAGATTTTGAGCTCTCTCCCATTTCAATGTTTGTGATAGTGGTGTATTTGTGTATTGCATCCACTTCAATGTCCATGGTAGAATATGAGAGTATTTCCCATTCATACTCATGTGAATCAGTCTGACTATCATCAAATTGGCCCAAGTATTGTGAAATGGTCATGGGAGGCTCTACATCCTCCTCTTGGATTTTGTTCTCTTGTTCTCTTTCTTCTTCTGTTGGCAAAGACAACTCATGAGGATCCATGAAGTGGGGAAGATCCAACACATGTGATGTAGTTACTAGCTGTCCCCAATTGGGATGTCTATCATGGGATCCTTGGTTAACCTCATCTTCTATGGTATCAAGTTCTTCCGCTGATGGGATGGATTCATGAAGATCTCTCCACCACTGTGAGAAATATGGTTCACCTTGATAGTTAGGATCCCATGTCCAAATATTCAATAACCTTTCAAAGGGTAAAGGTTCAATTTCAACTTCCTCTTTACTATCTAAATCAAATACGAGTCCATCCCGATTAGTAATAGGATGAAACTTAGCTTCTTTAAAACCGACACTAGTTTTATCTCTAGGATTCCTAAATTATGCATGGAGTGGTTCATCAAGTCTCGTTTAAGTCATCTCTAGATGTCCTTTCCCTTTGTAACCCATTTTCTTGGCCATGTCATATCCATTACTATATTTTTCAGGGGATATCTCACAGTGTTGTACCTCAGTATCTTCAAGTTCTTTATAGATCCATGCCAGGATGGCTTTCTCTTCATTCTCATCTTCTAAAGGCATAATTTATTGAACAAAGCTACCATCATAGATAAATTTTGGTGGGGTGATTGTTTGCCTCATTACCTCCGATGGTCTCCCATGTGACCTGGGAGAAATGGGCAGTGATGTCATAGATAGGATATATTCAATCTAATATCCACCATCTCGGTATCTCTGATTTGTAACTTCTTCTCAATTTATGCTATCATGTTTCTCCTGTATTTAGGAGTAGATGCTTCCTTATTGTGTGGTATGATGGTGTCAGTTGACTGTTTTAATGCATTGAAAATATAACTATTATCTATAGGCAGAATAACCTCCATACCGTTGAATGGGAACTTTATACACTGTTGCAATGTAGATGACATTGTTTTCATCTCATGAATCCATGAGTGTCCTAATAAAATATTGTATGCTAGTGGGAGATTGAGGACTTGGTAGATGAACTCTCTTTCTATAGGTCCCACTTTGATAGGTAAGAATACGAGACCTTTGGAAGATCTCTCCTATTCATCATAGGCTTTAATAGTGATTTTCTTCTTGGGATCAATATAAGATTCAGAAAAGCCCAATTGTTCAATCAGTTTATATGTACAAATGTTCAATCCTACGCCTCCATCTATCAACACTCATTTGACCTGATGCTTATGGATCATAACTTTGATATGTAGGGGATGGTTGTGCAGGAGACTTAGGGAATTATCATCTTCCTCAAAAAATGACAGGTAGTGTGGTGAAGTCAAATGAGCTACCATAGATTTAAATCAATCTAGTTGACAAGGATTTTTGTAAGATCTCTTTGTGAGCAGGAGAGATCTTGAGTAACTCAAAAATTGATATCTGAGCAATCATCTTTTTTAGGTGCTCAATGATGTTCTAGTCAACAACATGTGATGAAAATAGCTGTTTGGAATTTGATGACTTGGAAGTGGTTGTAGCTGGTTGTTTGCTCAATATGGAGGGCTTTGATGATGATGGTTGATTAATGAAGTTCAAAGATTTCATTCCTCCCAAAGTAAAATTTTCTTGCGCTCGGGTCACAACGCTAGCAACTTGAGACTCTCCTTCTTAATTTGGGACAATAATGAAATTGCAGTGTTCGTAAGGGACTTCCTCAAGCATGTTGATGACATTGTTGTCATTGGTGCCATAGGTATGATTAATGTGGGCACCATCTTTTGGTTTAGAGGTTTCCCTTTTCTCATATTTTGGTGAGGGGTCCTTGAATGCCTTGTGATCTGTGTTGGTGGTATGGTTATCCACTATGATCACTTCATTATGAATGAGATCCTAGATCTCATGATTGAGTCTCATACATTTATCTATCTTAGGTCCCTTATTTCTATAAAAATAATAGTAGTAATTGTAATTCCACCATTTGGGTTTGACTTCTGGCTCATAAGGCTTGAAATTGTTCAACAATGTGATTAACTGGTTTGCAAAGAGAGTCTTAAGTGAAGATCCATATGACTCTCTAAGAGGTGTGAAGTTGCACTTGGGCTTAGCCCAGGGGTTATCTTTGAGAAGATTTCTTGTTCCTTTGGATGAGCCTTGGTGGTATTTTCAGTAGCTTTAAGGGCCTTAGTGCCACTTGTGAGATTGAACACAACTAGTTTTGGTTGGGGAGAAACTTGATCAACTACCCCATCGTTTACCACATTCGTGTTCTTATTCCAATATTTATAGAACTAGAATTAAACATGTTTTATTTATAAAGGGTGATCTCACCCTTTTTCACAAGCACATCTATTTTCAACACATTTTTCACCAACCTATCAAAGGTGTTTGGGTCTTGTAACTAAATAGGGAAGATCAACTATAGGACCAACTTGCTGATGAAAATATCCATCTTTTCAGTCCCAGGAATGAGACATGGATATCAAGAAAATATTTTCCTCCATTGTTGAAGGAATGTTAAAAAGGGCTCTCCCGTTTGTTTCTTTGTGTTGCATAGACCTGTCATCATTACAAGATGTTGAATGTTGTAGGAGTAATGTTTCAGAAATCATTCAATAAGATCATCAAAAAAATTTATGCTCATGGGTAACTTTGAGAACCACTCAATAGCTTGACCTCCCTAGCTCTGGGGGAATATACGCATAAGGTATGTCTTGTCACGCATAAATTCCATGTATTGTGCACATAATTCCTGGACGTGGTCTTGAGGTTCATAATTCCCTAGGTACTTGTCAAACTTTGGAATCTCCACCCTACACAGGAATGAGGGTAGGTACAAGTCCTTATCAAAGGGGAATTAGAGAATAGAGTCGATAGAGTATTTTGTGGTTGGTCTCTCTTGACTCTTCTTCATTTCTTTCCATTCAACTTGCATAGCTTGCATTTGTTTGGTGACTAGTGTTAAAGGAGTCTCCTCTTTGGAAATGAAATCCTCAGCTCTATATTGAGGAGGCAATTGTGCTCCTTTTTTTTCCAACTCAAGGAAATAGTGTTCCTTCTCTCTATCCATGATGACTTTTATCATCTTGAGGAACTCCTTGTCAACCTTACACCTAGCAATGCTAGCCTCATCAGGCTCAGATTCACTTGAAGAATCATCATGATTGGTATCATGAGCACTGACACTACAATTGGTGTATCGATAGTCTTCATGTTGGGATTAGAGGGTTTCTCTTGGTGATTGGTCAACCTTTTGAAGATTTTTGGTTGTTCTCCAAAAAGCAGGTTGTCTTAGAATAAAAAGGGTCTCTCTCCCTCTCCTGGATACTGTCTAGAAGAACTTCTAGTCTGTATAGGCATAACTTGGTAATTAGAAAGGTGTTGGAATAAGAATAATAAAGTTTGAGAAATCCTTGGTAGATGTTGATGGAAACAAGATAGCATCTTCTCAAGAAGGAGATGCAAATGACTCATATCCAAGTCAAAGTTAAGAAACCTAGATGATGTTGCACTCACAACTCAAAAGAGACAAATGAAAAAATGGCGATGATGGAACCAATCAAAAGGAAAGGGTCAACAAGATTATGGAATCACAATGGTGTAACTTTGAGTGACCAAGAATTGTGGTTGATTAAGACTAGTTCTCAATATCCAAGGTGTAGTTGTAGAATGCGAGACAATTCTTGAAGGAAATTTGACAAAGTCTTAGATTGTTTTGCAAAGTGTTTTTGATAGGATCATTTTGTCTTGTTTTTGGTGATTTATTTTGTTGAAAGTTTCAATGTTTTACAAACACATTAAATACATGTGGGAAAAGGCAATAATTCCCATGCCCTATAGTCAAATTGGCTGAGTGAGAAAACCCTTGCTCATAGACTTAGGTACAAACCCAATAGCTAATCAGAATATGGCCATCACCAAGAACGCAATGGCTTTAATCATGATTATGTATTATCTGACTCCAAACACTAATGGGGGCACAATATGATGAGTATCTTGGGGAAATTACTATTTTCCTTGCACTTGGATTATCCCACTTTCAGGGGTGAACCGGGTGGATTCTACTAAATGGTTTTTAGTAAGGGTCTCCTGTTCAAACTCACCCTTTGTGTTCACACAAGAATGATTAAGGCATATAGCCCTACAAAGTGCCTTCACACCAATAGTCATGTAAACATGATTTAGACCCAAGGGCCCTATTATGTGGTCAAGTAAGAGCTGTATATAAGCTCAAATAAAATTTGGCTTCTGAGGCTTTGGCCTCAAAGAATTAATTTGTTTAATGCGAGTTGGAGCTGTGTGGCTTACACCTCATTATCATGTGGGTCATTCTCCAAGGGTGAGTACTTTTTCCCACTTGGACAGGCCCATCTAAAGGATCACAGTAAAAGAAAAGTATGATTACGAGGGTTTGGATTTCTAATTTTACCTTAAAGGGAAAAGAGCATAATCTCCTATCCTTTTCACCACTCACAAGCACATCAAGCAATTGTTCATTTTAAAAGTCTAGCATGCAAGGTTCCTAAAAATATTAAGAAAATAAAATGTTTGGTCGATTTTATTATTGGAAACCTGCATCAACTCATTTGTAGTTTCATTTTTTTTCTCTTTGACATGCATCCTGCAAAAAGGTCTAGATCAATATCTTCACTCAAATGTCTTGCAAGAACTTGTTAGGCTGCCATAAAACACAAAATAAAATAGTATATGCCATCAACTCAAAACATCGATTGCAATAATCCATAAATCAAGGAAAACTCTTGCTATCTCTCAAAAAAGGAATGAATCTGACTTGTACGAGACTATACTCAGAAGAATATGAGTATCCATGTGTTCTAGTACAAGTATCTATCATGAATCATACTAATCTATGTAAATGCTTGTATGAGCAATAGAACTAGGGTTCAGTCAAAATACCATAAATCTATGATAAAAGAGTGCAATATTGGACAAACTTATCATATGAGAATATAGTGTGTCTAATATGAGTATATATTATCCCTGATATAAGTTTCGGTATAGACTCATACTAGCCTTTGTGAATTCTCTTACGAGTAGACAAGATCATGTATGGACCAAGCTTCGATATTCGCAACAAAAACAATAAAAAGTGGAGATAAAAAATTGATTTTTCCTGCCCATGGTGGGCACCATAAATGCATGGGTGAAAATGTGTCCTAAGCTACAACACACTTTAATGAGTCATTGTTTGGTTAATCTAAATAAGAGAAAAACAAATTAATCTAATCTAAGAAGAACCAAGATGACTCATTGCCTTCTAGTAGACTTGAGTTTAGGTTTGCTCTTAGATCATTGCAAACCCAATGACAGCAACAAGACCTAAATGAAGGATTTATAAATGCAGATTTGTATGAGAATGCAGAATTATCCAATTATGCTAAGATTAATCCAATTAATAGAAAAATATGAAGTGTTCCTATGTGATATATATGCAACAATGATTAAAAAATTAAACTATACTATCAATGATCAAAAGCTATGTTAATCCATATTAATCCAAAAATTGAGATGTTCCTATGATTGAATGCAATAAACTAACTTAAATCAACTTATGCAAAAATAGCTCAAAAGATTGCAAATAAAAACAAAAACATTACTCTAGCAAAAATTAGGATCCTTTGTGAAGAAATGAAGCCTACTTATATAGAACCTATTCGGGAATGAATAGTTGAGATCAATCAGAGGTGAATGGTGGATATTTCTCCGAAGAATCAATCATGGTGGAAACTTTCCAAATCAATTGGTAAGTTCACTGAACTGTTTGTGGGAATTTCCAAAATGACTAATGAGTCAATTGGATTGATTTTCCAGTTAACTAACTTGTTTCCAAAATGAGATTTGGTTAACAAAATTATATTCAGTTAACTGAGAATAATGCCATTAAATGCATTTTTAGGATTTATTAAAAGATTTTAATGCATTTTTATCAAAAGTGATGAAATAATTAATTTAAATTCCTTTTATGATTAATTGACAAATTATTTATTTATTTAATCAACATTTAGAATATTAATTAAATAAATGACATATGATTGGTTTAATTGCCAATAATGTTTAAGGTTTAGGAATTAATTAATTAATATTGATCAAGTGCAATAATCGAATAGGGTATTGATCAGATCAAATTGATGAATTGGATTGCCTTAGGTTAGGACTTAGGGAATTCAATCGAATTTAGAGTTTTTATGATGAACAATTGAGATTAGGGGCTTATGGTTTAGGTGACCATTTTTAGGTGATTACATTAAGTAGTCAACTATTTTGAATATTCACCTCTCAACACATTAAGATAATAAATAACTAAAACAATAACACATCAACACCAATATTTTTGTATGTGGAACATCCAAACCTATGAAATACCATGGTGAGCACTTTCTCACAGAGATAAATCACTATTTATATTATTTGAGTTCAAAGATAGTATTATCTCACTACTTTGGACATACAATCAGAGGCTCACTACCAATACAAGATTGAATATAGACCAAAGGTCACTGCTCTGGACTTGTAAACATAGGTTCACTGTTAAAGTAGAAAGATACAAAAAATAACTTGTGCTCCCAAGACTCACTATCTTAGGGACAAGGTGTTAGAATGTGAAGTTTATGCTATTCATGTTGTTGTCATTAATGGTTGTCATTGATGTCAACATATCCTATGAAGTTTTCATATTTTGGTTGTATCAGTTTATATGTATCGATAGACTTGATGGTATCAGTAGTTGTACCGATAGTATGCGTGTATTGGTAGAAGTTCTCACCAAAATACGTGCTTTAGATATTTATCCTTATCACTTTTTGGTGGTGGCTTTACTTTATGTGCAACTAATGGTGGATTGGTTGTTTGGGGTCAATCCTATTTAGAGCGTATTTGTTTTTTTTTGTCCCAATAGTTATTATGTAATGTTTTCATCTTGTCAGTTGGAATTGATGGCTTTGTAGAAGGTGTTGTGTGTTGGCATGCACAAGGAAATTTTTATTGGTCAAGGTGGTTTACATATCATTACTTACCTCCACTAGAATTTATTGGTGTGACATATTTCAAATTACTTTGGTCAACATGGATGATGGCATGAAGTAGTATAAGAAGAGAAGGGATTTTTTTGTTCTAGTGACTTATGCATTGCTTGTATGTGAAGTGATTGTGAATATATTTTAGGAGATCTGTGTGTTGATCATGTGCATGGTAGTGTATTGGTGATAGTGATCTTAGTGGTGGATTGAACCTCTTTGTATGTGAAAAGTTCCTCTTTGTATTAATAACGAGCCTATTCATATTTAAGGGTAGTTATCTTGACCAGTAGTGATCCTACCTGTAGTGAGCACAACTGATAGTGAGCCTTTGTAAAAATAACTTTAATAAGTTTTACCCTAAAAGGTGTTTCATTTCATGAGAATTATCTTCTTCATGGTTTTTTCCTAGTTTGGGTTTCCACATAAATCTTGGTGTTCTTTGTGTTGGTATTTCTGCATTTTCATGTTTACATCTATTGTGAATGCTTAATGTGCTTAACTAATAGATTGAAATTTTTTATTACTATTGTACAATAGTTTATCGATACAATTTTTTTTTTATATAGTGTGTGGGGATAACTGATTCATCCCCCCTCTCAGTTATTCAGCCTATTCAACAATTGGTATTAGAGTTTGGTTCCTTGGTGAAGAACTTAACCACTTGAGGTAGATCTAATGGTGCATAAATTGAACATTCCCATATTTTATGGATCAAACTGTAGTTCATGGAAAGATCAGATGAAAGGTTATTTGATTTTGGTTGGTTACAAGACTTGGAAGCATGTGGAGACTAAGTATATGTTTCCTCAAAATGGCTTAACACTTAGGATGAAATTGAGGTGTATGAGGAGAATGAAAATGAAAGGTATGATATTACTAGTTCTTTATCAAAGATTTAATTGGATAAGGTTATTTTTTGAAGTCTTCTTATAAATTTTGGAAAAAAAATGAAAGAGATCTATGAAGTAAATGATAGGGTTAAGTTATCTAAGAAACTAACAGCTAAGAGACACTATGAGAATTTGAGAATGGAAGATGGTGAAAATATTAAAATCTATTTTCAAAGAGTTGGGAATGCTATGAATGAATTAAAGAACCAAGGAGACACTATTACCAATGAGTATTTCATGGAAAAGATCTTGATGAAATTACTAGATAGTTACAAATATAAGATCTTGGCGATTGAGGATGTGTATGATCCAAAGAAGTTTACCAAAGAATAGTTATTTGGCATGTTAACCGCATTTAAGCTAAGGAAATTTGGGAGAGAGAAGAGAAGATCAAAGACAAATTTCAAGGTAATTAAATCAGATGAAGATCTTGAAGGTGATGATGATTAAGAATTTGAAGTGAAATTTGCAAGAAGACTAAAGAAAGGTACTAATAAGTACAAAGGTATGTTACCTCTAAAATGTTTTAGATGTGGTAAAATTGGTCATTTGGCTACTAGACATCCACAAAAGTTTAAGAAGTTCACTAAGAAGGATTATTATGTGAATGAAGATTCTAGTATTTCAGATGATGAGTTAGAAGAAGAACATTGTTTGTTTTATGCTAAAGAAGATAAGAAATAGGAAACTAATATTTCTAACATCTGTGTTGAGGCTGATAATGATGTTGAAACTACTTTATATGTTAGAAGAAATAAAAATGAATGGTTTATTGAAAGTGGTTGTTCTCATCATATTATTGGACATAAGAGTAAGTTTGTGTCACTTGAAAAGTATTATGGTGGTCCTATTAGATTTGGTAATGATAAGGCTTCTTACATTGTCAATAGAGGATCTATTACTTTTTATGGAAAGAATAAAATTGATAATGTCTATTATATGTGAAGGGTTTATATCACAATCTATTGAGTGTTGGGAAGATGTGTGAGAATGGATATGATGTTATTTTCAAGAATGAAGGATGTGAGATTTGGAAGAGGTCTGGAGATGTAATTGTAATTAGAAAAAGGATAGGAAGAAACATGTACCAACTTAAAGGATCTTTGGAAGGATGTTGTTTGATATCTCAAATTGATGATAATTGGCTTTGGCACTGGAGGATGTGTCACATAAACTTTGATAATTTGGTAAGAATAAGTTCATGATGTGTAGCAAGAGACTTACCTAGATTATGAAAAGCAGATAATGTGATTTTTAAAGGATGTCAAGAAGGAAAATAGAGGAGATAATCATTCAAAGAAAAAAACTATTCATATACTAGTTTACCAGAGTTAGTGCACACCAATATCTATGGTCCTACTAGAACAATAAGTTTTCAAGGTGAGAGATACTTCATAATTTTCATTGATGACTATTCAAGATTGACTTGGGTTACATTTCTTAGAGGAAAACTAGAAGCATTTGAGAAGTTTAAAATATTCAAGGCTAGAGTTGAAAATAAATGTGGTAGAAGGATTAAATGCTTAAGATTTTAAAGAGAAGAATTTTCTTTTGATGTGTTTGAAATTTATTGTGAGAAACATGGCATTAAGAGAGAGTTTTCAATGGCTAGAACACCATAACATAATAGTGTAGTGGAAAGGATGAATCAAACAATTCTTGAGGTAGCAAGAAAAATATTGAATGAAGCAAGTTTACCAAAAATTTTGGGAGAGAAGAAATACATACTGCTTTGTACACACTAAACAAATTTTTGTACCATAAGAAATATGGAAAGATGTCATATGAGTTATGGCATTAGAGAGAATCTATAATTAAATATTTCAAAATATCTAGAAGAAAGTATTACAATTAGAAAGATGAAGATAATATTTGAAAATTTGACAACAAAGAAAATGAAGGTATATTTTTGGGATACTCTACAAGAAGCAAGGCTTATCAGTGTTATAACAAAAGACTGAACAAAATTATGGAAAGTGCAAATGTGAACATTTATAAAGATTTTTAGAAGACATTTGGGAGACATATTGATTATGCATCTAATACAAAAGACAAAGGAAAAGAGAGTAAGAAAGAAGAAGAGGAGTCTCAACTAGTACTGACATCTACAGATAAGAAACCAATGCATGTATAAAGAAATCATTCTAAGAATTAGATTATTGGTGATAAGAATAGAGGAGTTATTACTAGAAGTAGAGAAATACAAGATGATGCTTTGTTGTGTCTACTTTTAGAGATTCAACCTAAATATATAGAAGAAGCATGCAATGATCCAAATTGTGTAAATGCAATGAAGGAAGAACTTGATTAGATTGAGAAGAATCAAACCTCGTAACTTGTGCCTAGACAAACATATAAGAATGTGATTGGAACTAAATGGGTGTATCAAAACAAGTTGGATGAAAATGGTAAGGTAATAAGGAACAAAGCAAGGTTAGTAGGAAAAGGCTATACTTAGATTGAAGGAATTGACTTTGAGGATACTTATTCTCCTATTTCTCTAATGGAGGCAATTTAGATATTTTTGGCTTTTGCAACACATAAGAATTTAAAATCTTATTAGATGGATGCAAAGTTAGTATTTTTGAATGGAGTGCTAAAGGAAAATGTTTACATTGAAAAATTAAAAGGTTTTAAATAAAAAGAAGAACCAAAAGAAGTATGCAGATTGAAGAAGGCATTGTATGGTTTGAAGCAGGTGCTGAGAGCCTGATATATAAAAATAGAAGGATAATTGATTGGAAAAAACTTTCATAAAGGTTCTACATACATTAATGTGTATTAAAAGAAAGAATCAGATCAAATCTAGATTATTGTTGTGTATGTTGATGATATTATTTTTGGAGGAAAGGATGACTTGTGGAAGAGATTTGCAGAGGATATGTAGAAAGAATTTTAGATGCTTATGATTGATGATTTGAATTTATTTCTTGGATTGCAAGTAAATTAAAGCAATAAAGGAATTTTCATTTCTCAGTCCAAGTATGTCAAGCAATTAGTAAAGAAGTTTGGCTTGGAAAATTCCAAATTGGTATGTACTCCAATTATTACTGGTTGTAAGTTAACTAAGGAAGATGATTCATCAAAATTAGATGCAAGTAAGTACAGATCAATGATTTATGGATTGTTGTACCTGACTTTTACTAGACTAGATATCATGTATGTAGTATGTTTGGCAACTAGATTTCAGTAAGAACTGAAAGAATCACATGTTATGGTGGTGAAAAGAATTTTTAGATATTAGAAAGGGACATAAGAGTTTGTTTTGTGGTATCCAAAATGTCTAGATTTCACACTAACAACTTATACCAATACAAATTGGGTAGGATGTTTGAATAACCCAAAAAGTACCAGTGGTGGAGCTTATTTTCCTGGCTCCTAGGTGTTGCTTGTTCAAGAAAGAAGCAATATTCTATAACACTATCAACTACAAAATCATAATATATTGCAACATCCTGAACTTTGAAGGATATAGGAGTTATTTTTGAAGAACCAATTTCAATCATGTTGGATAATACCAATGCCATAATTTTGTCCAATAATCCAGTACAAAATTAAAAAAAACAAAGAACATATATATCATTTATCATTTTATTAGAGAGAAGGTACTAGATGGTAAATTGAAGCTCGAGTATGTGACTACAAAGGAGAAGATAGAAGATATATTCATAAAACCTTTTTCTAGGGATACTTTTGAGTATCTAAGGGGGAAGTTGGGCATTCTTCCCCTTCCTAGAGGTCACTAAATTCACTGGTGTGTGCATTGGTCTAATTTGTTTCATGCCTATTCTATTTTGGATCAGTGCCTAGAGACTTCGTATCAAGGGGAGAAGAGTAAGGGGGAGTTTTCTTGGTCCTTTTTCATTGTTGTTGAAGGGAGATAAAGTTAGAGAAGTTTGGAGAACAATGAACTTTGATGCTGATATCATTTGGAGATGTTTGCTTTGTTGATGAATGTTGCCATCAATGAAAAAGGGGGAGAATGTTAGAATGAGAAGTTGATACTATTATTTTTATTATCATTAATGATTTTCATCGATGTCAACATATCCTATGTATTTTTATGTTTTTGTTGTATTGGTTGATGTGTATCGATAATATTCATGGTATTAGTGGTTGTACTAATAGTGTGTGTGTGTTGGTAGAAGTGTTCACTAAAAACAGTTCTTTTGATATTTATACTTATCTCTTTTAGTGGTGGTTCTATGTTATGTGCAACAGATGGTGGATTGGTTATTTGGGGCCGATCCTATTTGGAGCGTGTTTGTGTTTTGGTTTGAGCAATTATTATGTAAGGTGTTCATCATGTCTGTTAGAACCAATGGCTTTGGAGATGGTTTTGTGTGTTGGAATGCATGAGTTGAGTTGTATTGGTCGACGTGGTCCACATATCATTTCTTAACACCATGGGAATGTCTTGGTACAAACTATTTCAAATTGCTTTTGGCCGACATGGATGATGGCTTCAAGAAGTATAAGAAGAACATAGATTTCTTTTATTTCAGTGACTTATGTGTTGCTTGTATACGAAGTGATTGTGAATATTTTTCAAGATATCTACGTGTTGATCATGTGTGTGGTATTGTGTTGGTGACAATGATCTCAATGGTGGATTCAATCTCTTTGAATTGGAAGTGATGTCTCTTTGTATTGGCAGTGAGACTTCATATTTAAGGGTAGTTAGCCTAACTGTCAGTGAGCCTACCTGCAGTGAGAAAAACAAAAAATGAGACTTTGTAAAAATAACCTTAACCAATTTCACCCTAACAAGTGTTTCATTTCATTATAATTAGCTTCTCCATGGTTTTTTCCCAATTTGGGTTTCTACAAAAACCTTTGTGTTCTCTGTGTCAGTGTTTCTATGTTTTCATGTTTACATCTATTGTGAATGTTTAATGTTCTTAACCAATAGATCAAAATTTGTTATTACTATTGTTTAATAGTTTACCAATAGGGAAAAGGTTTTATATAGTCTATGGGAATAAATGATTCACCCCCCTCTCAGTTATTCAACCTATTCAACACAAGGTACATACAACTCTTCACAATAGATAAAGATAAATTTTCTTGATAATGCACCTATCCTACACAACTCTATCAACTCCTACAATACACTATCTCTACCTTTACTTCTCTTCCATAGTCATAAACTAAACTCTTTTGTTCCAAAAATCTGCACATAGATCTTGTATTTCTTTCTCATAACACTCTTATATTTATCCAAAGCACACATTGTACTTATATACAAGATAGGTCATTGGAATTACAACAAGGTAAAAAATACCAAAAGAAAATTAAAATAAAATTACAAGTCAGCCATGTCAACAAAAAATTACAATAAGGTCCATGCTAGAGATCATCTAGACCAAAAATAAGGTCACACATAACATGAACCCATGTGGATAAGAGATAAACATTAAATGTAATAAATAGAACAAAAAATGAAGCATGATCCAATCCACAAGACAAAGGAGACCATAAATATATTACACATTTCTCAACACTAGATCCATAATTATTGAAACAACTTCCATAGTCATCTCAAATGTGTAGCATTAGATTGTCTAAAGAACCACATCATTGGCTGGCTATATTCACCTCCACATACTATGTGTTGTAAAGTTGGATGTGTTTTCATTGATGTCAACATATCTATTTGTCAATAGTGCAATATGATCATAGGATTGGTTATTGAAGATAAAGGGCTGCACATGTTAGGAGATATTGAAGAGAGTTTGTACTTGGTCTATGTAAGGTTAAAGAGGTTTGCATGATGTTGTGGATGATTTATGAGGTTACATTTGGTGATTAGTTGTTATACTATTTTCTAGTGTTGATAGGGTGATAGAGATTGGTTTGGTGTGCACTTCCAAGTTGATTTTTTTTAATGTGCATCTAAGTGGAGGTTTGAGACATTATGATGTGTCCTCGGTTTAGAAGGTTCATGGTCTAGAGATCTGCAAGGTATTTTTTAGGTGTTACATTTGAAGGTGAAAATGATCTTGGGGTTTGGTATGAGAGATATTGATGAATTCAAAGGCTCAAGAGGATTCGAAAGTTTGTGTGTTCTTAATGATGTATACAAATGTCCTTGGGTGCGTGCTTACTGATTTGGTGGTTCAAATAGTTTGTGGTGATCAAGTTTGGAGGATTTTTGTTTTTTTTTGTTGGTGGTATTTTTCTCTTGTTCTTAGATGACTTGATCAATAAAACATTTTTGTAAGATTGAGGCATGATTTATGAAAGAAATTTGAGATCAAGGTTTCTGATAAGGATCGTGGCTATGTTTTGGTGGTTAACATGGATTTGAATTGTGATTTTTTTGGCATGTTGATTTGTAATTTAAATTTTGGTTTTTTTGACCTTCTTTATCTTTCAAGGTTGATTATTTATATATGATTTATAGGGAAAAATCATGTGTGCAGATGCATGTTATTTCTTGAAGAGAAAGGTTGTATATATGTTGAGGGTTGATTCACTCACATGAAGGAGTCAGAGAGGATTTGAATAGAGATTTAATTTTGCTTCATTAGCATCAACGTAGGTATAAGGTATATGTTATTATACTATTCACAAAAATCTCAGGTTGTAGTCTGATCATCCATTGTAGTGGTCTTGTAAGGTAGTGTTGGTTAACAAATTTTTTCTTCTTTAAAATGCCTTCACAAATGACTCCTAAATGCCCAAACCAGAAGACAAAATCAGAACCAACAATTGAGCCACTTGCAATGGTGATGTGAAAATTCTCTATAAATTTTGGTATGAAGGTACAACTCCCTTCTTTTCATTTACAATGAATATGATATCGATTATGTCTTTAACTCTAAGACACAAAAGGAACACTAACATTCACCCATGAGCATGGTATGAATGCGATTACAAATTTAAATAATTTAAAAGAAAACTAAATACATGGCACAAAGACAATTTACTCACTCTTCCCAAAATAGAGAAATGAGAGAAAGATTTGATATTTCATTTCAGATATGTGAGTAAATAAAACTCACCGATTTTATGAAAACATATACACATTCAAATGGAACAGGAAAGCACCTAAAAATGACTGAGGTAAGTCAAATATTAGCTTCAGTAAGAGAAAATATATTTAAACTCAAATATTTATCATACATTCTCTCCTTTCTTCAAACACACAACAAGTAACTCAAATATTATATTGCCCTTGTACCAAAATCACACTTTGAAAATAAAACATATATTCCCTCTTTTCCCTATTACAAACAGAAATCAAAAAAATTTCTCCTTCCCTGTAGCACACAAACTCATGAAAAAAAGAACCCCTTCCACTTCGAAATCCTTTCTTTTATAGTGCTTAGTGTCCTCTTTTATTTCAATCATTGATTCTTGAAATGACAAGTTTTAAATATTTAATCACAACCTTTGAGTCCTATATATATTTCCAACAAAAGGTCATAACCATATAATATGGTTTCTCATTACTATCCACTTTTTATTTAATTTTTTGGTCTTCAAAGAAAGTGATTGGCTCCTTATATATATATCCACATAGATGTTTGAACTCAATTTAATGTTCCTTTATTTCTTTTCAGTTCCTTCTATCTTTGATTGAAGAACACTTAATTTTTTGCATCCATGTTCATTTCAATTATAATCAGGATTATGTGTCGTTATCTCCACCCAAGCCTCCATATTGGAGCTCTATCATTACTCACCATAACACCAAATTTGAGTGCACTATTGGTGACAGAGATAACATTAAATATAGTATTTCCAATGGTATTCTTTTTAATTGCAAATGACAACATTGAGAATCTATGTAATGTCAGTAAATTACATGATTAACCCATCTCGAGACATTCATTTTTAGCTTATTTTAAAATTCCACATGGGAGCTCGATTCTCTTTTTTTCTAATGTTAATGAAATTTTCATTGACTATCTGTGAGGTGGCACTCGATCATGATATCAAAAAAATTTCATTGTCCACCAAAGGTGAAATAAATGTGGGATGACAGTAAGAGAGAAAGTGTCAGTACTTACCATGCTATCAGTATGCTATGTTGTAGTGGGAATCATGATGTCAATTATGAGACCACATTGTGTGCTCTTTTTTGTTGGTCCAATTCATCATTGACCATTGATTGACCACCAATTTTACAAAGGTGCAACATTTTCCAATCGACCTCAAGCAATGCCTAATAATGAAAATATCATCTATAAAGTACAAACTATTTTCTTTCTTTTCTATTCTTGTTTTATTCATCACCCAAAATAATCATTCTTTGTAAGCTAGAGATTGTAATTACAATAGTGAACCTATAAAAAAAACATCACTGATTTTGGTGTCTCCATAATACTATTCAACCGGGAAGTTAATAATATGCATTAACATATCCTCTAGAAAAGAGTGATGACACCCTATTTTGGACCATCATGTGTATTGAATGAGTCTGATTGATATTTTAAATCAATGCTAGTCCTTATGATACATCGGGCCTTTTCTCAAGTTCAAAACTTTCACATGTATTAAATTTCCTTTTCAATGAAGTTTTGTTGAGAGAAGTATTATTTTTGTTTGAACTTGAATGATCAGAAGCTCGATCTTGCATGCCCTTAAATTATGAACTAGCTTCAAATTTATTTATGTAAACTTGGACCCTTTGACCATTCTAAGTGGTTGAACCTACTAAACATGCAGGGAGAGATGAACCTTGAACTTTGAACCAAACATAAAAGTTACAATGGTTCAAAGTTCACTATCCACCAATCTTTGTCACACTCATCATATTTTCATCCAACACATACTCACGTTTGAAATTTTGAACCTATGAAACTTTTTTGAACCTGTTGAACCTGTGAGCCTTTCAAACTCTTCGAACTTTGGAACTTTGAACTATTGAACTCTTTGAATTCTCTGAACCATTAAACTTATTCCATTTGAATTATGATTCTGAATTGTTCAACCATTAAACCTAAAATATTTCTCCTATGATCCAACAACTCTTTTAGATGCACTTTTATAAAATGTCATGTTTGCTAAAGGTGATGAACAAAAATCAATGAGGGAGATTTGGTATTATTATGTAGATTTCACCTTTGATCATGAGATGGATCTTGGTTTTAAAATTTTTAATTGGGGGACCATAAGTGGGCCAACAAATGGCTCTTTATGGGGATGTGGACTACAAGGACACAAAGAATCTAGCATATCTTTGGTAGAGGATAATAGTGCCTAGCTCCATTGGGTAACAGAGTCAAAGAAAAAATTTTTGTAGATGGGTGGAGGGGAGTAAGGAAAAAATAAACAAGCCAAAACCAATACCAAACCAACACAAAAAAAACATAGAAGGCCAAAAACTTATTCACAAATAGATACAGGAAGGAAAATCCCACCTCAAGAAGTAGATCCTAGAAACACTTACATGAAACCATTTACAGGCTTGGAGAAGTAGGAGCCTTTTCTCAGTAATGGATTGTGTCTTTTTGGTGTGGCCCAAAACCTCTATCCTATGGAAATCTCCTCAGTGATGAACACAAAATTGATAACATGCAAAAATTATGTGAATAAATTTCCATGCCCAAAGAGCCATGTCTCATCATGAACTTGTGAATTTTCTAGAAACATCTGCACAATACTTCTCAAATAACTTTCTATTTTTGGTTGAAAAAAGTAATGCTAAGAAATTCCTAGGAAAAAGGTTGTATCATTCTCACAATCACCACTATTAAGATAATGATTCTTGAAATAATTTTGAGAATTTGAATTAATCTCATAATTTTGAGACAATTCGTCATGCATGGGGTCCAACTTAGCTGAAACAACTTCATTATTTTTTGCTGAAATCAAATCTGCAAACTCCCTATCCAAACTTAATGCATGAAATAAATTAACACCTACATCCTTCTCCTTGAAATTCCGTCATCTTAATTTGTATATCTCTGTCACTATACCATTGACTTTTGGACCTACTAACATATTGGTAAACATAATTCTCATGTGATCTCTAGAATACATACATGTCTTCCAATATTCTATAGCACTATTATTTTTAGCACACAACCTTATTCTTTCTAAACCAACATCCTGTTAATATTATTTAGAACAACAGAGAGGAGGGGTGAATCAGTTGTTCTCAGGTCCAGATGTACCAATTGAACTTTTAAACACTTCAACAATCTCAGATCTAATCACCAACACAACTCGGTCTCTAAAGAATATATACTAGAAACATATAACATGCAATCCACTATCCAAAAGTAATTAACTTACAGAATATAGAAACATTCACATCAAAACATTCACACAAGCATAACACCAGGATTTATAGTGGAAAACCAACTTGGGAAAAACCACTTTGTAACATGTTATTGATGTTTTCACTCTTCTGAAGTGAGCTCTGTGAAAAGCCAACCTTGTTAAAGGTTTAAAAACACACTGCTAGGTGTGACCCTGTTAAAGGATTTAAACACTCTATCAAAAGTGACTTGGTTAAAGGATTTAAGTACATTCCATTAGAATGCCACCTTGATTAAAGGATTTAAACAATGACTATTAGGTCAACCTTGATTAAAGGATTTAGACTGATACAATGGTTAGAAAGTAGCAGTAGTTTCTGATCTGAAAAACATACAACTCAATTGCAAATAACAGATCCAATTCGCACATATATGGTGAATAACTGACTGAGTTCCATTTCCATTTCCATCTTTGATCTTCTTGGAATTCACTTCAATGATATGATACAACATCAACTCATTTACTCAAATCTGCAAACTCTTCAATATCTTCCTCATAATCTGTATATCTCACTGATCTTTCTTGACAGACATCGGATTAGAGGCTTATAACCCATTTAAAGTTCTGATAGCCATAATATCAAATCAATATATAGCATCGACTTAACATTATACTCCATGATTAAATGCTAAATTTGACTCACCCATAGCCACTTCACATTCACAGATTCTTTTCATTCCCTGCGAGTCTTCCACAACGCAGGATTGAAGCTCATCATTACCATGCTGGTCGGGTTCAACATGAATGCGCATGTGGAGGAAGTTCGCCACCTTTTTCCATTTCAACAACCAAGATTAAAAGACGATGATCTTTGGCTATCATTTTGGGAATGGCCTTCAATTACATTCGATCGTTTAATATATAAATCTCTCTACACATAGATCATTCACTGATCTCTTTCAAACCATCATAGAAACCTTATCTCTTGGGCCCCATGCGATATAACAAACCTATCAACTTCCCCATAGAAATTACATGATACTAAACCAATACAAGATTGGTATAACGGTTCTTGCAAAACCAATTTACATGCTGGTCGATTTCCATTTCCACATGAGCATGGTGGTATGTTCACCACCTTCCTCCATTTCACCACTTTTTCACCACCTTTTCTGGTGTTATTGCATGGTTCAAAATACATCATGAGCATACGTAACAGTTCAAAAAAACCATTATAGATTTGAATGCATTCAAGAATCCACTCTCAATTCTTTTCCAAATAAGGCATCTTGCATCGTCCAAATTAGACTGTTATAGAAAACAAAACCCGAGTCATAAAGACACACATGGATTAATTAAAGTCAATTTATAATAACTCACAAACTGATACATAAACCAGATGAGTTCCTTAATGACGACTATCATTCATGAAGCCCAATTTGTCTCATTACTGAATCCTTTCATTAGAAACACAAAATCAAGAAACATAGAAATAATCAAACAATAATGTGAACTTTGAAAATGATCTGCATTAACATAAGTCTTTAGACTTGACTTTGCACAAAACATAGACATGAAAAAGAGAGAGACGACTACATAAATGCTTTGCATAAAACATTAGCCCAAAAGAGTGACACGATGAGATTTTAAAGACACCATTCAATGAAACCCAAATACTTTGAAATACAAATGCATATATAACATGCATGGCTCTCTGGCTGGAGGCTAGAGAGCTGAATCTTTTTTTCCACTCTTTTTTGTCTCTTCTTCCTATATCCCATATCTTCCCTCTATTCAGTTACATTCCATTCTCTTTATAGGGATGAATCCCTTTATCAAGATGCTTGAACAATTATAAAAACTGTTACATTTCCCTCTTTCAAGTACATTGCAATACATAAAAAACTTCAAGGAATATTTAAATGCCTTAAATATCTAAAACTAATGACACTTGGTGATATGTTGAGGTGCCTCTGCACCATACTCCCGTAGTTGAAATATTTCCAAGTCCCTTTGGAAATATCCAACTATTTGTGCCTCCTTGCCATTTGCTGTGATGATGCCTCCATTACTTCCGCTATTGCTTTCAACTATGACTCCTCTCAATAGAGTGCATACTGGGTGCTATCTGCCATGCTTCATGCTGCTTCACACAACCTCCTTATTTCCATCTTACTCACACAAGATTCTGGAAGATGCTTACCACCCTTCTCTTAGTGGTTTCTCTCTGGCACCTTCTACCCAACCTCATCTCGATGGAGACAATATCAAGATCCCCCTACTTAGATCTTCACACAAGAACAAATTCGTTCTTCTGCATCTTCGATGGATCAATCTTGCAACTACAAACATTGCTTTACCCTGGCCAAATATTTCACAGGCTCTGATACCACTTGATGTAATACAACATTGACTCATTTACTCAAATCTGCAAACTCTTCAATATCTTCCTCATAGTCTATATATCTCACTGATCTTTCTTGACATTGGATTAGAGGCTTATAATCCATTTACAGTTCTGATAGCCATAATATCAAATCAATGTATAGCATCGACTTAACATTATACTCCATGATTAAACACTAAATCTGACTCGCCCATAGCCACTTCACATTCACAGATTCTTTTCATTCCCTACGAGTCTTCCACGATGTAGGATTGAAGCTCATCATTACCATGCTAGTCGGGTTCAACATGAATGCGCATGTGGAGGAATTTCACCACCTTTTTCCATTTCAAAAACCAAGTTTAAAACATGATGATCTTTAGCTATCATTTTGGGAATGGTCTTCAATAACATTCAGTCATTTAATATATAAATCTCTCTATACATAGATCATTCAATGATCTCTTTCAAACCACCATAGAAACCTTATGTCTTGGGCCCCATGTGATATAACAAACCTATCAACTTCCCCATAGCAATTTCGTGATACTAAACCAATACAAGATTGGTATAATGGTTCTTGCAAAACCAATTTACATGGTGGTCGATTTCCATTTCCACATGAACATGGTGGTATGTTCACCACCTTCCCTCCATTTCACCACTTTTTTGCCACCTTTTCTTGTATCATTGCATGGTTCAAAATCCATCATTACGTAACGGTTCAAAAAAATTGGTATAGATTTGAATGCATTCAAGAATCCACTCTCGATTCTTTGTCAAATAAGGCATCTTGCATCGTCCAAATTGGACTATTTTAGAAAACAAAACCTGAGTCATAAAGACACACATGGATTAATTAAAGTCAATTTCTAATAACTCACAAAATGATACATAAACCAACTAAGTTCTTTAATGATGACTGTCAGTCATGAAGCCCAATTCATCTCATTATTGAATCCTTTCATTAGAAACTCAGAATCAAGAAACATAGAAATAATCAAACAACAATGTGAACTTTGAAACCGATCTACATTAACATAAGTATTTAGACTCGACTTTGCACAAAACATAGACATGAAAAAGAGAGAGACAACTATAGAAATGTTTTGCATAAAACATTAACGTGAAAGAGAGACATGATGATATTTTAAAGACACCATTTAATGAAACCGAAATACTTTGAAATACAAATGCATATATAGCATGCATGGCTCTCTAGCTAGAGGCCAGAGAGCTGACTTCTTTTTTCTACTCTTTTTGCTCTCTCTTCTTCCTATATCCTGTAGCTTCCCTCTATTCGGTTACATTCCCTTCTCTTTATTGGGATGAATCCCTTTATCAAGATGCTTGAACAGTTATAAAAACCATTACATTTCCCTCTTTTGAGTACATTGCAATATATAAACAACTTCAAGGAATATTTAAATGCCTTAAATATCTAAAACTAATGACACTTGGTGATATGTTAAGGTGCCTCAGCACCATACTCCTGTAGTTGAAAGATTTACAAATCTCTTTGGAAATGTCCAACTGTTTGTGCCTCCTTGCCATCTGCTGTGATGATGCCTCTGCTACTTCCGCTATTGCTTGCAACTGTGACTCCTCTCAATGGAGTGCATACTGGGTGTTATCCACCATGCTTCATGTTGCTTCACACAACCTCCTTATTTCCATCTTACCCACCCAAGATTCTGGAAGATGTTGACCACCCTTCTCTTAGTGGTTTCTCTCTGGCACCTTCTACCCAGCCTCATCTCGATGGAGACAATATCAAGATCCCCTTGCTGAGATCTTCACACAAGAACAACTTCATTCTTTTGCAGCTTCGATGGATCAATCTTGCAACCATGAACATTGCTTTACCCTGCCCATATCTTTTGCGGGCTCTGATACTGTAATACCCCAAAATTGGCACCTTACAATTCTAATCAATTTTGGTGCATTTTCTTCCAATTTCTACATCTTTAAAGTCCTATTGTACTAGGTAATTCTGTCTCCTATTTGACTTTATTTGACTTGGTGTCAAATGCAAAAAACCCTAAATTTGCATTAATCACACTATATTTAATTCCTAAATATTTGACATTTATTGGCTAAAAATCCCTATGATTAATTAATTTAATCCTAAAGTTCTAATGCTTTAAATTAAATTAATTCCACCCCCTTTAGCTAATACACATCAAAGGAATTAAATATTATTTGGTTATTTGAATGGACATCTCTATTTGAATTTAATTATTCAAAATAAATTGAAAAGCCACCCATGTGGCAATATTCATTCATTTAATTACATAATTCTTCCAATTTGTCTCACCTTCCTCCATGGAGATGAAGAGTCAGATGTTTCTTTTCAAGAAACTCTTCATCCTTCTCCCGGGCTCTTCTATATTATGAACCTTCTTTTCTTCATTTTGGGAGAGGCAATTTTAGAGTATCAAAACTATAGTGGATTTTTGTCTCAACTTTCTCATAATTTCAAAGCTTTTATTGCATTATTAGTATAATCTCATGTTATTATCATTTAATTGCATTCTCATGTTAATTAGTTTGCTTATTTTGTTTTAGTTTAATTCTCATATTCATCTTCATGCTCTTTAGATTAAATCTGCAATTCAAATTCTTAGATTACACTTGCATTCTCATATAGCTTAAATTCTCATTTTTAATCATTTTCAAGCATTTTAAATCCTTTGTTTTAGCTTGGTCTATGGTTGTTGGCTCTCCAATTTGAGAGTAATTCAAACACCCCATCTAAATAGGAGGCAATAGGTCGATTCAATTGAGTGTGTGAATTGGACAATTCATGTTCATTTTCATATACAATGATTGAGAAATGACTATGTTGTGTCTATGGTTGGATTAGAGGTCCATGTTTAGATATAAACATTTTGGCACCCACCGTCAGGTAGAAAATTGATTTCTGGCCTCACTCTCATAAATTTTCTGATAAAAATTTTGCACTTTTTCGTACGTCTGCACTTCACTATGTACGGATTCTCACGTGAGATTTCTGAGCATGTCGCATGAAGTTTTTCTTTCATTAGCATCCTCTCATGTGAAAAAGCACTACCTCGTGCAAGTGCTTGCATTTTCTCATGCGACACCTTGTACTTCCTCGCACAAGACTAGCCATCCATTTTAAAAAAAAATTCTTAGTTTCTGCAAATTTCCTGTTACTGTTTCCTGACATTTATTATTTGCTGTTGTTTTTATATCTCTTATTTTTTTGACAACACAATAGTGGGCTGCAGGACGATTGACCAAGACATAAAAAATTGCTAATGGTTTGCTTGCAGGACAGTTGTCGAAGACTATTTTAAATGTTGTGCTTGTTTACTATTTTTACTCGCATAGTATAACTATGGCCTTGTGAAGATTTCTTAAGGGTCTTGATAGTGAGCTAGAGTAATAGGCTCTTCATTACATGGAAGTGATGCACATGGATGAATTTGAGACCCAGATCTTGCTAGCATGATAGATACCTGGGGAAGCAAGGAAAGGTAGTGAATCTTTAGCACGTCTACTTGTTAGGGGATTATGCTCTTCTCTCTTTGAGAGAACTAGAAACCCAAAAGCTTGTGGATTGGTTGAAGAGGAACTAGCTCAGTGATGAATATGTCTTTCATGTTTGGGTAAGGTGAAGAGGTAGAGAAGTATGCTCTTCTCTCTTTGAGAGAATCAGAAAATCTGACCCTTCGATCCAAGCCAAAGTCTATGTCACCTTTAGAGGGCCCACCGGAAGTTGAACCTCTGGGAATGACCCAAGAGAGTACACACCTATTGCTAGTGATTCCACCTCACTATAATAAAGAATGCTTTGTTGAGTCTAAAGACTCCAAAGCCATGTTAACTTCTTTTTCTTGATTTCAACTATCATCTTGAGAGAGCTCTATCTATTGTATTGAGCGGTGCCACTCCTAGCCCTACTTGCAGGGGTGTATGACTTTCAGGTGTTGGTGTGGCTATAAGGCCCTAGACCTGTATCTGGGGCACTGAAGGTTAGTGTGAATGGAAGCCCACTAAACACTTTCTTAGTTATTTGCCTACCCAAATCACCTCCAAAAGGAGACATAATCTTTGTGCGGGGAGGGGGAAGAATATCTCCCCTAGATTCTCACCATAGGCATGCACCTGGACATCTGAAGGTGGTATATGACATTGGCTCTTGCTTCAAGGGTAACCTTTAAACATATGCTATTGAGTCCTTGGAAACACCAAAAACATAGGCACCCTCTAGGGGGTGACATGACTATGTGAGGTGAATGCATGCACGTAAGCTGTGAGGCATAGATTTTGTCTTCTCTACCATTTTTTTGTAGGGATAACTAAGTGATTGTTTTGAGTCTTAAACTGTCCATCATGATTAAACAAAGACTCCCATAATTTTACCAAGTTGCTTTGTCCTTGGTAGAACTATTTGTGACTACTTATTGTGTCACTATTGATTGATCTAAAACTTTATGCTTGTCAATGAATGCTTGAAGCCTTCAAAACTGAGATTGCTAATTCAAACTATCTTAAAATTATCTGAAAACTAGAAATTCTATCAAAGAAAAGCCCACGTTGTGTCTCGAAATCTGACTTTTATCTCGAAAACTACATCGACCTGTCAAAATTTGGTCTTTTCCCGCACAAGATTTTAGAACTTGAGCATTTCCTCATGTGAGATTTCATTCTCTCGCATGTATTCTAGCATTTCCTCATGCAAACCAACACTTCCTCGCATGAGACTGTACCCTGATTTTCAAAACACTGAGCTATTTCCCGTTGACTAGTGAGTTTTCTGCTTGATCTAATTTTTGTCTAAGGTTTGTTTGCCTATTCTCCTATTTTTCACTATCTGAAACTGAGTGTCTTGAGCTACAAACCAAATGATTATTTCTTAAACTCATATTGTCTCTCTATTATTTGTCCTATCTTTTTGTGCTTTTGTACCTTGCGGTGCAATAGTCACATCTCGACTGTTCTAACCATATTCTCGATGATTCATGCCGGGTGCATTTCACATCTTGGTTGTTCTAGCCTCTTATCTCCTTTTTTTTTTCTATCCTAGAGATAGAGGTCTAGCATAATCCCAAGTCCTCTCTCGTTACATTTTCATCTATGCTTGTTACGACTAGAAGTGGCAACACATTCCCTATCTGTGGTATCGGACAAGGTAGAGGTAGAGCTCGTAATCAAGGAAGAGGTCATTCCAAACCTATTATTGAATTTGAGAGTTGTGAGGGATCCTTAAGTTCCTCTTCATTGAGTACATTGAAAGACAACCCATCTCAATCATCATCTCTACTATTCCAAGACTATTATAATTTGTTGTTTCAAGAACAACCTGACTTATTGTTTCAAGAACAAGACAACTCATTGTTTCATAACTTTGGGAATCCACTTCCTCAGACTAATCCTATTAGCATTATTGAACCTATCGACTCTGTCAAACCTATCAACCCGTTTGAACCTATCGACCCTTTTGATCCCGTTAAAGTGCCAAAGGTTACCTTAGCCATGCCCTTTCGACATCATTCATATCATTTTACTGAGTCTACATGCATTGCACAATCCTACATTGATAAGATGGGAGACCCTTTCGACTTCCAACCGGGCTGATACAGTAAAAGTAATGACCAATCTCAAAACAACCAGTGTCATGATCAATCTCGGAATGACCAACATCCTGATCAATCTCAACATGACCAAAATTAATCCCAAAATGATCAATCCCGAAACAAATCTCAAGGCAACCGACAACCATATCACTATCGTCCTCATCTACATGACCAAGACCAAGATGATTAGCAACAAGATCAAGTCCTAAGTATTTATGAGATTCTTGGTAATGAAGATGAGGTAATAACCCAAAATGACATAGATGCGGCGAAAGCCAATAAGGGTCTTATCAAGATGATGGAGATCCTCCTTCTAGAGGAGGAGAAATATTTTCTTGAACTGGCCAAACAAGGGGCGAAATTACCTTCAGACTTTAAAGTAGAAATGCTTGTGGCCAAAGAAGAAGAGACTGAGACCGCCAAGTTGTAAAAGATGATTCAAGATATGCAAGACTAGATTAGCCAGCTTGCGAAGGGTAAGGATAAACCAATGTAACAATTCACAATGGAAAGCATATGTCCTTTCCTGTTTGATAAGAGTCTTCACATGCCACCTTTTCCCAAAGGTGTCGAGCTGCCTAAATATGATAAATACTTGGGTACTACCGATCCCCAAGATCACTTGAGAGAGTTTGGCACTTTATCCATGGAATTCATACATGATCAAACATATCTTATGCACCTCTTTCCTCATAGTTTGGGTGGGTTAGCTATGGAGTGGTTTTCTCAATTACCCATTATAATTAAATCTTTTGATGAGATTGCTAATCTATTTATCCAGCATTACTCACATAATATTCAGCATCCAGTAAATATCTGATATCTTTGTAACCTGAAATAGTGACAAGGGGAACCTTTCCTGGCATTTCTGCAGAGATGGAGATAGCTCTGTATGAAATATCCCTGCAAACTACATGAGTCTGAAAAACTTGACATCTTTTTGGACAATCTTGTCCCAGATTTTGGATATCAAGTACAATTACAAGGTCCCCTAACTTTCAATAGCATGATTAAACAATTTGTGAGGATAGAAGAATTTATGATCAAGAAAGGAGAGTTGACTTTGCAAAAGGATAACAAACAAGGGTCTTCCTCCTCAAACAAAGATAAAGGGAAGTTTGTCAACAAGAATAGAGATGTTGTAAATGATGGAGTGGTTGACAATGTGACCCCGAAGCCTGTGAAATCTATTTTCAATCTTTCCTCTAGTATACAGGCGGTCAAAGCTATGGAGAAGGCTACAACAAAGACTCAACAGCCTTCGATATTCGCTAAAAACAAACCTTGGGCATCCCAAACCAAGCGTGAGTTCACGTCCTTAGGAGAATCACTTGATGTGGTTTATAAGACTCTCATGCAAAACTAGATACTTGCTCCTTTGGAAAAGCATCTCTATGATCCGCAACCGTGACCTCATTAGTGGAATGATAACACATACTGTGATTATCACCAAAATAAGGGTCATAAGACTTCTACTTGTCTCCAGCTGTGCCATAAAGTCCAAGATTTGATTGACAATGATGACATTGTTATGGATGGCCATAACAAGAATTTAGATCATCATGCATTTAAAGATCCCTTTCCACCTCATGAGAAAGGTGAATCTTCCAAGACTAAGAACACCAATGCTAAGGTCAATTACACGTACACTACCAATGACAATGTCATTAACATGGTTGAACCTGTTGAGGTTGAGTATATGATGTGATTACTATTAAGGGGAGTGAAGATGCTCCTAAGACTAAGACTCATTTGTCTTGCGAGGCCCCAAGTCTCATTCTTCCAAACCTGAATCATCTTAGGATTGTGCAAATGTTGTTACTCGCTCTCGTGCGAAAATAACCATTAAGGGTCCCGACCCTTCTATGTCTACTCCGAAGCAACTTGTGGATAAAACTATTGTTGGTCCTACCAACAAGAACTCAAAATTGGTCCCTACATCTAGTGTGGCTAATTATAGCATTCTAGACCAGCTGCAATGTACCAACACTCGGATCATTATCTTTGAGTTGTTGAAGATCTCACCTACTCATAGGGAGATTCTATATAAAGCCCTCACTGAGGCAAATGTCCCAAAAGATTTGGATCTTGATTGGTTTCAATCCATGGTGGGTCACCTGACGTCACCATACTATTTATCCTTTTTTGAAGAAGATGACCATTTGCTGAGCCATCCGCACAATACTCTTTACATATAGAAGTCATGATAGGTCCAAAGCGCGTCCACCGCGTCCTCATTGAAAATGGTGCTAGCCTCAATATTTGCTCTGCTAACCTGATCACCCAATTAGGGTATGATGAGGATTGCATAGATGTCTATAAGAAAATTACTATTAAGGCATATGATGAAGAGGAACACAAATCTAAAGGTCTGGTTGTGCTGCCAATCCGAGTTGGGCCTGTTGAAAGAGATGTCATTTGTCAAGTTCTAGATATCCCTCTGGCATATAATATACTGTTGGATAGACCATGGATCCATGAAATGTAGGCAGTTACATCCACATATCATCAATGTATCAAGTTCTCATTCCATGGAGTAGAAGTGACAGTACCTGTCAATACCAACTATTCTTGCAACACACTCACGCAATCTGCAGACAGTCTTGTCCCAACTAATAGAGAGTCCACTGAATTCTATGATGCTAAACTCAAGGAAATGGAATAGACTATGAAGCTTAAGGATACAAGCATGGGAGGGTATCAAATTGAACCTATGTTATCATTAGCGGCTCTACCTCCATCTCCACATTCCTATGGGAGACCCTCTGAGAAAAACAAACCTTCTACTTGTTCTCCCCAAATAATCTATGATGGTGCCTTTGTCAAGGCCACAATGTCATTGGAGGATGAAGATGAGGAAAGAGCTATTATAGCTTGGCTTTACAAAGGAAAAGAAACATCTGAATAGATCACTCTTGCTCATGACGTAGAACAAGAACCATACAGTGAAGCCTTCAAAATCATGAAGCGCTTCGGTTATAAAGGGAGTGGCCCTATAGGGGTGAACGATAATGGTTTTCTTAAACCAATTGAAGCCATAGGTTCTTGTACCAAGGACACCATGGGTCTAGGCTTTAAGAAAATCTCATTTCATCTAGGGATTAACAAGTTTGTACCAAAGCCAGAACCAGAATCAGAATTTCAGCCAGAATTTGAGGACATTACCACAACTGATAAATCAAAGAACAATTTTGACGAGGATACTTTTCCATATCCTATTCCTCCAAAATTTTCTGCACTCTTTGCAGAACCAGATGAACCTATTATACCTGTCCACCTGGTAGAGAATGATAGTGATTCTAATGACATCACTTCAGTGCATCGACTCACATATGACCAATGGAGAGAAATACAAATGGATGATCCCAATTTTCAGGGTGAACGGTACATACCACTGTATTTCCAAAAGTGGTTTGAACAAGATCAACTTCAGCAAACCATTAATACTACGAGAGATGAAGATGAGTCAGATGGTATAGCTAGTGTTGATGGAATTCCCATATCAAGGATCACTGATTCACATGAATATGAGTTTGATTCTCTGTCTGATGCCACTTTTGATAAGGATATAGATGTTGTTCATGTGTATGAAATCCTTTTCAAAGTAGGTGAAGGGTCTAGTGTTAGGACGACTGAGTGTGAATTTACTAATGCTGACATTCCCTCTACTTCCACTATGAGGACTCAAGAAGAATCAAACACACCTTTGGATGAGATCACTCTAGGTTTTGAATTACTCATGCACACTTTCGATGACTATACTATGAATGCACTTGAATTCTCTCTCACTCAAAAATCCTGAGCTGATAAACTGGAACTCCTCCTCCTCATCCAATGAAGTCCTAACATTCCATAATGATTATGCTCTAGCCTGTTACCTCCACGCTATCGAACCTATAATGTCCTCCACTAGTGAAGGTAGTGTCAGCATGATAGAGATAGATATCAAGTATCTAAGTCATAAAATTAAAAGAAAAAAGAATAGGCACTTTGATGGTGAAAACCACATTATGGCAGTGTCAGAGCCAAAAAAAGTAAAAATAAAAGACATATCTGAGGGTGAAAACCTCTCTAAGGCACCCAAGGATGAGATACTTGATACACTTCCAAGCCATTTTCAAGAGAGATCATCAGTGTTGATTGAGCCGACCCAACTAGTGAATTTGGGTATGGAGGCTATACCACAAATCATTCATTTAGCATAGTCATTATTTGCAGAAGAGAAGGAAGAGTTCACTAGCTTTTTTCAAAGAAAGAAAATAAAATTTTCATGGACTTACTTTGATATGCCTGGATTGGATCCCAATCTAATCATGCATCATCTGTCTATTGTAGTAGGTGTTAAGCCTATCAAACAAAAGCTTCGAAAGATGCATCCACATGTGGCACTGTTAGTCAAAGTAGAACTAGAAAAACTTCTCAAAGCTGGTTTCATCAGAGCTATTGACTATGCAGAGTAGATCTCTAATATTGTTCCAATTACAATGCATGATAAATCTATCTGCGTGTGCATAGACTTCAGAGACCTGAATAAAGCATGTCCTAAAGACAACTTTCCATTACCCAATATTGACATGATAATGGACATGACAGCTGGCTACCAAATGTATTCTCTAATGGACGGCTTTTCTGGTTATAATCAAATAAAAATTGTGCCAGAAGACCAAGAAAAGATATCCTTCACATGTGCTTGGGGAGCATTCTATTGGAATTTCATGCCCTTTAGAGTAAAAAATGTCGGAGCTACATATCAAAGAGCTATCACTACTATTTTTCACGACATGATGCACAAAACAATGGAAGATTATGTAGATGACACTTTGGCTAAAAGCATGCAATGGAAAACACATCTTGTAGATCTAGGTCCTATACTAGATCAAATGGAACAATTTAGTCTCAGACTCAATCCAAAAAAGTGTGCATTCGATGTCACTTCTGGCAAGATGTTGGGTTATATCGTATCTGCTAAAGGCATAGAGGTAGAACCCGAGAAAGTTCAAGCTATCATTGAGATGCCTCCACCAAAGAACATCAGTCAGATGAGAGGACTTCAAGGTAGACTACAATATATTTGGTGCTTCATTGCACAACTGGCCGATAAGTCACAACCATTCACCAAAACTCTACATAAAGGTGTGACTTATGAGTGGAACGAAGAATGTGACAAAGGGCTCACTCAAATCAAACAATATCTTGCAAATCCACCAATCTTGATGCCTCCTATTCATGGGAAGCCACTCATCCTTTATATTTCAGATACAAACACACCTCTGGGTGCTCTGTTGGCTCAAGAAGACCAAAATAACAAGGAAAGAGCCATTTATTACATCAGCAGAACTCTTGTCTCTCATAAGATGAACTATTTAGTCATTGAAAAAGCTTGTCTAGCAGTGGTGTTTGCTTCAAAAAAATTATGACACTATATGCTTTCTCACACTACAAGACTTATTGATAAAATTGATCCATTAAAGTACTTACTCAGCAAAGTTTCCCTCACAGGCAGACTGGCAAAATGGGTCATGATACTCAGTGAGTTTGACATTGAGTATGTAGAGAGAAAAGCTATTAAAGGACAAGTTATTGTAGATCAATTGGAAGAAGCTCCTCTCAAGGATCATCAACCATTGAAAATTGAATTTCTAGATGAGTCTATAATGCTTCTTACACATCAAACATGGAATATGTTCTTTGATAGCTCATTTACCCAGCAGGGGTCGGGTGTCGGAATACTGTTTGTCACACCACAGAGATACTCTTTACCAAAGGCTTACAAAATGTTGTTCCCTTGCACAAATAACATTGCAAAATATGAAGCTTTGATCAATGGCATGAAGATAGCTATTGAATGGCGTGTGGATGAGCTTAAGGTCTTTGGAGACTCTTAGTTGGTCATCAATCAAGTTAATGATATCTATTAAACAAAGGATGAGAAGTTGGTGCCTTATAAATGAATGGTTGATGATCTCAAATAGTATTTTGTACACATTTATTTCTAGTAGATTCCAAGGGGAGATAATAAAGTATCCGATGCCATGGACACTCTTGCCTCCATGCTACAAATGCTAGAAAATGACTTCAGACATGAATTCTTGTGGAGACATTACGCTACCCAGCCTACAATACCCCTGAATCCAAGATGATCTGTTCAGTCATTGGGCATGATTCATCTCACTACCATCATATCTACTCCTATCTCCGGGATCAAATTATTCCAAACACTTATACCTGGAATGAAAAATGTCACCTAATCCATAGTGCTTCATGATATGTCATAGTAGCTAATGACTTGTATAGATGAGGTCTAGACGGTACCCTCCTTAGGTGTCTAGATCCTATGATTCCAAATGTGCATTAGCTGAGGTGCATGAAGGCATCTGTGGTTCTCATTCAAGCAGCCTGACATTGGCTCGTAAACTTATTAGAGCTAGTTACTATTGGCTGGAAATGGAAAAGGATGCTATACAGTATGCCGAGTCTTGTAAACAATGTCAGCTTCACAGAAATTTGATTCACACTCCTGCCAATGAGCTCATTCCCTTCATCAGTTTCTGGCCATTTCAGCAATGGGCCTTCAATTTGGTGGGTCAGATACATCCATCTTCCTCAAGAGGACACAAGTTCATTATCACAGCTATAGATTATTTTACCAAATGGGTCGAGGTAGTACCTCTAACTATATCTGATGGCAAATCTGTCGCCAGGTTTATACTGAATTACATCATTTGTAGATATGGTGTACCCTCCTTAATAATCACTAAAAATGGGGGGCAGTTCAAGAACAAAGATCTAAAGGAGTTATGCACTAAATTTAGAATCATCCAGTATTGGTCCTCGATCTATTATCCTTAGGGTAATGGAAAGGTAGGAGCTTCCAACAAGACAATCCTCAAGATCCTGCACAAAATAGTTCACAAATTTGGTAGAGATTGGCACCTCTAGATTAATCTGGCTTTATGGGCCTATAGAAAAAGCATTCAAACTCCAATAGGGGCCACACCCTTTGCCTTAGTCTATGACATGGATGCTGTGTTTCCTATTGAGGTCAAGATTCCTACATTGTGAGTCTCTCTGAAGAACCTCATTACTGATGAAGACATTAGAATATCTTGGCTACAAGAGCTAGAGTTACTGGATGAATGTCGGCAAGTAGCATTCGATCATCTAAGAGCATACCAAAAAAAATGTCTAAGAGCTACAATAATAAATTTAGACTAAGGGAATTCCAAGTGGGTGATCTCATCCTGAGAGAGAACCCTAAGAATCAACAACAACAGATACAAAAAGGAAAGTTTGAACCAAACTGGCTTGGTTCATACATTATCACTGCAACATTTGGGTCTGGTGCTTACCAAATCTCTACTACTGAAGGAAAATAGCTCAAAGAGTCGATCAACGCTCTGCACCTGAAAAGATTCTACAATTGAGACATTCTCTATATGCTCCTGTACATACTTTATTCTGAAAAAATCCTAAAAATTGCAAAATGTTTTGAAAAAATGATCATCTTAGTGAAAACCTGGTAAACAGGCAACTTGATAATAAAAAAAAATTGAAAAAATGAAAAATACAAAAAAATAAAAAAAGAGAAAAGTACAAAAAAGAAAAATGTGCTATTGATGAAAACCTAGCAAACAGGCGTCATGGTAGCAAAAAATAGAATCTCTACCAAGATGGTGAAAACCTGGTAAATAGGTGCCTCTTGTTCCCTAATGCTATACCTATTGTGGCACTACTTGGCTCTTGCTTTCCTGCTTTAGTTTGCTTTCCTATTTTCTGCTTTAGTTTGCTAGCTCATGCATTTGCTTTTAGTTATCTCTCAAGATTTTGCTCGACTCTACATGGATTGAAACTGGTCACACTTGGGGGCACCTTCCTGGTCTAGGGGGCATTGTCCTATTGTTTTGAGAGGATTTTCTCTTGCATTAGTCACTAGTGGTTCTCACTATGTCTGCCCACTGATGCTTAGCTACTTTTGAGATCTCTATCCTTGAGGATCTCTGGTATTAGTCACCAGCATTTCTCATTGTGTCTGCCTGCTGATACTTCATTAGCACTCTGATATCTCCTTGAGACTTCATCTCTTGCAATAGTCACCAGTGGTCCTCACTGTGTTTGCCTACTATCACTGTCCTATTGAGACTTCTCACGCTACATACTTCCGATCTGACTTCAATCTTCTAAAACTGAAACTGAAAACTGGATTTGTAACTCTTTGAAGCATGCTGAGCTTTTCCTTTGAGTGCTTGTGTTGTTGCTTTATCATTTCCCCTTGAGTGAATCTAATATGTTCATCTTGATTGAGAAACGCGAAGACTGGGGGCATGATCCTTTCTTTGCTTTATGTTTGTTGGTTTAGTTCCAATGATCCAAAGGATTCACATAAGAGGGGTGTCCACTATGAGAGCCTTCATCTCATGTTGGATGGCCATGTGTACCTCGATTCCTTTTATATGGAAACTTTGGTGAGGTTGGTTCTTCTCCTTGTTTGTTTGAGTGACTTCTTTATGCTACAAGTGAAATTGCAAACGCTCATCATGTGAAGTGAACGTAAGGGTCACTACGAGCACCTTGATATGCTTATCATTCACTTAGAAAAAGGAGAAACTCTCATGTGTCTGGTGTGTTTGTATGCAAGCAACATTCAGGTCATTCTAGCAACTATGCTTTAATGCTTATGTTAACTTGCTAAATCAAAAGGAATAGGTGTTCAGGTCATTCTGGCTTCTTGTGCCTTAATGCTTACACCTCATTCTGACAAATCAAAGACTAATGCCATATTCATATTCTCATGATTGCAATATCAATGAGGGTTGTATGGCATCCTACGAATGTCTATTACTAAAAACTCTATGATGATAATAAAATGGGTCCAACAACCAAGTCCTAGGGATTGCATCTAGCTTAGGCTTGCATTTTCATTCTAGGCTTGCATTGAGATGGTGTTTTGGTGCTCTCTTTATTGTCTCCTCAATCTATTCACTGAAGGTTCTCATCTTTTGTCTTGGGTTCATCTTGGCTACACAAGTGTCCAGTCCTCGTTCTCAATCTTCAAACATTCTTTTGGTTAGTACCTATCATATATTGCTACATCCTACATGAGATGATTAGTATCATATACATTGCATTTCTATTTGCATCCATAAATTGCATTTACATACATTCTACATCTACATATCCATATACATGTGCATTCATTATAAGCATAAATCAAATCATACATTACATTTATCTATCATTGCATTTCACATTACATACATAAAACATGTGCATATTCATCTGCATATCATAAAGGAACCATGTCAATCTCATTTATATTTTCATACATAATCTCATATCTATCTATACATGCATCTTGTCATATAGGAAACATCTCATAAAGCATAAATATCCAAAGCAATATATGCACAAGTACAATGATATAAAAATGATGATCTCATATATATCTCAGTCAATCAATACCAATGTACATCAAAAGAATGGTGCTACTCGAGCACAGTATCAAAAATGGGCTACAATGTATATCAAGATGAGTCTAGCTCTGCTCATCACCACCTGGAGGAGGTGGACCCTACGGTGGTGCCTGAGGAGGTGCCTGCGGTGGTGGTCCCTGTAGTGGAGGTCCCTACAGTGCTGCCTGTGCCCTACCATACTCTGAAAATGGTGGCACCTGCTCTACTAGATCTGGTACTACTCCCATGTATGCTACATAATAGTAGGCTGACTGTGCAACCTCATATCTGGTCTCTAGCTGAGACCTAGCAAGTGCCTCCTAGAGCTCTTTGATCTCTCGATCTCGCTCGGCTACCTAGGTCTCCTGCACGATGACCTATGTGTGATAGTCATCTCTCTCCCTCCGTGCCTTCCCTATCAACTCTCGGCTCTTCCTCATAACCTCTTGTACCTGTGCATCCTACCCTCCCATAGGTAGATCCTGCATGATAGTATCATCAACTTGGGCCCCCTTATCAGGAGGCATCTGCTATGATGTGTCACCTGTCCTCTATCTCATGGACCTCTGCTAGGTCCCACTGCTACCAACACCTGCATCTAAACTCATAGTCCTAGGAGGGATAGCGGTCTTCCCACTCCTTAGTCTCAATACCCTTTGCTACTACTACTAAGCAACTTGCTGCTATGCAGGCTGCTGCTGTGGTACTCACTGCTATTGAGAAACCTACAACTATCTAGGATGCTATTGTACCTACTGCTTCTACTATGCCTACTACTACTATGTAGGATGCACTACCTATTGTGCCCTCTATTCCTTACCAACAGGATCTGTGTACTTGGGGCATGGGTATACTAAAATGTGATCTTTGTATGCAGGCGTCACCCCTGCATTGGTCACATCTGCCATGTAATCCCACCAAGCTGGTGGTATTCGTGCCTCAATCATGCATCTACCCTAGTCTAATCTGGGCTGCCATCCCTTCATCTCATCAACGAATCGGGCATATGTGCAGTACTCCTGGGAGACGTCCTGTGGTCTTCGAAACTGTCATAGGACCCATGCGAGCAAGAAGCGCTCAATAATAGAAATGGTGCATCTAATCAGTGGACACAAGAAGAACATATGTGGGAGCTCATGTTGAGCATCATCCCAAACCTCTGTGGCTACCCATGGTCTCCATATGATTGCTACCATGTCGTCCAGCTGTCCGCACCACTGCTCTATCTTACCCAATGCTGGCAGAGTCATCAAACCTGCATAACTATAAATATAGGACTCTAAGGGCTGCCTAGTATCATGAAAGATCAGCTTGCATACAGGGAGATGCTCCTAGACCTAGATTTGTAAAAGGAACACTCCTACGGCCATGGTCCACGCACTCTAGTACACGATCTCGTGCATCTCATGGTACATCTGTGCGAGCATGCATTCACCCCATCCAAATCGCATTGGTGATTGCTCCAGCATCTACTCTAGCGTGCATCCCCAACTGCACTCCAGTCCATGCTGTCCTCGATCTAGCATCAGATAACAACTCAAAAACACTGCTAGGATGACCGCTAATCTGTGCTCGGCTCCATATCGGCCTATCAGCTCATCCCACGAGATGGCCCGACCCATCACTAAATCATCATGGAAAATGGCCCTTAGTGCTAGTGTACCTGCCCTTGACTGAATGTCATACTCCATGCGGGCCCCGTGGAATGGTATCCTCAGTATCCTATATATGTCCTTGGGAGCGACTGTCATCTCCCCCATTAGCAAGTGAAAGGTGTTTGTCTCCGAGTGGAAACGCTTGACCAATGCACCTAGTAGTCTATGATTCACCCGAATGTCAAGCAATTCACGTAGATAAGTCAATCCTAGCCCGTCTATGTGGGCACCCTCTGCATCGTCCAATCTTTGCACTAAGTCCCAGATGACTGGGTGGTGGGACTGGAACACAACATCTAGGAAGTCAACCTACAAAACAAGTGATGACACTCGATCTATATTTCAGTTATGATGGTTTTTCAAAGCAATAAAAACAACTGAGGCTATGCATCTATCCTAAACATGAATCTTGGATGCTCTAATTGGATGATTCTATGCAAAATTGGATGAAGACTCTACAGAATTATAGTAGCTTCTTGCGTGAGATTTTCTCTATCATGCGAGATAGGATCTCATCACGCGCGAGAGTTCATCACTAGGGGTGAAATCTCACACGACGTCGCCAAGCATCTCGCATGAGCTCGTGGAGAAGCTCGATGCGAAGAAGCCCTAACCCTCATGAGGAAACCGTTTCCTCACATGAGGGGCGACTGAGGCCGGCATGAGGAAACCATTTTCTCACGTGAAGATTGAAGAATTAATCTCTAAAATGCCTAAAATCTAACCTAAATGACCTAGGAAAGTGTTAAAACTTGAAATGCAAGATGGTTTATCGACTACTTACAGGTGCGTCATACTCTGGTGGCCAGTTGTGTCGTCGAGAATGCTCAAATCAATGTGTATGCACTGGCATGTTCTCCATCTCTCTCAGAGCTCTCAAATCGCTAGAAGACAAAGTGAATAATGAATTGAAAATGACCTCTCCGGGCCTTATATAGCTTTTGACCTAATTTTAAAAAATGCTCTATTTTGCGCAAAAACTTCACCCTTGGCTAAATCGACAGTTGTCAATCCATTTTTGAGATCGAAAATGAAATCTAACACTCCTAGATAGCTCAAAATCACATTTTAAAATTTTGGGACCATCGGGATCGGATGCTTGTGCAGTTGACCTTCTGGTGTCATTTTCTTGCCAGAATCTTATCTCATCATCATTTTCTCGAGATCTTCAATATTTTCATCCAAAGTCAACTCTAGTCAAATTTGGTCAACCATGGTCAAACTTGGTCAACAAGACCTCTAATCACTCCAAATTGCTCCTACAACTTCTTAATCCTTCCGTAATTTATTCTGAGTTCCTCTGGATCTCTGATCTCATCTCTATCTGAAACCTTTTGCTATCAATCATCTTTCTAAGGTGTCATCTTTTGATTTCGCTCCCAAGGGGGTAGGATGATTGCATCATTGAATCTTGTCGAATCAATCTTCGAATTATTCTGATCTGAATCAAAAGACCTCATCACTTGGGGCATCTCTTCACTAGGGGCATCTTTGAGCCTCACATCTTGTCATCTTGTCATCAATCTTTTAGGTATCTGAGCAATCTAGCTCGGATCCTCGAGGATCAACCTTCATTTTGGAGATGGTTCTCGAAATCTCATTAGGTATTGGGGCAATCTAACCCTAATCCCTGAAAGTCAAGCTTCGTTCTGGAGATGGCTCTCGAAAACTCTTTTAGACCGTTATCTAGGTAATCTAACTCGGGTCTCAGAGGACTAAGCTTCATTCTGGAGATGGTCCTAAATCTACATCAGTTACCATCCAATCAATGGGTATTGGGGTAATCTAACCTTGATTCCAGTCTTCTCTCAAGTGGTAATTTGACCAAGGTCTTCGCAATCTAACTTAGACTTCAAAGAATCATGCTTCATTCTGATCGGTGTCTTGGCATTCTAACCTCAACTTCCGAGTGTTAAGCTCTATTCTAGAGATAATCCCAAAATCTCATCATCTATCACATCATACTATTCTTTGAATCAATGCGCTGCTCGCACATCAATTCAAAGAGGGGCAAAATGTAATACCCCAAAATTGCCACCTTACAATTCTAATCAATTTTGGTGCATTTTCTTCCAATTTCTAATCTTTAAAGTCCTATTGTACTAGGCAATTTTGTCTCCTATTTGACTTTATTTGACTTGGTGCCAAATGCAAAAAACCCTAAATTTGCATTAATCACACTATATTTAATTCCTAAATATTTGACATTTATTGGCTAAAAATCCCTATGATTAATTAATTTAATCCTAAAGTCCTAGTGCTTTAAATTAAATTAATTCCACCCCCTTTAGCTAATACACATCAAAAGAATTAAATATTATTTGGTTATTTGAATGGACATCTCTATTTGAATTTAATTATTCAAAATAAATTGAAAAGACACCCATGTGGCAATATTCATTCATTTAATTAAATAATTCTTCCAATTTGTCTCACGTTCCTCCATGGAGATGAAGAGTCAGCCGTTTCTTTTCAAGAAACTCTTCATCCTTCTCCCGGGCTCTTCTATATTATGAACCTTCTCTTCTTCATTTTGGGAGAGACAATTTTAGAGTATCAAAACTATAGTGGATTTTTGTCTCAACTTTCTCATAATTTCAAAGCTTTTATTGCATTATTAGTATAATCTCATGTTATTAGCATTTAATTGCATTCTCATGTTAATTAGTTTGCTTATTTTTTTTTTAGTTTAATTCTCATATTCATCTTCATGCTCTTTAGATTAAATCTGCAATTCGAATTCTTAGATTACACTTGCATTCTCATATAGCTTAAATTCTCATTTTCAATCATTTTCAATCATTTTAAATCCTTTGTTTCAGCTTGGTCTACAGTTGTTGGCTCTCCAATCTGAGAGTAATTCAAACACCCCATCTAAATAGGAGGCAATAGGTCGATTCAATCGAGTGTGCAAATTGGACAATTCATGTTCATTTTCATATACAATGATTGAGCAATGACTATGTTGTTTCTATGGCTGGATTAGAGGTCTATGTTCAACTATAAACATATACCACTTGATGTAATATAACATTGACTCATTTACTCAAATTTGCAAACTCTTCAATATCTTCCTCATAGTCTGTACATCTCACTGATCTTTCTTGACAGACATCGGATTAGAGGCTTATAATCCATTTAAAGTTCTGATAGCCATAATATCAAATCAATGGATAGCATCGACTTAACATTATACTCCATGATTAAATGCTAAATCTAACTCACCCATAGCCACTTCACATTCATGAATTCTTTTCATTCCCTGTGAGTCTTTCACGACGTAGGATTGAAGCTCATCATTACCATGCTGCTCAGGTTCAACACGAGCGCGCATGTGGAGGAAGTTTGCCACCTTTTTCCATTTCAACAACCAAGTTTAAAACATGATGATCTTTGGCTATCATTTTGGGAATGGTCTTCAATAACATTCAGTCGTTTAATATATAAATCTCTCTACGCATAGATCATTCATTGATCTCTTTCAAACCACCATAGAAACCTTATCTCTTGGGCCCCGTGTGACATAACAAACCTATCAACTTCCCCATAACAATTGTGTGATACTAAACCGATACAAGATTGGTATAATGGTTCTTGCAAAACTAGTTTATATGTTGGTCGATTTCCATTTCACATGAACATGGTGGTATGTTCACCACCTTCCCTCCATTTCGCCACTTTTTCACCACCTTTTCTGGTATCATTGCATGGTTCAAAATCCATCATGAGCACACATAACAGTTCAAAAAAACCATTATAGATTTGAATGCATTCAAGAATCCACTCTCAATTATTTTCCAAATAAGGCATCTTGCATCGTCCAAATCAGATTGTTATAGAAAATAAAACTCGAGTCATAAAGACACACATAGATTAATTAAAGTCAATTTCTAATAACTCACAAATCGATACATAAACCAACTAAGTTCTTTAATGACGACTATCAGTCATGAAGCCCGATTCGTCTCATTACCGAATCCTTTCATTAGAAACTCAGAATCAAGAAACATAGAAATAATTAAACAACAATGCGAACTTTGAAACTGCTCTGCATTAACATAAGTCTTTAGACTCGACTTTGCACAAAACATAGACAGAAAAAAGAGAGAAATGACTACAGAAAAGTTTTTCATAAAACATTAACATGAAAGAGAGACACGATGAGATTTTAAAGAAACCATTTAATGAAACCCAAATACTTTGAAATACAAATGCATATATAACATGCATGGCTCTATGGCTAGAGGCCAAAGAGCTGACTCTTTTTTTCCACTCTTTTTTCTCTCTCTTCTTCCTATATCCCATAGCTTCCCTCTATTCGGTTACATTCCCTTCTCTTTATAGGGATGAATCCCTTTGTTGAGATGCTTGAATAGTTATAAAAACCATTACATTTCCCTCTTTTAGGTACATTGCAATACATAAAAAACTTCAAGGAATATTTAAATGCCTTAAATATCTAAAATTAATGACACTTGGTGATATGTTGAGGTGTCTCTACACCATTCAAGCAATCGCAACTTTGATCAACTTCTTCACCTTCAGCCTTCTGCTTAGACTTATCAGTCAATAACATCAAAAACTTTAGCATGCTTTGTAACCTCACAATAGGTTTTCCTATATACCTATTCAGTTAGGTAGATCCATCTTTTGCCACTTAATCTCCTCTGTAGATCTTAAGTTAGGTTAGATTCATCGAATCCTTCCAATATTTAAGTTCTTCATCCTTCCTTCTAGATACATCTTGAAAGTTCTCATTGAATCCATAATAAAATGATTTACCATGCATTGAATTCTTCATACAATCAATTAATAAAGTCAACACAATTTACATAACCAAAGAATTCAAATATGTCAGTTGAGAATTTGAATTCTTTCTTCAAATGTAAGTTACTGACACTTAGTTAATACTATGTTCATCTCCTCAGTCATCACTGCGTAACTCGATCATCTCTACTAACTATCTTCCTCGACTAACACTATCTTGCTCAGTAATTTTATGTCGCTCGGCATAAAATGATGTTCGGTCAACACTAAATTTACTCGGCATATACCGGCGCTCAGTCGACACTAACATCACTCGGCTTAAACTATATTTCTTCACTTTTTCTCGGTTAAGCCTACTTCTTCAGTCTTTCTTCGTACTTAGATAAACAATACATTATCTTATCAATGTGCCAAATAATAAAGTACTCATTGAAGTATCAAATAACTCAACCTTTCCCTAAGTTCTCTTGTTATCTCCCTTACCCTAATCCTTTTCATCAATCAATAGATATAGTACTTTCTTAGATAGCAACTATCTTACTATGTAAGGTTTGACATCAATGACAATACAACAATTGTGTCAATTGCAGTTTCCAACAATCTCCCTCTTTGGCATTGATGGAAACACCACATGAATAACACATGATTTACCAACCAATCCAATTTTTTTTCATTGCATCATAAATATTTATAATATCCTTAGCTTCATTCTGATTCACAACAACTTAGCCTTGCTTGACTATTCACACAGTTACTCCCTCTGAATATTTTCTATCTCTCTCCCCATGATTATCTGAATCTTTGAATCTTGGAACATATACCTCAGTGTTCTTTATATATGTGTTTTCATTTGAATCTCTCCCTCTTTGATAATAATGCCAAAGCAATATCTAGAACTTACATCTTTCATATGTAGATGTCATCTTGTCAGTTCAGTATCAATATTTCTCCCTCTATCATCTTGCTTATGATTGATTATCAGATTTACTGTTCTTTTCACAACTCTAGGCAGCTCCTAAAGTGTGACCTTTCCTGCATCAATTTGTCAGATACTCTATGTAGCACATTTGATGCACTGCTCCTAGTTGACTAGGCAGCCTTAGTTAGGGGAAGCACCCCTAATTTAACTCTAAGATATTCATGAGAATCCTTAGGTAAAGATTTTTTTAATATGTCTACTAGTTGTTCCTTTGTATTCACATATTCCATTCTTACTTCTTTATCTTTTATCAATTCCTTCCAGTAATGATACTTGATAGCAATATGTTTGGTCTTTGTGTGCATCACTAAATTCTTTGATATGTTGATAGCACTTGTGTTATCACAAAATATAACAACTAGTTCAATGATCTCCTCTTTCATACCTTTCAACAATTTCTTGATCCATACCAGATTTGAACAGTTCACTGCAGCTGCTACATACTCAGCTTCTGTTGTAGATTGGGAAATGTAGTTTTGTTTCTTGCTTGTCTAGGAGACTAATCATTTTCCTAGAAAGAAAGCTCCACCACTTGTACTTTTCCTTTCATCAACATTTCCTGTCCAATCTGCATCAGTGTAGACTCTCAATTCAAATTTCTCATTCTTCTTGTAGTACAATCCATAATCTTCTATCCCCTTCAGATATCTCAGTATTCTCTTCACAAACATCATATGATTTTCCTTAGGAATGGTAGAGAATCTTGCCACAATCCCAACTGCTAGGGCTATATATGGTCTATTGTGGACAACATATTGTAGCTTTCCAATCATGGATCTATATAGAGTTTGACTCACTTCAGTAGTATCATCAGTTTTAGATAGTTTTTGTCTTATAGCCATAGGAGTACTTACTGGTCTTGAATCCTCCATTCCAAAAAAATTCAGTATCTCTTTGACATATTTAGGATGTGTGATAAAGATACCTTTCTCCATTTGATAGACTTGCAAACCAACAATGAATTTTATCTCACCAAACATAGACATCTCAAATTTAGTTTGCATCTCATTTGGAAATTTATGATAGGGTATCTTGTCCTCCAAATATGATATCATCCAAAAAAAATTTCAGCTAACAAAATCCCTTTACCTTCTTCATCTTTCATGTATAGATTATTGTTGTCATTTGTCCTTGTAAAGCCAATCTTTATCAAATAATTGTGCAGCCTCTCATACCATGCTCTGGGGGTTTGCTTCAATCCATACAGTGCCTTGTTCAGTTTGCAAACCATATTTTTCTTGTTTGGATCAACAAATCCTTCAAGTTGTTCAATGTATACTTGTTCTTCTAATATACCATTCAGAAATGCAAACTTGACATCCATCTGATATACTTTGAAGTCTCTATAAGCAACATATACAAGTAGAGTTCTCACTCCTTCTAATCTTCCTACAAGGGAAAATGTTTCCCCATATTCTATTCCTTCTTCTTGTGCATAAACCTTGCATACCAGTCTTGCCTTGTTCCTTATGACTTGTCCATGTTCATTAAGCTTATTTTTGAATACCCATTTTGTTCCAATAAAATTCTTGTTTTCTGGTCTCAACACCAAAGTCTAGGTATCATTCTTTTCTATTTGATCTATTTCTTCATTCATAGCTTGAATCCAATCTTCATTCTCTAAAGCATCTCTTACTCTCTTAGGCTCAAAATCATATAATAAACATGTAGGGTCTTTCAAATTACTTCTGGTCAAGACTCCAGATTGCTTATCTCCAATGATTTGCTCAGGCTTATGATGTCTTCTGACATACTGTGCCAATGTAGGTTCAAATTTCTTTTCTTCTTGATCTTTAGATTCATCATGAAAATTTTTAGTTTCTGCTTCTAATTTCTCGACAGCATCCTCCTAATGCTCGGCAACATCCTCCTGATGCTCGACATTTCTTACCCGTGACTCTGCATCTGGTGGAGGCGTGTTACTTGCTTCTCCTTCTTCCATATAGACAAAAGATCTATAGTCTTCAGGTTCTTATTTACCTTCTTGTTCATTTTTTTCTACATATTCATCAACTCTCACATTTGCACTTTCCACAATTTGGTTAGTGTTAGAATTCAAACACTTATAAGCTTTTCTCTTAGTGGAATAACCTAGGAATATGCCTTCATAACTTTTTGTATCAAACTTTCCATTTCTATTATCTTTTAGTAAATAGCATTTACTCCCAAAGATTCTAAAGTATTTCACATTAGGTGCATATCCATGCCATAATTCATAAGGTGTAACATTTGTAGCTTTCTTGATTTGTACCCGGTTTAAGGTATAAAAAATTGTACTCATAGCTTCTCTCTAGTATTTTTGTACAACATTCTTCTCAATCATTAGTGTCCTTGCACAATCCATAATAGATCTGTTTCTCCTCTCAACTATACCATTCTGTGGAGGTGTTCTAGGTGTAGACATATGTCTCTTGATTCCTCTATCATTGTAGAACATATTGAACTCATTTGATATAAACTCTCCACCTCGGTTAGATCTCAGACATTTTAGGCTTCTACCTGTTTCCTTTTCAACCTTTTCCAAATACCACTTAAACAACTGAAATACATCAGATTTTTCTTTCAAAAATATTACAGTCATCATCCTAGTGTAGTCATCAACAAATAGAATAAAGTACTTAGCACCATAATAAATTTTTACACCCATAGGTCCACAAAGGTCAGTATGAATCAAATCCAAAGTATTCTTAGAAGTAAATTTCTTGCTCTTGAAACTAGACTTTGTCATTTTACCCAACTGACATTATTTACACATCACATTATTAGGTTTCTTCAATCTCAACAAACCTCTAAATTTCTTCTTTTTACTAAAATTTTCCAGATTGTCAAAGTTAACATGACATAGCCTCTTATGCCATAACCATACATCATCAAATTGTGCAAACAAACATGTCTCTTCAGATAGATCTAGATAGAACAAATTACCTCTAGTCTGTTCTCTACTTCTAATTAGTTTACCAGTAGCATCAACTATTTTAGCCTTCTTGTGATGAAACTCCACTTAGTAACCAATGCTATTAAGCTGCGCAACACTCAACAAATTATAGTTAAGACCTTCAACCCAATAGGAATTTTCACATGTGATCTTATTAGTTAACTTAATTGATCCTTTATCCCTCACAAGACATGGTACATCATTACCAAACTTAATACTTCTACCTTTGTAATGATCTAGGGTTTCAAATTTACTTTTATTGCCAGTTATGTGATGTGAGAAACCACTATCAATAATCCATTTATCACCTTTACTCACATAATAAAAAGTACAATTTTCTCATCTTCATCAAAATCATCTTTCATAGCAACATAAACTACTTCAATATAAAAATCATCACTATCACTATCAATTTCCTCTTCAACAATATAGCAGGATTTTTTACCTTTATCCTTGTAATCTCTATACCTTTGGTGATCTCTGTTATCTCTCTTATCCTTGTACTTGCTTTCTCTTTCCTCATCCTTGTCATTCCTATTAGGACATCTTTCAATAATATGGCCAACTTTGTTACATGAAAAACAAATTATAGGAAGTTTACCTTTATATTTTCCTTTTCCTCTTTTCAATCTTCTAGCCATGAGTGCCTCAAGATCATCTAGTTCCTCATCAAAAGTGTCACTGTCACTTTCACTATCACTTTCACTTTTCACACATTTTTCTTTTTCTCTCTTAGATTTATGCAAAACCATTTGTGACTTGAATGTAGATTCAACATTAGGAACATTGTAGTTATCATAGTTAGATAGCTCAAAAGTAGTAAGCTTACCAACAAGACTTTCCAGAGTTAGAACATTACCAGGGTTACATCTTGATTCTTAAATTGCTAAAATTATGATAGCATAGATAGGAAGTAAAGTTCTTAATAATTTACCAATAACAGTCTTATCATAAATGATTCCATTAGCTCCTCTAATAACATTCACTATCTCCTTAATTCTACCACAATACTGAGCAATATTCTCACCTTCTTGCATTTTCATTTCATCAAACTTACCTCTCAAGCTTTCAGCTTTTGCCCTCAGTACATTTGTATCACCACCATAGATGGTTGCAAGAGTATCCCACATTTGCTTTGCAGTAGTGAAATCCTTGATATCTTCAAATTCAGGATTGCTTAAGGCAGATGCAATATCCAACATTGCTTGATTGTGTTCCTATTTTGCTTTCATCTCCTCGACAGTCAAAGGTGCAACAGGTATAACATAGTCATGTTCAACATAGTATTTTGCCAAATCACCAATACTAGCTAGATGTAGTTTCATCAGACTCTGCCATGTAGGGAAGTTCTCCTTGTTCAACTTTGGTACCTCATTTTTATACATCTTGATCATTAGCTTCAAGTACCTTTAAACTTTTTCTCTGTAAGCACCAATAACCTTGATACAAATTGTTAATATTATTTAGAACAATAGAGAGGGGGGTGAATCGGTTGTTCTCGGGTCCAGATGTACCAATTGAACTTTTAAACACTTCAACAATATTATATCTAATCACCATCACAACTCAGTCTCTAAAGAATATATACCAGAAACATATAACATGCAGTCCACTATCCAAAAGTAATTAACTTGCAGAATATAGAAACATTCACATCAAAACATTCATATGAAAACATTCACACAAGTATAACACCATGATTTATAGTGGAAACCCAACTTGGGAAAAACCACTTTGTAACATGTTATTGATATTTTCACTCTTCTGAAGTGAGCTCTATGAAAAACCAACCTTGTTAAAGGTTTACAAACACACTGCTAGGTGTGACCCTGTTAAAGGATTTAAACACTCTGTCAAAAGTGACCTGGTTAAAGGATTTAAGTATATTCCATTAGAATTCCACCTTGATTAAAAGATTTAAACAATGACTGTTAGGTCAACCTTGATTAAAGGATTTAGATTGTATAATGGTTAGAAAGTAGCAGTAGTTTCTGATCTAAAAAACATACAACTCACTTTGCAAATAACAGATCCAATTCACACATATATGTTGATTTACTAACTAAGTTCCATTTCCATCTCCATCTTTGATCTACTCGGAATTCGCTTCAAGAAATCACAGTTCTGATCAACTCCTTCACCTTTAGCCTTCTTCTTAGACTTATCAGTCAATAACATCAATAACTTCAGCATGCTCTGTAACCTCACACTTAGGTTTTCCTATATACCTCTTCAGTTAGGTAGATCCATCTTTTGCTGCTTAATCTCCTCTATAGATCTTAGTTTAGGTTAGATTCATTGAATCCTTCCAACACTTAAGTTTTTCATCCTTCCTTCTAGATACATCTTGAAAGTTCTCATTGAATCCATAATAAAATGATTTACCATGCATTAAATTCTTCATACAATCAATTAATAAAGTCAACATGATTTACATAACCCAAGAATTCAACTATGTCAGCTGGGAATCTGAATTCTTTCTTCAAATGTAAATTACTGACACTCGGTTAATACTGTGTTCATCTCCTTGGTCATCACTGCATAACTCGGTCATCTCTACAAATTGTCTTCCTCGGCTAACACTATATTGCTTGGTAATTTCCCGTTGCTTGACATAAACTGATGTTCGATCAACACTAAATTTACTCGGCATATACTGGCACTCGGTCAACACTAACATCACTCGGCTTAAACTAGATTTCTTCACTTTTTCTCAGTTAAGCCTACTTCTTCAGTCTTTTTTCTTACTTAGATAAATAATACATTATCTTATCAATGTGCCAAATAATAAAGTACTCATTGAAGTATCAAATAACTCAACCTTTCCCTAGGTTCTCTTGTTATCTCCCTTGCCCTAATCCTTTTCATTAATCAATAGATATAGTACTTTCTTAGATAGTAGCTATCTTACTAGTTAAGGTTTGACATCAATGATAATACAACAATTGTTTCAATTGCAATTTCCAACACATCCAACTTCTAGACATATCCAAACCACCAGATATACCTGAACATGCCTTCATAAAATACCTCTAGACCACAATGTTTGAGAAAATAGAGAAAACACCTTTGAAACACACTATTAGACATCAATGAAAATATACAATAACAAGAGGTAACAAGAGGGGCCAAACAATGGTGCACCCTAATGATCCAAGCCTGGTCAACACACGCGGAAGCAAACATACACAACAGTGAGAGAGAGAATGCTAGATCTTTCATATATTTTCATCAAATAGAACCATACATGCTGAGTTGTAAGGCCTTCCTGGTTAGGGCCAGATATTACAATGAAATACAGAAGTCCTCAAACATGTGAGGATCTGTCAAAATCTCTACTTCTATCTTCTGTCAAACTCCTATCAGAAAACTGCCTCCCTAAACTCTAAACCAACAACTACATTTATACAAGAAGCTATCAAACTAAGTCAGCCTTCAGATCCACAATCAATGGAAGGAATGGTCAAATCTAGGACCACACACTTCCCAATGATGGATTCCAACATTAAATTTGTGATCCAATATAAATGCACAAGTTGGCCTCAATAGAAAACAAAACTAAACCCATCGGTGAGCAAGGATAACCGAGCAACAGACAAGCAATGTCGAGCGCCAGTGAAATAACTGACCACCCAAGAAATGACCGACCACACTCAGTAACCAAAGGAAACTGACCAACTACTGACCAACTCGGTCAAAGCAGAAACTGAGCAACACAGACAAACTCCAAATTGTTTTGGGTGACACAAGATTGCCAAGGAACCGAGATGCTCTTGCATCAGACACTTGGGGTTATTTTGAAATGATTCCCTGGATCATTTGGTAGGTCTGGTCTGAGCTGTATCCAACTCAGACTGTGAAATCCAAGAACTATCTTCCATCGGTCTATTCTTCCACTTTACTAGATATTCCATATACTGTTTTCCTCTTGTACTCTTGCCAACTCTTTCCTTCAAAATCTGTTCAACTTCATCATTCTGCTTCTTAGGATATTCTTTCAGTACTATCACTTCTTCATCAGGTTCATGATACTCATACAAATCAACAATGTTGAAAATAGGGGATATGTCCATGTCATCAGGTAACTCAATTTCATATGCGTTTCCACTGTCAAATTTCTTCAAAATCTTGCAAGGTCCAAACTTTTTCATCTTCAGCTTCCCATATGTTCCAACATAAAATTGACCTTTCTTCAAATGAACCATCACTTCATCACCAACATCAAAAGTTTTATGTCTTCTTGATTTATCAGCTCTATCTTTGTATTTCCGATTACTATCTTCTAGCTTCAGCTTCACATCTTCATGCAATGTCTTCATGTACTCGACAAATTTTACTCCTTCAACACTTTTCTTATTCTCATCAACAATGTCTCTCAAATCAGATATTCCTCTCGATTGTGTGCCATTCACAATCTCAAATGGTGTCTTTCCAATACTCCTATTCATTGAATTATTGTATGCAAATTCTACTTCTGCCAATATAGAATCCCAATTACTCGGCGTGTCTCCAATTAAACATCTCAAAAGATTTCCCAAACTTTTGTTCACAACTTCAGTCTATCCATCAGTTTGTTGGTGAAATGTAGAACTATATTTCAACTCAGTGCCAAATTTCTTCCAAAGGGTTTTCCAAAAGTATCCAACAAATTTACTGTCTCAGTCAGAGATAATACTCCTCGGTAATCCATGCAATCTGACAATTTCCTTAAAGAGAACATCTACTACATGTACTGCATCTGATGTCTTTCTACATGGTATGAAATATGCCATCTTTGAAAATCTATCCACAACAACAAATATAGAATCATTACCTCTTACTATCTTCGGTAAGCCAAGAACAAAGTCCATATTGATGTCAATCCAAGGTTTCTCAGGAATAGCAATCAGTGTATACAATCCAATATTATGACTTACTCCTTTTGCAACTTGACAAATTCCACAACTTTTCACAAATTTCTGAACATCTTTATACAACTGCAGCCAATAGTACTTCTCCTTAAGAAAATTCCATGTTTTATCAATACCAAAATGTCCAACCAAACCACTACTATGTTTCTCCTTTATCAAATTAGTTCTCATTACTCCTCTTAGTATACCTTTAAAGAACATACCTTCCTAAATAAAATATTCATCCCATTTAGTGTCTTGTTGATCTTGAATAGGTGCTCTGCACTTTCTCCATGGCTCAGAAAAATTAGGGTCAGACTCATTAGAATCACTCATTTCATCAAAACCAAGAACTTCAATTTTCATCTCGGTCATCAAATATCTTCTTCTACTCAATGCATCAAAAAATCGGTTAGTGACTCCACTCTTATGATTTATCACAAATGTGTAACTTTGCAAATACTCAATCCATTTCATATGTCTCCGGTTCAACTTATTCTAACTACCCAAATACTGTAAAGCCTTATGATCAGTATACAACACAAATTCACTTGGTATCAAATAATGTCTCCATTTCTTTAGTGCTTGAACAATAGCATAGAATTCTTGATCATACACAAAATATTTCCTTCTAGCATCATTCAACTTTTCACTAAAGAAAGCAACAGGTTTACCTTCTTGACTCAACACAGCTCCTTTTGCACTTCCACTTGCATCACATTCTACTTCAAATACTTTACTGAAATCAGGTAATGCCAAAATAGGTAATTCAACAACCTTCTGCTTCAGGGTCTCAAAACTTTTGTCAACTCCATGTGTCCACTTGAATTCTCTTTTGTCTCCTCTCATAGTCTCAGTCATAGCATTACAAATTGAACTAAATTTCCTTATGAACTTTCGGTAAAAACTTTCCAAACCATGAAATGATCTTACCTCACAACATTCACAGGTGTAGGCCAATTCAAAATAGCTTCAACTTTTCCAAGATCCATCTTCAAACCATCAGCTAAAATAAAAAATCCCAAATACACAATCTCCTCTTTCATGAATGAACACTTTTTTAGATTTATCAGCAACTTTTCCTCTTTCAATCTCTGCAAAGCTTGTCTAACATGCAAAAAATTTTCTTCTCTAGTCTTACTGAATATCATAATGTCATCAAGATATACAATCACAAACTTACCCAAGAATTTCTTCAAAACTTCATTCATCAACCTCATAAAAGTACTTGGTGCATTAGTTAAACCAAAGGGCATAACCAACCACTCATACAAACCTTCTTTTGTCTTGAAAGCAATGTTCCATTCATCACATTCTCTAATTCTGATACGATGATACCCACTTTTCAAATCAATCTTTGTGAAATACTTTTCTCTAGTCAAACTGTCCATTATGTCATCCATTCTCGGTATAGGAAACCTATACTTCACTGTTATCTTATTGATTGCTCTGGAATCAATACACATTCTCCATTCTCCATTCTTCTTTGGTGCCAATACAACAGGTATTGCATAAGGGCTCAAACTTTCTTTGATCAAACCTTTCTCCAACAACTCTTGAATCTGTCAGTTCAATTCCTAATTTTTGGTAGGTGTCAACCGATGAGGTGCCTTATTCGGTAAACTAGCTCTAGGGATTAGATCCATACAATGATCAATGCTTCTTTTCAATGGAAAACCATTAGGTACATTATTAGAAATGATATCACTATACTCGGTGAGTAACTTATCAATCTCCTTAGGGACATTATCCTCTGTTTTCTTACTTAGTTTGTTAGGAATCACAACAAAACATACATCATTCTTCTTCAAAGAGTTAAATAACTTTCTTGCCTCCATCAAACAAACTTTTATAGATGTGCAAACATTACTAACAGGTTCTTCCATCAATGGTAACAAGATTTGTTTCTTTCCATCAGCCACAATAGTATACTTATGCAATCTCCCATCATATATAGCATGTCTATCATATTGCTAAGGTCTACCCAACAAAATATGACAATAATCCATAGGCATGATATCACATAACACCTTATCATAGTACTTTCCAATCTTCAAATTCACATAACATTGTTCACTTACTAGGAGTGTATTCTCATCTTTGATCCATGAAATCTGATAGGGCTTTAGATGCACCAACCTTTCCAATTGCAATTTTGTGACCATCTCTTCAGATGCCAGATTCTTTGAGTTACCACTATCAATGATTACCTTCCAAACTTTGTTAGAAACTCTATATCTAGTCTTGAACAAAATTTTCCTTACCGAATCTTCCTTCTTTCTTTCATTCCACGGTGCTCTCCTTACCATCAAGTTATTTTCTTTCTCAGGTTCATTCGGTGACTCTTCTTGTACCAAAGCATTTCTACTACTACCAGCCTTCTTACTAGCATGTGTACATTCAAAAGATCTATGTCCTTCTTCTCCACAATTTTAACAAGTTCCTTAGAAACTTCCTATGCTATAACCACCTCGGTAGTTACTGCCTCTACCTCTAGATGAACTTTCACCTTTCCACTTGGTCTTGCCTTTGTCCAAATTTGTCTTTTCTAGTTCAGATCTACCTTTTTCACCATTAGATCTACCTCTTCCTCTATGAAATCTACCACCTTGACCTCTTTGTCTTTTCTCATGTCTCTTGTTCAATTTCTCCTTGGCCTTCAATGCAAATTGATAAGCCTCTTCAATGTTCTCCAACTTGACCGTACTAATTTCCTCTTGGATGAAAACTCTCAAACCATTTAGGTATCTACCAATTCTTTCCACATCATCTTCATCATGTCTAGATCTGATATCTAATCTATAGAATTTCTTAGTATGCTCCTTTACCAAGCTATCTTTTTGCCTCAAACTTTGCATTCGCCGAACTAGGTTAATCTGATAATCACAAGGTAAGAACTTTCCTTTCAATTTGTTCACCATTTTATTCCATACCTTGATTTTGTCTCTTCCTTTCCTCTTCCTATCCAATTGCAGATGTTCCCACCATAAGGATGCATGACTTTTCAACTTTGTGCTTGCAATCTTCACCTTCTTGTCTTCAAGAATGTTTTCATATTTAAAATACTTTTCCATCTCAGTGATCCAGTCCACCAATTCATCAGAATCTAGCTTTCCACCATACTTAGGAGGATTGAAATGTGGTGTTGACTTCAGACTTGTCAAAGCCTTCAAAAATATTTCTTCACCTTGATCCATAATAGGTGCAGGTTCTACATTCGCGTGTTCTTCTTCCACTTCATCATCACTAATATCTTCAAGATGTCTACCTCTTCTCTAGGCTATTTCAATAGCTTCTAACCTAGCAACAATCTGCCTTAGCATATCTGCCAATCCTAGATCTGCATCTCGCCTCCCACAAACCATCTTGACAAACCTCTACAATTACAGGTTAGATCATAATCTGCTACCCCACAATGATCAACTAGGGCTTCAAGAGGAACCTACAAACCTAGATCCGCAGACCTACATCAAGATCTCACCTCACTTTGATACCACCTAATGCAAGGCAGGGAGAAAGAGGGGCCAAACAATGGTGCACCCTAATGATCCAAGCCTACTTAACACATGGAACCAAACAAACACAACAGTGAGAGAGAGAATGCCAGATCTTTCATATATTTTCATCAAATAGAACCATACATGCCGGGCTGTAAGGCCTTCCCGGTTAGGGCTAGATATTACAATGAAATAAAGAAGTCCTCAAACATGTGAGGATCTATCAAAATCTCTACTTCTATATTCTATCAAACTCCTATCAGAAAAATACCTCCCTAAACTCTAAACCAACAACTACATTTATACAAGAAGCTATCGAACTGAGTCGGCCTTCAAATCCATAATCAATGGAAGGAACAGTTAGATCTGGGACCACATTCTTCCCAATGATGGATTCCAACATTAAATCCATGATCCAATATAAATGCACAAGTCGGCCTCAACAGAAAACAAAACTAAACCCGTCGGTGAGCAAGGATAACCGAGCAATAGATAAGCAATGCTGAGTGCCAGTGAAACAACCGACCACCCAGGAAATGACTGACCACACTCAGTAACCAAAGGAAACTGACCAATTACCAACCAACTTGATCAAAATAGAAACTGAGCAACACAGACAAACTCCAAATTGTTTTTGGTGACATAGGATTGCCAAGGACTTGAGATGCTCCTACATCATTTACAACTCTAGTATAAATCTAAAAATAAAAATAAAAGAACAATTCCTTTTCATGTTCATTACATTTTAGGTTTTTTTAAAGTTCTTGTTTTAAGGTTTGAATTATTTTCTCTCAAATACCTAGTATCTAAAAATTAGGGGATATATAGAAAAATCCACTTGAAACTTCACATCCACTTTATTTCATATGTTGAGAGCCTACCAGTTTTTAATACCCACTTGAAAAATAATTTGGGTTAGAAGGGTATTTATAGAATTACACTCACCTAGATTTAATTGAGCCTAAAGCTCAAAGTATTTTGATCAAATTAGCTCTTTGATCATGTCAAGTTGGCCACTAGCCCAAGTATTTGTTGATTGAAATTGGCTAATTCATAGAAATAATATGGACAATCAATTAGATCAAATAATGCATGTGTCAATAATTTAATGATATTTTTTTCTTGGGACTATTCTAATTTAAAAGGTTTTGGCCCCAAGATTTCCCAACATGCTATTGATCTTGAACCTAGTGAAAAACTAGTAAGCCAAAAGCAAAGGTCCCATAATACCAAGCTTGAACCTTTCATGAGAAAAGAGTTGTATAATTGGGATAGTGGAATTTTTTTTATTTCTAATCAAATGTACTTCTTGGGTCAACACTTTAATACCTATGAGGTTAGGGACCTCAAAAAATACTCATTTAAAGACCATTACCCATTTCCCTCAATGGAACAAATCTTAAAATTTCTTTCATGATGTGAGAGATTTTCTTTACTTGATGGATATTCTAGTTATAATCATATTTTGGTTGAGAAATAAGACCAATAGAAGAAGAAATTTACAACCAAATGGGGAACGATGGCTTACAAGAATACGCCTTTTGATTTTTCCAATGCTAGAAAAATTTTCAAAGAGATGTGGATATGGATTTTTAGAGGTTAAGGTATAAGATAGTGCTAGGTAGTCCACATGATATTACTCTTCTTTCCAAGGATACTAACAAACATTTTACCCATTTGAGGTAGGTTTTTGAAATTTGTTAGAAATATGGTGTATCATTAAACAACCAAAATTTCATTTTTGTTGTCTATGAAGGTAAAACCCTTAGTCATGTGTTCTCAAAGATTAATTTCACCTTCTATCCTCAAAGAGCAAATGCTATATTACCTTTACTTCTATCTACTCATAATAAGGGCCTACATAGATTTATTTGTAGATTCAACTTTTTTAGAAGGTTTATACCTAATATTGTTGATTTATTGAAGCCACAAACAATAAAATTAAATAAAAATGTTCCTTTAAACTAGAGGAGAAAAGGGAAAATAATTCTTAATAACATAAAAGAGGCTTTATAAAAAAAACACCCACTCTTGTGAATATTGTTTTTTCTAAGGATTTATTGCTTTATGCATATGGAAGTCATGCCACTACCTAACCTATGTTGTTGGAAAAATAAGGATGGTTTAGAGTAGCCGATAGCCTTCTTCAGTAAAGGCCTTTGTAGTTATAAAGAGAGGTCAACATTTGTTGAAATTCATGTGCTTGTTTTGGTTATAATTTTGAACACGTTTAGGAGCTTGGTCTCAAACAAAAAGATTAACATTATGGTTTCTCATCCTAGCGTGAAACAAATTTTGTTGATAAAGTATTCAAATAAAAGAATAATAGGTTGGATTACTAGAGTAATAGAACATGAATCTTAAAAATAGTTCACAAAGATGGTTGTATATCTTTATACACACCACCCTTGATTTCCAAGCGTCCTTCTTTGGGATTCTTGTGGGTTAGAGTTTTCTTTTCCTCATGGACCCCTTTCTTTCCTTGGTCATGAGCCTTTGAATGTGTTGGGCACATGTCATGTCCATAGAGTTTTGGAGAAGGAACCTATAGTTTATCTTGCTATAAACTTTGTCGCACTGCCACGTGTCTCAACCCCATTTTGAACAAGGTTGTTATGCCTTAACGAGTGGAGAATTATTGTGGATACTAGTCTTTGTTTATTCCAAGAAATGTGTCAAATGGATTAAGCCTTTTGTGTGATAATGTATTATAGAAGCTCCTCTAATAATCTCAACAATGATTTTCTCAGGTGGTGGCCCATCTAGCGAGGCGGGATTTTGATTTTGGGGAATATTCTCTAGTTGTAGAGAAGTTCTTTTTAAGGGGAGTGTTTCTTGTTTAAGGGTTGGATTTTTAGTTTTCAAAAGAATAATATTTTGACCAAAAGGGTTTTTGTTTATGATATAATTTTTACATACCACATTTTTTGGACTTTACTTCTAAATACTTTCATGTTAATTGCAGTTTGACTGTGCTCGACTAAGCCTTTTTAGTTTTAATTGATACTAAATATACTTGAAGTCTATGTCAATTTTAATAGTGAATATCTTATAAGACTCGAGTATTTTTGTATGTGAGATTACTTTTGGTGATGGACTACATTTGAAACTAACTCTTCTAGTTAAAAGTAATTGAATGATAAAGATACTCCATGTCTATGATTTTATCACGAATAGGTAGATGAATAGGTATTTGGAATGTGATTATTGTTTCTTAGCTTTTATAGATGAACCCATGAGATGATATGAATGTTTTGACCTGTTGTCAAGGATCTAGTTATTATGTACTCATCTTGACTATTAAGGGATTGTGGTATAGTATGCTAATTTATAGGATAATATTTATATTTTGATACTATGGTTCTATCTTTTCATTCATGAAAGATTATGAGTTAATAGTGAAATGATTTGGTGCATCTCCGTAGATTTAGTTTAATTTTAGTATTCTTCTCTTTTCATTTCTCCATTCATGGAGAGTCATATCCTCCATCCTGAAGATTGTTTTGAGTATTTAAATTTTGGTCCCACAACACCTAGACTTTCCATACGGTCTGTCACCATTATGAGTTGAAAAATTCAAGATCAACGGTTCCTTTTTCTGGCATGCTTGGTGGGACCAAACCATCATAGAGCCTAATTTAGTACATGTATATGGTCCACAAGACTATCAAAATATCCATAGCCACTCATTACCCAATATTATTGATCCCTCCCCTAGTTTCTATAACTAGATCCAGAACCTCATCTTCCTCATCAAAACCATTAATGGTACCAACCCTTGGAGTTCCCATGACTATGTGAAACTTTGTAACTTAGAACAGTGGAAGTCCCCTTATCCCACCATTTTTTTATGTTAGCTTGGATGCAATTCCTACTAATTCTCTAAAATATCTTCCTAAATTCACTAGCGAGGATGAGAAAACTCTCACTGAGCACATGAGAAATGTGGCTAACACCTGCACGGTACATCATATTACAGATAAAATGTGGCCCTGAGACTTCTAGCTACATCTTTCAAAGGGAAATACCTAAATTAGTATAGATATTTGGCACCGAATAGTATATTTACCTAGGATGACCTGGGAAACCTATTTTATAACCATTTTTATGAGAAAGATGACCAGTTTTCGCCACTTCGACAACTAATTAATATAAAAGAGCTCCCTAAGAAGCTATAGTTGATTTTAATATTAGATTCCATAGAACATGGAATAAAATCCCTATAGATTCACATCCTCTAGTGCCTATGGCCTTTTTTTAACCTGAAAGATTTCAATGCAGATATAGCATGGACCATACAAACTCTGGGAGGCATAAGCTTTCGAGCTACTTATGAAATAGCCATAAGATAAGAGAACAACCTGATTGACATAGGTAAATTTACATCAAGACCTAAATTGATAGTATTTATTGAGTGTTCCCTTCAAATTCTAGAGCACACCCAAAGTGAGGCCTCTACCATCACTACCCTTGTCCCATAGTCCATTTATGTTTACCCAAATGGTCAAACATCACAAATGACTCTTCTTTCCCTATTGGTGAAGATGAGAAAGATGAAAATCCTATTGAGAATAGTGTCGAATAAGCTTACTAGTTTGAAAAGGCAACATGGTGTGCCCCAATAGCCCCCAATCAAAATTTATAGAACTGGAAAAATAGGAAACCCCCATACCAGCCAAATCAATATCAAAGATAAAATAGGAACAACCAAGGAATAATAATTATAATTACAATATCCAAAGCTAAAATTATAAGAAGTTGGTTATTTTCCCCCCTCCATTAGCACTATGACAATCCATTCCACCTAATACTAAAAGAGAATTAGTGACCACTCAAAAAAACTTTGTAGAGGATTTGAATGCATGATTTTTTTCCATGTAGTGACACTCACATACCTAGAGATTGTCCAAGGAGAAATATACAACAACATATAGCAGAGAAAATGATCTAATGAGTGACTCTTTATGTGAATAATTTTTTCTAATCTTCCCTAAGGATAAATAATTCCATGATGATAACCTAGATGTAGGGGATGTCCTTAGAATAAGAGTAAAAAATTGCTCCTGACCATTCTCTTTTGTCATGGATTGTTGAAGAGGATGATGTGGTTTTCAAAAACCAAGTGTCTACCTAACAAATGCCATAGTTTCAGTTAGGCTACAATACCCATTCAAAATGGAGGTTTACTGAAGAAGCACCCTTGTCATTCCTACCAAGTAGGACCATTCTATTTCCGCATCCAATATTTGAAGTAAACAAACCTTTTGCTCTAAAAATTCAGCTACAACCAACCAAAAAAAAGAGAGCTTGTCCCTGAGAAGCCAAAATATTTGAAGGCCCCCTCGGAGATGAAGGTGGACATAGTGGAACAATTAAAAAGAACTCCCACACATCTATCCATTTATAATTCTCTTGAAATTATTGAGTAGAAGAAAACATTGAAGAAATCTCTCAATAACCAGGATAAGAAAGCCATGGTGGAGGCTGTCACTAACAAAGAAAGATTGAAGGGAAATACACTTGTCTAAGGGCCAAAGGCTCCCCAAGTCCAAAAATCAACCGTACTAGTCAATTCCAACAACATGAAAAAGATAAAGAAAAAGGTAAAACTAAACCCATTTCTTTCTTTCTTACCTTGATAGTAGGGGATGAGCTACTACATAATTAAATGATAGACTTAGGGGCTACTAGTACTGTCATGCCTAAGAAAATAGTAGAGGTCCTCCATGTCAAGTATGGGTCTTCCAATAGGGAAATTATGCAATTGGATGGGAACAAAGTATAATCCATAGGAATAATATAGGAACTTCCCTTCACCCTTTTTTCCTACCCAAATATCACAATCCCACAAGATTTTGTAGTTATTTATATTCCCCCTATTTTTTGTGTCTCCCGTTTGAGATATTTTATAGCTAAAATAAGAGGTTACATTTTACTTGATTGGACCTATTTGATACTGTGAGCCAAACATGGAGATAAGTGTAAGGTGTTATCAGAGCCCATGCATGATATTCATATAGAAGATGAACCTGTGCTTAATTTTGATCCTACCCACACCTCCATTTCCAAAGAAGAAATGTACACATTGAAATGTTGGAGAATGAAGAAGTGACTAGGACTAGAACTATCGAAGAAGAGGTCTTATTGAATAATTTATTTGAAGATGATTCTTTCAAAAAATTACATGCTACTGAGTTGGGCAGCTATGTAATGTTTGATGAAGATCATCCAATTCCAAGAGTCACAAATGAAGAAGAAAAGAAAGATAGAAACCTATGGGAATCTACACTATGGACCATGTATTTTGATGGAGCTAGGTGTCAGATGGGTTTAGGTGCTGGCATTTACCTAATTTTCTCCATAGAGGAAGAAGTAAAGAAGGATTTCTATTTTCAATTTAGTTCAATAAACAATGAAGCAGAATATGAAGGACTAGATCGAGGACTAGATATAGTTGAAAAAATGGGAATCAAGAAGCTAAAAGTATTTGGTGACTCCGAGTTAATAGTGAAACAAGTTTGTAATATTTTGTAGCTAAGAATACCTAGATGAGATCCTACCACCATAGGATATGGGCATTGATCAGAAGTTTTGATTCTTTAGATATTAGAGTCATTCCAAGAAAATAGAACATTGAGGTTGAATAATTAGACATGATCGATTCCCACTTTGAACCTATCATTGATCTATTTACAAATGAGAATTCAGTTTGAGTGATAGTGAGGCCCTTTATACCAGACAACAATAATCACTAGAAGGTGTTTGATAATGATGACCATATTGCTTTGTTTATCCAATAAGCTAGAGAATTCATTGATCAACTATAGCCTAAAATAGAAGAAGCCTATGAGAATTAGGTCATCCATGTCAAAGGAGTTAAAATTCCCCAAGGCCTAATAACCTTGGAAATCTTCTTTGACTATGATGATGTCAATAGGGACAAACACAAACTCATCATAGACCAAAAGGATTATGAAGAGTTAGATGTTAGAGATGGTAGGAAGCTCAAAGTTGGAAAAGATGTACTTGAGGTGGATAGTGAATGACTCAAATGAATGTGCCAAAAGTGTAAGGGAGTCATAGCATGGACCTATGATGACCTAAAATGTTACAATAGACACATCACTAAACACACTATCAAATTAGTAGACGAAGTTATGCCCATCATATAAAAACATAGGTTGGTCAATCCCAGGATAGAAGCCTTAATTGTGCAAGAGTTGACCAAACTAATTGAGTCTAAGATCATGTGCTTGATCAATCATAACACATAGGTGTCAAACTGGTAGAATTTGTAATCTTTCCTTGGTGTATTATTTAAATATGGATAAACCAAGGTATCCTAATTGTAATTTGTCCTCTAGTCCAAGTGGGAGGATAACTCATTTATTTTATTTCCTTTATTAAGTAAATTAGCTTTTTCCTCCTAAAGAGGATTCTCACACTTGGCACACACTTAATATGAATGTGGCATTCATAGAACATGGGAGTTACATTCTAACTCCATCACTAATCTTTGTTGGAAACTACAATTGAAACAATTGTTATATTGTCATTGATGTCAAACCTTAACTGGTAAGACCGTTGTTATCTAGTAGAGTACCATATCTTTTTATTGATGAAGAGGATTTGAAAAGAGGAGATAACAAGAGGACCTAGGGAAAGGATGAGTTATGAGATACTTCAATGGGTACTTGATTAGTTATCACATTGGAAAGGTAATGTATTATTTATCTTTAACATTAAGTGAAGAAGTCAGTTGATTTGAAGCATAGGCTTAACTAAGAAAAAGAGAAGAAATTCAATTTAAGCCAAGTGATGCTAGTGTTGACCAAGTGCTAGTATAAGCCGAGTAAATTTTAGTGTTGACTGAGAATCAGTAATTGCCGAGTATCAGAGAATTAATCTAGCGAATATAGTTTTTTCTGAGTAGAATAGTTTTAGCGATGACCGAGTTATTCAGTGATGATCGAGTAGATGAACACAATATTAACCAAGTGTCAGTAATTTAAAGTTTGTGAAGGAATTGAGAATCCTAGCTGAAACATTGAATTCTTGGGATATGTAAAACATGTTGACATTAAAGATGAATGACCTAGAGCATTTAATTCATGGTAAACCATTTTCTTATGGATTCAAGGAGAAGTTTTGAGAAGTATCTAGAAGGATAAGGAGGAGAACAAAATTATGGAAGGATTTGATGAATCTGACCGAGGCCTAAGATCTATGGAAGATATTAAGTGGTAAAAGGTTAATCTACCTAATCAAGGATGTATAAGGATGACCTAATTGTGGGTTATGTAGAGGTGTGGAAAGAGGTTGATGTTATTGACTGATGAACCTAAGTAGAAGGCTAAGAAGAGATGTGAAGAGATAAACAAAGTTGAGGTGATTTCTTGAAGGAATTTCTGAGCAGACCAGAGATGGAGATGGTAATGAAGGTCAGTCAGTAAATCAATAGATGAACATATTGGATATGTATTTGCAAAGTGAGTTATATATTTTAGATCAGAACCTACTATTACTTTCTAACCATTGTATTAGTTAAAATCTTTTAATCAAGGTTGACCTAACAATCATTGTGCAAACCCTTTTAATCAAGGTGACATTCTAATAGAATGTTCTTAATCCCTCTAACCAAGCCACTCTTAATAGGGTGATTAAATCCTTTAACAGGGCCACACCTAGCAGTGTGTATTGTAACCTTTAACATGGTTGGCTTCCACAGAGCTCACTTCAGAACAGTGAAAATTTGGTAGCATGTTACTGGTGGTTTTTCCCATATTTTGTTTCCACATTAAATCTTAGTATCATACTTATGTGAATGTTATTTGATGTGTTATGTTGTTGAAAGTTTTATATTCTGCAAGTTGATTACTTTTGGATAGTGGACTGCAAGTTTTATGTTATTGATATATTCTATAGAGATCGAGTGAATTATTGAATAGATCTAAGTTTTTTGAAGTGTTTAAGTTGAATTGGTACATCTGGACCTGAGGATAACTGATTCACCCCCCTCATAGTTATTCTAAAATCATTCTAACAATTGGTATCAGAGCTTGTGGTGCTTGTAGGGAGAAATTTTAAAGGTACTTGAAGCTAATGATCAAGATGTACAAAAAGGAGGTACCAAAGATGAACAAGGAGAACTTTCTTGCATGGCAGAGTTTGATGAAATTGCACCTAGCTGGAATTAGTGATTCAACAAAATACTATGTGGAACATGATTATGTACCAGATGCTACACCTATGAGAGATGAGGAGATGAAAGAAAAGAAAGAACAAAATCAGGCAATGTTGGAGATTTTATTAGCCCTAAGTTATCCTGAATTTGAAGACATCAAGTACTGTACTAATGCAAAGAAAATGAGGGACACACTCGAAGCTATCTATGGTGGGGACACAAATATGATGAGAGCCAAATTTGAAAGTTTGAGAGGTAAGTTTGATGAAATGAAAATGTTAGAAGGTGAAAACATTGTTCAATATTGTGGTAGAGTTAAAGAGGTAGTAAATGCTATTAGAGGAGCTAATGGAAACATTAATGATGAAACTGTTATTAGAATTTTTTTGAGAACCCTACTTCTGATCTATAATATAAGAGTTTCTGCAATACAAGAATCAAGATGTACTCCTAGTAACATCCTAACTTTGGAAAGTCTTATTAATAGGCTCACTCCTTTTGAGTTTTCAAACTGTTGGAAAAATGGTCAGCGCTCCCCTCAGGATTTGTGACATGGCTTAACCACCTCCTGTGTCTTCTATAAGTCTAGTGGTTGTATCAGGTATTAACAAGTCAATCTTTTGGTGCAATGACAACCACTACTTGTAACAAGTGGTATTAGAGCTTGGTCACAGGTTTGATTCCCCTCGGGTAATGTTGAGGGGGAGATTGCTGAAAAAATAGTGAGTGCTCCCCTCAGGATTCATGACATGGATTAACCACCTCTTATGTCTTCTATAAGTTTAGTGGTTGTATTAGGCATTAACATGTCAATATTTTGGTGCAACGAAAACCACTACTTGTAATAATTTTTTTGATAATTTCACTACTCACAATATTGAATCTGCATTTAAGTCTCAAATGGTTCTTCATAAGTCTAAGAAAGGAAAAGAGAGATGCATGAATAGTGACGATAACAATGACAGTGATAGTGACATTTTTGTTGATGATCTAGATGATCTTGAGGCACTTATGGCTAGAAGGCTATTGAGAGGAAAAGGAAAATTCAAAGGTAAACTTCCTATAATCTATTTTTCATGTAACAAATTTGGCCATATTGCAGCAAGATGCCATGACAGGAATGACTAGGATGAAAGAAGGGAAAGCAAGTATAAAGAAAAAAGGAATGATAGAGATCACATAAGGTACAAGGACTACAAATAAAAAGGTAAGAAGTCTTGTTATATTGCTGAAGAAGAAAATGATAGTGAAACTAGTGAATCTGATGATTGTGATATAGAAGTTGTTTATGTTTCTATGAAAGATGATTATGATGAAGATGAACAAAATACACTTATTTCATATGTGAGTAAAGGTGATAAATGGATTATTGATAGTGGTTTCTCACATCACATGACTGGTGATAAAAGTAATTTTGAAACCTTAAATCATTACAAAGGTAGGAGTGTTAAGTTTGGTAATGATGCACCATGTCTTGTGAAGGGAAAAGGATCAATAAGATTGATTGATAAGATCAAATGTGATAATGCTTATTGGGTTGAAGGCATTAAATATAATTTGTTAAGTGTTGCACTATTTAATAGTACTGGTTACCAAGTTGAGTTTCATCACAAGAAGGCTAAAATATTTGATGCCACTAGTGAACTGATTAGAAGTGGAGAACAAACAAGAGGTAATTTTTTCTATCTAGACCTATCTGAAGAAACATATTTGTTTGCATAATTTGATGATGTATGGTTATGGAATAAGAGGTTGTGTCATGTGAACTTTGACAATTTGGTAAATATTAGTAAGATGAAGAAAGTTAGAGGTTTGCCAAAATTGAAGAAACTTGATAATGTGATGTGTAAACAATGTCAATTGGGAAAAATGACAAAGTCTAGTTTCAAGAGCAAGACATACTTCTGATAATATTTTGGAATTAGTTCATACTGACCTTTGTGGACCTATTGATGTGCAAAGTTATTATGGTGATAAATATTTCATTCTATTTGTTGATGACTATTCTAGAATGATGACTGTGATGTTTTTGAAAGAGAAATTTGATGCATTTTAGTTGTTTAAGTGGTATTTGGAAAAATTTGAGAAAGAACATGTAAAAACTTGAAATGTATGAGATATTCTAGATGATGAGAGTTCATATCAAATGAGTTCAACATATTCTGCAATGATAGAGGAATAAAGAGACAAATTTCTGCACCAAGGACACCTCCATAGAATGGTATAACAAAGAGAAGAAATATATCAATTATAGATTGTGCTAGAACACTGATGATAGAGAAGAATGTTGCACAAAAATACTGGAGAGAATTTGTAAATACAACTGTTTATACCTTGAATCAAGTGCAAATCAAGAAAGGTAAAAATGCTACACCTTTTGAATTATGGCATGGTTATGCACCTAACATGAAATACTTTAAAGTCTTTGGAAGAAAATGTAATATACTGAAGGACAATAGGAATGGAAAACCTTATTCTAAAAGTGATAAAGGCATATTTCTAGGATATTTCAAGAAGAGAAAAGCTTACAAGTATTTGAATTATAACACTAACAAAGTCATGGAAAGTGAAAATGTTAGAGTTGATGAATATGCAGAAAAGAATGAAGTTTAGTGGAAGCAAGAACTTGAAGATTATAGATCTTTTGTATACATGGAAGAAGGAGAGGCCAATCATATACCTGAACCAGAAAATAAAGATGCCGAGAAAGAACATGAACCTTCCAAGTCACACCAAGAAAATGTCAAGCATCAGGAGGATGCTATTAAGTGTAAGGAAACTCAGGTGCGGAAACAACTTCCTACGCTAATCTCTATAGGAGAGTATTGTGAAAATTCTTATAAATCCTTACAATTTCAGATTCGTTAACTACTTTAACAAAGTATTGCAACCACATACCATACATATAGAAAAATAGAGAATGACACAACGATATACCCTGGGGAAAACCTTTCGGTAAAAAACCCCAGCACTCCAAAACCTGCACAATGTATTATCTTCAACACAAAGATTACAATACACTTGCAATGCAAGTTCTTTTAGGAAATGAGAGACAAAGCCAACAAGACTTAAATTTTTGTTATATCTCTCCCATAGGAGCAGCATCATATATATAGACTCCTCTGGACCCAAAAATAGGCACAACCACCAAGACCCATGCACAAAGCCACATGTACATAGTTGTTACATGAAATCCCAAGAATAGGCATCCATCCCTAAAATAGACTATGACAGCTTGTCATAGAATCCACCAAAAATAACGGTCACAAGAGAAGTGTAAGAGAATCTGTCATACCAACCTATTTTTGGCATATTCTCTTACACACACCAACCACTTCTTCTTGGGCACCCAAATAGGCCCAAGTCATAAGATGCTCTTACACCTGTCATAGCACATTCCTTAAATAGTTCTTACGCGTCATAGGAATCCATCATGACCATTTTAGTCATGATCTCCTTACGCACAAGATGCCAACACATCAAGTGGAGTGACACATCAACATGCCAACTAGACATGTACACTCACACTTAATTACATTATTTGCAAAAAATACATTTACAAAACAAATAATAAGAATAGGAATTATCCAAGGTTGAGACACCTTATTCCTAACACTAAGCAATCAAGAGAGGAGGCAAAGAATCTACAAGATGAACCTGAAGATCAAGGAAAACAAGAAAGGAGATCTGGGCCTACATTAGCATAGTATGTGAGAAGACATCATAAGACAAAACAAATCATTGGAGCTAAAGAATCTGGAGTCATGACAAGAAGTAAGTTGAAAGATCAAACATGCTTGTTATGTGAATTTGAGCCTAAGATAATGAAAGTTTCTTTGGAGAATGAAGATTGGATTCAAGCCATGAATGAAGAAATTGAGCAGACAGAAAAGAATAGAACCTGGACACTAGTGCCGAGACTAGAGGACAAGAATGTTATTGGAACAAAGTGGGTGTTTAGAAATAAGCTAAATGAACATGGAGAAGCCACTAGGAACAAAGCTAGATTGGTAAGAAAGGGATATGCACAAGAAGAAGGCATTGACTATGGGGAGATATTTTCCCCAGTTGCAAGATTGGAAGGAGTGCGAACTCTACTTGCATATGTAGCTTTTAAAAGATTCAAAGTGTATCAAATGGATGTCAAATTTGCATTTCTAAATGAAATACTAGAAGAAGAAGTATATATTAAATAACCAAAAGGATTTGTTGATCCAAGCAAGAAGAACATGGTTTGTAAACTACACAAGGCACTGTATGGATTGAAACAAGCTCCCAGAGCATGGTATGAGAGATTGCACAACTACTTGATAAAGATTGGATTTGTAAGAATAAATGATAATAATAATTTGTATTTGAATACTGAAAAAGGTAAAGGGATATTGTTAGCTGAAATATTTGTTGATGATATCATATTTGGAGGACAAGATGCCCTATGTCAAACATTTTCAAATGAGATGCAAACTGAATTTGAGATGTCTATGTTTGGAGAGGTCAAATTCTTTGTTGGTTTGCAAGTTTATCAGATGAAGAAAGGTATCTATATTACACAATCTAAGTATGTCAATGAGATACTGAAAACTTTTGGTATGGAGGATTCTAGACCAGTAAATACACCTGTGGCTATTGGACATAAACTATCAAAGACTGATGATACAAATGAAGTGAATCAAACCTTGTACAGGTCTATGATTGGAAAGTTACAATATGTTGTCCATAACAAACCAAATATTGCCTTAGCAGTTGGGATTGTTGCAAGATTTTTTGAAAATCCTAAGGAGAGTCACATGATGGAAGTGAAAAGGATATTGAGATATCTATAAGGAACAGAGGACTATGGACTATATTACAAGAAGAATGACAAGTTTGAACTGAAAGTTTACACTAATGTAGATTGGGTAGGAAATGTGGATGATAGAAAGAGTACAAGTGGTGGCACATTCTTTCTAGGAAAGAGATTAGTATCTTGGACAAGCAAGAAATATAATTGTATCTCCCAATCTAAAACATAAGTTGAATATGTAGCAACAACATTGAATTGTTCAAATTTAGTGTGGATCAAGCAATTGTTAAAAGGTATGAAGGAAGAAATTACTGAGCTAGTTGTTATTTTCTGTGATAACATAAGTGCTATCAATATATCAAAGAATATTATAATGAACACTAAGACTAAGCATATTGCTATCAAGTATCACTACTAGAGAGAGCTAGTTCAAGACAAAGAAGTGAGATTGGAATATGTGAATACAAAGGAACATTTAGCAGATATATCCACTAAGACATTACCTAAGGATGCTCATGAATATCTAAGAAGTAAATTAGGGGTGATTTCCCTAACTGAGGCTACCTAAAATCATATAGGAGCATTACATCAAATGTATTAAATCAAAATATTTGAGAAATTGATGCAAGGGAGGTCACACTTTAGGAGTTTCCTAAAGTTGTGAAGAGTAAAGCATAAGATGTTGATCAATCATAAGCAAGATGACAGAGGGAGTAATAAAATTGACATGAAGATATCTACATGGTGAAGATGAATGTCTTTGGCATTTTTTTCAAAGAGGGAGAGATTTAGTATAAACATGATACAGAAGAAGTTACCCTAAGCAAAGATAGAGAGATTGAATAAGATAAGTGAGAGATTCGGTAAACTGTTGAACATAACTTTTTGGATTGTATGGTAGAACATGTAGTGTTTCCATTAATGCCAAAGAGGGAGATTGTTGGAAACTACAATTGAAACAATTGTTATATTGTCATTGATGTCCAAGATTAACTGGTAAGATAATTTCTATCTAGTAGAGTACCATATCTTTTGATTGATGAAGAGGATTTGAAAAGAGGGGATAACAAGAGGACCTAGGGAAAGGTTGAGTTATGAGATAACTCAATGGGTACTTGATTAGTTGGGACATTGGCAAGGTAATGTATTGTTTATCTTTAACACTAAGTGGAGAAGTCATTTTATTTGAAGCATAGGCTTAACTGAGAAAAAAAGAAGAAATTTAGTTTAAGCTGAGTGATGCTAGTGTCAACTAAGTGCTAGTATAAGCTGAGTAAACTTTAGTGTTGACCAAACATTAGTAATTGCTGAGTATTAGAGAATTAACCGAGTAAAGACAACTATTTTCTGAGTAGAAAATTTTTAGCGATGACCGAGTTATTTAGTGATGACCAAGTAGATGAACACAATATTGACCGAGTGTCAGTAATTTACAGTTTGTGAAGGAATTGAGAATCCCAACCGACATAGTTGAATTCTTGGTGTATGTAAAACATGTTGACATTAAAGATGAATGACTTGGAGCATTTAATGCATGGTAAATTTTTTTCTTATGGATTCAAGGAGAAGTTCTAAGAAGTATCTAGAAGGATAAGGAGGATAACAAAATGATGGAAGGATTCAATGAATCTGACCTAAACCTAAGATCTATGGAAGAGATTAAGTGGAAAAATATTAATCTACCTAATCAAGGAGGTATAAGGATGACCTAATTGTGGGTTATGCAGAGGTGTGGAAAGAGGTTGATGTTATTGACTGACAAACCTAAGTAGAAGGCTAAGAAGAGCTGTGAAGAGCTTAACAAAGTCGAGGTGATTGCTTGAAGGAATTTCTGAGAAGATCAGAGATGGAGATGGTAATGAAGGTCAGTCAATAAATCAACATATGAGTGTATTGGATATGTATTTACAAAGTGAGTTTTATATTTTAGATCAGAACTTATTGTTACTTTCTAACCATTGTATCAGTTAAAATCCTTTAATCAAGGTTGACCTAACTGTCATTGTGTAAACCTCTCTGCTTGCAAGTTTGGTACAAGTTTCTAACCCCCAAAATCAATTTCTTTTTTTGGATCCTAGCTCAGAATAAACCCCCCACCCTTGACAATTTGACTAAAAGGGGGATTTTTCTTCTTAATAGATGTTGTCTCTGTATGGAAGAAGCTGAAACTTGTGATCATATTATGCCGCATTCTACCTATACCCGTAGGGTTTGGGATCTAATCTTTAAAAAATGGAATCTTTGTTGGTTTTTTCCTTTTATATGGCAAGAATTTGTCAAGAAATGGAGCTACCCATTTTCAAATGACCTGGCTAAAATTTTTTGGAAGCTTATTCCTCCCCATTTCTGCTGGCGTATCTAGAAGGAAAGAAATAATAGAATATTCAAGGAGAAATAATTTAAACCAGAAGTAGTTGGTAACTTCATTTGTAGAGGGCTAGAGGAAAATTTCATTTCTTCAATGAACAACAACAATCCTAAGAATACTCCCCAAATATCTTTAGAGAATCTAAGAGAATGACACTTTACTACTCCTGATTCCAATCCCTATCATCCAAGATCTACTGCTATGTGGATCTCCCCTACGAGTGGATGGCTAATTTTGATGGGGCATTAAAAGGTAACTCGAGAGCGGAAAGAGGAGGTGGAATCATAAGAGATTGGAAGGGAACTTGTGTTGGTGATATTTTTGTTCCTCTGGGAGTGCAATTGAATCATAGAGCAAAAGCTATGGCATCTCTCAATGTCATGCTACTAGCAGAAGAGATGGGATGTAAAAAAGTCCGGCTGGAAGGAGACTCCCTTAATATTGTCAAAAATATAAAAGGCATAAGTAAATCATCATGGACTATTGAGCATAACATTGACAAAATAAAAAATATTGCATTGCAATTTGAATCCTTTTGTGTCACCCACAACTTTTGTGAAACTAACGAGGCGACAGATAGTTTGGCTAACCTTGGGGTTAGAAATGATGTCACATGTAAGTGGTATGGATCGATTAAGATTAATGAGGAGATTAATATGATTATTAATCATGATAGAAACAATCAAAAGGAGGGAATTATTAATATTAATGATCACATTGCATGAATTAATTTAGAACCGGAGTACGTCGAAGGTGAAGTGCCAAGTGGTGATTAACATCCTTCATTACTTTCTGACCTCGCATGCTTTCTAGGTCATTAAAAAAGATCTTTCGCATTATTCCAACTATTAGAAGCATTTTGGTTTCAGGCTGAGAAATTTAGATAGGCAAGATATTGAAACAGAGTTGAAGAGATTTTTTGGTTCTAGCACTATGAAGAAGGAAGATGAGATTGGTGGGGATCTAAAGAGGGAGGAACCGGTGGAATGTAAGTGGGCTCATGAAAAATAAGTGTGGAGAAAATTAAAGGGCAAAGTGCACCATTACTTGAAATGGTTGAATGAGAACGACAAAGAGATCACAAGGACTTTTATTGCAGTGTGGGAGAAAGGTAATGTGAATATTGTAGGTAAATATTTTACCCTTACCTTAGACCTTCTGGAAGAGATCACAGGTCTCCCTCTTGAGGGCATTCACTTCTCCAAAGACAAGAAGGTGTGAAACAAGGCTTACAAAGACTTCCCCAAGATAAACAAAGAGTGGGCATTGCTGGTGAAAGGTAAATTTGACTATGTGAGCCTTGATAACATAAAAATCATTTGGGGTCTTGATCTTAGAGCTATTATGGAATATTTTACCCTTTATGGTAGGTATTCCAGAGTTTATAATTATCATTTCATGCTGGTTAATAATTTTAGACATAATATTAGGGTTTCTTTCTCCTTTTATTTGCTTAGTTCCATTAACCATAGTATAGTGGATCATAAAATTATTGATGCAGGTGCATCACGAGATTGGTAACATTTTGAAGATTCTGTTATTTTCCATTGTAATATAGCTTAGTAAGCCAATTTTGTGTCTTAATGATGTAATTGAGTGTGAGACTCAAGTAAGGTTAATTATAGTAGTCTAAGTATCATAGATATAATAATGAAAAGGTTTGTATAATCGTGAAGTTGACAACTTCGTTGTCAACTCCATGATACATTACTAGTTTAGTTTGTATGCCAAATAATCATGCACCTCCGTCAATTAGGGATTCCCCTGTACTGCATGAGGGGATCATTCTTCTCATTGCAAAGTATTCCATAGATCATATCCTTGAGCTGATTCCAAAATAGGTTGACAATAAAAAAAGAAAGAATTATGACATTTCTTGTTCTAGGAAGAAGGCTAGCACTGCTTCGAACAAAAAATCCCTCAAATCCCTTGTAAAAAAAGATACCACCCTTTCCATCTTTGATGAGGTAGAAGGAATGAAATTAGAGGATGACCGGGAGGTTGAGTCTTCTGAGAATGAAGAAATAGCTAAAGGTAAATTGAGTAACAAATATCCATCTAAGAAGGATAAGTCCACCATTTTTTAACCTGAAAAAGATAAGGATATAGAGAATAACCCTGCAACTAAGGCTATTAATGATCCGGATAAGGAAATGTCTAAGGATTTCTCTAATAAGATTATGGAAGTTTACATTGACAATGTCCAGTAGAACCCAAGTGACAAACCTGAGGAAAAGAATAATGACAATGAAGATGATAAGGTGGAAAATCTGGAGAATATGTCCAAGGAAGAAGATGATGACCCTGACAAAAGAGAAGATTACAATGAAATTAATGGCAACATTGCTGAGGATGACATTAATACTAAAAATTTAGGGTTAATGGAAGAGGAAACCCAAGTTGACAAAGAAGCTGGTGAATTAGATAAGGAAACCTACAATGAACATGTTTACTATGAGATTAGTTCAACTCCTCCTAAAATCCCTAAGGAAAACCTTGATGATTTGGGAGAGGATACAAAGAATCATAGAAGTATTGAGGAAGATCTATGGGACAAGGATTTCAAGGTCAAAAGAACTATAAATATCACCATGTTGCAAGCTGCCAAAAACAAAGCAATGTATGGTTACAACATTGATAAATGGATCCAATATGACATCCAGGAGCTACAAACTAAATGTAAAAATTTGGAAGCTAGGAATGCTACGCTAGAGGAGATCATTGAAAAAATGAGGAATAATGCTGAGATGTATAAGAATGGAAAGAATATTTTTGAAAAGGTAATAGTTAATACTACTATGCCGAAGGATAAAATTAATAATGCCATTAAAAATATGATAAACTCGATAACTGAGAAGATCAACACAATGACACCATGCTAAGGAAGATGATCACCCTTACCAATATGGGCATGGATGCTATAGTTGAAAATATGAAAGCCTTGTATACCTTGCTAGAAGGGAATAGAAATGACATAATAAATGATGATGAAGAAGGGAAACAAGATAACCAAATGTCTGGTCTAGGTTTTAGGACCAGGTCAAGTACCAGAAAGAAGACTTTTGCCCATGCAAAAGATATAACCAATATGAGAGACTCAATCCACAAGATGTAGAATTAGATGGTGGAATTTGAGGAGTTTCTAAAAATGATGAATTGACTCAGTTGTTGGGAGTTTTCGTAATCCTATTTTCCTAGTAGTTTTTTTTGTTTTAAGTGTTTTTCTCTTTTTGGCTTACTGTTGACATAAGGAAGGGCAGGAAGAGGGGTTGAAGGTACACCCTAATCCAAATCCTCCTTGTAGAGATCACACATGAAATAAATTATACAAGTGAGAGAGAGAATGCATAACATATCCTTATATTTCATCAATTGATTCATACATGCTGGGCTGTAAGGCCTTCCTAGTTATGGCCAATACATCAAATTCAATTACAATAGTCCTCCAACATGTAGGGATTCATAAACTATCTTCCAACTTCTAACTGATACCACTAATCTACTACCTCCTAAAATTGATTTTTAAAACTACAACCAACAACTACATTATATACAAGAGGCTACTGAAACAAGTCAACCTTCAGATCCATCATCAACGAAAGGAACAACCACATTGTGAAATCCATGAACTATCTTCAATCAGTCCATTCTTCCAATTTACTAGATATTCCACATTACTATTTTCCTCTTGTGCTTCTCCACCTCTATGTTCCAAAATCTGCTCAACTTCTTATGCCTGTCTCTTAGGATAATCATTCGGTACTATCATCTCTTCATATAATTCATAGTACTCATACAAATTTTCAATGTTGAATATAGGTGATATATCCATGTCATCAGGTAACTCAATTTCATAAGCATTTCCACTATCAAATCTCCTCAATATCTTGCAAGGACCAAATTTATTCATTTTCAGCTTCCCATATGTGCCAATAGGAAATCTTCCTTTCTTCAAGTGTACCATTACTTCATCCCCAATTGAAAAAGTCTTATGTCTTCTTTCTCTATTTGCTCTGTCTTTATATTTTTTATTACTATTCTCCAACTTATGTTTCACTTCTTCATGCAATGTCTTCATGAACTCAACAAACTTTACTCCTTTAGCACTTCTCTTTTCTTCACCAGCTATATCCTTCAAATCTGATATACCTCTTGGTTGTATGCCATTAACAATCTCAAAAGGTGTTTTTCCAGTACTCCTATTCATTGAATTATTGTATGCAAACTCTGCTCGTACCAACATAGAATCCCAGTTACTCGGTTTATCTCCAACTAAATATCTCAAAAGATTACCCAAAATTCTATTTACAACCTCTATCTATCCATCAATTTGTAGGTAAAATGTAGAACTATACTTCAAATCGGTGCCCAAATTTTTCCAAAGAGTCTTCCAAAAGTATCCAAAAAATTTACTATCTTGGTCAGAGATGATACTCCTCAGTAATCCATGCAATCTGACAATTTCCTTAAAGAAAAGATTTTCTATATGCACTCCATCTGATGTCTTTCTACATGGTATAAAATGTGTCATCTTAGAAAATTTTTCCACAATAACAAATATAGAATCATTACCTCTCACTGTCTTCGGTAAGCTAAGAATAAAATCCATACTCATATCAATCCAAGGTTTCTCAAGAATAGAAATCGGTATATACAATCTAGTATTTTGATTTACTCCCTTTGCAACCTAACAAACTCCACAAATTTTCACAAATTTATGAACATCCTTATACAACTACAACCAAAAGTATTTCTCCTTAAGAAAATTCAATGTCTTTTCAATACCAAAATGTCCAGCCAAACCACTACTATGTTTCTCCTTTGTCAAATTAGTTCTCATTGATCCTCTCAGTATACACAACTAAATACCTTTAAAAAACACACCTTCTTGAATGAAATAGTCTTCCCATTTAGTAATAGGTTGATCTTGAATAGGTGCTCTGCATTTCCTCCATGGATTAGAAAAATTAGGATCAGTTTCATCAATCCTTTCATGTCATCAAAACCAAGAACTTCAATACTCATCTCAGCCATCAAAGATCTTCTTCTACTCAATGCATCAACAACTCGGTTAGTGACTCCACTCTTATGTTTTATCACAAATGTATAACTTTGCAAATATTCAACCCATTTCATATGTCTCTGATTCAACTTATCCTGACTACCCAAATACTGTAAAGCCTTATGATCAGTATACAACACAAATTCACTCGGTATCAAATAATGTCTCCATTTCTTTAGGGCTTGAACAATAACATAGAACTCTTAATCACACATATAATATTTCCTTTTTGCATCATTCAATTTCTCACTAAAGAAAGCAATAGGTTTACCTTCTTGACTCAACACAGCTCCTATTGCACTACCACTTGCATCACATTCAACTTGAAATACCTTATTGAAATCAGGCAATGCTAACATGGGCAATTCAACAACTTTCTGCTTTAGAGTCTCAAAACTTCTATCAGCTCCATGTGTCCACTTAAATTCTCTTTTATCTCCTCTAATAGTCTCAGTCATAGCATTATAAATTGAATTGAAATTCCTAATGAAATTTCGGTAAAAACTTGCTAAACCATGAAATGATCTTACCTCACTAGCATTCTTAGGTGTAGGCCAATTCATAATAGCTTCAACCTTTTCAGGATCCATTTTCAAACCATCAGCTAAAATCACAAATCCCAAATACACAATCTCCTCTTTCATGAAGGAACACTTTTTCAGGTTGATCAACAACTTTTCTTCTTTCAATCTCTACAATACTTGTTCAACATGCAACAAATGCTCTTCTTTGGTCTTATTGAATATTATAATATCATCTAGGTATACAATCACAAATTTACCCAAAAATTTCTTCAAAACCTCATTCATCAATCTCATAAAAGTACTCGGTGCATTAGTTAAACCAAAAGGCATAACCAACCACTCATACAAACCTTCTCTTGTCTTAAAAAAAGTCTTCCACTTATCACCTTCTCTAATTATGATATGATGATATCCACTTTTCAAATCAATTTTGGTAAAATAATTTGCTCCAGTCAAACTATCCATTATGTCATCCATTCTCAGTATAGGAAACCTATATTTCACTATTATCTTGTTGATTTCTCTAGAATCAGTACACATTCACCATTCTCCATTCTTCTTAGGTTCCAATACAAATGGTACTACACAAGGACTCAAAATTTCTCAAATCAAACCTTTTTGCAATAATTCTTGGATCTGTCAGTTCAATTCCTGATTCTTGGTAGGTGTCAACCAATGTGGTGCCTTATTTGGTAAAATAGCTCCAGGGATAAGTTACATGCAATGATCAATACTTCTCTTTAGTGGAAAACCATCAGGTACATTATCAGAAATGATCTCCTTGTACTCGGTGAGTATCTTATCAATCTCTTCAGGGATGCTATCCACTATTTTCTCACTCAGTTTATTAGTAATCACAGCAAAACATACATCATTCTTCTTCAGATCCTTAAAAAACTTTCTTCCTTCCATCAAAAAAACTTTCACAGATGTATAGACACTACTAATAGGTTTTTCAATTAAAGGTAACAAGATTTGTCTTCTCCCATTAGCCCAAATAGTATATTTATGAAATCTTCCATCATATATAACATGTCTATCATATTGCCAAGGTCTACCCAACAAAATATGACAACAATCCATATGCATGATATCAAATAACACCTTATCATAGTACTTTCCAATTTTCAAATTCACATAACATTGTTCACTTACCAAGAGTGTATGCTCATCCTTGATCCATGAAATTTGATAGGGCTTCGGGTGTTTCAACCTTTCCAATTGCAACTTTGTAACCATTTCCTCTGATGCCAAATTCTCCAAGCTTCCACTATCAATGATTACCTTCCATACATCATCAAAAATTCTACATCTAGTCTTGAAAAAACTTTTCCTTATTGTATCTTCCTTATTACCTTCACTCCAAAGTGCTCTCCTGACCATCAAGTTCTTTTCCTTTTGAGGTTCATTCAGTGAGTCTTCTTGCACCAAAGCATTTCTATTGCTACCGACCTTCTTACTTGCATGTGTATACTCAAATGACCTATGTCCTTCTTCTCCACAATTGTAACAAGTTCCTCAGAATCCACCTCTACCATAACCACCTCGGTAGTTATTGCCTCTTCCTCTAGCCAAAATTTCACCTTTCCACTTGGTCTTGCCTTTATCCAGATTTGTCTTGTCCTGATCAAATCTATTATTTTCACCATAAGATCTACCTCTTCCTCTAGGGAATCTACCACCTCTTCCTCTTTGTCTTTGCTCATGTCTTTTGTTTAATTTCTCCTCAGCTTTCAAGGCAAACTGGTAAGCTTCCTCAATGTTTTTGAATTTAACCAAACTAATTTCTTCTTGGATGGAAAATCTTAACCCATTCAGGTACCTAGCAATTCTTTCCACTTAATCTTTATCATGTCGAGATCTGATATCTAATCTATAGAATTCCTCAGTATAATCTTTTACCAAGCTATCTTTCTGCCTCAAACTTTGCAGCCTAACTAGGTTAATTTGATAATCACATGGTAAAAACTTTCCTTTCAACTTATTTACCATCTTATTCCATACCTTTATTTATTATTTGCCTTTCCTTTTGTTGTCCAATTGCAAATGCTCCCACCATAAGGATGCATGAATCTTCAACTTTGTGCTTGCAATCTTCACCTTCTTTTCCTCAAGGACATTTTCATACTCAAAATACTTCTCCATCTCAGTGATCCAATCCACCAACTCATCTAAATCCAGCTTTCCACTTTACTCAAGAGGATTGAAATGTGTTGTAGACTTTAGATTTGTCAAAGCCTTAAACAATCTTTCCTCACCTTGATCCATCACAGGTGCAGATTCTTCATCACCTTGTTCTTCTTCAATTTCTTCATCACTAACATCTTCAAGATGTATTCCTATACGTTGGGTTATCTCAACAGCTTCTAACCTAGCAACAAGTTGTCTCAACATGTCAGCCAATCCTAGATCTGCATCTTGCCTCCCATGAACCATCTTGAAACCCTTTGTAATTGCAGGCTAGATTGCAATCTGCTACCCCACAACCAATATCAACTAGGGTTTAACAAGAAGGAACCCTCAAACCTAGATTCACAAATCTAGATCCATATCTCAACCTTCACTCTGATACCACTTGATGCAAGGCATGATAGGAAGAGGGGCCGAAGGCACACCCTAATCCAAATCCTCCTTGCAGAGACCACACATGGAATCAATTACACAACAAGTGAGAGAGAGATTGCAAAAAAAATCCTTATATTTTATCAATTGATTCATACATGCCAGGCTGTAAGGCCTTCCTGATTATGGCCAATCCATCAAATTCAATTACAATAGTCCTCCCACATGCGAGGATTCAAAAAAAATCTTCCAACTTCTAACTGATACCACTATTCTACTACCTCCTAAAACTAATTTTTAAAACTACAACCAACAACTACATTATATACAAGAGGCTACCGAAACAAGTCGACCTTCAGATCCAACATCAATGGAAGGAATGACCAGATCTAGGTCCACATGCTTCCTAATGATCAATAGCAACATTAACTCCACAACCATAATTAAATGTACAAGTTGGCCTCAATAGAAAACCAAAACAAATAACTCGGTAAGCAAGGTTAACTGAGCGCTATGAAAATAATCGACCAACTCGGTCAAAGAAGAAACCAAGCAACTATTGAGCCAACTCAGTCAAAGAAGGAACCAAGCAACATAGAAAAATAAAACTTATTTTTGTTAACACAAGATTGCCAAGGACCTGAGATGCTCCTACATCAACTATATAACTGTGAAATTTGGGTTTTCACCCTTTTGGTATCTGTCATCTTCTGTGACAGATTGTTGTCTTTTAGTGCTACTATTCTTATCTTCTCTATGCTATGTTAAAGGGTTTTGGGGCCCCTTCAAAACCTATTGTTACCGTAATAAAAAATAGTTATTATGTAAACCCTTTTAATCAAGGTGACATTCTAATGGAATGTTCTTAAGTCCTCTAACCAGGCCACTCTTAACAGGGTGATTAAATTCTTTAACATGGTCACACCTAGTAGTGTGTATTGTAATCTTTAACAAGGTTAGCTTCTCACAGAGCTCACTTCAGAAGAGTAAAAATTTGGTAGCATGTTACTGGTGGTTTTTACCATATTAGGTTTCCATGTTAAATCTTGGTGTCATACTTGTGTGAATGTTATTTGATGTGTTATGTTGTTGAAAGTTTTATATTCTGCAAGTTGATTACTTTTGGACAGTGTACTGCAAGTTTTATGTTATTAATATATTTTATAGAGACTGAGTGAATTGTTGAATAGATCTAAGTTTTTTGAAGTGTTTAAGTTGAATTGGTACATTTGGACCTGAGGATAATTGATTCACCCCCTCTCAATTATTCTAAAATCATTATAACAATCTCTATTTAAGAGATGCTTCTACACACACTTCATAATGATTTTTCTCACTTCTTCTCACATTTTTGTAATGAACTTCTTGCTTAAATTCTCTCTCCTTCTCTAGGCTTTTTGCCTCATTCATATTATATTCACAAGGGGTTTTCTTTGTTTTCCCCTTTCAAAATATTTGTCTCATTATGCTGATCTTGGATCATCTTGATGGTTTTGGTGATTGATCTTGAAGCAATCTCTTTCTTTGAGTTTATGGTAAAATACTTCCTTTTGCTTCACTCTCTTGGATTCTTTCCTTTAGCTCTTTTTTATTTTTTTTATTTTTCTTACATGGCATCAGAGTTAGCTAATCCTTGTTTTGAGTGTTTTCATGAAGGTTTCATTCGAAGGATATCTCATTTGATTAAATTTTGTTTCAGGTATTTGCATATCTGAAATTATTTTCTTACTCTCTTTAGAAGTTTTTGAATTTTGTTTAGGGTTTGGACAGTTCACTGCCAAACCTGGTTTTTATTATTTGTTTATCTAAATTTAACATTTTTGTTCAATTAGTTATGGATGGTTTACTGCCAGACCCAAGTCTATTAATCTCCATTTTAAGTTTTTTTTAATATCTATCGTCACCCTCTGTCGGGAGACCATAAGGGTTTTCTTTTTGTTCATTTATTCTATTCTAATATTCTTGCAGGTTCTAACATTCTTTCATGTTCTACTCTAACTGTCTTCAGGTTTATTTATCTCCATCTGTTAAATATATCTGGTTTGATTCTTACAGGATTCAAATAATAATAATCTCAAAATTTTATGATATCTCTGTGCATGAAGGATCGGTCACTGTTTAACTATTTTTTCTATAAATTAATTTTTGCTGATGTTATATTAATCTCTCTTTTTCTTTGTAGGTTTTATATATCTTTTATTTGCATTTAATATACTCGGTTGTTGCCAGGAAGAATTTAGTCTTACCCCCATTTTCTTTAGCTCCTTGCGTGAGCTCCTCCTGCTTTGCACAACCCTTGTTATCTCTATTCCTTACATGTTGTTGTTTCTCTTGCTGTGTGTTTCCTCCTTGCATGTTTCTTCCTTGTTGTTTCTTTCAAAAACCTTGTTTCCTGCAAGCTACTTTTATCCTCCCTCCACACACCTTATCCCTATTATGTGCCCTTTCTCTATGCAACATTTATTTTATTCTCCCACTATTTTGTATGAGTTGTCCCTTGTGGCGTGTTGTTTCACGGTGAAGTTGTCCCTTGTGGCATGTTATTTTCTACATAGCATGAGTTGTCATTAGTGGCTATCATTCTCCCACTATCTATCTTGCTGCCTTGCGCAACATCTCAACTCCTTGTGCAACAGTTCATGGTCATTATTTCATTTTTAATTATAACATTTTTTTTTCTTATTCTTTGTCTCTTATTTTTATAATGTTGCAGGTTATTATAACATTTTCATGGTGTATGCAGGTTTCTTGTAGTTTTAATCATTAGATTCTTTTGATTTTTTAACAAAAAATTTTCAAAAATTTTTTATCATAAAAAAGTTTAAACATTAAAACAAAATTTCCACTTCATATTTTTTAAAATCGTTTTAACCCCATATTTATTTTATCAATATAAACATATTCCAATTTCCATTTCTCTATTCGTTGCAATAAAATTTTGTTTTCTCATTTAAACAATTTTTTTTAAATTTTTTTTTCTTACATATTAATCAGTGACATTTGCGTTAAATTTCACTCTTAGATTCATTTTTACATATTCTTTATTTTATTCTAGTTTATTTTGAATCAGTATGTCGACATTAATTCTAGAAATCAAATTGACAAGGTCTAATTACCATGATTGGAAGACACATATTACATTTATTTTTTGTTTCAAACATATTATTGATATTGCTACTAGTGCAGATCTTGCTCCCGTGACTACTACTCCTTAGACCCATATTGATGATTGGAATACTAAAAATGATGAGGTTCTAGGCCTAATCAACATTTCATTAAGTCTAGAATTGTATGTTTTAATTGCTCATCGTACTCACACCCATGCAGCTTGGGATATTCTCAAAAACACCTTCGATAGTGAAAATGAATCTAGAAATATTCAACTCCAAGATCAATTGGAGGATCTCAGGTATATTGATTTCAAATCTATGCATGAAATTTTACTTAAGTTTGATTCTATTTGAAGTCAATTAACTGGTTTAGGAGTAAATTTATTTGATATTCATTTAATTCATATTGTTTTGAAAAAATGCCTTCGTAGACAATTCTAACAATTTATTACTAATACTCATTCTCATTTAGTTATTCCTACCTTAGAATCTCAATTAACTTATGCTATCTTTCAAAGTCTTTTATGTCAAGAAGAAGCTAAGTTAATTCAATTTGGCACACTTAAAACTAATGAACATGCTTTCATGTCTAGATCACATAACAATAATCACAATTCTAATAACAATTATAGATCAAATAATAATGGTCATTCTAATAATCATAATTCTCAACATTATAATAATAATTCTCAGCATAATAATAGTTATCATAATAATCACAATCGTCCCCATTGTACTTATTGTGGGAAAGATGGTCATGTGTCCAACACTTGTTTTAAGAAACAAAACCACAAGAATCCTTTTACTCCTAATAATCAAACTCATAACTCTCATCAAGCTTTTTTTGCTCATTATGGGATGTTTAATCCTCACTATGATAATAATATTCTTTTGCATAATTCTCCTATTTGGGATGAATCATATGATGATGGCTATTCTTATAATACATTCACACTTGATGATTATTCTTATTCCACTTTTGATGATATTTTAGAACAAGAAGAGGACATTATTTCTACCTTTCTTAATGTTACTTTGCCTCCTTTTGAATCTCCTGGTAGAGATGTGCGTATTTTTCAAGATGATCTTTATGATTTTTCCAAAGTTCAAGATTTTGAATATAGTGCTAATCCTATGGATGTTGTAGAGGACAATGATCATGACTATGTTAAAGATGACAATAATGATGATAATGATGATGATTATAATAGCTTTACTCTTGATTTTTCATATAATGATGAATCCATTACAAATATATTTTATGGCACTGATGATTATGCGACTGATTTATTTTATGATTCACAATCTTATTTTACTTTACAAGATTTTATTGATTCAGATCTAGGCAGAGATCCCAATGATGGGAGATCTACTAGTGGTTATTGCCTTATTGTAGATTCAGGTGCTATTTCTTGGAGAAGTAAATATGATCAATCTCAACCACTATGTTCTATTGAATATGAATATGAAGAATGTATAATGTACACATGTATCTACAGAAGCTCTTGGGAATCAAAGATTACTTGAAGATTTGGCCCCTCCTCAAAAAGCACCCAAACCTTTTTATTGTAATAATCAATGTGCTACTTCCTTAGAAAAGAATCCTATGTACCACTCAAGATCCAAGAAAATATCACTCCATAATCACTTCATAAAAGATCAAGTTGAAGAGATTCAAGAGTCCCTCATCTATTGCAAATGAAATGATCCAACTGCCAATATCTTAAAAAAGACTCTTTCTCAAGAGAAATCTCAAAATCATTGTAAACATTTGGGTTTGATACCTTTTTCTCTAATTTCCCCAAGTAAATATTAAAGCGGGGTGTTAGAATTTTTAATCTTTCCTTGGTGTATTATTTAAATATAGATAAGCCAAGAGATCCTAATTGTAATTTGTCCTCTAGTCCAAGTGGGAGGACAACTCATTACATTGATTTCTTTTATTAAGGAAATGAGCTTTTTCCTCCTTAAGTGGATTATCACACTTGGCACACACTTAATTTGAATGTGGAATTCATAGAACATGGGAGTTACATTCTAACTCCATCACTCATCTCTATTTAAGAGATGCTTCTACACACACTTCATATTGAATTTTCTCACTTCTTCTCACATTGTTGTAATTGGCTTCTTGCTCAAATTCTCTCTCCTTCTCTAGGATTTTTGCCTCATTCATATTATATTCACAAGGGATTTTATTTTTTTCCCCCTTTCAAAATCTGTGTTTCATTGTGTTAATCTTGGATCATCTTGATGGTTTTTTCCATTGATCTTGAAGCAATCTCTTTCTTTGAGTTTATGGTAAAATACTTCCTTTTGCTCCACTCTCTTGGATTCTTTCCTTTAGCTCTTTTTTCATTTTTTTGTATTTTTCTTACATAAACCTAGTTCTGGTCTATAAAAAGAATGGTGATATTCACCTTTGTATGAATTTTTGAGACCTAAATAAAGCTGCTCTAAAAGACCACCACCCTCTACTATCAATGGAGAAAATTCTACAAATCATTGTTGGGTCAGAAATGTTCTTGATGTTAGATGGTTTCTCTGAATACAATAAAGTTTGGGTGGTAGAAGACAACCAATACAAAACAATTTTTACCACTTAGTGGGGAAGGTTTTCTAATTATAAAATTCCTTTTGGTTTGTCTAATGTAGGAGCTACTTTCCAAAAAGCCATGGAAATGACTTTCAAAGAGATGATAGATATAGTCATTCTAATATACTTGGATGATCTAAAAATATTCTCAAAGAAGAGGAAGGATCATAATGAGAAAGTTTTTTTAAAATGCCAAGAATTTGGGATTTATTTGAATTCCAAGAAATGTGTATTTGGGGTTCCGTCAGGAAAACTCCTAGTGAATATAGTATTAAAAGATGAGATATCCATAGATCTCGAGTGGGTAAAATCAATACTATAAATATCACTCCCTTCAAACAAGAAGGGATTTCAATCTTTCCTTGAAAATACCAATTTCATCACTAGATTCATTTATGATTTCATACCAATGGTGTGACCTATCACCTTGATACTAAGAAAGAAACAAGCCTTCTGATGGACCCTAGAAGGGAAGGTAGCCTTAGAGAAGATTAAAGTAGCCATAGCTACTACTCAAGTATTGCCAAATCCTAATTTATTGAAAGAATTGTTGGCATAATGGTCATATCTCCCCTCAAGATTCATGACATGGCTTAACCGCCTCCCATGTCTTCTATAAGTCTAGTGGTTGTATCAGAAATAAATAGATTGATCTTGTGGTGCAACATAAACTACCACTTGTAACAAGTGGTATTAGATCTTGGTCACAAGTTCAAATCCCCTTGGGTAACACTGAGGGAAAGATTGTTGCTGTAATGGTCAGTTCTCCCCTTGGGATTTGTGACATGGATTAACCACCACCTGTGTCTTCTATAAGTCTAGTGGTTGTATCAGACATTAACAAGTTGATATTTTGGTGCAACGACAACAACTACTTGTAACAAGACTTTATAATGTATGCCTACAGAAGTGAATATAGCCTCGATGTTGTGCTTACCCAGAAGGGAGAAAATTAGAAGGAGGAACACCTTGTTTCCTTTTACTCTAGGATGCTCAAATATTATGAGGTAAAATATAATTTTGTGGAGAAGAAAGCCTTTTCTCTAGTAAAAGGACTTAATAAGTTTAGACACATGATCTCAGGAAGCAAGATCATAGTATATGTTGCTCATCCCAATGTGCGGGAATACATCATGGAAGGTAAGTTTACCCAAAAAAGAGCTAACTGGATCACTAAAATTATGGAGTATGACATAGAAGTTCTCCTGAATAAAGTGATATTAGGAAGAGGCCTTTGTGAATATATCGCAAAGGAAGTAAAAGGGACTGATGAGCTAGAGGAATTGATCCTCGTAAATTATGTTGAAGGAACAAAAGACTGGATAGCTGACTAGATTAATTTCATGTAGATAGAAATATATCCTTCTCATTTCATTTCAAACAAAAGAAGATACTATTGGATACAAGGTATCTGATACTTGCTAGTTGAAGGTTTTTTTAAGGAGAAAATTCAACATATTTTTACTAAGACGTGTCAATGAAACCCAGGGCCAGAAATTACTAGAGGAAATACATAACGAGTCCTTAGGAGGACACTATTTAGAAAAAAATACCAAACTCAAAATTATGTGGGTTGGCTATTTTTGGCCAACTATGTTCATTGATCTCTTTGAACTAGTGAAGAAATGTGAAAAATGCCAATTCTTTGTAGGGAGGAAAAATAATTTTTCCATGCCACTGAGACTTATCATAGTTGATGCACCCTTTTCCCAATACATCTTATATTTCATCGGGATGATTAATCCCCCTTCCAGTGCTGGGCACAAATGGATTCTTTCAGATATAGACTATTTCACTTAGTGGGTGTAAGTAGAGACACTAAACAACACCACAAAAAATGAAATTGTTAGCTTCCTCAAAGGGTTTGTGTCAAGATTCAGACTCCCTAAAACAATAATCTCAAATAATGAAAGAGAATTCATCAAAACCAAGGTATCTAACTTTGCATTAAGAAATGACATTTTCTTAAAGATATCTTCCAACTATTACACATAGGGGATTGAACTAGCCAAACCAATAAATATAGATATGATCATAATTATCAAGAGGATTGGATCAGAACATCAACATGAATGGCATAAACAATTGCAAGTTGCACTATGGGCAGATTAAATTACTCTGAAATAAGTTTTGAAAATTCACCATATAAAATAGTCTATGGAAAGGAGTCACTTCTTCCAATCTTAATAGAAATCCCAATGCTATAGTTTCCAAAATATATAGAGGTCAGAGAATATGGCACCATGAACAATATTCGTTGAATCTACATGAACAACATGAGAGTTCCCACAATTCCCTTAAACTTTATCAAGGGGTTGTGAAAACATGGTTTGACAATAGATCATGAGACCCAATTTTCAAAGAAAATGACCCTAAAATATAATGAGAGAGAAAGAAACCCAGGTCAACATGCAAAATTTGATGCTCTATGGGAGGGTCCCTTCCACATTACAAGTTGTAAAGGTGACAATGCTTTTGAACTAGAGGAAATGGGAGGTAACCCTTTTGAGATCTCGATAAATGGAATCCACCTTAAACATTTCCATTAATGGCCTCCTTAATTTCATGTAAATAGTAGGTTAGTCATGTCTCATGTTCAATAAGAATTGTCAAGTACATCTATTTTGGTGTTAACCTTCCAACCCTTTTTTTTATAACCCTCCCTTTTCTCGCGTGTGGCAACTTGTATTGTCCTAGAATGTCTTGGAATATTTCCCTATGGCTGTTGTATCAAACCCTCAATTAATGTCAATGCCTCATTTTCTAGAACAATGACTATTATAGGTATTTTTACTCCTCTTTCCATCCACATAACACAAAAAGACCAAGGAAATTAAGGCACATGTTTGGGTAGTTACCACCCTTTCTTTTCTTGAAACATATGTTGTGATATTTGATGATGTGTTTGCCAATGCCTTGTATTCCAAAGGGCCTAGAGTGGTGAAAGGCAAAATGGAAAAAATAGAAGTTGTAAAGGTGGATACTACCAAAGATTCAATAATGGTGAAAGACCTAGTAGATAATATTGTAGACCTATTGTTGGATTTTCCCAAAAAGGGATTGAGAGATGGTGCCTTGTAGATAAAATTAAACCAAAATTTTTCCATGGTAGGTTTAAAAATTTGAAATTATGGCTTGCACCAATATATGGTACCCAATGTCCATCCCTTCCCAAAGTTAATTGAGGCCATGGAAAGGCATTTCAATGCGAGCACCAACACCATTTGGTGTGAAGAGCTCAAGGTGGTAATAAGCCCAAATTTCATAAGAAGCATGTTGTCTATCCCATACACAGTAAATAATGTGTTATTTGATTAAAAAAAGTATAATATGAGTGGAGTTAGTTATCCAAATAATAGGATTTATTAGAGAAATAAGTGAAAACCAGGGTTCCTGGTGTATCGAGGTTTCCAATTTCCCTTTCAGCCTTCAAGGGTGACTCAAAATATATCTTCCCCATGCTCTCTTTCATTTGCAAGATGGAGGGAGATGCTATGGTAGTAGAGTTCTAGGTGGCCATGGATTACCAGATAAAGATGACACCAACTCCCAACATTTAGTTCAATTTCATCGATGCCATTGTAGAGGTAATGATGCAAAAACTCCACAATTTCTAATTTTCTCCCCATTTTAGGTACCCATATTTTATGGTTCATATGTTGTTGTATCAAAATTATAAATTATTTTAGAGGATTCCTAGCTTGGATTCAGTGGACCTCCTAGGGAAAAGGAAGACCATCTCTATATGGACCTCCATTTTGAACAAACCCGATGACTATGAAAGATTCATAAAAAATTGCTAAAGCCTTCCATAAATTTTTTACAAACCAATTTGATGATGGGAGACTCATTGCGGTTTAGATCACCTGGTTGTCAAATCATGATCTTTTGGTAGAATGACTCTATGATGTATATTTTAATATTATTCAAACTCATGGTTTCATTAATGAGCCCTTCCTTCTCCCAACATTTTTTCCTAGTAGAGTTTTAGCCCTGGAGGTGTTCATGAAGCTATCTATGGTTAATGAAAACATAAGCGTGGGTAAGAGAAAATCAATGATGTATAAGCTACTGGTTACTTTTGGAAATGTAACCCTAAGAAAGAGGAAGGTTAAAAACTTGTTGAAGTCAAACTTGGCTCAGATCAGTCTTCTATTGCTTCATGATTCTTGGGATTTTGATCCCAACATATTCTTTTTAGGGAGATGCATTACTATTTCTCACCATTCTCAATCGTATTGGAGTGCAAGAATGAGCCCTGCTCAACCCACTATAGAAGTCTTTAATGATATATCTTACCCATATGTTGGTTCTATACCCCCTTGGGTGAACTTTTATAATATAAAAATTTCTTAAATCCTACCTTGAAAATCTCCTAAAACTTGAGAAATAAATTGAGAAGTGAAGGTTGCTCAGATTAGAAAATTGCCACTTTCTAGGTCTATCGATAGGAAACCAAGAAAAATTTCATCCCTCTACATGAACATGACTTGGATGGAACTTTTGAGAATAAGTGGGATGAGGGACACAATGAAGGTTGCAATTAGGGAGGCTAGGAGGAAGAAGAATCTATCCCATGTGTTCATATTTCCCCTTGACAACATGTAACAATAATGGATGTAGATGAAGAAACTATAGAGGTGTTGATGCCTCAAAAGTCAAAAGAGAAATTCAGAGACTCAAGAGTTTCTAAAAGTGTTAAACCCTGTGGTTTCAGAGGCTCCTTTTGCTATGTGGGGTATTGATTTCATTAGGGAGTTTACTAAAAAATCTAGTAGATTTCATAGCTGGATGCTTGTGGCCACTGATTACTTCACTAAGTGGATTGAAGCAATCCAAACAAAAAAGGCTACAAGTACAGGATTTTGGACCCCAAGTTCATTGGCTTGGAGTATAGTACCAAATAGGAGGAATTCCTTGTAGTTTTTTCCTCCTCCAATGATGAAAATAAGGAAGGTACTTAGACTCCAAGAGTTAGAGGAGGATGAAGAAGAGGAGACGGTCCCAACCGTAAGGTAGGAAGAAACAATATCACAGCTACCATCTACTCCTTAGGTAAGTTTATCTCCTTCCCTCCTCTCTTATTAGTCTTTGGTTTCTCTAGGAATCCTCCCCTTAGTACCCCATTCCCAAGGTTTTACCACCCCTTCTCAGGTAGGTTAGTTTTCCTTGCAATCTTTTATTATTTCCCCCTTCGATATCAGGCCTATCCCTTCTTTTAGTTTGAGCTCTCCACTTTCAATTACATTGGGTGCACCAATAGAGCCTTCTCTTGCTCTAAGTCCTTTAGTTCCTCCCATTGGATGTCCTATTATTGGACATGAAGTCATTCCACCTACTATCATAGAGACTGAATTTAGTACCACCAAGTAGGATAGAATGGAAAGAGCCAAAAAATTAAAAGATAGGGATGACAACAAACCAACCTCTACAAATATTATCTCCCTATACAATGAAAAGGGCAAGATTTTTAGTATCATAACCTAGATGCCTAATGTCCAAGGAAAGATGCATGGCTAAATTCTGACCAAAGAATTCAATTATCATACTGTCTTCCTAAATATAAATCATGCTAGACCCTGAGATCAAGTGGAAATAATGGAAGAGTCTCAGAAGGTAGTCATTTCTAACTACCTCAAGCTCACCTAGAGATTATAAAAGAAATAAAAATACTTGCATAATTCTAAGAATGCCTCATATGAGTACAAAATAGATTAAGGATCTTGAAAAAGATAATCAAAGACTCATCTTGATTCTCCAAGAGAAGACATGTAGGGAGCTAGATGTGGAAAGAGCCATGGTGTCTAAGCTCAATGAAGAATTGGACAATGTCAAGATGGAGTTAGATGAAGGAAGAACAAGGTTTCTCCAAAAAATACAAGATAAAGAGTATACATTTTCACGTCTATAAAAATCACCAGATAATGCCCAAAAGAGTCTACAAGAGTAGAAGAACCAAACATCTAAGGACTGACAAGATTTTGGTCAGAACCATTCCAAGATGCAAGAATAGAGTAACCAATCAGATTTGGACTGAGAGTCCCTGAAGAAGGAATTGGATAAAAAATCCAATGATCCATTTTAAAAGGACATGGAATTGGTGATTAGTCAAGCTTGATAGTTGAAAGTAGATTAGTATCTAAAAACAAGGGATGCACAACTTTGAGGTGAGTAGGTAAATATTAAGAATGAATTAAAAGACATAAAGGAAAATGAAATGGAGTTTACTAAGTGTCCACAAAGTTTTTGATTGAGAAAGCATGTGTAATTCAGTTGGAGGAAGCTATTAGGGTGCATGATGATCAGATCAACCACTTGTGGGTCCCCACTGATGTCCCCACCTCAACAAGATGTTTACTATTGGTGAAAAACTTCTATACATCCTTCTAGAATGTGATTGAGGTGTCCACATTGAATAGGATGTCAACTTTTAGGTTTTTGGCCAATGCCGTAGAATTAAGTGCCAAGGTAGAGACTAATTTGCAAGTAACCCAACAAAAAAATCCTCCAACATAAACAAGGCAAGGATCCTTATTGAAAAATTATATGAAGTTTCTGATGGCACTTTTTCATTATCTAGAATCATAGATAAAAAAATTGCAGTGGTGCAAGCTAGAGATTTCATCAAATGTGGAGAGGTGATCACATTTGTCAGGGGGATCTTAGAGAATCTATAGGATTCTATTGTGCAGAAAATGGAAAAGATAGATGCATTTGTATAGGATAGAATCCTCTCACCATTTAGAGAAGATGGATTACTTATAGAAGAGGAATAGGTGAAGAAACTAATGGACCAAAAATGGTGGGACCTCTCTTATGAGCAAGTCCTAGGACTTGACCCTTAATCCAATCAAGTAAGAGCTATCCTAGACCCTCTCACTTTCCTCTAGTTTAGTTTGGATACCACAAGGGACAATTTGATAAGTTTCACCTTTTGAGAAAAGATCACATTGTATAATGTCTTTCATGAATTTAAACTCCATAGCTTCCTGATAAATCAAGAGTGGGATCCTTGGGAGTCTATCTTGGCCTTGCTTTGATAATTTTTTCCTCCCCTCTTCTTTTTGTAGGAACATTAGTTTTTGGGTGTCGAACCTTGCAAGAAATTTCCCTACGAGTCACCAATTTTGTATATCTCTATACACACTGCCCCTAATTTCTAAGTGTCCTTTGTTCTTCTTGTGGGTTGGATTTTTCTTGTGGGTTGGAGTTTTATATTACTTTTGGGTCCCCTTTCTTTCCTTGGTCATAAGCCTTTGAATGCATTGGACACATGCCGTGTCTACAAAGTTTTGGAGAAGGAATAAGTAGTTTCTCTTGTTAGAAACTCGACCACGCTTCCACATATCCTGACTCCTTTTTGAACAAGGTTTTTACACCTTAAGGAGTGGAGAATGATTGCATATACAAGTCTTTGTTTCTTCCAAGAGGCCTATCAAATAGATCAAGCCTTTCATGTGACAACATATTATGGTAACTCCTCTAACAACCTCGACTATGATTTTCTCAGGAGATGGCCAGTCCAACAAGGTGAGATTTTGATTTTAGGGAATATTTTCTGGTTGCAGAGAAATTATTTTTAAGGGTTGGATTTTTAGTTTTCAAAAGACTGATAATTTTATTAGAAGGGCATTTGTTTCTGGTATAATTTTGAGATACCACATTTTGTAGACTTTACTTCTAAATACTTTCATGTTAATTGAAGTTCAACTGTGATTGATTGAGCCTTTTTAGTTTCAATTAATATTGAATATACTTGAAGTCTATGCCAATTTTAATAATGAACATCTTATAGGACTCCAAAATTTTTGTATGTGAGATTACTTTCAGTGATGGAACATGTTTGAAACTAACTCTTCCAATTGAAATTAATTTAATGATAAAGATACTCCATGTCTGTGATGTTATCAGAAATAGGTAGATGAATAGGTATTTGGAATGTGATTATTGTTTCTTTTATTTTATATATGCACCCATGAGATGATATGAATGTTTTGACCTTTGTCAAGGATCTTTTTAGTTGGTTCTTATCTTGACTATGAAGGGATTGTGGTATACTATGGTAATTTATAGGACAATATTTATATTCTGATGTCATGGTTCTATCTTTTAATTCATGAAATATTATGATTTAATAGTGAAATGATCTAGCACATTACCATAGGTTTAGTTTAATTTTAGTATTATTCTCTTTCAATCCCCCTATTCAAGGAGAGCCATCTCCTCAATCTTGGAGATTGTTGTGAGTGTTAGCAATTTTGGTCCCACAACACCCAAACTTTGCATAAGGTCTATTACCATTCTGAGTTGTAAAATTTAGGATAAAAAATGGTAAGAGGTAAGATACTTTGTGAATATTAACTAGCTAATAGTCATGAATATGCTCAAGGAATGGGAGAAGATGTTGTCCTTGTGCTTAACAATAAATACTACACCTATAGATAGAGAAAGTTGGACTCAAAAAATAGTTCATTGTCTCCAAATAAGAGAGTTACCCAAGGGGATAAATAATGATAAAATATGGTGTTTGATATTAAAAGCTATTATTTATGTCATTTTAGATGGATTTTCTTGAGAAAGGACTTTGATGGTGTATTGTTATGGTACCTTGAATCTGATCAGACTAAAAAGGTTTTAGAGGAATTTCATGATGGGTAGTAGTAGATCATTTATCTCCAAGAACAATAACCCTAAAAATAATGAAGGTTGGTTATAATTGACCTAATTTACTTATGGATATACATTCATGGATGATAAAATGAAACAAGTAACATGTTTTCAAGGGAAAAAGATAATAGCCCCACCTCTATGACCAATACAAGTAGAATGATCTTTCATGAAGTATAGTCTTGAATTCATTTGAGTCTTTAACCAATCCTCAAGTCTAGGATACAAATGGATACTAAAATAAATCTAAAATTTAGAAAAAATGACAATAATGTGGAATTGAAAGAAGCAAATGATTTTTTTTTCCGTAACTTCTAAGAAGACTTGGTTGCAAGATATGGTGTATATAAATCCATTGTATTAGAAAATGTATTATCTTTTGTGGGATACAATATTTATGAGTGGGACATCAAGAATAGAATTCATTTGAAAATCTCATCCAACTATTACCCTCAAGGCAATGGATACGTTGAGTCCATAAATAGAAACTTAATCAAGATCATCAAATGGACACTTGAGGACACCTAGAGATATTGTCACAACATATTGAAATTATCTTTATGGGCTCATAGAATAACTCCTAAAATATATATAGGGAACTCATTGTATTTTCTTGTGCATGGAAAGAGGCAAGGCTATGAATATCAATATAGTTTATAACACTTATTTTTATCAAGGAGTTGAAAATTGTGGAAGAAGAACCAATGCAAATTAGACTTGTTGAGGACATGAAGCTAGAAGTGACAAGGAAGAAATCAATCCAAGAGTTGGAGATACATAGAGCACAAGTAAATATGTCTTTTGAAAAAAGAGAATCTTGTAAAACATTTAAGGAAGATAGAATTGTCATTAAATGGGAATAAATAAAGATCCAACCACATGAAATATTCAAATTTTGACTCTTTTTGGACTAGACCATACATAATCACTGCATGAGAAAAATGACAATTTCTAGTTTTCCAAGTTGGAGAGAAATGGAGCCAATATCAACCAATGAGATTCACATTTTTCATTATAACCAATCCTTTGTACATATTAGGATCTAATTTTTAGAGGTCTAATAAGTGTTGTAGCACATGGATTTGTCAAAATTTTATTCCTCCAAGTGATGAGGCACATTGTTTTTATTTTTGTGTCACTTGTAGATTTGGTTTTAGATTAGATTATGGTGTCCAAGGGTCCTAACAATAGTATTCAAGGTCTGATTTTAAGTTGTTTCAAGTATATTTGACTCTATCATCTAATAGATGTTTGAAGGCAACTAGTCTGAGAGGTTTTAGAGAGAAAAATTCACTAGAGATCACCAAGATTTTTTCATTTTTCTCTATTTTGATCGATAATACATGAGATGTCCAAACATTTCATGGGTATAGTGTATGCTTCTTAAATGCATACAGTAAGTTCCTACGTTTTATTTTCAAATTATAAGTTTTAACATAGGGGCTTTATATGTTTCTCTTTAGGGTCTATTGACTCATAATACATGTCATTAGAATTCACTTTCATGTATTGTTCCCATGTTTCATAATCACCTTGTGATATTATTTATTCAAATGCCATTAGTTTAGGAAGAAATTTATGCCTTTATTGGAGGTAAGTCTATTGTTTTGATCAATCTTACCCATAGTTTGGTATTCTATGCAAAGGAAGGAAAACCAAGTTTTCATTATTTTCCTCATGATCGAGAGGGTTATGTTGGTGGCCAAGAGAAAGGAAAGGTAGATGAGAAGTAATGACATCATAGATAAATATTTGAAGGTCTCTCAAGGATGTGTCCACTCAATTCATATGTCTTTGACATGAGGAAGCCACAAGCATGTCATAATGGTAATTTTTTATGCTATCTACTTTCATTCTCATTATTAATGAGTACATGGAGTTTTTGGAGATGAATGGAAAAGGTCAAGGATCTCAAATGTTTAATGAGAATACAAATAAATCAAATGATAAAGTAAGATTCAAGACTAGGTTGTTATAAGATAAACATAACTATAATATAGAAGACAAATTTGTGTGTTAATAAGGGGTTATCCTTTCTTTTTGGGATTGTCTTTGACATGCATCCTCATGAAATTTCAAGTAAAATATTCTATAAACATGTTAAGTACTTTCTTAATATCTAAATATTTGTAGGATCATTGACCAAAATCTATAAATCTTGTCTAACCTTTCATGAAATTTATAACTACATTCCCTATCCAATGTTAGAGCTTGAAAATGAGGTTCACTAATATTTTAAACAAGATATCTTGCTTTTTGATTATTCTCCTCTATCCCTTGGTATTGAAACTACTAGTGGTGTTATGATAAGTTATAATTCCTAGAAACACTACCATACCCACAAAGAAAGATACAATGTTTTATACCTAATCAAACAACCATCTTGATGTATTAATTCAAATGTATGAGGGTGATAGAACTTGAAAAAAGATAATAACCTATTGGGAAAATTTGAGATCTAGGGGGTTCCTTGTATCACTATTTATTTTGATATTGGTTCCAATTAAAATCCTTAATATTTTTCTCAAGACAATACTATCATTCAAAAGAATAAGATCACAATGAAAACATGCACAAGAGAAGATTTAGTGAGGAGGCACAATGAAAAAGAGAAACATTGTACAATCATGTATCCTTAGTGCACATGTCATGGTCCAAGTGCAAGATACAATACCTTGAGGATATTAATTAAAAATAGAAAAATATGTGTTAGAATAACTGAGAAGGGGGTGAATCAATTAGATCAGTTATCCTACAGTCCCAAATCTTAAGATGTAACTTTAAAAACAATTTCAACAAATTCTGCAGCTCGGTAACAAAAACTCTTAAACTATCTGTGCCTTTACCGATTACCAGTTAATTAACTCATAGTAATGACCGATCAAATCAAATATGCAGTATGTAAAGTATGACAATAGAGAAATCATCATAGAAACACATAGCACAATGATTTAACGTGGAAATCATGTTAAGGGAAAAACCACCTGGGACTGGTAACCCAAAATAATTTTCACTCTTCTGAAGTGAGCTCAGTGAAGAGCCAACTCTGTTAAAGTTTACAAACACATCGTTAGGTGTGACCTTGTTAGAGGATTTAAGACTAATAGTTATCGTTCAACCAACATTCACTATGGGGTCGATAGGATAGCAATGTACATTCATTGAATGACATAGGGCATAACATAAGACAGTTAAGTCCACTCGATTAAGAGATTTTTCTGTATCAATGGTTAAACTGAAACCATAGTTGATCTGATTACAATACAACTTATCTTGCAAATGGTCAGATCTATTCTAAGCCCATACAAATCCTTTGATTAATATATCAATTCACTTCCTTAACTTACTTTCACTCGGTAATAGCTCTCTTACGCTTGGTACTGTTCTGCAGTTCGGTTCTCCTTCAACTAGTTTGATCAGGCATGCATGAAACTGTATTCACAAGAAACCTCTACAGTCTTCCTTCTTCTGGCATGTTTTAATAAAGAAACTCATATCTCTTATATAGACAGATAAACCATTTTCATATCAACCATCAAATTTTTCCGCTTAATCTCCTTCATAGATTTTGCCTCTTAAACCTTTCTCGACAGTTGTGTCAGTAACACGTTTCAATTCCATCCTTTAGATCTTCTCCAAATTTTGTTAGCCGTGGATCTTATAACAAACTTTATCCTCAATCTCGAAATCATAACAATTTCTAGCTCATCAATTTCTGTCGACTAAATTTAAGCATTTAATAGTTTCATCCATAGTCGGTTAACAAAGAAATGCATCATCGAACACAAGCTCAGTTAACATTGTCGCTCAGTATACACTACACTGGCTCGGTGTATACTAAAGTGCTTCATTTACCGACCACATTGCCTTGTACATTTTGCTTCCTCCTTCATAATAGCTTAATGCAACATAATCAAGTCAACAACATGAAGTCATAGACTCATCAATAAGTTACCCAAAGTATTCCTTACCCTCATCTATTATATCCATCTTCCTCTATGTAGATATCTCAGTTCTTCACCTCTTCTCTCCTCTTTACAGATGTTTAGATATTTGTAACTTAACATGATAAACACTGTCAAACTAGTTGACAACAATGACAACATAATGACTGATTTAATTATATTACATATCATTTCAGTACTTGGTGATCTCTAATCATTGATCTTCAAGTCATTCAGGTATTCAATTAGTTTTAGTTCATCAATATGACCATGAGAGCATGACAATGACAATCAACAAATTCAGTCTGAGAATTTTAAGTCATAGAGATTGCTCGAAAATACATGAAGAAGGTTTCCAGGAAAAAATATAAAGATAAAACCTTAAGGGAAATTTTTTTATGGAATCTTATATGCATTATCAATGTTGTTCATTCTTGACAATGATGTGTAATTAGGTTTTAGTTATGGATTTACTTAAAATATTTTAACAATTGTGTGATGAAGCTCTTGAAAAGAAGATAATCTACGTCCTAAGCATAGATAGGAAGCAAGAGAAATGTAGTATACCATATACACAAAATTTGAACTATGGTTTCATGAGGTGGATAGTTCATAAAACATGATAGAAAAAAATAGCTATGAAAAAACCACAAAGCCAAAAATAGACCTAAGTTAGTCCTTGTAGGGAATAAGTTAGAAAAATAGTTCTCCAAGTTATTAGATATTGGGGGTAATTCTATTATCTTATAAATTCATTGTAAAAGGTATGAGAATATGTCACGAAGAAGTCAAGGATAAAAATCCTTGTTGCAACGTAGAAATCAAGTAAAAAAATAGAAAAATCAACCTATTTGTGACAATACATGGCATGAAAATAAAGATTGAAGAAATGTTGGATGATAGTATAGGGAGAGTTATGTAAAAGGTTAGTGACTTGAGGTGGTCATAGAGAAATGAGTATGGGAAACTATCATAGAATAAACAAGAAAAAAATATGTCAATGATTGAGATGTTGTATTCAACTAAAGCAATAAACAAGAAAAAAATATGTCAATGATTGAGATGTTGTATTCAACTAAAGAAATAGACATTTGTATACCTAGTCCATTCATGTAAAAGATGAAATACAGATACAATAAAAAAACATGCATGATGATGTGTCAATGAAGAAAATAAGTTAACTATAATGGTAGTCCTCTTGGTTAAGAAATTAACTATTATAAAAGCAATTATTGAGAACATTGGCATCTCAAGTAAGGTTAAAGTCAAAATAAGCATAAAGTGGTAGTTAATGTACAAGAAAACCATGAATCTATAGAGAGGGATGTAACAAGGGAATGCCACCTAATTATGAAATTATAGACACACAAAGAAAATATGGTAGTTGCTAGTTCAAGAAGAAAATGCATAAGAAGGATGACTTAATGAATATATAATGGTAGGTATATGAATAGTGAGAATAATTGAAGAACATGGATAGTAGCTTTGTGATAGTGATATACACTTAGAGGCATTAAATATAGTGGTAAGAGAAATTCTCATACTCTTAGGAGCCATTTTTCCATGTTTGAGGATCCTCTAAGGATATGCATGCATTAAACAGTCATTTCTAACAAATAATACTTATTTTGGAGTAGTTGGAAAGGTCTTAAATCACCTATTTTAGTTCCATTTATCCCTAAAATATTTTTCAACTACAACATAAAGTAAGAAAATACATGTCCTATAACATTGGATAAGTAATTGGGTAGTTGTAGAAGTGGAGAATAAATATAGGGGTAAATGAGCAAAGGTAGAGATAATTTTGAAATTGACCCAGTATTGAAGAATAACTAGATATTTTATGAATATTTCCAACATAATGAAAGAATCTAGGACTAATTTTATCACTCTTAAGTGACTTTTTGACATGTGGAGAAGTCTATTAGAGGTATAGATACATACAAAATATAATTTTATGTCATAATGATGTATTTTGGAGTAGTTTATGTGGTCTTAAATGTCCTAATTCAATTCCATCGAACTCATCTCAATAAATATATAATTTTTACAAGTATCTAAGAGCACCTACAACCAACAAGAAAATACACGTCTTCTTCTTATTGTTTCACATGCTACAAAATTTTAGGAGATGATTGTAGGATACAAAAACACACTTAGGAGTTAGTTTAGAGCTAGTTATTTTCAATTATTTTCCAGTGTTGTAAATAAAAATATTTTCTTAGCAAGAGATATTTCTTTATAGCTCAAACAATTTAGTCTTAGAGGTTGAAACATGTTTATTTTCATCTTTTTCAAAGATAAATCAGTCATTTTTCATGTTTGTGTACTACTGTAAAAGACACATTTTGATAATGAAAATTAGTAGTTTGCCTTCTACATTCAACTATTACTTTATGTGCAATTGATGATTGATGTTTGATTTTATAAAATAAAATATCCATATCCCATATAGGTTGTAGTTTGTGTTATAGTGAAATAATCACTACTTATGAGAATATTTGATTTCGTGTCCTTCTAACACTATAAAAAACATAAATCTTTCTACAAAGCACTGAGTTTATAAGCACTTAGGAGCACAAAATTTATTTATTAAATAATTTATTAGTAGAAAATATGTGAGAAGATATCAATAGTATAGTTCCATAACATAAATTAGGTGCATCACCTACATAGCTATAGATTTAATTTAAAAAATAATACACTTTTCCTAAAGAAATATCATTTTAGAGTAAGTTTTAGGTTAAGTAAGCATAGGAAGTAGACTTCTCTAGAGGTTAAATTCTAAATTTCAAATCCAACCCTTTGTGAGGTCATCCAATGGGTCACAAGGTTTCTAAGTTGATAGCTCAGTGAAGGGTTTGAGATTTTATGATATAAATATCTATTTTGTGACTATAGAGTGCAAGATGTATTTGTAGACTAACATTTTCAACTATACCAATATTATTTTATTTATACATACTTTGCAATCCTTAAGCTAATTTAGAGTGATTTTGGAATGAAATGTGCAATATATTTTAGATCAACATTGGTTCACACTCTATGATCCATCATTAGGTTATAAATGAGAAATGAAATGGAATGAAAACTAGTCCCTCCCAAAAATGATGCAAAAATATGAAATAAAATAGATCGTGGAATATGATTCAAATTTTTGATGCAAAGATACTTATATAATTTTCCAAAATCACTATGAATCATCTTCATGGATTATGAAAGTATTGTGTCTATCATTCCTTAGGATTCTTCTTAAGGTTCACTATCATATTCTTTTGCCAGGATATGGATTAGTCCCTTAAGTAACTAGACCACATGTTAAATAACATACATTAGGTAATATTTCTATGTTTCATAGTGCATGCGTGAGGAATGTTGGGTGTATTAACATTGTTCCTTAGTCCTATTGAAGGGAACTATAGAGATTTTTATGTGTATCAAAACTAACATTAGGTTTTATTTTTTCTTTTCATATTGCACATATAGATACCACATTAATGACAAGTTATAAAATACATTGCGGCCTTACAAAAAATATAATTATTCAATTATAACCCTTGTTGGGTCATCTTGTACCGCACTAGAATCATCCCTTTTTCATATAGGTGCTTCTTTAACCTCCCCTTAATATCATACTGTGCATCCTTCGTATTTAAATTTTTCCATTTAGCCTCTCAAATGTTGTAGTCTCTACATAACCTTACTCCTAAGGGTTTCATTTCATCCATTATGTTAGGATTTAGAGTTCCTTTCACTTGCAATCTTATTTATAATGTTTTTGATGTTTCCAAATATATTAAATGAATTCTATGGATACCTATGATACATTGAAAGAAACTATTGAATTATCATTCTATGGGATGCTTGGGGTATTGTTGTCGAAATAAGGAAGCTATGAAAAAAATTTAATTATGGGATTTATGGTTGTTAGTATTGCATGCCACTTGTTTTCTCTTTCCTTGGGTGCTAGAGAGTCACATTGCCACATGAGTGTGACATATTATCATATATATTTAGTCCCTCATTAATTATTATCATCATAAAGTTCTCAGATTTAGGAAGCATTTCTAATGTGAAATAAATCAAACATATTGTAATTTAATTGATAGCTATCTTGAATGCTTGAGTAAGCACATAATGGAATGTGGGTTTTTGCTTATGAATAATGGTTTTGGTGGCTACTAATTTTTGAAACTTCTTATAGTTTCACGTTTCCTTTTCCTATATAAATTGGAGGCATGAGGTAGATGTTTCATGGTGTAATGTAGGTGAAGTAAGATTATGTTGTCAAATGCTATCAGAATGAAGAATTGGAGTGAATTTAATTATTGTAACTGATTTTTTCATATTAATACAAGCTCAATGTCTCTTTTGCAGTGATTATTTTTCCTAAAAGGGCATCTCCGTGTACATTTACTATTATATGTTATTATTTATTTTAATTTTATATGGCATATGTTTATCTATATTATATTTCAAATTTTATTGTTATTCACATGGTAATCTAATCATAATCAATTTTGTACACTATTTGATTTTATTTTTGTTATATATATTGATTTTTTAAATATTTATTTATCCTATTCTCAACACATCACTTTGTATTATTGATGGTGATATTGTACTTTATGTAGACTAAGAATAAGTTTTTGTCACCTCATTCTCACAATAACTTTATCACTAGTACATGATAACATAGGAGGCATGAAAAAGTGAACCTTTGCAACTATTGATTGCAAGAATGAGATTCAAATCTCATACAAGTAGAGACAACACA